>JAZDUH010000544.1:6422500-7622500 GCA_036419115.1 Scarus forsteni
TGGTGAAATCAGGGGTACCAGTGGTGAAATCAGGGGTACCAGTGGTAAAATCGGAGGTACCAGTGGTTATGGGGAAATTGCTTGTTTGTAGCATGGGGGTTGAAGTTCTATCACTGCAGTCAATGGTCATGTTGCCATTATCCAAAAATGACACTCTAGATATTACTACTGTGCCACCTGGTTCTAGGAATCCTTCTTCTTGTATAATTCCAGCAAGAAACCATCTTTGCTGTGCTTCATCAAATTACACAGCTCCTGCCCCAAAGAATATCTGAGGAGAAAAATGTTTAAAAAAGCATTTTAGAAATAGAAAAGACCAGTAATTAAAATAAGAAATCCTTTGAGTCAAAGAATTATGAAAAATGTTCTGTGACCATACATGACTGTTCTTCTTAAACTGTCACTCCTCATCACCACTATCAATAAACAACTTAAACATTGAGCAACTGAAATGGAACATAAAATTAACCCTGGTTGAAAATGCAAATACTAGCTTGGCTGAACAAAAATGCTATAAGGGGATTTTTACTAACATTGAAGGTCAAAATTAATTGTGAGGGATACTGGTGCTTCCACACTCGTCACCTTTTCTTGTGTGAGGGATGCTTGTGAAAGTCTGAGTGGAACATAACTGGATAAAACCTATTGTAAGGGGATCTGGTCAGGGATGCAACAATTTTCTGTGGAAACTGTAAAGTTGAAGGTTCAATAGTCACACACAATTTGCAATATTTTTGTTTTGAAGTACCAACAGCCGATGTTCAATGTCGACCTTTTCTGTCCGTACCTGTGATTCCACTGAGGGAGAGGGAAGTTCCTGCTGTGAGTAGCAGTGCCTTTAAGATTGGCCAGAATACCACACTACTCCTCAGGGACTAGAGGCAGGAATGTAGAGACACATGCTATAAGAGGGACCCCCTCTTCTTATCTGTGGTTGATGTACGGTAAATAGATAATCCAGCATTTGCAAAACCTGAAGGCTTGAGAGTCTGGTAACACTGCAACATTTTTTTAACTGCTGGTGTGCAAACATCCATCAGGGTTTGCAGGGTGAACATTTACTTCAAACACTTAAGCATTGTGCATTTCATTGAGCAGAGCATGTCTTAATAACATCTCCGGTAACTTCCCAACAGTCTCATAACATACTTTCTTCTGCAACATGGAAAAATATGCTCAAAATGTCTGAATGAGACACATACAACCTTTGTTAAAGGTCTCACTAGTTTATGATTGTACGTCATTGAAGTCCATGCTGATTTCACAGGACGAGCATTGGAAAAAAACTTGCTTGTTCAGCAGGGCTGGCATTAACAGAAAATTCTCTACCATTGAACTAAATTTTATGATGAATGGTGGATAGCTTGCAGGCTGTCTGTCATTACTATTTTAAAAAGTGTGATTTTAAAAAAAGTTATTATTATTATTATTATTATTATTATTATTATTATTATTAAGTTGTTCAGAGTTCAAACTTGTTTATCTCTTCAGCACAGAAAAGATGTAATAATGATCCCAAGGTATAAAATCACTTGACAAAGCAATTTTGTCTATGTGCACAAAAAATGTATCATAAATGCATTGAGGATGTTTATGAAATGCATTTTTTTGCTTTGAAGTGGGATGAAGAAATTGTTTAAGGATACAAAGTACCCTTTTAAAAGTTTGGTCTTCTGGAACAAAAACTACATAAAATACCTCAGAATATAAAGTATTTTTTTATGAAAGAAATAACGGACAAAAATGGCAAAAACATCACACAACTGAAAATTGCACAACCATGTCAAGTACTGTTAATACCATATCATGGGAAAAGTGAACTGTTGCATCCCTAATCTGGATACTTACACTAGGTGATAAATATTAGGATGGATTTGCTAATAAAATCCTGACTGGATAAAACAGGAGATGAATCAAGGAATGCTTCAAGCTGAGGGGGCTGAGGGAAGCTTCTGCCAACATAAATGGAGGAAACCTGTGTAAACATGTTCATGCTACAAACTGGATTAAACTGTTAAGGGACAAATCTAAAGAGAAGGCTTTGTAAAATGTACCTGGCAAACAGCTGACATTAGTTTAGGCTATGTTAGCTAGCCTGACTGGTTACCTCTGCTTGGTTTGACATATTGGAGCTGCAGTTGTAGATAAGGTAATGACAATGTAAATAAATCAAACTTGTGTAATGAGCTTCCTGATATCACCTACTTTAACAAAGGAAAGGGAGACATGGATAGTAAAGCATCACAGTGAAATACACATGAAGGTTTAGTTACCACACATCGAATGTTCTCTGTGATTACAGCACAGCGCTGGTCTTCAGAATCAGACGGGATGCCACACTGGCTTGGATCAGCAATCATAGCTCTACCTAAGCGGGGCAAATATTCAAAGGCAAGGATTAGTTTTTGTTGTCAGAGTAACATAAAAAATAATCTAAAAAAATTCTAAAGACAAAGTCATTTTCATTGAAGGCATATTGTTTTCAGTGGGAAAATGATATTTTTGTGTGGTTAACAAAATGATGTCTCCAACTTAAGAATCTAGTTTTGAGAAAACTTAAATGATTGAAGAACAAGCAAACATTTGTGAAAATATACCTATATGATTATAATAATAGAAAACAGCATGTTTTAACAGTTAGCTAAGTGTGTAGGGTTGGATGATATGACAGCCTCAAAATATAAATTTATCACAGTTTCAAATTTCATAATGAAGTAAAGACCTCTCATTAGTGTTGAAACCTTATCTTAATTAACCAGGGTGTGTCTCTCAAACTTGTTTATTCTATAATTAAACTTGTGGGTAATGATTTTGGTCCCGCTTGAGAAGCAGGTGAACATTGTGATAATTTGGCCTTTGCTGAGAGCCATCCGGTCCTGGTCCAGCCAAGGTAAGAGTTGTGTCTGCATCTTTGGTGAAGAGTCAGATCACTTTCTCAGTGTGTGTTGGACTCTGCCCCCTTGTCACTGATTATGTTTGTGATTTTGATGGGAGAGGATCTCAGGCCATGATTCTCAGCCAGAGAACTGTGTGTTTCTCCATCTTGGTGGGGAGAAAGTCTTTGCCTTAAGTGAGAGACATCACGTGTGTAGTGTACTTGTTCACAAGTGAGGCTCAAATGGACCAAGAGATGCAGATTGAAGCAGCATCTGCAGACCTATGGCAGACTTGCTGTGGTGAGTCAGGAGTGAAGCTGGGATGCAAAGCTTTGAGTTTCCCAGGCTATCTCTGCCCCACCTAAGGCCTTGATCTCTGGGTGAAAATGAAAGAAATAGGGCTGCACAGTCATAGCATATATGATAATCATGATTATTTTGATCTTTAATGTTATCATGATTATAAGTCACGATTATTCATCATGTCAGGGAAATAAGGAAATAATTTCAAAGAAATAAGGCCGCTCAATAATGACCAACATAATAATCATGATTTTTTTTAGCTATAGTGTGATCATGATTATTGATGATGATTATTCATCATGTTAGGGAAAACATCTGTATTTTTTCTGCACTTCTTTTAAACAAGCATGTGAACAGTTTTCAGTTTACTTAAATCAATCATTTTTGTTTCATATCAGTCTTGATGTCTTTTCAAAAATATGTCTGATGAACGTTAGCACAGTAAGTCACACACCTGAGTTTGTAGTTACTGAATGATAGAGAGACTGACTATCACAGCAGACATGATCATCAAAAAAACAACCTCCTGATATCTTTGACTTCAAAAATAAGGTCAAAATTCCACTTCATTTATTGGCTCCCCCGTTTCTCTTCTCTTTTACGAAGCTTTAATGGTGACACCCCTCTGTTTTAAAAAGTTTGACTCTCCATCCCTGCACAGCAGCAGCTGTTCTTTATAAAGAAAGTTCATCAAAACTACATCAAATGTTTGAAACAATGTCACAGGTGAGCTCACTGCCAAAGACACAGCAGTGTCCTACTCTCCCTCTGCTGCATGTTTAGATTACAAGACGTAAAAACAGCTGACCCCTGGTGTAGGTACTGCCAATCTGAAGATATAATTGTGTGAGGGGTTCACATATTTCTTGTCCAGGGTTTTCACAATCCTCAGCTGCTGTACTTTAACTGAGCATGAATTTTGAGCATGGATTCTAAAACTGTTTAAACGGGACTCAGTTTGACTGAACCTGGGACAAATTCAGGTTGTTGAGGAGCCTTAAGGGTTAATTTACCGACACAGTCAACAATTCTCTTAAACCTGCTGGTAAGTTGTCCAGCCAGGAGGATGGTGTTCACTGTCACTTCTGATCTACCTTTTTTCCAAACTGCTGTAAATAAATGTTCTAATGAGCTCTATGTGACTAAGCAGTGAGCTGCAGAGTTGTGAGGGAGCAGCTTGTGGGAGTTTTATGGGGTAATATGTCAGGAATCAGGAGACCAGAGCTGATTTCATTTTCAAAAACAATTATACATCTGTTATGTAGGAAATATGAGTGTCTGTGTACTCTGTGATCTTACAGAAAGAAATAGCAGCTGTTGCTCTGATGATGTTATTACTGTCTTCCTCACGCGTACATATTGGAGTCAGGGTCGATGGCTCCCGCAGAGTGTAAACACATGCCCTGTCTTCCATGTTCACTTCAGCATCTTCATCATCACCAAACACTCCAAAAGAAGCTGCAAATGCGATTTCTGGTGATAGCGATGAAAACCCAACCCGAAGTTGTACCTGATCCAGACTTATAAATAAAAAAAGAAAAAATGTTATTGTTAATACTTCAGTGTCCAGGACCAACTGAAAAGCAGTTCATTCAAGTTTTATGTAAAAATGAAGACAAGTACTCAAACTGTACGACAACAAACACCTCTTACAAGCATTCAGGTAGCAAAATGTACATTACTTAAGAGATCCCATCAACCTGACAACATCCTTTAGGGTGCACCTTAAAGTTTGCAATTTCCTCCAAAGGTTGCGAAGTTACTCACAGATATAGCCTACTGGCATTTGTGTCTTGTTTGCTGTCTTGATGCTAACAAACAAGTCGAATTGCCTGTGGCTAACAGATTAGCTCAACACTCATGGGATCTGTCTCAGATTTTGCTAAAATGTTCAGAAAATGCCAGTAACAGCCAAACTTTAAAATTGTAAGGTTTTGGTGGAGATCAGGATCTGGATGTTGATCCAGGAATTTTGGTTCTCATAACAGTGAAATTTGTCGCGTTTTAATCAACCAAAGAAATTGTTGGTCGACTAAAACGCAGCAATTGTCGACCAAAAATTGACCAATGGCGTGAGGGATGCCGCTGTTGCAGCGGGCAGGTGCGTATGCAGTTATAAAACTAATAAACGATTATTAGACTAGAATATTGAAATGTTCTTAAATAAAACTATTGAAATGAATGATAAATACATTAAAAGGGTGTTCTGAGACATGATGGAGGGGCTCAGAAAATACCCCCATTTCACTTGATACGTTTCTCCTGGTGAAATGAACTGCAGGGGAAAAAAATTGACACATTTGTGTTATGCACCCGTCTGGGGGGAAGGTATGTAACAAATTTACAGGGAAAGACTCTCGGTCTCCAAAATACAAATACAACAGAACTATTATCAAAATTTCACAATTTATTTACAAAACCTAAAATCAAGCCAAAGGCAAAATTGTAAATACAATAAACAAACCAACATCCAAGATATACAAGAAGAAGAACGGGTACAGAAACAAAAGGCAGCAAAGGCTGGCACGCAGAATAAGGATCTACCCAAAACAATTAACAAGCTATCTAATACAAAACAACACCAATCTAGCATTACAAAATTTCCGAGATTTACAATCACAAGTTTGGAGGCCGACAGGGATTCAAAACTGCTGTCAGAAGAACGTCGACTTCCAGCTGCTCCCTGCGGCTTTTTGAATGGAGAGCCGTTGCTCTGAGGCCAATGGGAGGGCTGCTTCACACAAACACACACACTCACAACTTACCCAACAGGGAGAGCAGCTCCACAAATAACAAGTATTCTTAATAAAATATGGCCAGGGCCGGAACAATTTGGTTGACAATCAGAATTTTGGTCGACTGAGCACGCATCGACCAATAAGTCGACCCGTCGACTAGGACTTTACAGCCCTAGAAATTTGAACTCTGATACCAGTAAAAAAAAAAAAGTGAGATTCCATACCTGTTTCCATACATAGCAAAAAAATCAAATAAAATTATAAACTTGTACTTTAATTGCAATCACTTTATTCCACAGCCTGCGTTTCTTACATATGAAAACTGCCATAAAATAAAGTTTTTTCTTTTTTAAACTAAAACAATGCCACTGTAAACTTTGCATTTGCATCAAAATTGTTTTATGATTTCATACAACAGATCACAATAACTGGAGTTTGAGGCAACTTTAACTGTTTTTGGAGTAAAAACATTTCATGGTTTGATATAATAGATCGAACCATTGATGATTATAATCATGAACAAGCATATTTCTTTTTAAAATATTTATTAACTCGTGACATAATACAGTCATGATGTTTTAACTATGTTAAGGACATTTAATGCTGTATTGATTGATTGATATTGCACAAATTAATGATGACAGAAACTAGCCAATTTTCTGCTTTAATTAAGAAGTCTGGTCATTCTCTGTGTGAATTAAATCCACATCTGGATTGGTTTGTTAGCACAGGCTGTGTTTAACCACATCAGCCTCCTCTGATGGAAAAACAGTCTGCTAACTTGAAGGAACGATCGCTGCTCATGTTGTTTTCATGACACGGGGGGCTTTTAATGTTAATTCCCTGGGGTCTCATTTATAAAAGAGTGCGTGGAATCCTTACTAAAAGTGTACGTGCGCCAAGAACCCGGAAATGGCATGCGCACAAAAAAATTCAGATTTATAAAACTGTTCGCACGCACACCGACATGCAATTTTCCATTTATAAATCAGAATCGACCTGGAGAAGTGCGCACCTGGAAAAGCTGCAAATCCCACCCCTCGCACGTCCATAATTAACCATAAATGGTCAATGCAAAGCACCTCATGAATATTTGGGTATATAAATGAGCCCTTCGATCATACGCTTTACGTGTCACAACGGCGACCAAAAGGAAAACCAAAAAAGGAATTTCTCCGAGACGGAGATTGAAGTCCTCATTGATGAGGTGGATGGCCGTAAAGGTATTTTATTCGGGTCTCACAGCACAGGAACCTCCAACAAAAGAAAGGGCAGCGAGTGGCTGTTGGTTGCTGCTGCTGTTAATGCAGCAAGTGACAGAGAGGACAGTGTCGGGGATCAAGCAAACTTTGTGACCCACGAACGGAGGAGTTTGTGAATGAAGTGATGGATGCAATGGACATGTCGGTAGTTTGCTGCAGCAGTGGATCACACACTTCACAAAAATCAGAGAATGACACCACGTCACTGCTTCATGCATCCATTGTGCCAAAACACCCACCTTCTTCATTACACACAAGTGTGCAATGTTTACATGTTAACGGGACCCACACTGACTTCTTTACATACTTTCTGAGAGCACGCGTCAGTCAGCAGTCTCTCTACCTCAGAATTATTCTAAATCGAAGTTTTGATCGACGAACAAAAAAATGTTGATTGTTGGCCACATTTTTTCTCTGGGAAACTCCGTCTGTTCTATTTATGAGGATATGTAGTCCGGATGATCATGTTAGAGATGCCCTGACCTAATCCCCACACTTAGATTATTTACAGAATAAATATGTGCAGCTGATGAAGATGTGCTGATGGAGGAGGAGAAGCCACCGCCGTGTCTCTGTGTGCTCTGTGCGTCTTGACGCAGGCATCTTTATTACAACTAAAGGCCGCACTTGTTAGTAAATGCGCAAAATTTACAGATATTAATGAAAACTGGTGGCTCTGAGGTTTCTGTGTTAGTCTAAATTTTAACTCTACATCAACGAAAACATTAGTGTCCGGTCCTGTGAGGTCCTTCCGGATAATGAAGAAACTGAAGAAATACGTATGTGGCGGACTTTTTTTTGTGTGTATATTTTCACAATGAAAGTGACTTATAGGAAACGGCCAATTACACGCGTTATTTAAAGCCCAAATAAAACAGTTAGTTGAAATGGTTATGATGACGTGGATCTGTCAGTAAAGTTTGATATTTAGTGAAATAAAATGTTGGAGAGACATCAACATGTTTCTGGAGGCTTCAGTTCACCACTTCACCGTCTGTGTCGCCAGTTTCCCATGCCTCCAAAATGTACGTACACCTGGTTCAGAGTTTGCTTACCGGTGCGCACATTTTACCGTCAGGTTTGTTTTTATAGATCACAAACTTTGCGTGGGAAAAGGCGTACGCCAGTTTCAGGCCTCGTTTTGTGCGTACGCAAGCTTTATAAATCAGACCCCAGCTCTTTAAACAACAGTGTGGTCACTGGGTTTATCATCAGATAATGTTTAATCATCAATAATGTACTCCCCTTTGTTTTGACTATTCTGAGGCACCTTTACCACAGTGAACACATTTTATTTCATACAATTATGATGTGTTCAAAGAAACGCTTTCGATTTTCTGCATTGCCTAAACAAGATGTCTCCATTGCATGAACTGTCATTGTCTTTTTAGCGTGATTGAGCCAAGCTTTTTATGGCTGCTCTCCACCATGATACTTTTTTTTTTAACAATTTAATGCCTGAAAATACAAATTGTAGCCAGGAAATTCTAATTTTTTGAAGCTGAAATGTTTTTCACTATCTACTGAAATCCTAAAATATCAGAATTTCCATAAAATTCAACAATTATATTTTATGCATCTTATTTGATACATTAGGGTTTTTAGCAACTGACCACTTGAGCACATTTTTTCATTTATGTGACTGTGTTCAGAAGTTACTTTTTGTAATTTGTTGGTCATATTGATTAGATAAAGGTATCATTGAAGTTTGCATCAATTATGTTACAATGGCCGTTCAAGAGTTAAAGCTGTTTTTTTTTACTGCTACATCTTAGTTGACTGAATGCTGCTGAAGCACAGTGGTTTTTTAAATATACATCAAACTTTTCTCATCTTTTATTTATTATCAATAACCTCATGCGGCCATTGATATCTAAAGTCTTGAAAATGGTTTTGGTGTTCTGTCTCCAAGCCTGGTGTGTATTCAGTGGTTTGTCTGGCAGCTGGTGTTTGTAGAAAGCCCTGACATTTATCTTGACCTCCTTAAAATATTGACCAGTGTCATTTGACCTGTTGTTTTGTTTTTGTTCAGATTCAGTGTTTTCATATTCAACTGCAAACAAACCAGAAATGATTTCTCAGTAGCCTCTTACCTCACGTTGCAGCTGCAGCTTGTGAGCACTTGTCTGCTAGAAATCAGAGTTCCTTGGCATTCGAGTGGACCACCTGTAATGTCAACTCTCCACTGCATATCACTTGGAGCCAGATTTTCAGGCCCAAGGCCACACTCTGAGATGGAAAACATTTCAGCACAGTGAATATGGAGCACATTTTTTGTAACATTTACATAAACCTTTAATATGAATTTTCAGTCTGAATGAAATGATGAGATTTGGAGTCACAACCATTCTAACTGCTGTTGTCAGTTTGTATGAAGAGAGGAAGAAGAACTTGAAACTGCATACTTACCAAGCTCTGCTGAAAGACACCCTGTGACAACAGGAAAATATGTCAATCAAGATCGTGCGAGGTAAAGCATATGATGACATGAATGTTTTGCACATGAAATACCCAGTAGTGAAGTTATCAAACATTTCTGGCCATGTCATTACCAATTTATTTACATACCTTACCTTTAATTTTTCTCCTTCAATTTATTCAGGCAAATTTAGCACATGTGAACTAAGGAGTGAATACAATTCTCTAGAAAGGTTACACACCAATCTCTAAAAAAATCAACTCTTGATGAATTGGTCAAACTCTACACAGCTCAGTGACAACATACTTTTGTTTTGTACTTGGAGCCAAACATCCATACAGAGCTCCAAGGATCACCATGTCTATAACCAGGTCATTTCTCACAGTTGGTGAATTCTCTGTCCACTGGGTGTCACAATCAGTTTCATAACTGAAATAAACAAAATAAATTCTGCTAGGGATGTTTTCATCTTAGACTTGTGTACTGAAGTCTGCCATGAAACATTCTCTTCAGAAATGCATTTCCATTAATTTTTAACTTACTTCTGATTTTGGGATTTATAATAATTGAAATTTTGCAACACCAAATATCTCATAATAAATAAAAAAAACAACATAATTTACCAAAATTGAATCATGTTTAGATCTTAAAACCGTCTTTATCATGTTATATATGGAGATTCAGGATATTTTTTGTGGCAGAGGTTCAATTATATCTGATATGTTATTTTTGTCTAGCATGGATACAAATATAAATGGAAATGAATTTTTTTTTACTACTACAAATGTTCATCAATTTGTCAATAATGGTGAAAAACAAACATTGATTTGCCCCTGTAGAGTTAGAGCAAGGTCAGCGTAGCAACTTGCTGAGAGAATCCAACCTTGTTTCATGAAGTTTAATTTGAAATAATTTGCTCTCATTTAACAGCAGGTTTGCACAATCTGCACAGACTTAATGCGAAAGTACAAAGCTTGATTGAATATGAGTATCAGTAAGTACCAGCAGAAATTTACATGTATGTTTTGTAATAAACAACTGTTTCAATTGTACACTCTTATTACATTGTGCATCTGTAATGAATAAATATACTGCAGATCAGTAATATTGACTTAAAATGTAGGTTTGTGTCTTGCACAGAACAGAGAAGATTTGTGTCATACTTTTTCGATACCTTCTTTTTCAGTGTGGAAATACTCTAAATTTGGCCATGATAGATAGTACTGCATCTCATCCCTGATAGTTTGTTTTCTTTATGTTCCTATAGGCTTGACCATTTCTTTGCATTTTTTCTCCTCTGTCAGACCTTGCTCTCATAAAATACAACTGAGATGTAAGCATTGTTTCTGCAGTATTGTTTATTTGCGTTAGTTAAACATTAACATTGGAATGCTGAAGAGTATCAAGGCTGTTGTCCTATCCAGTGCTGTCATCAAACTCATACAAGACCAAGAAATTAAGTTTCTGACCGATACACTTGGTCCTCAAGGTGACTTAAAGCGTTTGAATGTAAGTAAGCTCTTCCGCCTCTTGTTTTTATTCAAATTTGATCGCTTTCCATCCCTTGTTCACACATCAGCCTTCAAGTAAAGAGAGCAATCCTTGTTAGATTAACACAAAACTGCAAGAAAATTACCAACAAACTGTCTTACCATTTGTTGCAAGAAAGATGGTCACAGCGGCAGCACACAGTAACTTGTAGAGAGCCATGTTTCCAAATGTTTTTGATTCACTTTGTCTGCTTCATATCTTAGAGCAGGTTTTTGGCTTGAACCGCAGTGACGTACCCTCCATTAGATCACCAGTTCTTTTCAGACCATGCTTTCTGGAGTCACACAGGTTGCCAATTTGCCATGAGCATGTTGGCACCTAATCTACCTGCCATTAACCAGTACTTTTCCTTTAATAATAACCAATCACTGCAGCTGTGTATCTGTTTAGGCATTCCTACTTGAATTGTAACCTTAATTAGCTTTTCTTAGCATAGTCTAAATAAGTAGAAGAGCACAGTAATTCCCCTCAAGAACTCCTAAGAGAAATGGACAATGCATTCAGCCTGTCCTGGTTCATGGTTTTTTTAGGAAAGTTTGGATTCTTGTTAAGTTTGAGAAGCATCTCTCAGCTTCTGCAGTGGACATGGCTGTGGTGATGAGGATCTTTAGCAGAGTGACACTCTCTGAAAATACCTCTAAAGATAATTTTCCCTGAACAACTGGATAAGGTCCACAGCACCACAGCAGGCCTCCAACTCCTTTCTGGAGATTGATTACTAATGATTAATACATAAAAACTAGAACTGTTCATAATTGAATCATTCTATTGAGTATAAAGCGTTATACTTCTCCGTCTGACAGAATGAGGATGTTTTTTGTGCTTGTTTATGGAAGTTATGCTGCCACATGTAGAGGGTCCAATAACACGACAACTACAGTTGTCCACCCTGACAAATTTCTTGTTCAGTCATTGTATTTGCAATAAAAAAAACAAATGCAAAAATGCTCAGGGGTGATCTGTGGTTATTATTTAGAAAACAACCTCCGTCAGAGACGCAATAAAATCAGGATTTTATCCATTGACAAATGATATAATAACAATAATAATAATAATAAGTTTATTTATATAGCACCTTTCAAGAACAGCAAAGTCACAAAGTGCTTCACAAAACAAATAAAAACAATACAAGCAATTTTTAAAGGTACAAAAAAAAAAAAGAAAACACAGCACACAAGACATATTAAGTAAAGGCCAGACCAAACAAATAGGTCTTTAGTTGTTTTTTAAAAGAATCAACTGTTTCAGCCGATCTTAAACCCAAGGGGAGCGAGTTCCACAGAGTTGGAGCCATGACACTAAAAGCAATCTGGAGTGTGGAACAACCAACAGGTTTTGCTCAGTGGACCGGAGAGACCTACCAGGAATTTAGTGTCTTAAAAGTTCTGAGATGTATACTGGAGCCTGGCCATGGAGGGCTTTGAAAGTGAGCAAAAGTATCTTAAAATGTATTCTGAAATGTATGGGAAGCCAGTGGAGTGAAAACAGAATCGGTGTGATGTGTGACTTTTTTGGAGACCTGGTACGTAGTCTAGCTGCAGCATTTTGTACTAATTGTAGACGGTTTATGGAAGTTTTACTGAGACAGGTGAAAAGTGAGTTACAGTAGTCTAAACGGGAAGAAATAAATGCGTGAATAACCATCTCCATTTGAGCTCTCGAAACAATGTGTCTGAGTTGTGCAATATTTCTGAGATGAAAAAAACAAGAATGGACCAGGTTGTTAACATGATGATCTTGAGAGAGTGAGTGGCTAAAAGAAACACCAAGATTGCGAAGAGTTGGTTTTGTAAAAGTGGACAGGGTTCCCAGTTTCTGAAATATGTCTGGCACTAAGCTCTCTGGAGCCAAGACAAGGACTTCTGTTTTTTCAGAGTTTAGTTGTAGTGAATTATCTGACATCCAGTCTCTAATGGCACTTAGACAACTGAGCAGGGTTGACACTTGAGAATGATCATTGGGTGAAAAGGATATATGTAGCTGGATATCATCTGCATAACAATGGTAAGATACATTTTTAAAACTGTTGATTAGGTGGCTTAATGGGAGCAGGTACAGAGAAAATAGTATTGGGCCAAGTACCGAGCCTTGAGGGACTCCACAGGCTAGAGGGGAATTTGAAGAGGTGTGGGGGTTGACAGTAACAGAGAAAGTTCTCTGTGAGAGGTAGGAGGAGAACCAATCAAGGGCAGAGCCAGAAATGCCCACCCACTGCCTTAGTCTATGAATTAAAACATTATGATCCACAGTGTCAAATGCTGCACTGAGATCCAATAAAACCAACACAGAGCATTTACCTTTGTCACTGCTAAGAAGAAGGTCATTGAAAACTCTGAGAAGAGCTGTTTCTGTGGAATGGGACTGACGAAAACCAGACTGAAACTTATCCAGGATGTTATGAGTGTCAAGGGCAGTTGAAAGTTGATTGGCAACCACTTTTTCTAAATTTTTTGAGATAAAAGGTAATTTTGAAATGGGCCTATAATTTTGGGGCAGAGAGGGGTCCAGATTTGTTTTTTTGAGAAGTGGTTGTATGGCGGCATGTTTGAAATATGATGGTACTTGTCCAGATTCTAATGACTTGTTGATAATTGAAAGGATGTAAGGGCTAATGGACTCAATTTCAGATTTGAGTAGATGGGTGGGCAATATGTCAAAGGGACTAGAGGATGTTTTCATAGTTCTAACCAGCTTCTTTAGTTCTTGTAGGGAGATTGGGGAGATAGCTTTGATTAGTAAAAGAAGACATTGAGTCATGATGATCCTAATTGTCATTGTGCATTAGTACATTCTGTCAGTCTTTCAACCAATTAAGGTTTTCACTATAACAGACTTTAAACATTCATTTACCAGTAAAAACATATTTTTACAGATAAAAACATCCATAAAGTTGAGTTTGTTTGTAGACTATCAAGTATTTTTTTTATAATTTAGTCTTGTCCTATTTGTTATTCTATAAACTCTCAATGTATTTGTTGTGAAAGCATTTTATTGTTTCATACAGCAGATTACATAATCAATGTTTAAGGTAACTTGTTTAAATATATATATATATGTTTTGCAGGTTTGCTAGTCAGCGTGTTTTCATATCTAAAAAAAATCATCTGATTCTGTGTGTGTATGAAGTCCACATCAGGCTCGCTTTGTGAGCACAGGCTGTTTAACATCATTAGCCTCCTCTGAGGGCAAAAGCAGTCTGCTAACTTAGACAATTGCTGCCAATGTTGTTCTCATTACACAGGGTGTTTTCATGTTAATTTCCAGCACATTAAACATTTGGTCACTGGGTTTATCATAATGTAATAATAATAATAAAAAGAATTTAAAAGGAAAAGGTTAGGCATCTATCAGTCTGGCATAGCAGGTAAGTTTCTGAAGTATGACAACAAATGATGCCATTTATGTACAAACTTTTTCAGTATTTCCTCTGACAGTGTATTTGATTTTTTTTAAAGTTTCAGACAGGAGACTGTGTCCTGTAACCACTGTGCAACAGTTGGAGGATTGGAGGACTTCCATAGTAGAAGTAAATGGCGTCTAGCTAGTAGTGATGTAAAACTCATAATTTGAATTGTTTTATCTGGAGTCCCAAAGATAGCTATAAGTGGGCAAGGTTGCAACTGTGAACCAGTGACAATTGATACAATATGAAAACAACCAGACCCAAAATTCTGTAAATGTGGACAGAAAAAGATCTTGTGACTTAGGTGGCTGTTGGAACTTGTACATCTTTCACACAGGTTATGTTTCCAAGTATAAGTCCGTCATCAGTCAGTCTGTCAATGATTATGTTCCCCTCCTTTGTTTTGACTTTATTGAGGCACCTTTAACAGCCCCAAGAGTCAGTTGTCTTTGCCTCTGGACCTGGCTTATGTGACATATATCGACAAAATCTCACCTTTTCTCTTTTTTAACAGCAGCAGCAGATCCAGGATCAGTTTGCTCTCCCCCAGCTGTTCACGTGCCCCACACCAGGCTGAAAAATCTGTAAGTCTGTTTCTTTCTAATTTGAGTTTTCCCAGTAATACCAAACACAAAATATTATGGAATTGTACTGTTATTAAAATGTTGTATTGAAAAATATTGTTTTTTGGCAATCTTCAGCCAGTATGGGATATATATCAGCTGTACTATCAGTAAAAATGTCTTCTCACCATTACCAATGATCAACCTTTCAGACAACTATCTGCCCATTGTTCTGATAAGACTGTGCATCCCTACATATATGCTATTTCGAGTCTATATGTCTCTTTCTTGTCTTTATCTGATAGTGTGCTTCTATGCACAAGACAAAAAGTAAGCAGCACTGCGACTTCACTCTTTGTTTTGAGCACTTGTAGTTTCCCAAAATAAGCTGTAAGAGTTTGGCAATACTTTTACACCTCATTGTTAGTCAAAAAAATGAAGCTTATACTCCATAGAAGATTCAACATGAGACTTCCATTTATTAGGTGTCAGAAACACTCAGGTTTAATGTTTTACATGTCTGATGACTGTGTATATAGGACATTGTAGCAAACATGTCAGCCTCTGCATCATTACGTTTCTTTTTGCCTGTTTTACCCAAAAAAACCCTAAGTTTATTAAATGTTTTCTTTATAACAAACATCCCTTCACCAGGTGATACAACATTTCATTTAAGATAATGGAAGGCCTAAGCATTAAGCACAGTTTAATAAAAATCCCAACTTGATGATCCTGTTAAACTAGAAACAGATATAAACTTTTACATTTTGACAGATTAAAGAACAACTCTGATCCTTTGGGTATAAATTAGAATTTGATCATTGTGTCACATTATGATTACAGATTATACAAGGTGATCAGCGTGGTTGAAAATGTTCCCATATATGCAAGACTGTACTTTTCAAAGTGTCAAGCTATCCCTTGATTAGATAATAAGTTTAAAAGTCCCTGTTCATGCTTCATTTTGTGATGTATTGAACATAGAGGAGAAGAAGGTGCTTTTTGAAACCCAGTGAATGAGACACATGGCCTAAGAGCTGCTTGCTCTTGTGCTTCCCTTTGAATTCATCACCACTAAGTACTGTAGAGAATAAGAAGAACACAGCATATGATGAAAGGGGAGGAATGTATCACCACACCACTGCCAAACACGCTGTCATCTTTGAAATCTTCCTCGCCATCCCGGCAGCCACATGGTGGTTTTGTCGTTTTGGGAGGGTGGGGTTTGGGGCACTTGGTTGGCAGCTGAGGCATCGTAGTCACATCAGGGGTACTGGTGAAATTAGGAGTAGTGGTGAAATCGGGGGTACCAGTGGTGAAATCAGGGGTACCAGTGGTGAAATCAGGGATACCAGTGGTAACAGGGAAATTGCTTGTTTGTAGCATGGGGGTTGAAGTTTTACCACTGCAGTCAATGGTCATGTTGTCATTATCCAAAAATGACACTGAAGATATGACTACTGAGTCACCTGGATTTAGGAAACTTGTTCTTTGTGTAATCCCAGCAATAAACCATCTTTGCTCTGCTTTGTCAAAGTACACAGCTCCTGCCCCACAACCTGTCTGAGGAGAAAAACATTTTTAATGCATTTTAGAAGAGGAAAAGACCTGTTATTAGAATAAGAAATTGTTTGAGTCAAAGAATTATGAAAAATGTTCTGTGACCATACATGACTCTTCTTCTTAAACTGTGACTCCTCATCACCACTATCAATAAACATCTTATAAATTGAGCGATTGAAATGGACCATAAAATTAACCCTGGTTGAAAATGTTAGTACTAGCTTGGCTGAACAAAAATGCTATAAGGGGATTTTTTCTAACATTGAAGGTCAAAATTAATTGTGAGGGATACTGGTGCTTCCATACAAGTCACCTTTTCTTGTGTGAGGGATGCTTGTGAAAGTCTGAGTGGAACATAACTGGATAAAACCTATTGTAAGGGGATCTGGTCAGGGATGCAACAATTTTCTGAGGAAACTGTAAAGTTGAAGGTTCAATAGTCACACACAATTTGCAATATTTTTGTTTTGAAGTACCAACAGCCGATGTTCAATGTCGACCTTTTCTGTCCGTACCTGTGATTCCACTGAGGGAGAGGGAAGTTCCTGCTGTGAGTAGCAGTGCCTTTAAGATTGGCCAGAATACCACACTACTCCTCTGAGACTAGAGGCAGGAATGTAGAGACACATGCTATAAGAGGGACCCCCTCTTCTTATCTGTGGTTGATGTACGGTAAATAGATAATCCAGCATTTGCAAAACCTGAAGGCTTGAGAGTCTGGTAACACTGCAACATTTTTTTAACTGCTGGTGTGCAAACATCCATCAGGGTTTGCAGGGTGAACATTTACTTCAAACACTTAAGCATTGTGCATTTCATTGAGCAGAGCATGTCTTAATAACATCTCCGGTAACTTCCCAACAGTCTCATAACATACTTTCCTCTGCAACAAGAAAACATATGCTCAAAATGTCTGAATGAGGCACATACAACCTTTGTTAAAGGTCTCACTAGTTTATGATTGTAGGTCATCGAAGTCCATGCTGATTTCACAGGACGAGCATTGGAAAAAAAAACTTGCTTGTTCAGCAGGGCTGGCATTAACAGAAAATTCTCTACCATTGAAATAAATTTTATGATGAATGGTGGATAGCTTGCAGGCTGTCTGTCATTACTATTTTAAAAAGTGTGATTTTAAAAAAGTTGTTATTATTATTAAGTTGTTCAGAGTTCAAACTTGTTTATCTCTTCAGCACATAACAGATGTAATAATGATCCCAAGGGATAAAATCACTTGACAAAGCAATTTTGTCTATGTGCACAAAAAATGTATCATAAATGCATTGAGGATGTTTATGAAATGCATTTTTTTGCTTTGAAGCGAGATGAAGAAATTGTTAAATGATACAAAGTACGCTTTTAAAAGTTTGGTCTTCCGGAACAAAAACTACATAAAATACCTCAGAATATAAAGTAATTTTTATTAAAAGAAACAAAGGACAAAAATGGCAAAAACATCACTGAACTAAAAACTGTGAACAAAAATGTGAAGTACTGTAAATACCATATCATGGGAAAAGTGAACTGTTGCATCCCTAATCTGGATACTTACACTAGGTGATAAATATTAGGGTGGATTTGCTAATAAAATCCTGACTGGATAAAACAGGAGATGAATCAAGGAATGCTTCAAGCTGAGGGGGCTGAGGGAAGCTTCTGCCAACATAAATGGAGGAAACCTGTGTAAACATGTTCATGCTACAAACTGGATTAAACTGTTGAGGTACAAATCGAAAGAGAAGGCTTTGTAAAATGTACCTGCAAACAGCTGACATCAGTTTTAGGCTATGTTAGCTAGCCTGACAAACTGACTGGTTACCTCTGCTTGGTTTGACATATTGGAGCTGCAGTTGTAGATAAGGTAATGACAATGTAAATAAATCAAACTTGTGTAATGAGCTTCCTGATATCACCTACTTTAACAAAGGAAAGGGAGACATGGATAGTAAAGCATCACAGTGAAATACACATGAAGGTTTAGTTACCAGACAGGTTGTAGAGATTACAGCACAGCGCTGGTCTTCAGAATCAGACGGGATGTCACACTGGCTTGGTTCGGCAATCATAGCTCTACCTAAGCAGGGCAAATATTCAAAGGCAAGGATTAGTTTTTGTTGTCAGAGTAACATAAAAATAATTTTAAAAAATTCTAAAGAGAAAGTCATTTTCATTGAAGGCATATTGTTTTCAGTGGGAAAATGATATTTTTGTGTGGTTAACAAAATGATGTCTCAAACTTAAGAATCCAGTTATGAGAAAACTTAATAAATGATTGAAGAACAAGCAAACATTTGTAAAAATATACGTATATGATTATAATAATAGAAAACAGCATGTTTTAACAGTTAGCTAAGAGTGTAGGGTTGGGTGGTATGACAGCCTCACAATATGAATTTATCACAGTTCTTTTTGGACCAACTTTTCAGCCTAATTTACACATTTCCCGCCAATTCATTGATCAAACTAACCTTCAATTAAATTTCATAATGGAGTAAAGATCTCTCATTAATGTTGAAACTTTATCTTAATTAACCAGGGTGTGTCCCTCAAACTTGTTTATTCTACAATTAAACTTGTAGGTAATGCATTTGGTCCCGTTTGAGAAGCAGGTGAACATTATGGAAATTTGGCCTTTGCTAAGAGCCATCCGGTCCTGGTCCAGCCAAGTTAAGAGTTGTGTCTGCGTCTTTGGTGAAGAGTCAGATCACTTTCTCAGTGTGTGTTGGACTCTGCCCCCTTGTCACTGATTACGTTTGTGATCTTGATGGGAGAGGATCTCAGGGCACAGCCTTGAGGTGGAAGAATCTCATCTGTGCTTTCTGCAGATGATGTGGTTCTGTTGGTGTCTTCAGCTGAGGACCCTCAGCAGACACTGGGGCGTCTGAGTGAGCGGTGGCTGGGAACAGACTCAGCACCTCCAAGACTGAGGCCGTGGTTCTCAGCCAGTGACCTGTGTGTTTCTCCATCTTGGTGGGGAGAAAGTCTTTGCCTTAAGTGAGAGACTTCATGTATGTAGTGGACTTGTTCATGAGTGAGGCTCAAATGGTCCAAGAGATGTCTGCAGACTTATGGCAGACTTGTTGTGGTGAGTCAGGAGTGATGCTGGGATGCAAAGCTTTGAGTGTCCCAGGCTATCTCTGCCCCAACCCCCACCTTAGGCCATGATCTCTGGGTAAAAATGAAAGAAATAGGGCTACACAATCATAGCCAATATGTTAATCATGATTATTTTGATCTATATTGTGATCATGATCATTAATCACGATTATTCATCATGTTAGGGAAAACATCTGTATTTTTACTGCACTACTTTTAAAACAATGTGAACAGTTTTCTGTTGCTTTAACTTTGCATTGTTGTTATTCCATATGATATTGCATTAATTAAGTTAGAACAGAACTATTCAATAATAATCATGAGGTGGTCTTGTGATCTTTTAGGTGCTATTTGGAATCTCCTATTTGTCTATAAGGCCTAATTTGCTTAAAGGTACAGTGTGTAGTTTTTAGCGACATCTAAAGGTGAGGTTTGAGATTGCAGCACTCCTGCGCTCCCCCCTCCCTGATGGAGAATCCCGGAGCTACGGTGGCCTTCCAAGGACAAAAAGTGTTTTTTCAACATGGCGTCATCAACAAGTGCTTCCAGCTACCAGGCTATTAAATATCTATGTTGTTTTGCCACATTTGAAAATTCAGAGAGTATTTCAGGTGCGAAAGTCACCGCGTAGAATACCAAAATGTGGTCATTTGAGCCATAAAACGCACAGATACAAATTTAATTTCGGTATTTCGGACATTCTGTTGTGCGTGCCATTATGCTGTCGAAGAAACTTCCGGTCAGCTCCAAAACAAGAGCCTAATTTACAAAAGCGTTAAAGAACTAATAGGAGATAATGAAGAATGCTTTTATTTTGAAACTGGGAAGTTTGCTAGTTGCTGATTTTTAGCTGAATGCCGTCTCAAGACGAGTTGACATTTATGATATTACGATGATTATGATATTGTTACGACCTGACGCTGTTTTTTATTTGAGTCCGTTTTTCCAGTATTTTGTCTGATGACTTTCATTTTGAAGCCTGAGGACGTATTATCTGACGGAGGTTTTATTGAGGGGGGTTTTTCTGATGCCGTTTGGTCTGAGAAATGACACAGAGGTTTTCCTGAGACCGAGGATGTCCTAAAATGTACACCGTACCAATGTACCAACATGTGCTACTAAATGACAAACTAGGAGCAAACAATAAAATTAAGGAGTACGGTGAAAATCTTTATCTTTGTCTCATCAACAGCGCTATATAGCTTAGTTATCAGCCTATGTTTTCTGTCCACAGAAAATTGTTTGTGGCCGTGAAATAAGCCTCTCATAGCAGATACATTCTCTGCGTCTTACTCCGACTTCTCCCGAAAGTAAACAAATAAATTCGGCTCCATATAAGAGTACAATTCGACACTTAGTCTTACCTGTCCAGCAAAAAACAGGCAACTTCGGCGTCTGTCTGCAAACTTATCCTTCAGGGACTTCCATCTGGGAAAGGCAGCGCCGATGTTAACCCTGTTTTTTTTGTCGTAGCCATTCCCCGTTTTCGTTTCTTTGACCATGATTCATGCTCCACTAATGGCAAATTGTATGTGTGGTCATCCATGTTTGTTTGTATTAGCACAGCTGCTTGGTAATCACTCTCTTCTTCTTCGTCTATTTCACAACTGTGCATTTCCGGTAGGTGTCAACAAAAAAATGCGAAAGCGTTTAGTTTGTCAGTTCTGGGTTACGGTAGAAAAGATGGTGACGCAAGATGGAAGCCCCCATAAGAGACGACCCGCTCCTATGTAGATATAAATGACTTATTCTAAGGTAACGAAAACAACACATCAATTATTTAAGGCTGATTAGAAACTAATTTAAATATAATTTTAAGTAATCTATTCCATTTTTTACCAAGTTTGTTATTTTAGATAGCATTTAATAATACACACTGTACCTTTAAATAATTAATCATTTTTGTTTCCTATCAGCCTTGATGTCTTTTCAAAAATATGTCCGATGAAGAATTTGCGCAGTAAGTCACACACCTGTGTTTGTAGTTACTGAATGATAAAGAGACTGACTATCACAGCAGACATGGTAATAATAAAAAAAACAACCTCCTGATATCTTTGACTTGAAATTCCACTTAATTTATAGGCTTCCCAGTTTTTCTCGTCTTCTGCGCCAACACCCCTCTGTTTTAAAAAGTTTGACTCTCCATCCCTGCACAGCAGCAGCCGATCTTTTAAGAGACTTCATCAAAACTACATCAAATGTTTGAAACAATGTCACAGGTGAGCTCACAGCCAAAGATACAGCAGTGTCCTACTCTCCCTCTGCTGCATGTTAACGATTACAAGATGTAAAAAACAAATAATCATCTAATGGAAAAAGAACACCCATTGTCTGCAGATAGTGCTAAAACATGCATAAATAACATTGATTAATTAGAGTTTAGTGCAAGACAAAGAGCAAGTTGTTTGCTTTGTTGTCCAAGTCCAGAGGGACAGTCCTGAGCTGACCCCTGGTGTAGGTACTGCCAATCTGAACATATAACTGTGTGAGGGGTTCACATATTTCTTGTCCAGTGTTTTCACAATCCTCAGCTGCTGTACTTTAACTGAGCATGAATGTTGAGCATGGATTCTAAAACTGTATAAATGGGACTCAGTTTGACTGAACCTGGGACAAATTCAGGTTGTTGAGGAGCCTTCAGGGTGAATTTACTGACACAGCCAACAATTCTCTTAAACCTGCTGGTTAGTTGTCCAGCCAGGAGGATGATGTTCACTGTCACTTCTGATCTACCTTTTTTCCAAACTGCTGTAAATAAATGTTCTAATGAGCTCTATGTGACTAAGCAGTGAGCTGCAGAGTTGTGAGGGAGCAGCTTGTGGGAGTTTTATGGGGTAATATGTCAGGAATCAGGAGACCAGAGCTGATTTCATTTTCCAAAACAATTATACATCTGTTATGTAGGAAATATGAGTGTCTGTGTACTCTGTGATCTTACAGACAGAAACAGCGGCTGTTGCTCCGATGATGTTATTACTGCCTTCCCCACGCGTACATATTGGAGTCAGGGTCGATGGCTCCCACAGAGTGTAAACACATGCCCTGTCTTCCATGTTCACTTCAGCATTTTCATCATCACCAAACACTTCAAAAGAAGTTGCAAATATGACTTCTGGAAATGCCAACAAACCTCCAACCTCAAGCGGTTGCTGATCCAGACTTAGAAACAAAATAAAGAAAAAATGTTATTGTTAATACTTCAGTGTCCAGGACCAACTGAAAAAGCAGTTCATTCAAGTTTTATGTAAAAATGACGACAAGTACTCAAACTGTATGACAACAAACACCTCCTACAAGCATTCAGGTAGCAAAATGTACATTACTTAAGAGATCCCATCAACCTGACAACATCCTTTAGGGGGCACCTTAAAGTTTGCAATTTCCTCCAAAGTTACTCACAGATATAGCCTACTGGCATTTGTGTCTTGGTTTGCTGTCTTGATGCTAACAAACAAGTCGAATTGCCTGTGGCTAACAGATTAGCTCAACACTCATGGGATCTGTCTCAGATTTTGCTAAAATGTTCAGAAAATGCCAGTAACAGCCAAACTTTAAAATTGTAAGGTTTTGGTGGAGATCAGGATCTGGATGTTGATCCAGGAATTTTGGTTCTCATAACAGTGAAATTTGTCGCGTTTTAATCAACCAAAGAAATTGTTGGTCGACTAAAACGCAGCAATTGTCGACCAAAAATTGACCAATGGCGTGAGGGATGCCGCTGTTGCAGCGGGCAGGTGCGTATGCAGTTATAAAACTAATAAACGATTATTAGACTAGAATATTGAAATGTTCTTAAATAAAACTATTGAAATGAATGATAAATACATTAAAAGGGTGTTCTGAGACATGATGGAGGGGCTCAGAAAATACCCCCATTTCACTTGATACGTTTCTCCTGGTGAAATGAACTGCAGGGGAAAAAAATTGACACATTTGTGTTATGCACCCGTCTGGGGGGAAGGTATGTAACAAATTTACAGGGAAAGACTCTCGGTCTCCAAAATACAAATACAACAGAACTATTATCAAAATTTCACAATTTATTTACAAAACCTAAAATCAAGCCAATGGCAAAAATGTAAATACAATAAACAAACCAACATCCGAGATATACAAGAAGAAAAACGGGTACAGAAACAAAAGGCAGCAAAGGCTGGCACGCAGAATAAGGATCTACCCAAAACAATTAACAAGCTATCTAATACAAAACAAACACCAATCTAGCATTACAAAATTTCCGAGATTTACAATCACAAGTTTGGAGGCCGACAGGGATTCAAAACTGCTGTCAGAAGAACGCCGACTTCCAGCTGCTCCCTGCGGCTTTTTGAATGGAGAGCCGTTGCTCTGAGGCCAATGGGAGGGCTGCTTCACACAAACACACACACTCACAACTTACCCAACAGGGAGAGCAGCTCCACAAATAACAAGTATTCTTAATAAAATATGGCCAGGGCCGGAACAATTTGGTTGACAATCAGAATTTTGTTCGACTGAGCATGCATTGACCAATAAGTCGACCAGTCGGCTAGGACTTTGCAGCCCTAGAAATTTGAACTTTGATACCAGTAAAAAAAAAAAAGTGAGATTCCATACCTGTTTCCATACTTGGCAAAAAGTTAAAGAAAATTATAAACTTGTACTTTAATTGCATTCAATTTTTTTTTCCACAGCCTGCATTTCTTACATATGAAAACTGCCATAAAATAAAGTTGTTTCTTTTTTAAACTAAAACAATGCCACTGTAAACTTTGCATTTGCATTGAAATTGTTTTATGATTTCATACAACAGATCACATAACTGGAGTTTGAGGCAACTTTAACTGTTTTTGGAGTAAAAACATTTCTTGGTTTGATATAATAGATCGAACCATTGATGATTATAATCATGAACAAGCATATTTCTTTTTAAAAATATTTATTAACTAATGCGCATAATATAGTCATGATGTTTTAATCATGTTAAGGACATTTAATGCTGTATTGATTGATTGATATTGCACAAATTTATGATGACAGAAACTAGCCAATTTTCTGCTTTAATTAAGAAGTCTGGTCATTCTCTGTGTGAATTAAATCCACATCTGGATTGGTTTGTTAGCACAGGCTGTGTTTAACCACATCAACCTCCTCTGATGGAAAAACAGTCTGCTAACTTGAAGGAACGATCGCTGCTCATGTTGTTTTTATGACACGGGGGGCTTTTAATGTTAATTCTCAGCTCTTTAAACAACAGTGTGGTCACTGGGTTTATCGTCAGATAATGTTTAATCATCAATAATGTACTCCCCTTTGTTTTGACTATTTTGAGGCACCTTTACCACAGTGAACACATTTTATTTCACACAATTATGATCTGTTCAAAGAAACGCTTGAAATTTTCTGCATTGCCTGAACAAGATGTCTCTAGTGCATGAGCGGCCATTGTCTTTTTGCATGATTGAGCCAAGCGTTTTATTGCTGCTCTCCATCATACTACTTTTTTTTACAGTTTAATGTATGAAAATACAAATTGTAGCAGGATAATTCATTTTTTTTTTTTAGCTGAAATGTTTTTTCACTTTCTACTGAAATCCTAAAATATCACAATTTTTATAAAATATAAAATTTATATTTTATGCATCTTATTTGATACATAAAGGTTTTTGGCAACTGATTATCCACTTGAGCACATTTTTTCCATTTATTTGATTGTGTTCAGAAGTTATTGTTTTTTAATTTGTTGGTCATATTGATTAGATAGAGGCATCATTAAACTTTGCATCAATTATGTTACAATGGGCGTTCAAGTGTTAAAGCCTTTTTTACTGCTACATCTTAGTTGACTGAATGCTGCTGAAGCACAGTGGTTTTTCAAATATACATCAAACTTTTGTCATATTTTATTATCAATCACCTCATGTGGTCATTGATTTCTCAAGTCTTGAAAATGGTGTTGGTGTTCTGTCTCCAAGCCTGGTGTGTATTCAGTGGTTTGTCTGGCAGCTGGTGCTTGTAGAAAGCCCTGACATTTATCTTGACCTCCTTAAAATATTGACCAGTGTCATTTGACCTGCTGTTTTTTTTTCAGATCATTGTTTTCATATCCAACTGCAAACAAACCAGAAATGATTCCTCAGTAGCCTCTTACCTCACGTTGCATCTGCAGCTTGTGAGCACTTGTCTGCAAGAAATCAGAGTTCCTTGGCAAAGGAACGGACCAACTCGAATAAAAACTGTCCACTCCATAAAACTTGGAGACTGATTTTCAGGCCCAAGGCCACACTCTGAGATTGAAAACATTTCAGCACAGTGAATATGGAGCACATTTTTTGTAACATTTACATAAACCTTTAATATGAATTTTCAGTCTTAATGAAATGATGAGATTTGGAGTCACAACCATTCTAACTGCTGTTGTTAGTTTGTATGAAGAGAGGAAGAAGAACTTGAAACTGCATACTTACCAAGCTCAGCTGAAAGACACCCTGTGACAACAGGAAAATATGTTAATTAAGGTCATGGAAGGTAAAGCATATGATGACATGAATGTTTTGCACATGAAATACCCAGTAGTGAAGTTATCAAACATTTCTGGCCATGTCATTACCAATTTATTTACATACCTTATCTTTAATTTTTCTCCTTCAATTTATTCAGGCAAATTTAGCACATGTGAACTAAGGAGTGAATACAATTCTCTAGAAAGGTTACACACCAATCTCTAAAAAAATCAACTCTTGATGAATTGGTCAAACTCTACACAGCTCAGTGACAACATAGTTTGTTTTGTACTTGGAGCCAAACATCCATACAGAGCTCCAAGGATCACCGTGTCCACAACCAGGTCATTTCTAACAGTTGGTGAATTCTCTGTCCACTGGGTGTCACAATCAGTTTCATAACTTGTATAAACAAAATAAATTCTGCTAGGGATGTTTTCATCTTCGACTTGTGTACTGAAGTCTGCCATGAAACATCTTCTTCAGAAATGCATTTCCATTATTTTTTTTATTAATTCTGATTTTGGGATTTACAACAATGGAAATTTTGCAACACCAAATGTCTCATAATTAATAAAAAAAAAAAACATAATTTACCAAAATTGAATCATGTTTAGATGATGGAACCATATTTAACATGTTATGTATGGAGATTCAGGATATTTTCTGGTGGTAGAGGTTCAATCATATCTGATATGATATATTTTGAATATTTTTTTTGTCTAGCATGGATACAAATGGAAATGGAAATGAAAACAGTTTTTTTACCTCTACAAATGTTCATCAATTTGTCAATTATGGCGAAAAACAAGCTTTCATTTGCTCTTGTAGAGTTAGAGCAAGGTCAGCTTAGCAACTTGCTGAGAGAATCCAACCTTGTTTCATGAATTTTACCGACTGATTTGAAATAATTTGCTCTCATTTAGCAGCAGGTTTGCACAATCTGCACAGACTTAATGCTAAAGTACAAAGCTTGATTGAATATGAGTATCAGTAAGTACCAGCAGAAATGCACATGTATGTTCTGTAACAAACTTCAATTGTGCATTAATACTTATTACATTGTGCATCTCTTATGAATAAATACTGCAGATCAGTAATATTGACTTAAAATGTAGGTTTGTGTCTTACACAGAACAGGGAAGATTTGTGTCATACTTTTTCAATACCTTCTTTTTCAGTTTGGAAATACTCTACATTTGGCCATGATAGATCGTACTGCATCTCATACCTGATAGTTTGTTGTTTTCTTTATGTTCCTATAGGCTTGACCATTTCTTTGCATTTTTTCTCCTCTGTCAGACCTTGCTCTCATAAAATACAACTGAGATGTAAGCATTGTTTCTGCAGTATTGTTTATTTGCGTTACCTAAACATTAACATTGGAATGCTGAAGAGTATCAAGGCTGTTGTCCTATCCAGTGCTGTCATCAAACTCATACAAGACCAAGAAATTAAGTTTCTGACCGATACACTTGGCCCTCAAGGTGACTTAAAGCGTTTGAATGTAGGTAAGCTTTTCCGCCTCTTGTTTTTATTCAAATTTTGATCACTTTCCATCCCTTGTTCACACATCAGCCTTTAAGTAAAGAGAGCAATCCTTGTTAAATTAACACAAAACTGCAAGAAAATTCTCAACAAACTGTCTTACCATTTGGTGCAAGAAAGATGGTCACAGCAGCAGCACACAGTACCTTGTAGAGAGCCATGTTTCCAAATGTATTTGATTCACTTTGTCCTCTTCTTTATATCTTAGAGCAGGTTTGCGGCTTCAACCGCAGTGACGTACCCTCCGTTAGATCACGCGTTCTTTTAATACCATGCGTTCTGGCGTCACACAGGTTGCCAATTTTCCATGAGCATGTTGGCACCTAATCTACCTGCCACTAACCAGTACTTTTCCTTTAATAATAACCAATCACTGCAGCTGTGTATCTGTTTAGGCATTCCTACTTGAATTGTAACCTTAATTAGCTTTTCTTAGCATAGTCTAAATAAGTAGAAGAGCACAGTAATTCCCCTCAAGAACTCCTAAGAGAAGTGGACACCTCCCCATGAAATGTCCAATGACTTATTTAAGTCCCTAACTTTGAATACATTGAAATGAACAATCACCAGCTGCTTCATTAGGTAAAGCATGCTGGCAACAGGTAACATTCCTCTTTTATTTTGGTCAAAATTGACATGATAATATCACACTTTTGTTAAAGATGTGTCAGCTGCACGTACATGACACGGGTCTGTGACACATTGCTAATTTTTGGGGATGTATGAGGATGTAGTTACAGGGTAAGATTGGGTGACAGGACAGCAGGCAGAGAATAAAGATGGTTCATCACAGGCTAGCAGCAAAATATGAATAAGATACAGAAACAGAGAGGCAGCAGTAGCAGTTCCTGGTTACTTGTCCGTTCGCCGTTATTGCATTACCACATGTTCTTATGGCAACAATAAACAAAACGTGTCTGTTGTGGCAGAATGGAAATTTTATTACTTGGAACGAAAATATCAGTGTTTCCCGTACTTTTATGTCCTCACTGCTGAATTACAAATCGAGTTACTGATTAATGATGAGTTGTATCCTACAGTCCCCATCTGACTCTTCATTTTTTTATTATTATTATTTTATGTGAAACAGTTTTTCCGATACATTTGATGCATTCTCTTTATTGTTTTACTCAATTTTTTGTTGATTTACCGGTATATGTTATGTATTGATAGATTTTCTAGAATGTACCTTTATTTTTCTGATTGATGAGTAATTATGTAATACACCAATTAAAAGAATGGGGTAAGACAAGGTAAGCTGACCTTCTTCCTACTCCATTTAGGAGATTCAACAGCAATAATATTTTAAGAATTTCTTTCAATAATGATTTCATTTCTTTTTGTTTTTGTATGTTTGTCTTTTAACTTTAATGTTTTATTACTCCTATGTTCCAAATGAAGATTATCCAATCCAATTTTTTTCACATTTGTAATTGTTGTGTCTTTATTTTTTTTATTGTATTTTGGTACCCTCTGATGTCCTGACCAAAGTTAAATTTAAAAAAATTAAATCGACAGGGCATTACTTTTGTTAGAAATGCTTATTTCTTCATCCTTTCAGGGGCACATGTTATTGAAAAGGTAATTATAATAGGGGCTCTTTCATATGTGTGGCGAATGCTTGAAGCAGTTGATTGTTAAAATTGGTTCCATTTTAATCCAAATCAGCTGCAGCTAACCAGGTGTTAGAATATAGTAGTAGACATATCAATACACAAAAAAAACAAAAAAAAATTAAGACAATGAAATAAGTTCATGATGCTAATAAAAAATTGATATATATAGTTCTTTTTAAACAGAGCTTAACGTTCTTTGAGAAACGCAGAAATATAGAAAATAATCACACGAGCCTTGGCACAAAAGAGCAACAAGATGCACAAATGTGCCAAAAACCCTTACAGCCTACCCAGATAATATAAATAACCCAAGAACACTAATAACTGTTTAATACTTAATGATTACACTGGCAATCAATGAACCCCACAACCAGTGTTGGGGAAGTTACTTTTAAAAAGTAGTGTTTACTTGTTACTTCTGAAAAAAGTAACTTGTTACTTTACCAAGTTACACTCTATGAAAAGTAACTTTACATTGCTCGATCTTGGACAGAACCCCAAATCTTTTCCTAATTGTGAAGGCCTACAAAAAGTTCTACTTCAGAGAACATAACAGTTATTTCTTTGTGCTCTTTATTTTACAAAATGTCACGTACACTGTGGAATGAGAGCTCCTGCCCAGTGTTTCCACATTTTGCTTCTGAAATAAGCAACCTGGCCAATAAAAATAAGCCCAAAATAACCAACCTCCAGCTATTTCCTTTCCTAATGTGATATAGTACTTTTTAAAAAGAGAAGTCTACATAAAGTGTGTTAATTTTCTTCAACATTACATTTCAGTACCACAGTGCCAAGCATCTATTCAAAAAAGAATGTCGCTTATAATAAACATGCCTGACAACTTTGGCTCTGGAGTATGTGCCATGTGCATGATTGTGGGGGCGTGAGGTAACCAGGAAACGAGGAATTGGACAAACTGCGTACCACAGCTGTGTTTGCTTTGTTATTGGGAGCTGGAAGGTTATCAGGGGAATTCACGCAGACAGAAGAGCCCCAAGAAGCAACTTCACGTTTAGAAACAAGCCCAAAAAACCACAACCCGCTGCCATGACTCGCGAGATTTGCGGCCCTAAGAAGCTTATAACGAGCAGACTTGGCAACACTGTTTGTGTCTGTGCGAGGAGCTGAGAAGGCAGCATCGTTATCAGATCTGTCCAGGGGAAAAGTAATGTCGCGCACCATTACAAAAAGAAACTACATTTCATCACCAAATTTTCAGAAGTGATTAGATTAGATTAGATTTATTGTCCCAAAGGGGAAATTCATTTTCACAGCATTGCACAATTTAAACAACAACAGAGACAGCAACAAATTACACTACAAGACACATATATGTTCAGCGTGGCCTATCATTCAGAGTAGCAATGACTGCAGGGATCAGGCTCTTCCCGAGGTGAGCCTTATTGCACCTTATTGTCCTGTACCTGCGCCCCGAAGGCAGTGGAGTTAGATACTGGTTGAGTGGGTGCGTAATGTCCTGCTCTATTGTGGTTGCGATGCGGTGGATGGCCTTGCTGTTAAGTGCAGACAGACTGGGTGTGGGGAGACCGATAACTCTGGCAGCGGTGTTGGTGATGCGAGTGAGTTTGGCCCGGTTGGTGACAGTAAGAAGGTTGAAAAAACAGGAGGAGCAGTATATGAGGATGGGCTGGATGATGGTCTGGTAAAGTCGCAATAGGAGATGGGGGGAAACATAGAGTCCTTTGAGTTTGCGGATGACAGATAGTCTCTGTTGGCTCTTTTTGAAAATGTTGGTGGTGTGTTGATGGAAGCTGAGTTTGTTGTCCAGTGTCACGCCAAGGTATTTAAAACTGTCCACTACTTCAACAGTTTGGTTATTGATGGTGATGGGGTGCTGGGGTGTGGGGGGGAACAGGATGAGTTCTTTTGTTTTTGTGACGTTGAGGTGGAGGTGGTTATCTTCACTCCACTTGGTGAAGTGCGAGATAGTGCTGTGGTAGTCCAGGATGGAGTTATTGTCTGTAAGCAGGGCTAGAATGGCTGTGTCATCTGAGTATTTGAGGTAAGTGGTGAAGGGTGAAGGGCTGGTGCAGTCGTTTGTGTAGAGTGTGAATAGAAATGGGCTCAGCACGCAGCCCTGTGGTGCTCCAGTGTTTATTGTCAGCGCCACAGTCCTCAACCATATTGTCAATTTGACCATAAGTATTACTCTTACCTTTATTTAATTGAAATATTTAAATTCCTTGACCATGAAAACATACCATTAGCAACTGGATTCATAATGATATCTATTTTAGTTCAGTAGTTATTCACAGAAATCACATTTTTTGCCATGGCGGCCAGACACTGATCCGGATCAACACCAAAATTGAATCAGTTCTTCCTTTTTCCATGCTGAACATTTCCTGAAAATTTCATCCAAATCTGTTTATAACTTTTTGAGTTATTTTGTTCACAGGCGGACGGACGGACAGACAAACTCTCCCAAAAACATAACCTCTTTGGTGAAGGTAATAAAAATGTTAATAATGATAGTAATATTAACTTAATCTGGTCCAACCTGCTTTGACAGTCAGGAACATACAGAAAACAAAAAACATGAGTTTAAGCAAATGGAACTAACCAAGGCACAATTTAAAACAAGAAATCCTTACTGACACCATAAACATAAGAACCTAAGAAGAGAGAGCATGAGCTCTTGTGGTGTCCCTTGAGCAATGTTGATCATGGAAAAGAATCATTTCACGAGGAACAAAATGGAAACCTTAAACCCTATTTAGTTCCCCATTAGCTACTATCAAAGCAGCAGCTACTCTTCTTGGAGTCCACACTTTAAAGGGACTGTGAGGAGTTTCTAAGTAATTACAAAAAAGTCTCACTTTTAGATATATGCCTGATGGAAATACACACTTTAAGATGAGTATGTATAAAGAAAATACATGAACAAATTACATTGTGGTACATGTCACCAAGATGTCTCCATCATTGTACCTGAGCATTAGTATTGGTTTATACTGTGGTCAGACCAGTTCATGTTTCTATATATTCAATAAAGAACTGCCAGATCGTTAAAAAGGTGTCATATTTATTTGTCATGACGTAAGTGATCTTCTCCAGAGGCAGACAGGTCATCATTTCTGAAATCCATTTTGACATAGAAAAGATGGACTCTGACTTCCAGGTTAAGGTGATACATTTTTCTATAGACAGTAAGAGCTGAATCAGTAAATTTGTCTGACAGCTCAGTTTGAGTCCTGTCCTCTGCAAAGGAAGGTGGAGTTACATGCACACGTGAACACTCAAACGCAGACAGAGCAGACATTGGTTCACGCACGTGTGTGGTAAAGGGTGTGTTAACAATGAACTGCAAAAACTGCAGAGTTATGTGGTGAACATTTTCCTTCTTGTCTATAATATCAGCAATGCGGAGTGTAATTACTTCCCTTCCATTTAATCCAACAATTTAGCAATTTTCATATCCATGCTGTCTGAAAAAATAGGATATTGATACTGCACCAACATCTGTAGTTGGATTTATTGCTATTGAACTGATGTTTGTGTTGTTCTTTATTTGAGTATTGAGGAAAATCATGCTTTCAGCAACACAATCCTATCAACAACAAGCAACCAATTCCCAGAAAAGGCTCATGAAGGAGTGTTCCTGAGCTTTTATTTCATAATTAATGGATAACTAATGGTCCACAGCTGACCATGATCATGAGCAATGCAGACTGCAAGTACATTTTTACAAGACGGAAACAATCTTAACAGTTTGCTTTTGTTTGATCTATTCTATGGTAACCCAAGAGACGCATCAACAGTTTTTGTCTCTTTTTTGACCATACGCTATGGCTCACTCGACGCCATTTTGTTTCTTTGTTTCTTTGCCTAATTGTTGAAACTTCAGCAGTGAAGTCTGCAGGGCCAACTTTTCATTCATAAGAAAGGAAGGAACTGGATGAGCGGTTCACGTTTGTCTGTTACTAACCGTAATGGCGTTTTTTGTTAGGAAAAATTAATAGATATGTATGAAAAATGTCATTTTTCTGATCATTGTTTGTGTTTCTGTTCATGGCTTGACCATGCTCATGGTAAATCAGTGATGAAGAATTTTAGTTTGGGAGAGCCAATCAGACGTCAGGGAGCCCTGGTCAACCTGATCCCTGCTCAGGATGAGAATGATGATCCATGGAGCAGAACAGGGACTTGCTGATGTGTCACTTCACCTTGGCACACAAGAAGAGAGCAAACGGCATGAACTGTGAAACATGTGAGAGTGTTAGCACTATGTCCTTTGTAAATCAGACCGAAAGACAAAGAGAGTGCAAGTAAATAAACAATCTGTCTCTCCTGCACATTTGGAAAACGTGCTAAGCATGACAAGCACATTTAATGTGAACAGTGAGTCATTGGGCCGACATGTGAATCCTAAAATCACCTGTGTTCAAATGTCACACCACTGGCTCACAAAGGTTGGTCCAGTCTGTTGTTGATCCAGTTGTATGCACTCACATCTAATAAAATAACTGCACCGAACTCTGATGTTGGTTTAGGTCCTTTGTTTTTCTGGATTAAGTTAAGAAGTTTTTGCATCCAATTGTGATTGAAAGGTAAATGTCAGTAAAATTCTTGTATGAGCAGCAGATATTTTTTTGCAACCCTGCGAGGCTGACTCACAAATCAAGAGATTCACTAATGGAATCTCACCAAACAGGTATACAGGTGTTTCCAGACTGATATGCTTCTGTTTACTTGCACGCATCAAACCTGTTGATCATGATTTTTGTTCCTCCTCTGCGTGGCTTCATGTTTAATGGAATGTTCTCTTGTGATATGTCCAAGTACATTTGCATATTGTTCCCACACTAAAATTAACTTCAGGTGAGCATAAAGGTCGCAGGTGTTTATCGCTATGAAGTCCAAACAAAAGTCGGATTTTCTTGCACAACCTCTATAAACTTTCATTAAGGTTGAATAGATGAGAATTGTACTTCAGGGCACATCTTCAGGGCACATCTTTATTAGACTGATGTGGCCTTCATCTGATTGGATCCCAAAACCATAAGAAAACTTATAATACACTGACTTTTTGTATTTGTTGAAGAAAATAAACATGCATGAACACAAAACAGCAAAAAGAACAAGCTAATCACATATTTGTTTTTACTGTTGACTGGGCAGTCAGCATTAAGGCATGCTTTATTCTGGGGTTGTGAGAAAAACAGCTTTTGTAATTCAAGACACCCACTTTTCTTCTTAAAACTTTCACACGGTTCCAAGTGAGAGCTATCCCCCGCAGCCATATTCCTTCTCAAGGTATCTCCCACAAATTACTCTCCCGCCTCCAACTGGTCCAGAACGCAGCAGCTAGGCTTTTAACTGGCTTTAACAGACAACATCACATCACCCCTGTCCTTGCTTCTTTCCACTGGCTCCATGTCCACTTTCAAATTGATTTTAAGATTTTACTGATCACTTTTAAAGCCCTTACTAGGCAGGCTCCAACCTACATCTCTGAATTATTCATTCCTTATAAGCCAACCTGCAGCCTTAGATCCTCGGGCAGGGGCCTGTTGGCTGTTCCCAAGTCGAAGCCGTATTTATTTATCTATTTTCCCTTTTTACCAGTCTTCTATCTGCCCTCTTATTTTAAATCTTCCTGATGTGATATTGTCAACTTTTAACAGTCTTGAATTAATCTATGTATTTGGAAATCTGTTATCTGCCTACTGTCTGATTATCTTCCTGTCATTATGCATTTTACCAGCTGTTTCAATCCAACCAGTTTATAATATTTTCTCCCATATTGCTGCTTTAGTTAACATGACCCTCTCTACCTTTTCCTATGACTCTCGTGGTCTATGATGAACTGATTGTTGATTTTATTCTGCTTTTTTCTGCCTTTGTTCTGTCTGTTAAAGCACTTTGTAAACTTCTGTTTTTAAAGGTGCTATATAAATAAAGTTATTATTATTATTATTATTATACAAGTGCTGGATTGTGACAGTTAAATGATGGGTCAAGAAGAGGGGACGGTTTGTTTGGTGATGTAACTCATGGGTTACCAATATTTTCAGCCAAAGACTCCAAAAATAACAGTAACCCCGGTGTCTTAGAGCTGGTTGGCTGATACTAAACTTACACTTTCTTTGAGTCTTTTAATAAATACATTTTCACTTCATCGTAAATCTCACCTAATTACTCTCATTTAATATCAAATTTGAGTTTATGTTGAAATTTATTACGATAATTGATCAATTTTACCAGCAAAAGTCCAGCCTTGAGTATTGGCCGATACTGATATCGATCCGCTCCGATATCAGCAGGAATCAGACTTTTTACTTTATTTATTTATTACCTCTGCCAAGGAGGTTATGTTTTCGGGAGAGTTTGTTTGTCTGTCCGTCTGTCCGTCTGTCTGTGAACAAAATAACTCAAAAAGTTATGGATGGATTTTGATGAAATTTTCAGGAAATGTTCAGCATGGGAAAAGGAAGAACTGAATAGATTTTGGTGTTGATCCGGATCAGCGTTTGGCCGTCATGATGAAAAATGTGATTTTTGTGAATAACTACTGAACTAAAACAGATATCATTATAAATCCAGTTGCTAATGGTATGTTTTCATGGTCAAGGGATCTAAATATTTTGATGACATAAATGTGGGACAAATATTTATGGTGAAAATCACAATATGGGAGAGGACTGTGGTGCTGGCTGTAGTATGTACTGTAAGAAAAGGCTTGATCGAGTGAGGTTTCTCAGACAGAGAACAGTAGTCGGCAGAAGCTAAGAGAAATGGTACAATTAAATAAAATAAATGAAAAATAAATTAGAAGAAATCCAGTAAAAACAAAAACATATATTTTACATTGGAAAATAAGCACTGTATTTAACTTAGGCATTTTCTACAACTAAATTGAAAAATAAAAGAAAGATTAGAATGGACTAATCATCTCTGAGTGCTTCTATCAGATATTTGAGATGCAAGTCAATAAAATCTGAAACTTGCTTTTTTCTGCTGATATCAGACTGATATCTGATATCAGCATTGGATCGAGACACTCCTACTTCTTCGTTAATCTTTTGCTCGGAGTGGACAGTCGCGCATTGTTTGACAGAAAAAGCATTTTAGAGTAATCATTGCAAACAACAGTGGATGATCATGGGTTTTCATGACTTTGACCCTTGATTTATGATCTATTCAGTACATCTCTTTATCAGAGTGGACACATGTGTGCAAAGGGTGGAAACTAGAGACCCCCCCCCCCCCCCCATCTGAATGTCTATTTTCTTTTAGCCAGGAAGACAATTCTGCAACTTTTGAAAATTAAACACACAAACAAAAGACTTGAAGAAACTTACTTATTGTATCAAAAGACTCTTTAAAAGCCTAAGATGATCATGATACACAATGACTTTGACCTTAAACCTTCAAAATCTCATTTTTCAAATTTCCTCTTGAGTCAGAATGAACACTCGGTGTGCACAGTTGCTGAAAACCTTTCTTGGTTATGTGATGGGTGAGCATGAGACTCAAGGACCCCTGACCTTACTTTCAGAATATACACAGTTATCCTTTGTCAGAATGGACATTTGTGCAAAGCCTTTTGAAAACCTCTTAAATCATCTCTGACAAACTACGTTCAAAAGCAAAATTATGAAGCCCCTTAACCTTTGACCTGAAACCCCAAGGTAAATGGAATTTAGAGAGCTAAAGGGCTGGGAAATACATTGATCAAAAAAATTAATTAATTTTTTTTTCTGCAGGGGATTTAAAAATGAAAATTCTTTTTTTTTTCTTGACTCACTCACTCATACTCACATTTTAGAGTGTACCGCTAGTATAAAAATAAAAGGATTGTGGTGGGCCCTGGTTCACTGGTCTAGTGCGTCGGCAGAAGAAGACAGATAAAGTCATGACGATGTGAAAAGTTTTGACATGCAGATTTTGGATAAGAACAGATTGACAGGTGGAGGCTCCAGTTTGTGATTAAGGGCTGCGCAGACCAATGGCTTGTAATGATACTGATTAACTGATGCAATCACAGGAAACCTTCTCATCCTTCTCAATCACATGGACAGGGACAGAAAGTGAATATTGATTAGAGGTGAGTAGTGAATGAGACAGGTCCCCCCTGAGTGTGTGTGTGTGAATATCAACGTGTACATGTCTGAGTTTTAGGCAGAGAGAAGAAGACGACTAATTTCCTTCAAAAGCTGATCCTCCTCCCTCCTATTTCACATTACCATCTGATTATTGTGGCATGCTGCGTGACAGGCACAAAGTTCAGTTTCATTCATTCAGAGACTCTGAGGCTTTATGTAATAGCGTCTGGAAGCTGACTGGTGACATTTTGCACTGTTGATAAAACATGCCAAGTCATCCTTTAATTATGGTTAGCCTTTCTCAATAGACTATCATGATTCTCTTTTGTCATTTAATAAAACATCTGAATTGACCCCAGAGCTTTTTCCCCAACTATCAGTGTTATTCCAGCAGTTAAAAAGTGAGAAAACACTATCAGTGATTTGTGGCTCTACATTTTAAAAGACATCTTACTTAAGGCTAGCAAATTGTTATTTTTCCATCTTCAAATAGAAGTTTTCAATGTTAATCTAGTAGTGGTAGGATTTCAGCAGTGATAATAGTTTCTTTCTCACTCCCTCAGATTATCCTGTTCCTGTTTTAGCATGATGTTAGCATGTATAGTTTTGTGAGAAGTATGCACAGCTAGCATACTTGTGCAGAAACCAGGTGGTCAGAGAACAGGTAGTGCCCCTGTCTCTGTTGTATGTCTGCAGAGGCTAAGATATGAATGGATGGTGACATGTAAGGCAAGGATAAGAAAAAGAGAGAGTGGCCGAACAAGAAGTCAGACCAGAGTAAATACTTTAGATTTTCTTTTTATTCCATTAGATAATTTTACTATTTATTTTGTTTGTGGCCAGCTGGTGTGCGCACATTGCCTGGAATGAGAACCTTGCAATCTCGTCCATGATGATGTGGATGACAAAGTGGATACAGTTGCACTGATCCTTGTGCACTTGACGAAGCACCGCTACTAGATTGCGGTGGGTGAAAGGCTGACAAATTGCCATCAGCAGTGTGGTGTCCAAAGTGCTCCTGTGAAGTTTTTCATGGGTCTTTTTATTTGTGGATTAAGTTTCGGATTTATCAGCAGAGTGTTTTGTTTCATGAATGTTTCATGGATAACATTAGATGCTAAAATTTACTGACAAAGTGTTCCTCATAAACTTTTGAAGACGGCATTGGATTTTGCTTACCTTTTAAAGCCAAATTGCTCCCAAACAAAGAGTGTGCTAAGCCAGATGATTCGCATTACTAAACAGAGCTGAAACTGTGGTTCCATAAGTGGCTTGAAGTGCCAGACCTGGAACCATGTTGTTCTTCAAACTAACACTTGAGTTCAAAAGAGGTCCACTCTAGACACATTCTGCTTGCTTTCTTTATAGTTTTTTTGTAGCCAAAGTACCACTGTGGCTCTAACACACTCTAGACAAATGGTTTTGACAGGCTTTAGTAAAATCATGTTGGATATTAATCTGTCTGGTGGGCCACCAAATGTAATATGCCAAAGAAAATAAAATATGAGCTGACAGATCTGTCTGGTTTCCATGCTAATTCTGCTGTGATGAAGACGTCAAGCCAAGAGATGTTATTCATTGCTGATGGTTCAGCTGAGTTACATAATTCCCTTAAACCTTTTGGAAAAGCACTTGCTATACCATCATCAGGGCAGCGCATACAGCAGACTTCTTTTTGCAGGTTTCTGAGGTTTAAGTCGTCTGTATTTTCTCAGACATCAGCCTTCAGCACTGATGAATCACATCCAAAGTCAATTTCCATATTTCTCTGCCTTTACTTCTGCACAACACAGACTCATCCTACTTTATTCATTTTTCAAATGCAAATTCTGTCTTTGCTGCTTTCTAAATCAGAAAATGATGCGTGATACCTGCAGCTGGAACTTCCAGCTCTAAAACTTGTGTAAAGCCTACAATGTCCAGCTTGTGATACTTCGGGAGATAAGTTGAATTGTTTAAAATGTCAGAGCTGGTTCTTGATTAATTAATGATTTAGCTAACTGGGTCACCTTAGTACTTAACTTTTGACAGTTTTCTGACCTGAAGATCAACTTAATTCTCCAGGAATGAGCTGCTGAGCCTCTTGGGATCACACTGGGAAGAGAAAGTTTGATTTATTAAGCGATTTGAGGAATGGAAGATACATATACCAATCAAGTTTGGGATTCGAAAATACAGGACATTTTCCGCCACCTGCTGCAAGCTGTCCCACCACCCCAGCCAACCTCCTTATATTTTAAGACAGATGTACAAGACATCTAAAATAACCCATTTGGGCTCTAACTTCGTAGACCATGCGCAGGCGTGCCGACGGGGTGTGTCCAGCGCACTTTGCAAGTTTTCTGCATGGCACAGGGAGGCCCACCCACGCCTCCGTCCCTGCCCCTCCGCACAGGTGCCAGCGAGGGAGGAGAAAAGGCATGAGTGGGTTTTAACACAGACATGTGATGTCTTCACGAATCAAATGAAAGCATCTCCTTGCCTTTAAATGCGCTGCGGGCAAGGCACAGCGACTGATTGGTCTGAATGATCCCCGCCAGTGTGGTCACGGTGGCGGGGTAGGTCAGAGCAGCTGTCATTTTTACAGCAACTGGGAGAGCGGAGAGGCCATCGGAGGCCATGATGCGCGCCACTGTGTGGACCACCTCTCAGTACAGATGTAATCTGATACTGTATCTTGAATAGGAGTGCCAAATTAAGTGACAGTTAGATTTAAACACAACAGCAAGCTAATCCATCCATCATTCTTTTGATCCACCTGCATTCCTGATCTGTTATCACCAAATAGCAGAACCTTTGATGATATATCCTCTCCCGATATCTCCTTCTCATCCTCCTTGTAATAATGTTCTCCATCTTTTTTCAATGACTTTTAGAATTAAGATTAAAACAGCAATAAGGGCAATCACAGGTAAATCTTTAAGACACCTATTGACATACATTCATTTTCTCTCTTTTTTTCTCCTTCTTTTTCTCCCTTTTCTTCTGAATTTCATTAGATGAGTGAAGCCAGATTTATACTCTTGTCAGACGATGAGGCTGTTTGTTGTTGGCTTGTGAGATGTGCACCACACTTCCAGTGGCCATCAGCTATCTATTAATTTAAATACAAATGTATATGCTGGTTCAGATGGTTACATTAAATAGTGGCTGCTGGGGTTGTTTATTGCATCAAAATGTGCCTGATACTCTGGAAACCTGCCTCTGAGGTTTTGTTGACATGTGCCCACATATGTGCATGTCTCCAAATTACTGTCATCAAATGAATGGACCAGGGTTGGAGCTGGGAAGCTGTCAGCACACCTTCTGCGCAGTTTTTTGGCACGAAATTGTCACTGCGCCAATCTGAATGTGTTGGCATCACCCCCTGGAGCACCGTCACACTCATCTTGGCGCGGCTCGTCTACAAAGTTGCCAAATTGACTGTGCAAGGCTGTGCTCCAATTAAGTTTACCACTGCGCAGGATGCACCAGGCTCTGCCACCCTGCGGTGCGTCACAAAATTAGGGCCCTTTGTTTTTCTTGACAACTGTCACCCAGACTTCAGCAGGTGCCAGTTTTTGCATTGCTTTTTCTTCTTCTTGTTCGGTTTCATGGCTGTTGGCATCCATCACGTCGGTCCATTACAGCCCCATTCTTGCAGGCTAGTGTCAGTTTAGTATAGCATAGGATTTCTTTTTTTAATTATAATATGAGAATAAGGGATATATACTGGAGAATACTAATACTGGAGGACGATGGGAAAGAGGTTATTCGGCCAAAACAGGAGACATGGCAGCTATGACAGTCCAAACACAGGCCCAGTACATGGTAAAGCCATTCTTTGATAATTAAAAGCAAACTACTCAAAGCCCATGAGTCTTTTTCTGTAGTCCCAATGCTGTAATTTTCTCTGTATTGACCTCACTCGTTCCTTTCTCAGACACAAAGATAAACCTTACATGACAACATCATACCTACGTCAGTCAAACCTTCACCTAAGATCACCTACGACATACATACCGTGCTGTTCCTTCTTTTGTTTGTCAATACAATCAACATTTTTCATCTGCAGTTATGCCTCGTGCTGCTGTTAAAAATCTCAAACAGCGCTTGAATCTTCCCTAACTTGATTCCTTTTGTAAGCAGCAAATAAGCCATGAATGAAATTATGAAACTATCATGTGTACCAAATAACACGTGCACCGACCAGGTGAGCTCAAAAGCTATTGTGAAGAAGAGCATGAGAAGACTTATTTTAGACGCTGCAGAGGCTTAGTGGCTTATTTTAGACAACATTCTATACATTTAATACGGGACTAAATCCCCACGTCAGCAATGTTGTTTCTTCACTGCAGTTTAAAGTCAGGGCTTCTAAATTCAACAGATAGTTCAGTCATGTTATTGTTGACCCCTAGGCAGCCTTGTGGGATAATAACTGACCTGCCCTTTATAGCCAGATAAAATACCGTACAAAAGTCAAAACCAGTGGATGCTTTCTTAGTCATATCAAGAAGCCAATAAGTGAACAAAGATCATCAGACTGTTGTCTCTACTACAGAGGTTGACAATTGGCATGGGTAAGCTTCAGCAACTCTGCCATAGAGGGTCAAACATCTCCCTCCTCTTGAAACAGTCATGGTCAGTGATCCCAAACTTTGACTAAGTCCTGCAATGTCAAACTGTGTGTGAAAGGATGCCCATATTTTGCCTTCACAGTTAAGTTTTCATTTACTGAGAACCCCTGATCCACCTCTATTCCGAGTTTGTCTGGCAGGCTCTGAGTGATGGACTAGTCAGCTCTGTGGTAAGTGGCAACTTTGATGCTGCTCAGCTTAGAGTTGTGTATGACTCTACAGTTTTTCTAAAGTCTGTGATCTGTACTGGGTATTCCAGTCCGAACCCGTAGGCTTAATCCGCAGATGAAACAATGTACTCGTCTCTGGCTCTTGTCTTGTAGGTGGCCTGGGATCCTTGGTGGAGACTGCCTGCTGCTGTGGAGTCATGAAGCCTCAAAACTACAATTATAGACATGACACATAGTTGGCCATTTTATTAGGAACACTCCATTCCTATTATCATTACAGCTGTTCATGTAGATATTAGCATGATCTCCATATCCATGATCAATACATCTACAGTATCTATTTTTTATTACCATATAGGCATGAGGTCCCTCTTGAAAATGGGGTGTCACATCTCAAGAGGCCTTTAACACATTTATATTTAATGGAGACAAATATGGTGGGGATGCACCTGTGGCCTGGGCATCCATGAGTTCATCACTACCATAAATTCTTATTTTCAGTAAGAATATCATTGCTTATACTTCTATAAAATGATCACCACAACCATTCAGACATGAGGACCCTCCTGAAAATGAGATGTAGCATCTCAAGAGGCTAACCTCTAAAAAATCAGACCACAGGTCTATGGTTCATGAACCTGTCCCTAACTTAAGTTCTTATTCTAGTCCACTTGTCTCCTCTTACCTCCCTTCCTTTTATTTATTTATTTATTTATTTCGGTCACGTCAACACACTTATACAGCATCACACATTGTCAATAGTTGATCAAATGTACATGTCCGAAAGGGAAGACGGGAGAAGCAGAGCTTATCTAGTCCCGTCCCCATTTTCTCAATATTTAGTATTTAGTCTCCTCTTTTCCACATATTAACAAATTGTTATAAATTTTTATTCATTTACAGAAGTATGACTTAATTCTTGACTCTCTTTTAGTGTCCGTATTTGACATATTATGACCAATCCTTTGTTCCACATAAGGCATAATTCATGACTCCCTTTTTTTTTTTTTTTTTTTTTGTTGTTGTTGTTGTTGTTGTTGTTGTTGTTGTTGTTAGTCCCAGATTGTGATGTTGGGGTTGTGATGTTGGAGGTGGTGATGTTGGAATGGTGTGCCCGCGTTGCTTTTCTTTCTTCACTTTTCAAACATGTGTTAGACGCGTGACTCCTCGTCACTCTCCTCTTCACCCAGGCGTGCTCCTGCACTGTCGTCCCGGGCTCTGCTGTAGTTTTCAGCCATGCGGGCGTTTCCGCCTCCCAGTCGGATTTTGTTGAGGGGTGCGCGAGCCATCTTTCTCTGACCACCGCCTCTCTTGATCTCATCGCATGCTAGCAGCATCGCCTCTCTCGTTGCCGAAAACTCAGCCTTCATGCGTCTCAGCCTCCACATAATCCCACCGAGGCCCAGTCCCATGATTGTAATCGCTGCTCCAATTGCGGCAAACAAGAACACGTCTTCCTCGTCCTCGACCTCCAGGATTGACAGACACACCACTCTCCATTTATTCCAGCTGTCCATTGCGTACCCAGCTAGGAATGTTCCATCGGGACATTTAGGTTCTCCCGGGCCAGCTTGGCGGGTTGAGGAAACCTTATCGATTGCGTTGAGAGCCCAGCTTCGTGGATCCATTTTGAGACTGTCTGTCTCTCTGCAGTTAGTTGGATATGTTATACGGCCTCACTTAACTTACATCATCAGGTCATTCACTATCATTGTTTTGGTACATTTCGTCTTTCCTGCTGTCTTACAGACCAAACAACCCATATGTTTTGTATCATCACCGTTAGATATTTTCATATTTATATCCGTCAAAGGACATTCTCAGTATTCTCTTCTGAAATTCTTTCATGGTACCGCTGCACCTGGTTTCTTCCTGTAAGCTGTTCCATTGATTGACTCCATTAACTGTGATAGTCATGGCTTTCAATGTTGTTCTTACTGTTTTCTTTTTGAGAATCATAACCCCCTTAAGTGTTTTGTCTCTCTTTTTATGAACCTTGTTTGTAGGTTCCTCGGTAGCTGACCATGTGCAGCCTTGTACAATATCTGCACAGTCCTGTATTTTATTAGGTCATATAGTTTTAGGATCATTGCTGTAATAAACAGCTGATTTGTGTGCGCTCTATAGCTTGCGTGGTGAATGATTCTCACTGCTTTTTTCTGGAGTGTTAATATACCTTTAATATTTGTTTTGTAGCTATTTCCCCATATTTCGCAGCAATATTGTATGTGTGGTGCCACCAGTGCCCAGTAAACTGTGAGAAGTGATTTCTGATTTAGTAGTTTTTGTGCTTTCCACAGTATTGATACACTCCTGGCTATTTTTTTTTTCTGTATAAGATATATGAGGTTTCCAGTTTAGCTTCTCATCGATGATTACTCCTAGAAATTTGAATTAATTAACCCTTTGTATCTTGGTGCCATTTATATCTACATTAGCATCACAGTCACTATTTTTGTTGCCGAATAACATAAATTTTGTCTTGTCTAGGTTCAGAGATAATCTGTTTATATTGAACCATGTTTGTAGCTTGTTTAGCTCTTTGTTTGTCATTGTGATCAGCTCCTTCAGGTTGTCTTCCGAGCAGAAAAGACTCGTGTCATCTGCAAATAGTATGAATTTAATCTTTTCTGATACTTTACATATATCATTTATATAAAGAGTAAATAACTTTGGACCCAATACGGACCCCTGTGGGACCCCGCAAATAGTGTTGAGGCGCCTTGATTTTTTTCCTGCTACTTGGACGTATTGGTATCCCATTCAGGTAGCTCTTGAGCCAATTTAGTGCTTTTCCCCTTACGCCCAGCTTTTCAAGTTTATAACAAAGTATGTTGTGATCGATTGTATTGAATGCTTTCTTTAGATCAATAAATATTCCAATACTAAATTTTTTTTGTTCGATCGTGTTAGTAATTATTTCTACAGCTTCCATTATCGCTAATGCTGTGGAATGATTTTTTCTGAATCCGTATTGACCATCATATAGCAAATTGTGTTTATCAATAAATTTATCTAGTCTGCTGCTGAACAGTTTTTCTAGTATCTTGGAGAATTGTGGTAGTATTGCTATTGGCCTATAGTTATTGAATTCCTCCTTGCTACCTTGTCTGTACAAAGGGATTATTTTTGCGACTTTCATTTCATCTGGGAATTTTCCTGTCTGAAACGATAGATTACATATATGTGTCAAAGGTGATGCAATCTCATCTTGTACCATTTTGATTAGCTTCATGTCAATGTCATGGACATCTTTTGATGTTTTTCCTGTGCAGTTATTAATCAGTTGTTTTATTTCTCTGTCGTCTGCTGGAGTCAAAAACATAGTGTTTTGATTACATTTCCCCTCCCTACCAAAGTGGTTCCAGCTAAGGTCATTGTCTGGGATCTGTTTGGCAAGATTAGGCCCTACCTCTGCAATGAATTTGTTTAACTTAACTTATTAACTTAACTTATTCCTTTGCCCTCACACCCAACACAGCATCGTGTGGATTTGCTGTTCATCATGAGACTGGGATCCACATTCAAGACTTTCTGCTGCTTAACAGAAGGTTTTTTCTTGCCGCCATGATGGAGGGATTCATGATTGGCTATATGGATTCATGTTGGGTGTTGGATGTATATATTTGTATATGTATATGTGTATCTTTATATGTATATATGTATCTATGCATATATGTGTTGACAATGGTGGGAGGCAACTCTGGTAGGTCTATTCAGGGAGGCAAAGAAAACCTTTCATGTGGCTACTGGTACTATAAAGGGAGGTAAAAGGAGAAGTCCAGATGCTGTAAATATTTTGTTTTCTATGACGGGGATTAAAACATAATTCCGTGTTTCCCCTAAAGTGTATTTTGGAGGGCACCCCGCCCCCCCAACAGACACACTCGCCCTGCTTATGGGATTCACACAGATGTAGATTTTAAAAAAGTTCTTATGACAGAGATTCTTATCAAATAAAAAAGCCAACTAGAGTCTAATGTTAGAGTCTAATGTTGTGTCGCTATGGTTTGCCTTCATTCAATAAAATACATTTTTCCTCTCCGCTCTGCCAAACACCTCCTCCCCCGCTCCTCTTGCACAACACTGATAAGCCGCGCAGCAACCAAACTGCCTCTCTGCAGGCAGAGTCCCCCTGAAATGCAGTCTGTTGTCAAGTGGCTGCTGCCACCATGAACTGAGACGTAGCGATGATTCAGCGAACGTCAGAGCAGGGGCCTCCTAAAAGTGTTTCACAACACTCCCTTCCCTAAAAACAATTCAGTAGAAATGCTTTCCCATGTCCAGTTTTTCAATAGCTCATTATGATTTGCTGCTGTCAGGCGACTGCATCCAGAAAGCTCAACACGCTGGACTCTGAGCAGCAGGCCAAAATCTGTGTGCATGCTCTTGGGCGGCAACCGCTTCTGGGTCCTACGGCCGCGGTCAAAACCGCTTGCTGTCTGCCGCCTGTCCTTCATTGAAATGACTGGAGGCGGCACGTTAAAGCGCGGCATTGTGAAGGGGAGTATAAAGACACAGACACACACACCTACACGCACTCACACACACACACACACACACACAGGCGGCGGAGGAAGGAGCGACCAAAACAAAACAAAACAATAAACAACAATTTAAACAAACACTAAAGGATGACCAGAAGCTTACCAAACAATCTCCCCAGGCAAAAAACTCAGTGTTTTTAAGCCAACTGCCCTTACCAAGAACTGAAGCACAGCTAGCAGTGTAGGAAACTTTCAGCATGTAGTTTCTCCTTATTGTCAGTCACTTGCTATAACTTTATTAAGCATGATTCATCTTCTCTCCACCTGCTGAGCTTACATGGCTCCATGAAATGTTACATTCTTCCTGTTTTTTTAATACTTTTTATACTTTATGCAGTATATTTTAAATGTTTTTGAGAATGTTGTAGTTGTATGAAAAAGTGCTCCATTGCCAAAAAAGTGAACAAAATTCAGTGCTCACTATTTATTCAGATCTAAATGCTCTTTAATTAAGATATAGCATTTTTGACAGACCCTCCAGCACCAGGACCCCACCCCCCAAAGGCAATGAACCTAGGGAAACACTGTACTTACATCCAATATGATCCTTTACAGATGAATAATGATGATACTTATATACATTATCTTATAAATTTTGAAATGATCCATCAAGTGATGTGAAAGATGCAGTTTTTTAAAAATACAGCCTAATGTTAAGTTATGACATTATTTGCAAATTTTGGGAAATTTTTGTATCCAGCCAAATGTGCGGATCACCACCAAAATGTAATGGGTTCTTCCTTGGACCAAACTACACCTCTGGTAAAATTTCATGTACATCCATTCAGTAGTTTTTTACTAATCTTGCTAACAGATAAAAAAACAGACAGACAAACACACAGATAAATCTTGGTGTAAACATAGCCTCCTTGGCGGGTGTAACAACATATAAAATTCATAAAAATTCATAATGTAGGCTCCTGAAGCAGTTGTTAGCAAGTAAACAAGGATCAGTATTTATAGTCAATGATGTGTTGGTTATTAAACCTCATTATATTATATCAAATTTAAGAAAACACAGTTAGAATTTGGAGTAAAACTTAACATTTCTGTAGTTTCTTAGTTGTGTATCATATTTGCATCATAGACTTTTGGCACTGCCTGGGCAGGCTTAATGACACTGTTGTAGTGGGAGCAGCACTTGACTTTCAAGTACCTTAGGCTGGATAAACCTAGTTAAACAATCAGGGCCACTTGCAGGATTCAAAGACCATAGACCTGTTAAAGGGACAAACAATAAGGCGAACAGCATGTTATTTAAACAAAATACTATGCTAAAGATATCACACTTTTTCCATATTAACATGAAACCCTCTGATCATTACCTCAACAAAAGAGGTTATGTTATTGTCGGCATCTGTATATTTTTTGTTTGTTTGTTTGTTTCTCTGCTAGCAAGATATCTCAAAAAGTTATGGATGGATTTTGATGAAATTTTCAGGTAATGTCCGGATTGGGACAAGTAGCAAATGATAACTATGGGATTGGAACTTTTTTCAAGAATTCTTTTACATTGCGAGATAGTACCATTTTCGGCATTTGTGCATATTTGTATGTTTTCATGGTCAAGGAATCTAAATATTTAGATTAAATAAAGGTAGAACTAATATTTATGGTGAAAATCACAATTTGGGTGAGGACTGTGGTGCTGGCTGAGGTCTGCGCTCTGAGTGTTTTTCTAGTTATTTAATGTCACCTTTTTAAAAAAAAAAAAAAAGGTATAAAACTAGAACTGTTCTTGTACTGTTATCTTTGATTTTGAAATTGCCTGATGTAAGTGATGTCATTGATTCATTGCCCAGGCCAGGCCACCAGCATCATTGAGGATTTTAAGTTGGGAAAGGTCAATGACCAAAAGCCAATGCATGAACGAATGTTTCTTCAGCAGAGCAAATGTTCAAAGTAACATCTGTAAAAGTGGACAACAGAGTTTGGGGGAACAAAAGAAAACAGTTTTCATTTCCTCACGTGAAAGGCTCCTGGCAAAGATGATATCCTTCACATCCCATTTGTAAGCATCCTATAAGTTCTACTCGATTTGTAAGTCAGTTCAATTGTGTCTAAATAGAAATATGTCGTTGGAAGAACACATAAGCAGTGTGTGCAAACAGCAGCAGCAATAAAGGTGTACATGTTCTGGTGAAACAAGTGAGAGAGCAATAATTTTATCAATTTAATATTATTAATATATTTCCTGCTCTTCTATTTTAGTTGGAATCCAACTTTTTAGGCTGCTCTGGGATGGTGAACCAAACGGCCTTTTTGAATGTTTAGAAAAACACTGTTGGAAAAGAGATCAACCAGGCAATGAGATAGGAAAGGTAGCAGCAAAAGAAGCTTAAAGACAAAGTTAATTGCAGAAGGAAGATGAGTCATAGCAGACAATGTTGGGTGTTATCACTGACGCTGATGGAAACCACATCAAGCTGTGCCAGTTCTTTTAGCTTCTGGGGAGCTGTGAGCAGGCTCAAAGGCATCCTCATTGTTCTCACCTGGGATTGTTTGACATAACACTGTTTTGTATTCTGCTGTCAGGTTGCCAAATCTTTCTTCTTTGTTGACATGTGAAAAAATCATGACAGGATGATGCTAACCACAAGACTCTGAAACTGAATACACCCTGTTTTCTTCTCTTTACCAACAACAGGCTTGTTTGACTACATTGTCATTAGGCTTTTTGCTTGATTCTGAAGTATCAGCTGCAAATATCAGACTTCTCCTTGTGAAACAATTATATACTGTCCCATCGCCATCCTGTTAGTACCATCAGGGGAAAGTCCACAGCAGCAATGATTTGCCAGTTTATTTGAGCTTGTGCATTTGTCTGATTGTCATAGCATATCTACATGTGAACAACAGGGTGTGGTGTAAACTCAACGTGACGTGCGGATATTGAGAGACGATTGGAATGTGTCATTTTGAGTGCTGCGGGTTCACTTAAAGGCCTCTGTCCGACAAAGAAGCAGCTGTTGGTTACTCATTCACAATCAGGGGTTACCATCTCTGATAAACTGCATTTCTGTGCACCTCAGAAGATTGGTGATGATGATCCAGTAATTTTGATTTTTTATTGTTCATATATTTAGTATTTCTCTCACATCTTGAGGGCATATAATGATTTCTTTCTGTTTGTTTCTGTAGATAATTCTGAAAATCAGAATCAGAATCAGTGATTCTTCTTTAATTTCCAAGAGGACATTCTGCTGATTCAGTTGCTCTTACACATAGTATAGCAAGGAATATCGAAGACATTAAAACAGATAAAATACAAAAGAGACAGAGACAAGAGATATAGGTATGAGCATGAAAATTAAGTGAAAAAAAGAAAGCAGGTTGCAAGATGTAGAATCTTTAAGCCAAACTTCAACTTCTTTATGAAGGAAATAAATAAAAAGTAAAGTGAGACTAAAACAAGCCAAGTAATTTACACTATTAACATTAACAATATTTACAAAATGAATATTAGTATGACAGCACTGTGTGATAGTAAACTAGATTTCACCGGTTATTTCACTGGATATTATGTGTACTAATTACCTCTGCCAAGGAGGTAATGTTATTGCTGGCGTCTGTTGGTTTGCTTCTCTGTTATAACTCAAAAAGTTTTCAGTGAATTTCGATGAAATTTTCAGGAAATGTCCAGATTGGGACAAGGAACAAATTATTAGATTTTGGGAGTGATCTGGATCACCGTCTGGATCCAGAATTTTTTTAAAAGATTCTTTCACATTGCAAGACTAATCTTAAATATTTGTAAGATTGACGTGTAAGATTAGTAAACAGTAATTGTGGTTGTTGATATTTTTTGTTTGTTTGCTTTTTGGCAAAATTTTGAAACAGGGAAGATTTTTCAAGGTCTGAATAAGTGAGTAATGTCTGTTGCCCCTCCTCAGACCACCCCCACCCCCTTGCCATCCAACGCAAAATAAAAAATAGGATTTAAAAGTAATTGCATTCTTTATTAAAGGATAAGTTCGGTTTCTGCAGCTTTCACATTGTTTATAGAATGAAGTAGAACAATATACTCACCCAGAAGGCTTTCCTGATCCAAACAGTGCTTCAGGAGATATTTAGATCCAAAATCGAGCGGTGGACATCCGTATAATGATAGCACATAGGGCATACAGCGCCGCTCCTAAAACTGCATTAATCGTCCAAAACTCATTAGTTTCACCAATATTCCATCATGGTCCGCTCGCGCTACTCCTCCACGTCAGTCTGTGTCACTCCAGACATGTTGTGTGGCTGTACTGACCTCTGAACTGAAGAAGAAGAGCCGCTTGCTCCATGCCTGCGCAGTACTCTCTGGAGCGCTGCCTCCGCGTCCTCCTTTGTATGAGCTCCTCATCTGTAAACTCTGGCTCGAAACTGTAAGGACACTCATCATATTCAAAGTTCTCCTCCACAACATCTTCATCCGATAGATATTAGTCCATTTTGCACAAAACTGGAAGAAGAAAGTCATTGTGTAGCCGGCGGTCTTCCCCGGAACAATGAGCAGTACTGCGCATGTGCGGAGCAAGCGCTCTTCTTCTTCAGTTCAGAGGTCAGCACAGCCACACAACATGTCTGGAGTGACACAGACTGTAATGGAGGAGTAGCGCGAGCGGACCATGATGAAATATTGGTGAAACTAATGAGTTTTTGGACGATTAATGCAGTTTTAGGAGTGGCGCTGCATGCCCTATGTGCTACCATTATACGGATGTCCGCCGCTCGATTTTGGATCTAAATATCTCCAGAAGCATCAGCATCAGGAAAGAGTATACTGTTCCTCTTCATTCTATAAACAACGTGAAAGCTGTAGAAACCGAACTTTTCCTTTAAGCAATTGAGAGGGTGGCTTGGTGGTGCATCAGGTGGTGCATGTGCCTCACAGCAAGGACGTCACTGGGTTTGTGTTGGTCAGGGCTTTTCTGTGTGGAGTTTGTACTCTGGCTTCCTCCCACGGACCAAAAAGCATTTGAATTTGCAACTCTAAACTGCCTGTAGGTGTGTTTGCAAGCATTCAGGTTGTACCCTGCTTCTTGCCCAATGTCAGCCCCCACGATCCAAAAAGGATAAGTGGTATGGGTAACGAATGGATGGATTAACTGTTTAATATATTTAGCAATTCCTGTTTATGAAATATCACATTCTCACACATCCTCGATCAGATTTCTATGTTTCATCTTCAAATATTTATTAATTTGTTGGAACACAACAACAGATATTTTTTTCCATCTCGTCTTTCGAGAAAAGGAAAAAAACTGTTGCAATATTCCATGAATCATAACAACTATGTTCTGTCTTATCTGTTTTAATGATTGTTGGCATCATTTAAGTCATTCAAGGTTTTTACGCAATGCCTATCAGACTATGTGCAATGATGTTTACAATAGCTGCACCCAAGTGGAGAAAAGTTCATAATGGGGCAATGATAGGTCGGCAGGGTTTGAACAAGGAGAAAATCAGGGTAGGTTTTGCTGAATGAAACATGCTAGGAATGTGCTTGACAGATTTTCATTTGATTTCTTGATTTAAAAAAATCTAAATGTAAATAATAATCAACAAAATAAATCAACAACTGGAATAATTGGACGAGAAAGACAAACTAAGACATGGTAACCCTTAAGTATTGTAAAGGTGCTCCATCTGGACAGGCACATAATCCTAAAAATAACTCTTAAATTTTGATAACTGTACACGTCTGCAGGTTAATTTGTGCTGATCTCTTCTTTACCTGTTCCTCTCAGTGCTTCAGGTGTTTAAAACATCCAGAATAGACAGCAAACAGAGTTGAAAAGCTGACGGGAGATATTTTTGGATCAATTTGCTTTCCTTTTGAGATGAAAAGCAATCAGATTAGCTGCTAACAAGCCATTTCACACTGATCAGACAAACAAACAGGAAAGCTCTGCCTCCAGGCCAGCTGTGCGGGTAGCTGAAGAGGTTGTCTGCATAAATAGATCTATGATAAGAGTCAGTGAGGATGAGTCTGAGTATGTTTAAAGGTGTGAGTCAGCAAGAGTGTACATGTGCTCTGTGTCGAAATGGGAGTGGCATCCTGGTGAAACATGACAGGTAAATTTGGCCAGAGGACCGGGGAGGCTTTTTCTTATTCATTTCCTGACTTTGTTCTCCTGCAGGGATGAATCATACTGTAAAATACCTCAGAGGCTCATCCAAGGACACTTTTGTCTGTCTGTATGTGCACAACTGTCACTGACAGACTCTGATGTTGTCTGACAAACTTGGAATGAAAATTTAAGACCCCATTTTAAGGCAGGTTATTTTTAAAACCAGAAGCAACATTTATATAATCCTTCTTAAAGCCACCAGAGAGAGTTAACAAAAACAGCCCTTAAACCTTTTAAGTTGCTTCCCTTGTGTTGATTATGGTGCAGATTTGTCAGGGGGCTGCAGTAGCTCCATCTACTTGGACTTGGGCTGAGAGGGTTTTTCAGTTTTAAAAGCCTAAATAATGTTTTTTTTTTGTTTGAAATGCCACTTGGTGTGCTTTACATGCCTCCTTTGCCGGATAGAGCACTTATGTGCACAAGAAAAAAATGTTTGCAGCTTCGGAATGTCTTTGTCTTACTGTCTTTGTAGCTCAAAAAACCTCTTAAATGAATTGTTAGCCCGGCTTCAAAATAGACTCACCAGAGTGATGTCCTATCATGGTTTCATATACAGTTTAAGATCATAGGCTTAGAGTGATACACACACATCAAACTGAGAAGAGACCAACAACTTAGGTTTCAAATGACATTGTTTCAAGGAATCAATCAATCAATCAATCTTTATTTGTTCAGCACCAGTTCATAACAAGTAACCTTTCTGAAGGCATGTAACAATAGAGCAGGGTGAAGCCGTACTCTTCAATGTATAGATGTACATATATGCAGAGACACAGCAGTAAAGAATTGGGTAGGGACACTAGGGACACGTCCCTACCAAAATCATGCCACTACCTCATGGTCCCTACCCACAATTTCCATTGGCGTAAAGTTAGTTTACTTTGAGGTGATTCCCACAGGAAAGTGCTCAAAGAATCGATGTTTCGGATTTTAATCCAACTTGTACACAACATGTTGATCTGCAACAGCAAGTAAGGGTTACAGACATTAATTGACAAACAGATAAGAAGAACGGCCCGTGGAGTCACCAAAGCCTTCCACACTCTAAAAGTGCTTACACACCGGACTCTACTTGTTCTACCTTGGCGATCACTCTCCATGCAAAGTCAATGTACAGCCACGATGGGGCGGGGCTTACCCTTCCGCGATGCGTTTGTTGCGTACAAGACGACCAGTTCGCTTGCAGTGCGATGTCAAAGTTAAAAAAAAGATGATCTTTTTAGGCGATGTCCTGTGTGGCTGTGCGGCAACAGCTTATCAGCGGTGTGCTCATGTGTGACGATACCCATGACAGACAGTTTTTCATCCGGACTACAGAGTCACAATCCATGTCCGAGTGGGGACATTAGTCAGTGAGGACATTAGTTTCGCCTAGACCGACCACAGAAAACTCACAGATAAAGCTGCTGCAGGGCATCAGCTGCATTGTTTTGTGTTTGATAAGTGAGTGAAAAGGATACAGTTGGAATAATGTAATCTCTTACATGCTACTATATGATATAGATGATCCCCATGAAACTCGAGCGGACGTGACGTCATCAAGCGACAGCAACGGTGACCAAAATGAGGTATTTATGGACATGCGACGATACTACAGTGGGTAATGCGATATTCATCACCAAGTCACTTGCGGTGTGAACACAGCATAACTCCCGGTGCCAGAACCGCTACAAGCAAAACACATAACAGTAGCAGCCGTCAGGCATTCATCTTATTGTCTAATCTGCCAGAATGTACTGTTGTGGCGATGTTATCAATATTGTCAGTCGGGTTACCTTAGCTATGTTGGTCAGCTACACAGTTTCTACTGCCATTTCCATGATGATGCACATCCATCAGCTTTCGGGGGTGGATCCAGGGGTAAGATATGAAAGGAGAGGCGGGTCTAAATTTTTTCATAAACAACCTCTCCACTTGTTTTCTCCCAAATCATTGACTACACCTTTAAGGAGCAGAAATTTTTGCTGTAAAATCTGAAAAAACGTACTTCTTCAGCACGACCACAATACTTAATTCCACCATTGTTATTTGTCACAAATGCCAATATGATAAAAACTTTTGCAAATGTGTTTAAACTCGTCTTCGTGTGGTGGACCCTGAAGTTTACTTAAAAAAAAAGCTTTAACAACCCGTCGTTAAACCCAAGTCAGTTCCAAAATCTTTGCCCTGGAGGCCTTGCTGATGTGGTATAACAACCTTGTGTTTTGACTCTTGCCAAGGTGCTTTACATGTGAACTGTGAACTTCCACAATCTCACCTTGGGAGCAGATTGGCTGTTCCTCACCTGGTGTGAAGCCTCGAGCACAGATGATTCTGTTTCAGATGACCGTGCACAGAAGAGTTTTTCATTTTACATGCTGCTCCTGGAAATCTGGATAACTCAAAAAGGCATAAACAATGATGGCATGATCATTGTTTACTTTTATCCTCCCAAGTTTTTTTGGTACATACACATGTTAGCTTCAGTTTTCCACTCTCCTGTTATTACCTCTGCCAAGGAGGTTATGTTCTCGGGAGAGTTTGTCTGTCTGTCCGTTTGTCCGTCCGTCTGTGAACAAAATAACTCAAAAAGTTATGGATGGATTTGGATGAAATTTTCAGGAAATGTTCAGCATGGAAAAAGGAAGAACTGATTCGATATTGGTGTTGATCGGGATCAGCGTCTGGCCGCCATGGCAAAAAATGTGATTTCTGTGAATAACTACTGAACTAAAATAGGTATCATTATGAATCCAGTTGCTAATGGTATGTTTGCATGGTCAAGGAATATTTTGATGAAAAAAAGGTAGGAGTAATATTTATGGTAAAAATCGCAATATGGCTGAGGACTTTGGCGCTGGCGGAGGTCTGCGCTCTCCCTCTAGTATATTGTGTTGTTCATGTTTGTGGTGTCAGCTGCCTTCTCAACAGCTTTGTTGTCAATGTGTTGGAGCTCAGGTGATTCTGGTGGAAATACCTGCAGTCTTAGATCAGATTAGAACAATATATGCCAGCCTGAGCACTGTATTTTCCTGGTTCCAGCTTTGGTTTAGTTCCAGTATTCCTTTCGCACAATGCAGCCGTTTGTTCATTCGTCCTCCTCAGCTGTCATCTCCTCAGCTTGTCATGCTGTCGAGATTTATTTGTGTCTCCAGTGTGCTTTCTGACTTGATGAGAGCTGACAGGGAGTGCGTTGCTCTGTGGGAGAACGAGGAAGAAGCAGAGATGACTTGGTGATGTCAATGGTCTTAAAAGGCTTCCTCCGTCCAGTTCTTCCTGCTGTAGCTTTTATGAGTGAAACACAACAAACATGAATGAATGCAAAACATATTTCTGTCTCCTTTGTTTCTTCTTTACAGAATCCTTTTATTGTCATATTTGGTGGTTTATTTTATTCATTCTAAATGTTCTCATATTTTATCTCTGGCACGTAATGTGTGCTGTATGAGGAATATTGAGCTCCAAACAGAGACCACATCTTCCATTAATAATGTTCGTATTAGAAATTATTAGTCACAGCGTGCACTGTTAATGCTTTAAGATGGACAGAAAAACAGAACAGATGCACAACAGACAGCAACGAGAGAGGGAACAAAAAATGACAGGGCTGTCACATTACACCAAATATTTGTGTATCCATTTTAGAATAGAAAATCTGTACTCGAACAAAAAATATACATTAAAAAATGTACAGTTCTACTGCACATTAAGACACCTGGGACAATGAAACTCAACACAGGATACTCCCATGCAGCCTGAATGTCCAATGCTCACTTGACCTCAAAAACAGTACATACTGTACACTTTGAGAAATAAATGAAATTATTAGTTTATATGCTCTCCAACAAAAAAAAGATTTTTGAGAAAGTGACTGTCCTAGTGTAATTAATACACACATGCAGTACGGTTGGACAATATTTTAAGTTTCAACAATAATTTTGTCTTCTCACTCCACAAATCAAGATCATCCTGCTGAATTGACTTGCATTGTTGCACATAAGTTATCAGGCTCATCTATTACGCTAATTTTTTAAAAGTTTTCCCACCTGATTACTTGCATTTATTTCTTTATGTTGATCTGGGTTAAAATAGTTGGTTATATTTTTGCCTACATTTGTCCATTTGTTTGGTTGTCTGTCTATCAGTGGGCAGCCAACTCAAAAACTTTCCAACAGGCTCTCAGTGATTGTTTGGCATGGCACAACGTTCTGATTGAACTTCAGATGCAGATTTAGAAACTTTTAAAAGGTTGTTTAAAACTTTGTGGTAGAGCTGTTTCCACATTTTCGATAACGACTTGGCCAAGAATGTCCAAAATGCCCTGGCGTAGGATTGTGCTCTCAGAAAACTTCTAGTTTTAAGAGTTGCTCTGCGTCAGTGTTTCCGTTTCTCAATTCGTTTCTCCACTTCTCTCTCTGTGCTTGCTCCTCCAAGTATTTCCTCATTACCTCTCAGATTAAAGGATTTGTTTGGGTAAGAGTGGCATCAAGTACAATAAGAACTGCACCTTTAAAAATACACAGTTACTGAAATGCCTTAAAGCTGGGGTTGGCGATTTTGGAAAACTAGCATGAATTTGAAAGTAGCATCTCCTCAGGGCTCCGCCTAGCTCCTCCCCCGCCCCCCCGCTCACATGCACACGCGCGGCTGATATATCCAGAAGACTGATTCAACTCCAAACCCTCAGCACAACGGGTTTGTTTTACACTACACAAAGTCATGTCTCAGTCAGCGGTAAGAAAACACCAAACAAACATGTAAAGTTAGTTAGTACTCACAGCCGATGTTGATCGGGGTATAGGTAGTTCCTCTGACATTCTCCACATAGCTGTCAAATCTCCCGTCTTGGCCATGAAACTACCGTATTTTCTGTATTTTCTCCTCTTTTCCGCCGTCCTCCTGTATCAGTATTCTCCTGTAAATCTCCTGTGTGACGATATAATAATAAAAACATTTCTCTGCCTCTCCAAACTGAACTCTGTCTCTAGCCTGAATGGGGTGGTAATACTCCAAAATGATGGATGCCAACCGCCGTAAAACCGAAGAAGAAGAAAAAGCCTCATGAGAACGTCCACCTGAAGTAGCCTGGGCGGCAGCTGTCGTGAGATTAGAGTAGCAGAACAAACTTAGAAAAACAAAGAGTTTATTTTAGATTTCTTGTACATCTGTCTTAAAATGTGAGGGATACTGGAGCTTGGTTGAGTTGTGGGATGGCTCACGGCGGGCTTCCCTTTTTTTCAAAGACAAAACTTGAAAGGTAAGCATTCTCCAGCAGAGTCTGTTCCCTTGCACGGTTACATGCACCGAGTCTGACGACGGGAAAATGCACGCGCAGTAGGCGGGCAGAATGGCAACGGGATTTGATTGGTTTAAAAACAGGTGTCCCTGCATGTTTATTGGTTGGTGTTTTCCCTGTTTTACTCCTGCTGTAGATAGCGGATATTTTTCGCTCTGTTTTAAGAACACATTATGAATTGATTACCATCAGGTCATAAAGACCATTTTAACCAGTATTTCAAAAAGTGCATCTAAATCAGATTACCAACCCCAGTTTTAAGTGGGAAGTCCAGTATTTTTGAGCTTGAGTTGTTTCAAGTTCTTGACGACTGTCAGTGAGGTGCCCTTACAGCATAAGGAGAACCATCTGAGACTGCTGGCATAATACACTGCTGTTGGTGTGTATAGGCATTTTTTGTGATTGTGTGTTTTATGCACAAATGAGACAGGCAAAAAAGCACATAGGCAATTGCTGCAACATAAAATAGTGCTAAGCATAGAGACTTTTTGGAGAAAAAAAAGCATTTTGAAATTTTCAGATGATCTTACACGAAACCCAACATAGATGTGTGGCTTGTTTTAATGTAAAACACACACAATTACACAAAATAACTTTACCCACCAACAGCGGTGTAGATTACCAGTCGTGTGAACATTTTCTTCATAAAGGTTCAACTTCTAAAATACTGAAATTTCACTTTAAGACCTATGTCATACAGTATACAGTGTCTAACCTTTGATGGTACCTGTTAAATGGAAGCAGATCATTATTTGCTTCAGCAAACCACAACCACAGTTGTTATTCAGGGCTTGGTTTTAATTTGTCTAGCTGTCTCGAAAGAGGAAATACAGTAGTTAAATAAGAGAAAACCTGGCTTCCCTCATCTTCATGAAGAAAACCTTTCTGTTAGGAGCTGATTTGTGTGTTTAAGTGTGTTAAAATCTGTACGTTTAAATTCACTTTTCAATCTGTCTTTCAGCATTGATCAGGGTCTCTGGTGGTCCTGATCTCTTCTTTAAACAACACACACAAACACACACACACACACACACTTGTTACCTGTCAGCAAAATATCCAAAGTGCTAGGATGAATATATTTATACTCATGGAAACACACACACACTCTTAGTCCTTCATTATGCAGCATGATGCAGGCGACTCAAGCTCACACAAAAATGTTGGACTCAGAATTGACAAAACCCTTGTCTCTTACATAAACTCTCAGTGGAGTATAAATATATACAGTCACACACACACACACAAGTATGCACCTGTGCTGCAGTTAAAATGCAGGAAGATTTTACTCCCCCAGAGAAGCATTATGCAAAAAATATTCACACACACATCTGCTGGGCTGGTCCTCTGCTGACCTCCTCAGCCCACCTGAGAGAAAGCTGTGCTTATCTCTCAGTAACCCACGACTGTAGTCAGCTGCCGCGTGCCCCGTGTGTGCCTGTAGAAAAGCACTCAGAGGTGATCATGGGTCAGTTTCTTCTCTGTTCTCTGTCTGCATGTGATTTCACAAATAGCACATTTCAAGTCGAGCAAAAACAAGAGGGAGTGCACAGACCCAGCTTGACCTCCTGCAGACGGAGCCATTTCCTCTGTTTATCTCTGAGAGACAAACAGAATCTTATTCAGAGATTCTGGTCCATATGTAGCAGTTATATACTTGTCAGCTGCACGTACATGAGAGCAATCTGCCATTTCACCACACCTCAATTCTCAGTGGGCATTGAGGGTCCCGACGTGTGCCTAGAAGCACCCCTAACATCATTATCCCACCAACCTGGCACACCAGATGGATTGTTAATTATACACTATATTGCCAAAAGTATTTGCTCACCTGCATTGACTCGCATATGAACTTAAGTGACATCCCATTCCTAATCCATAGGGTTCAATATGATGTCAGTCCACCCTTTGCAGCTATAACAGCTTCAACTCTTCTGGGAAGGCTGTCCACAAGGTTTAGGAGTGTTTATGGGAATTTTTGACCATTCTCCCAGAAGTACATTTGTGAGGTCCCACACTGATGTTGGACAAGAAGGCCTGGCTCTCAGTCTCCACTCTAATCCATCCCAAAGGTGTTCTATTGGGTTGAGGTCAGGACTCTGTGCAGGCCAGTCAAGTTGATCCACACCAGACTCTGTCATTCATGTCTTCATGGACCTGCTTTGTGCTCTGGTGCACAGACACGTTGGAAGAGGAAGGGGCCAGCTCCAAAGTGTTCCCACAAAGTTGGGAGTATGGAATTGTCCAAAATGTTTTGGTATGATGAAGCATTCAGAGTCCCTTGACTGGAACGAAGGGGCCAAGCCCAGCTCCTGAAAAACACCCCCACATCATAATTTCCCTTCCACCAAACTTTACACTTAACACAATGCAGTCCGACAAGTACCGTTCTCCTGGACACTGCCAAACCCAGACTTGTCCATCAGATTGCCGGATGGAGAAGCACGATTTGTCACTCCAGAGTCTTTACTGCTCTAGAGTTCAGCGGCGTGCTTTACACCACTGCATCCGAAACTTTGCATTGCGCTTGGCGATGTGAGGCTTGGATGCAGCTGCTCGGTAATGGAAGCTCTCTGCACTGTTCTTGAGCTAATCTGAAGGCCACATGAAGTTTGGAGGTCTGTAGTGATTGACTCTGCAGAAAGTTGGCGACCTCTTCACACTATTACCTCAGCATCCGCTGACCCTGTTCCATCAGTTTGAGTGGCCTGCCACTTCAGTTGCTGGCCATCTGCTTTAAGATTTGACTTGATGTGCATTCAGAAAAAGCTCCTCTACACTGCCTATATGGCTAGTGTAGAGGAGCTACCACTGGATTACAAAACAAGAAATGTTGAAGAGAAACATTAGAGGGACCAAAGCAACTTGTTGAGTGACTGTACATTATCATAGAGGTAAAATTATTTACCATAGTTTCAAGATGACTAGGAACTAGATAGCACTCGGAGAGCGCAGATCTCCGCCAGCTCCACAGTCCTCAGCCATATTGTCATTTTTACCATAAATATTACTCCTACCTTTATTTCATCTAAATATTTAGATTCTTTGACCATGAAAACATACCATTGGCAACTGGATTCATAATGATATCTATTTTAGTTCAGTAGCTATTCACAAAAATCCCATTTTTCGCCATGGCGGCCAGACGCTGATCCGGATCAACACCAAAATCGAATCAGTTCTTCCTTTTCCTATGCTGAACATTTCCTGAAAATTTCATCTAAATCCATCAATTACTTTTTGAGTTATTTTGTTCACAGACGGACAAACAGATGGACGGACAGACAAACTCTCCCGAAAACATAACCTCCTTGGCTGAGGTCATAAACTTAGCAAAAAAGTGAGGAATATACATTGCTTTTTGTCAATCAATCTACTGTCAGAAAACCTGTTTATTTCCCTTATAAATGGTGCTTGAATTGTAAGCAACATGCATTTGTAGGATGAGCAGCAGAGATGAGTATGTGGGTTGCATGTATGAAAAATTGCTTAATCCTCTCTGCCAATGCCAAACAGCTCTTCTTGTTGACTCTTGTTTAGAGCTCCTGGTACCCTGTATTAGCTGCTGTTTGTGCCAGAGTGACCAACAGAATCATTGGCGGACTTGTAACAAATGCTGGTTGAAGAACAGGATGCCATCCCAAAGTAGCTCTTCCACACACTACTGAGGCTCCTGTTTGTTAACTGAATACGTTTTGAAATTGCAAAATATATGTTGTTTCTTCAGGCTTAAGTTATCCATCCAGTCAAACAGCACCAAACAAGCATTGATTGTGAAAATATGGCTCCATTTAAATGAGAAACTAACAGGCTTCCCAATGGTATGAGATTTATTGCCAAAGAAGCATTTTTACAAGAAACACATGATGTACCAAACACTAATTTCTGTACTTTTTGTGCTTATTTGCTGTCTCCAGTGTCTCCAGTGTCACATCCCTGTTTTCCATTGTCATTATATGTTGTCATTTTCAATCATGTAGTTTGTCATGCTTTTTGGGCAAATCCCAGAACAATTTTATGTTTTCATGGTCACCAAAGTTATACAAGTTTTGGATTTGTCATTATAGTTTAGTTTCAGTTAGTTTTGACATTGTTTTTCGAATTATAGTTTAGTATTAGTTAATTTGGACTTTTTTCCATTACAGTTGAGTTTTAATTAGTTTTAGAGCGGGCATTCTAGTTTTTATTTAGTTTTGTTTTTTGCAACAAGGCTTAGTTTTAGTTTAGTTTTAGTTTTTTCATACCTTATTTGCCAGGTGCAAGATTCAAGAAGGTCAGCTAAGTATTTTGTAATACTGTTTATTTTCAAGTCCAACATAGTGCTCACTGCTCGGTTAATGTTGATACTGTACTGTTGGCTGCTCCCTTAAACACAAGAAATTAATATAAACTTAATATACAAATTTAAACATCAATATAAACTCTCAGCTTCCTTGCCTTCATAGGCTGTATAAGCCTCCTTATGGGTGCTCCTCAAATAGGCTTTTAAGTTTGTGGGATTTTTCCCCTTAAGAAGCGCTCCACATATCGCACCAGTTTTAATTTCCGCCAGGCACTTGCATTTGTTTGTCTCACTGTGGTACTCAAAAAAATCCCATATAGGACACTGCCGCCTCCTCCCAACTTTAGCCATTTCTTTCAAGTTGTTCCAACAACACATTTCATCACGGCACAGAGCACAGCCAGTCAGTGTAGTAAACAAGCACGTCCCAGTACGTTGCTATGATGGTGCCGTACGGCGCTGACAACTGCTGAACACTGTCATAAAATTGGTTGAGAAAATGTGTCGGATTTATTTAAATCCTAAAGGCTAATAAGTATTGTCAAAAACGATAAAGAAGGACATTTTGTCTATAATTTTGGTTTGTTTCAGTTAGTTTTGTGAACACAAGATACAGTTTTAGTTTACTTATCGTTTTTGTTTTCTTTTCTAGTTTATATTAGTTTGAGTTAACTGCAATGTATTTTAAATTTTAGTTTTCGTTTTTAGTTCCGTTTAGTTAACTGTTATAACCTTGGTGGTCACAGAATCTGGCATAACGAATCTGACTGTACAAATCTCATTGTCTGACCTCGGTCTAAAGGAAGAGTTGGAAGCTTATGCACAGCAATGGCACGAATGAAGGTGGAAATCATAGATACTGCCCTAACATGAGACACGATACAGCAGCGCCAAGATCCCTACAACCTCACTGGTCAATCTTAACATCTTATATCAGATAACTTTTTACCTATCATGTTTGTTCACAATAGCCCCATTGGCTTTTATGACTAACTCCTCCTGAATTAAGTATGGTACACAGATCTTCTAAACATTTATGCCTTGCTTTTGTTTTTATGGATACAACACAAGTACAGAAACCAAAAGACTTTGAAATCTAGCAAAGTGATAAAGCATAAAATAGTAAACTGACAGCTGGCGAATCACTCAAATGGTGAGTGAGGGGATGTCATAGTGAGTGAGTGCTGAGCAAAGTGAACGGGTTTGTTAGCGTGTGCACACAGCGGGAGATTGGCTGTCAAATTTTATTCTGGCTTTCGTAGATGTCACCCATCTGTTACACAGCAATGCCAGGTGGGTGAAATGAGAGCCATGAGTACTGTGACAGTCTGATGGTGTGTGTGCTTGTACGCAAATATTTCTATGGGCCTTTGTGTGTTTTTTGTTTTTCTGCCTTTCTGGGTTATAAATAAGCTTGGAGGGAGATCTAAGGCTATAATGAAAGAACACTTGTTCAGATTAGTTCATTTAATTCAAAGGTTTACAAGCAAAACAAAAGATGTCTTCAGGGGGTTTCCTGTTTTCTTATTTCCTATTTGACTGAGGGCGCAGGTCTACAAACTGTCTCTTTTAGTCACTCAGGGATAATACTTTTCAAGTGGACAGAGGTGGTTTAATTTAATGGTTATATGAAAAGATGGACATCTCCATCTTCTCATGGTGCACAAAGTAGAGCAACATAACACAACAGGGACTGAGTAGTGCTGGAGAGATTAGAGGAGGGAACTGTATAATTAAAATACAAATAGGTAACCCAACTTCCCCACCAAAGAAAGTTGGCTCAAATACTTACTTAACTTGAACAAGGGCTGGGGAGTGATTGAGTATCTCAGCATTAACTTTGTGACAGAGCTAGAAACCTGACAAAAGACAGCAATCCAACAAGACTGTTCTGGTGTAATTAATAAGATATTATGGCATATTGCATATGGAAGATCACATCAATCAACTCACCAAAACCACCTTCTTCCACCTGAATAACATTTCCTGTCTCTGTCTATCTTAATCCTTTTCCACTGCTAAAACCCTCATCCATGCTTTTATCACTTCCAGACTCGGCTACTGCAATAGCATCTTCCATGGCCTTCCTTCCAAACTACTCAACAAATTGCAATATATCCAGAACTCAACTGCCTGCCTGCTCACCCACACCTGCTACCACATCACCCCGTCCTGCAAAACCTCCACTGGCTCCCCATTAAACACAGAATACACTTCAAAATCCATGTCCTCACTCACGAAGTCCTCCATAATCAGCCCCCACCCTCTGGAATGCACTACCATTACACATTCGCACAAAACTCCCCTAACCGGTCCACATTCAAAACCCTCACCAAAACCCTCTCTTTAAGAATTGCTTTTAACATGTGACTGCTTTTCTATGTATTATATGGTTTCTTTTTCTTTCCTTTTTAATTGTTTCAGTGTATTTTCACAGTGAATGCATTGTACCTGCCTCATGGAAGTGGTGTGTGCCTGTTTTCATTTCAGCCACTGTGGTATCAAGTCAAAGCTTTCGGACAACAGGCCTGAGCATCATGTCTCTCACTAGGTCTCACATGTCTGTCCATCCATTATCTACTTTATTTATCCAAGGATGGGGCAGACTGGAGCATATCCCAGGTAACACTGGTGAGAGGTCACTGGCTAATTCCATGGCCACATAGAGAGACAAACAACCACTCACTTTTATGTACATACTAAGGGCAATGTGGAGTCACCAATCAACCAAATGAGCATGTTTTTGGTCTGTTGGAGGAAGCCAGTGTCTGAAGAGAACCTGTACATGCACAGGGAGAGCATGCAGTCCCCACAGAGAAAGGCTGTGGCCCACATTGGGACCTTCTTGGTGTGAGGCACATATACTGCTAGGAGTCTTGTCCACTTTCACAGCAAGCTCGGCACGTATCACAGAAACATAACTAGAAAAGCACTCTGAGAGCACAGACCCAAGCAGCTCACTTCCACCCATAAATACCAATTTCCACCCAACATTATAGTCCTTTATTTATTTATTTTTATGCACAAATTGGAATTAGGAGGAAGGGTAGATCAGGAGATCGATAGGCGGATCAGTGCGGCATTGGCCGTGATGCGGGCACTGTACCGGTCTGTTGTGGTAAAAAGGGAACTGAGCCGTAAGGCGAAGCTCTCGGTTTACCAGTCGATCTTCACCCCTATCCTCATGTATGGTCACGAGCTGTGGGTCATGACCGAGAAAACAAGATCACGAGTACAAGAAGCCGAAATGGGCTTCCTTCACAGGGTGGCTGGGCTCTGCCTTAGAGATAGGGTGAGAAGTTGGGTCATTCCGGAGGGGCTCAGTGTAGAGCTGCTTGAGAGGAGCCAGATGAGGTGGCTCGGGCATCCAGTCAGGATGCCTTCTGGACACCTCCCTGGTGAGCTTTTTCGGGCAGGTCCCACCGGTAGGTGGCCCCGTGGAAGTCCCAGGACACCCTGGAGAGACTATGTCTCTCAGCTAGCCTGGGAACGCCTTGAGGTCCCCCGGGAAGAGCTGGATGAGGTGGCCAGGGAGAGGAGAGACTGGGCTTCCCTGCTTAGGCTGCTGCCCCCACAACCCGATCACGGATAAGTGGGAGAAGACGGTACGGTACGGTATTTTAGAATTAAAAATATCAATCTGCAAAAAATGTGATTATGGTTAATATAAACATCATCCCATAGAGTGGCCAAGTTAGTCTTGGGTCCTGTTACTTGTTCACTGAAACAATTTGCTGCTGCTTGTGCGGATGTTAGTGATGTTTGCACCACGGTGGGTGATGTTGTCAGCCTGTTAGTTGGAGCAAAACCACAGCACTTCGGTGCATGGTGCATTTAATCTATGTGGAGTTTGGGGGTTAGGTTTTTACTGACTGATTTCTGCTATGACAGCCTATTTCTGTATTGACAGTATTAGCAGCCTTGTTTCAAGTGATTAAGAGGATCCATGAGAATTAACTTCCTCCTGTTCCCTGTGTCTGTGAGCAGGATCTGCATGCACAGCTTTCAGTGTTAACTTACCATTTGGCGTTCTGTGAGACGGATGAGTAAGTCTGGCATTGCATGGGATGCTGGGAAATCTAGTGACATAGGCTTGAAAAATTAGACATAGTCTTACAAATTAACTACAATTCCTGTGATGTCAAAAATGAATGGGGTGTGCCATTATAAACTTAAATGTTTTTTTGTGACATTAATCTCAATCGGATCAGCACCAAAATTTAACAGCTTCTTCCTTGGACCAAGCCACACTTCTGGTCACATTTTCATGTGAATCCATCCTGTAGTTTCGCATAGTCTTGCTAACAGACAAACAAACAGACAGACCCCAGCAAAAAGATAACCCCCTTGGCAGAGGTACAAACAGAGTCACATTTACCTTGTTTCAGCAGATATGGTTGTGCAGTTATAGAAATGTCATTAATAAGGCAGAGAAAGTTCAATCACACTTTCCTTTTGTGCTTTTGTTTGTTGTTTTTGTAATTTCACTGGAGAGTCTCTTTTGTTTAATTTTACATACAGTATGTACAGACCCTGACAGGCCTACCATCATGAAAACTGCACATTTTAAGGATTCATGTTTTCAAACATTGCAACAACTTACAGTTGGAGTAAGTCAAGAAAAAAAAATCTTGATTTACATTTTTTAAATCTTCTGCAGAAAATATTTCAAATTAACCGATTCAATCAATATACTGTCCAGCAATAGCTGATGGAGAGTAGGTTGCACTCCAAGTGTTTTGGCTTTTTCTGTTTTGGGTGCAGGTATGCCATCCAGTTGTTGCACAATCAGTTTTATTCCCTGACAATGCCGGTATTTTATTAAGACGCTATAACTAACAGCATTTCCACCTGCTTTATCAGTGCTGGTGTAGTTCCTGGTATTATGAATGTAGGTGGACCATTGCTTGAATTATCATTTTATCCGTAAAAGAGAGACACCTCACACAGCTTGTACCTGAAGAACCTGTCAAACTCCAGCAGTGGATAGTGAAACACCTGTCGTGTCACTGTCGGTTCTTGTTTTACAGAAATAGGTTCAGCAGATAAGAATGTGTTAAAGTGTCATTTATTTAGTCTTCAAGATAAGAGGCTTAATTGTTAGTCTAGCAATTAGTTAAAAAACAAATGACAGAAGGCACGCGGCTGTCTTGCTTCAGCTGATTAAGTCAAGTTATTTCCTGACTGCATTAAAGTTGTAAGAGTATCATCAGTGGCCGTGATTATTTGTTCTTACCTTAGACTGCCCTTTTATACATTACTCACTTCAGAATCTTTGGGAACTGATAATTTGATTCAAACAGCCCAACAGCTTTTACTTTGATTATTTATTCGATTTTATTTTTTCCCAAAAGACTCACAGGATTCACACATGACAGAGTCCCTGTCCTTTGTCTGTGAGAGAGTGAGGAGAAACTGTTGGGTGATAAAGCTTATCAGAATATTGGAAAGCAAGGGAGTCCCATGAGGAGAAGGAGAGGGGCCACTGCATTGCATAAGCTGGAAAATGTGAAAAAGAGTGAACCCAAACAAATACCATACAAAGTAAGTTGCTAGAGTGGGAAAGCTTGATAGTAGAGAGGGGAATAATGCGAAGGGTCTTAGTTGAACCTCTGGGTGATCTGTTTCCAGGACCTTGGCCTCTGTATAAAGGGCATGTGGGTATGGTAACCACTGCTTTTTGGCACCCCACACATTTATATTCTTAACCTATTGCAAACTTTTCAAAATGCCAATATTTTTTTATTCACTATCTCAGATACCTTACCTAACAAAAATGGACTTCTTTCTTTCAGTTTCACAGTATATTTTTGTGAGGGACAGATGTAAAAAAAGAAGAAAGTAGTATTTAACTCTTGCAAAAATGTTTTTGAAATTTTAAATCAATCAATCAGTGTATGAGGCCAATTCATAACAGTATTATGCATTTTTAGAGCATAAAGCTCTTTCAAGCCGATATTGGCTGATACAGATATCAAACCAATAATATCATTCATCCCTACTCTAAACCATTAAAACCTCTTTAAATTAATATTGTATGGCTCCTTATAGTTTCCTACTTAAAGCATCATCAAATGAATCCAAACTAATATAGCTCCATTTTAGTTTATTTATTGACTTTTCATTTTGATGACTGATTTAAAAACTGTTTCAAATTACTTGGATCTTTGGTGTTGAGGAAAAAGGAGAAATTTCGTACTTCAGAATCTCATTTTTCCATTTCTCATAACTAAACTTTCGCCGTTTCTTTGTGCCTCTCTAAAATTTGGCACAGCAGATGATAAACCCTAACATAGGGAGAGACAGTACTGATTGATATACTGACTACATTTGTCAACAGCCTCAGGGTTTTGGTGTGGTACTTAGAAGACAACATATTTAAAAAAAAATTTAGGCCTTTTGCACAATAAGGCAGGTAAAAACTACTGTCAACAAGGAACAGGTACACCCAGGTCACCAAAGTCTTCTGAACTGAAGCAAAAGCCCTTCTGATTCATGCCCAAAAGGAAATAAGGGGGCCCACAAGGGTCCAAACCCATATCATCTAAAGAACAAGGAGTGTCTGACCAAGGTCCAAGACCACCAGGATTGCACAAATGCTTAGAAATCCTTTAGATTCTGCAAACAAGGGAGAGTCACTGGACTGACTCAGGACATCAAGTGTTGTATGATGGATGTGTAAAAACTCCATTCAGGCCATGAGACCCACAGACATGACCTAGAAGTGCTTAAGAAGTGGTAAAATGTCTGAAAAAAATGCTTATCTTATGTATTGTTCATGAAATTAACAGAGCAAATGTCAGACATTTGTTGTTCTATCTAAAACATAGGGATCTGAATTTAGAAGGCCAAACACATGTTGATAATAATCATAAAACAAGCTCTGATAAATTGAGACAAAAGCATGGCATCAGAGCAAAACCCCCAGTCTGCTGCCACTGTGTAAATATTTAACCCATTTGTTCATTTATTCATGCCTGCAGTCTGCCCATGGTCCTGCCAGAAGGCCGCTTAGTGCCAATGACAAAATGTGGCCTGATTGAATAATTGATTTACAACTATGGCATAAACAGCCAATCATATTTGGTCCGTAACCAACTCTAGCAGAACTAATTGGTTTACATTTAGAGCTGAGACTGTGCAAGGGCATTCTCCCTCTTTCTCAGTCTCTTTCCCTCTCGTTCCAAAAGTCAGTGAAGGAGAAAGAGAACAACGGTCCACTTCCTACATGAACAGGAGTGAAAATAATTTAAATGAATGACTCACCTTGAAAATGCTTCGTTTTGCCTGGTGCAGGTACCATGTGTGAGTGGCATATGTTGTGCCTGCAAGTGTACATGATCACGCAAGCTTAGTATGTCTGTATCTGAGTTGCACCCATCTGCTGCCTGTCTTTAGCATTAAATTTAAATTAATTATCTCCAACCTTCCCCTTGACCCCTCTTGTTCTTCCACTTTTGCCCTGTTGACCAGTGGAGACATCCTCAGGGACAGGCAGCTTGGTAATTTAGAGGCAGAACTGCTGATAAGTTTACCAAGGCCTGGACAGGAATATTGAATCAAGAGAACAGATGTGACAGTTGGAGAATATGAATGAAACAGATCTGCAGTTAGCTTAAGACCTGAGACTGACAATTGCCAAAAAGACCGTCACAGCAAAGCTCTGTAAAACCTTTCTTTTGCTCTGCTGAGAGACAAGAAGTCTCATTGGTGGAAAACGTGTTTGTAACCTTCGTCAAGGAGGTTGTTTTTACCGGCTTATGCTTGTGTGATTGTCAGCAAGATTATGCAAAAACTACTGGATGGATTTTGCTGAAATTTTCAGGAGATGTTGGTAATGGCCCAACTTAAAAACGATTAGATATTGTTGATGACCCAAATAACAGCCATTAGCATATGATCGTTTGTTCTCAATAACTGTCTCACTAGTAATGACATCAACATGATTCTGAGTGTTAGGTGTAGGTTTCAGGGTCATGAATCATATTATGATGGTAACTTTATCATGGAACTATTGCTTATAAAAGTAACAGCAATGTGAGCTACCTTGGCGGAGGTTTATGCTCTCCAAGTGCTTGCTAGCTTTGAATGCAGAGGAAGACAAGCTAAGTAAGAGGTGTTTTGCTAAAGTGGTAACCTTAAAGGAGACATATCATGCTGATGCATGAATTAATACTTACATATAATATAATAAATTTGAAAACAAGACCTTACACCCCCTTAATTTTCAAAAAATTACATATTGTATTTTTCTGATATCCTAGAACGAGATTTGATGTCTCTGAAAATAGGTCATTGCGAGATGTCCGCGAGATTTCAAACATCGTGACGACACGAGGTACCTTTTTTTTTATTGGAGTAATCTGATAAAACACTTCCTCCTCTGTGATGTCCGTTTGCCACAAAACCGCCACCGAGGAACACATCCAGCAGCAGAGGTATATAGCTCCCTAGCTCACATTCAGTCATTACCAGCTCTGGCCTGTAGGGGGACTCAATACACTGTCGCTGCATTGAGCCTGCCGGAAAATACAGTAGAAGAAGAAGGACAGGCTGGCTCAAGCTCTGATAGAATTGACCAATCAGACCACAAAGGGCTGTGACGTTGCGAGGTTACTGTAGGTCATCCTCAGATCCGAGTGTTTCAACAAGAGCTTGATAATGGCCTAAAATGAGGATTTTGAGAACGCTATTGTGGGGCAATGAAGGAACTAAATGACTTGTACTGAGGGCAGAAATGCTTTACAGGCATCCTAGTCTGGCATAGTGAAAAGGAGAAAAAAGCATGATATGTCTCCTTTAAGTGTAGGAAAATTAAGCCAGCATTCAAATATAAGACAGCAGCTCCACAGGCTGCTGCAGGCTGCAAACTTCTAGAAGTCCCATTGGCTGTCATTTCAAAGTGCCCATTTTAAAGGATTCATTCGAAGGTTCCATAGAGGTGGTTAACCCCCCCCCCCATCATTAATTCAGTGTTATTTTTGTTGACTTATTATTTCCGTCATAGTTTTCATCAGCAACCTTTTTCCCCGCCAACAGCTAGACTATGACTAAAAACATGTTCATTAACAGGAAGTAAAACTTTATTAACTGACATTTTCATCAACAATTTAGTAAGTAAATTATGACTTCAACTGAAAGATATTTTAGACAAAAGATTCTTACGAAAACAAAATTACAATGTGCTGCCAAAATTAATTCATTAGGTTAAAAATTTCAACAAATAATTTTCTTGTTAGATACCAATGATTTGGTGCTGCTGCAGGTTCCCATAGAGTGTGATGTTACATTCCCCCTTTGGTTTATGTCTAAATGGTCCCCGCATTGACATGGAGACACTGGGTAAATGGATGAAGGAAGGAATCATCATGCCTCATGTTGATTTTAAGAGTTGATCCTTTGTGTCAGTGATGGTTCCCTCAGTGAACTACATCATAGAGGGCTCACATGCTCATTCCTATTTTTCATGGTCCCCAAATGAGTTAAAATATGACTCAGTACAAATTAGTATGATTATTGAGACCTTGAATTAGAATCTTGCATGGCCTTTAGATGGTTCATAATTTGCAATGCACTACATCAATCAAACTTTTTATAAATGCACTTTTATTCAAAAAACTTGTTGCACAAAGTGCTTTACATCAGAAGTAAAATAACGTAAAATTAAATATAAATGAATAAATTAAAAGCAGAAAATTAACCACAATGAAAATACAAGACCCCACTGTGGTGACTAATCAGAATTGTGCTTTTCGCGTCAAATGCTAGTTTTTAATCTGAATTACCATACTGTATGTTTTTAAGTGTCCCCTTAATTCATGATGTGGATAAGAGTTCCCATTGTGGTTTAAAAGGAAGAATCAGTGAATCTGTACATGCAGTCAGACTATTTGATAAATTATTTCACACCAACAGCTTTTCTATTCTTCAATAATAAAAACACCCAATGGAAAAAAAACATTTTCCTGCTTCTGTGATGCATGGTTAAAAATTAAAATCACAATTGGCATACCAAGAAAAGCAGCAATGTTTGTGTGTCATCACACAAAAAAGTAAATACCCTTTTTTCCGTCTGGTGGCATCTAGCAGAAAATTATTTCCTGACAGACGGAGATTCCTGCTAGTGGGTGTGTTAAAAACCCATTTAACTTTTATTGTACACACCTGAACCCCTTTTTTGTTCCAGCAAGCAGCTGCAGGATCTTAGTTAATATTTTTCTGAAATAGGAAAATAAAAAAATCTATTACAATTAAACTTCCTGTCCGAGAGTAAACAAGCAGCCGTACGTTTTATTGAAAGCATCTAAAATTAATTACATTTGAACATTATATTGGTTCCAGCAAGACTCGACTGTCACTCATGGTCGCGATGTTTGTCATTATCCAGCAGGTGTTTTCCAGTGGCATGTTTCTGTCTATGAGAGTGTGAGTCTGCTGGTATTCCATGTTTTTACACTAAAAAGCTTGAGGAAATTATCTTTTGGAAAAAGAAATGATTTGTTGTAATCCTATTTCTCACATAATGAGGAGCCATTGAAATAGATTCAATTTTAGTTGGCACAAACAAACACTAGAGAGAAGAAAGACAGTCAGAGAGCCTTCTAACCTGACCTTGTTGCTCTGACTGTTGTCTGGAAACAGGACCAAAAATAATATAGGTACAAGAACTCAGGAGAGGAGAAGAACATGTGGCCACACATGATTTGAGCTCATTAGTGTGAGTACATGAGTTAGGTTATGACTGGTGAAGGAGAAGACAGTTTTAACTTACAGTTAAAAATATGATGGACATCGGATGGATGGTTGTTCACATGCTGCGGAGGAAGAGTCACAACCAGCTTTGCCTCTTGTTCATTCAGGGAAGTAATTAAAATCCATCCATCCACTATCCAGTGTTAATTTTGTTGACTAATTTTTTTTCATGTCAACATTTCAGCATTTCAGACAGAAGTCAAATTTGTTTCTGTTCATTTATTCATTTAAACTTTCCCTAGCATTCAATAAAGAGTTATCAGATGTATCATGTTATCCAAGTGTAAAAGGTCTTCAGATATTTAAGGAAACATAAAAAATGCCTTACACTGTACTCTTCGTATTTGAGTCGACTGAACTGTAGATTTCATCGACTAAAATGTTTTGAAATTTCATCATTTAACAGTAGAGCTGGGAGATATGGCCTAGAAATAAAATCCTCAATTTTTTTCCACAACACTCGATTAACGATTTTAATTGATTTTTTCCTCCCTAAAAGAAACAAAACTCCCAGTGACATAAATATGCACAAATCAAGTTTTGCCTTTATGTTGTCTAAATGTTTCCCTCTTAAAGTCAAAGTCTGGGTCATAAAAGGTTGATCATGTAGTATAAACGTAGGCAGGTTTGTCTACATAAACACTAAAAGGCTGAGGTATTTTTACAGTATTAGCATGAAACTCTTTGATTAATATTTAATCTACTTAAATAACAAATACAAGCCGATAAAAGTGCTTAAAAGGCCAACCATCATGAAAATTGTAATTTAAAAAAAAAATTGCAACTACTTACAATTGGACTAGGGAAAAAAAAAATATCTCGATTTTTGTTTTTTAAATCTTCTGCAGAAAATACTTTCAATTTAATCGATGTCTGCCAGCTCTAGTTAACACTACACTAAAATTAAAACAATCTGGATGACTATATTGTGATATTTTAGGCAAAAGACTACAACTAAATTCAAAAGTGCTGTCAGAATAAACACTATCATATCCCTTTCAGATTCATGAGAAGTAATCAGTACCTCTAAAGAGCACAACTATGGGTGTGACAGCACAGTCCCTGCTGACTCATATTTTAATCATATCTGCTGTATTTCCATTTATAACGAAATTTCCAGCAATGAAAGAGTCATCTTTATGCCCTAAGATTTCAACATAAAAGGTTTTCATGAGAAATTATTTTCTGGCAGAGCAAATGTCTTGGAAAATGTTCACTGTTAAGTCATGCAGATAACTGACGACTGCGTCCTTGATCAGCATAGGCCAAAATGTCTTTGTGATTAGATCAGACTTGGCTGGCAGATAGATCTGCTTTATCCATGACCTGACAGCGGATGAAGACTCTTTTAAGTCCTGAAACATGGTGGTAAAACAGGTTAGTGTCCACAAGCAGGTTTCTAACACTGTCAATGACGAACTTTCGCTTCCACACATGGGCAAAAAAATGAAGACAAACAGCTTTATCAACTGCCTATTGTTTTTATGTGTATTATGAAGCGTCTGTTTGTGCACGTCAAACAAAGCACCCTCTGAAAGCCAGAATAGCAGAACCTGAAAAAAACCCAGCTTATGCAATGACACCGCATCATGATCAGGTGAAACATGGCTCAGCTGCCTCTCTTAAACTTTGGGGGGTTGAGAGAATCTCCTCTTTCTCAAGAGTTGGCGACTTTATCTACAAACTGCTAACGATACCATCTGGTTTTTCACGCATAGCACCAGTGAGCCATCTGTACTCAACAGAGTAATTAATGAGTGGCATTTCTTATGACATGCTTATTTTGTCTTTTGTGTATTTTATAATGTTTAAATATGTTTCCCTGTGTTTTGTGGTAACCTATTACATGGGCTGTATGAGTGACATGTCCAAAATACCCCACCTTTGACAGACTGACAACCACAGGTGGGTGGACTATTTTTTTATACTATCGATCGATCAATCAATCAATCAATCAATCAATCAATCAATCAATCAATCAATCTTTATTGGTATAGCACCAATTCATAACAAGTGTTATCTCAAGACACTTTACAATAGAGCATAAAGCTCTTCATTTTATGGATACACATATATGCATAGATACATATATACATATAAAATACACATATACATATATATACAAATATATACATCCAACACCCAACATGAATCCAAATAGCCAATCATGGATCCCTCCATCATGGCGGCAAGAAAAAACCTTCTGTTAAGCAGCAGGAAATCTTGGATGTGGATCCCAGTCTCATGATGAACAGCAAATCCACATGATGCTGTGTTGGGTGTGAGGGCGAAGGAAGGGAGGTAAGAGGAGACAAGTGGACTAAAGTAAGAACTAAAGTTAGGGACAGATCCATGAACCACAGACCTGTCGTCTGATTTATTAGAGGGTAGACTCTTGAGATGCTACATCTCTTATTCAGGAGGGTCCTCATGTCTGAATGGTTGTGGTGATCATTTTATAGAAGTATAATCAGTGATATTCTTACTGAAAATAAGAATTTATGGTAGTGACAAACTCATGGATGCCCAGACCACAAGTGCACCCCTACCATATTTGTCTCCATTAAATATAAATGTGTTAAAGGGAAACTCCGTTTTTTTGACACCTGGACCTTATTTTTAGGTTTGTGCATGCTCATATACTCACTCAGACAAACATCGTGCAGCTCGGAGTCCTTCAGAAGTTATTTAGATCCAACCGATGTAGCCGCACTTAGCGGGCCCGACAGCAGCTTCAGCGCGGGACGTAATCTCTGCAAAATCGCTCGTCTTTACCACAGCCCGGTTTGTCATTGCAGAGAAATCCTCCAGAGTAGTCAGACATATATTCCTGGATAGATTCACACGCGTGTCAGCCGGTTTCAAGTCCCACTCTGAGCAGCAAACACACTCCTCTTCTGTTGATATAGGCGAACACTGTCCACAAGCGCACCACCAGTTAGCATTGAGTCGTGGACAGGCTCCTGTTAGTTGTTCTCGAGCCAGCTGTTCGTCTCTCTCCCTCCACATTCTTCTTTCATGGAGCTCCTCGTCCGTGTACTCAGACTCAAACCGGTCATCGTAGTCTGACTCTTCGGCATCAGATAAATATTCTGCCATGTTGCTGAGCACTGCCAGCTAAAAGTAGGTCAGCTGTACTTTGTGTCGCGGCTATGACGTCATCAAAAGTTTGTTTACCAGGTCAGCTGACCCACCTGAAGATTGTAGAGGAGCTGACTTTATGATAACACTGGCGATGGATGAAAAAATATAGTCGAAATGAGCGATTTTGCAGAGATTATGTTCCGCGCTGAAGCTCCTTATAGGGCAAAATACGCTCATTTTGGCTATATTTTTCATCCATCACCAGTGTTATCGCAAGTCAACTCATCTCTCAGTAGCCATTTCAAGAGAGACCTCTTGCCTATGTGATGCTAAATATACAATATTATAGATACTATAGATGTATCAACCATGGGTATGGAGATCATGCTAATATCTACATTAACAGCTATAATGATAATGGAAATGGAATGTTACTAATGAAATGGCCAAATATGTGTCATGTTTGTAGTTGTAGTTATTGAAAGGCAAAGGCAGATACGTCTCCATTCATATTCTGGTCTTCGTTGATTTTAAGGAAGACACCAGAGATGTCTAATACCCCTTTCAGACTGGCACCTGTTTAAACCCGGCTCCTGTTGACAGTCCGAAAGGGTCTAATTGGCATTTTATTGGTTTGCCTCCGATCATCTTCAGTGGGAACATCACACCCGGGTCAAACCACCAATTTATGTCATGACGTCAGCGTAACGTCCCCACGGCATTATATTGTGCCCACCCCCTTTGTCTGTAACTTACATGACTCTTTGCCATGTCAGCATAAAATTCTATCTGCCTTCATATCATCAGTGCTCGAATGTCGTAAAGTCAGCGCTAAATTTGGACATTTTTAAGAGGGCCAAAAGTACAAAGAAAACTGTGTTAACGTCTTCCATGCTCCTTTTCATTTTTTACATGGCCGTGTTTCATTTCACTGAAGATGTCATAAATGTGATGACATTAACTTGATGCACCAGAGGAAAAAAAACAGCCACACAGCTCGTCTGCTGCCGATTAGACCCGGGTCTGCTGGCAGTGGGATAGGAGTCACTTGACAATTGTAAGCCAGTTAACGCAGGTTAACCGGCCAGTTACTGAGCAAAAATGATTGTTTGCTTGTGGGGGTTATGTGCATCACCACCAAAATCTAACTATATTGAAGATGGGCCATTACCAACATCTCCTGAAAATTTCTGTCCAACGTTGTTTGTGCAATCTTGCCAACTATCAAACACTGTCAAAACGTTATCTCCTTGGTGGAGGTATTAAAAGATAAATTGACATAAAATCAGCTAGTAAGTTGCAGGATTGCGGTAGAAGTTGAAAACCCCTCCCCTAGATTATTCTTAAATCACACTGAATTTCCCCTTTTGAATGTTTTATTAAAAACTGTCGGGGGAATGGACTTTGAAATGTTTGGTCAATACCAGTTGTCATTATCATTCAGATAAATCCATTAACTTTTCAAGTGATTCAGCATCTGACTGCCCAAAAAATCAATTTTCAGTCAGTCTGTCCAAGATAAACAAATCAGATTTAATCATATAAAATTGGATATTTTGATTAAATGGCCCTCAAGTTGGACTGAAGATCTATCCACTGCATTAGGGGAGCAGATGTTCTTGTAAACAGAAAATAGAGACATCTGATGAGTACTTTAAAGGAACACTACACCCAAACAACAATTTGGCCTCTTTGATGTCTCATGCTGAACGCTCGCTTCCTGCACACGTCCGCGCAGACCAATCCAGACGGCTACGAGTGCAGGGAGCGCTGAGACGCAGCACTGCGGAAGCACGCTTATAGCACTGTTTAGGCTCAAAAATGTACTAAATGACGCCTGCTTCAAATTAATTATGGACGCATTACCAGGACACTTGGATTACAGCGGACGAGCAGTATGAAGGAAAATAGGCACGTTTTTGTGGACTTTTATGGACCTTTTTCTTCGGGCTCCGCCGTCCCCTGTTAGATGGACGTTTGTTCACAGCGAAAATCACCCCGGACCCCCGGCTGCATTTGAGACATCAAAAAAGTGCTCCAGAGTGTTGCTCAGCATGAGGGTGAGTAGAAAATGCGGCCAAATCGTTGTTTGGGTGTAGTGTTCCTTTAAGGATTTTTATTTTGATTTCAACCAAATCAGCACTTTAAATGTTAGGGATCACATTTGAAAGGCCAGCATCAGGTACAAACTTCAGTAGAGAAAATCAGTTTTGCTCATGCTTGAGGGAGTTTTGCTTTAGCTCTGAAAAAGACGTCTCATCAGAGTTAAAGGTCCAGGTGATAGGCAGTCATACTCGTTTCTTGCCTATGGATTTGTTACTGTGAGACTGCTTTGAGAAACTCTATTCAAATGTAGAGATCACTGACATGATTCTTATGTTCGTCTTCTCTTTGTGACATTGCAAACCTGGCAAAGAATCATAACTGTTTTGTGGTAGCTTTGAGTTAGTGTTAAGTCATGTTTAAGCCTCACATCATCTTTGACAACCACTCCAGTGTGAGGGTGCTCCATACACATTCATGTCTACACTCAGAATGCCATTAGATGTCCTCTGTTGCTTCAGCCTCTCCTTTTTGCTCCGTCCATTTTCCTTTGGTGAAGACAAGCCAGGATGACTCACCTGTTTCATAGATGCAACATAAAAAGCTCTCTTCTCTCTCTCCTCTGGTGTTTCAATTGCTCCCCATATCACAGTCCCCCCCCCTCCCTCCTCGTACTTTGTCTTAAAGATCGCCCAGAGATAGTTTTATTTTTAGCCACATAACCTGTGCACAGACTTTCACTCCAAAATCAGACTTCTTTTGTTTGAAATTGGTGACACCTAGCTTGCACTGTTGGGATTGCATCATGAAAAGTGCAGCACTCTTTTGGACACATTTATAGTGATGACTCAGATCGGTTTTCATCTCGTTGAAGCTGGAGTTACCTGTAATATCACTGCAAAGTGAAGTTTCTGGTGGCAAAATAGAAGTATAAATATTTTGCTTCCTCTAAATGTCACACATTGCCAAACATTTTTTCTTCAGCAACGAGGATGCTTTACATTGTGATCCATAAACTCAAATGCTTGCTTTCTTTCTGTGACTGCCACTGTCCTTGCTTAAAGCACAAATTCACAGCCACAAAACTTCACCAGAGGTCTTTTTTTCGGGGTTTCCACACATACTGGAAAACACGGAAATTGATTGACCAATTTTCCAGTCATTGATAACATATGGAAAATGAGGAAAAAAGTCAAATGTCCTGCAAAAGCTTGAATAGTCCTTGGAAATTGTTTATCTTCCTTCTGCTTAGTGAGTGAACAAAAAACAAATATAGGAAATGAAGTAAAGATGAACTTAGTAACTAATACACACTTAGCCATACAATATCAGTGGATCAAATAATGCAGGTCAAAGATGCTATGAGGAGTTTCTAAGTAATTACAGAAAAGTCTCCTTTTTAGATATATGCCTGATCAAAATACACACTTTAAGATGAGTTTTATAGCATCAAAAAAGGTTATCTATAAATGCTATTCCTTAGCTTCGTGGTCGGGTCGGACAGGGCTGGACTGGCCTGGATACTCAACTTCAGGAACAAGACAATTACATATTACATACAAGAGCAAATTTATATTATTCGGACACATCTTAGAGCATACATTACCTCGTCGCTTTGCATCCTGTAACTTGTTGAAAAAAGATCTTGTAAAGCAATGCAGAGTTCTGAGGAAGGTCCAAGCTGCATTCATTAGCATCACCACAAACACACGCTTTGGCTTGGATCATGTCTTTTGGTGTGTTCCAGTTGTAGTCGGAAGTAGGAACTTACGAGTTGCGAGTAGGAAACTGCAACTGGAACGCCCCCTAAAGTCGGAATTTCCCACTGGGAACTTGGTGAAACCTCGCCACCCCCGAGTTTGCACTTCTGACTGGGGTGTGCTGCTCTAGATCAGCTGTATACATAGTATTGTTAGACTCATATTTACAAAAATGCTGCCATAGTGATAATCACATTCTTCATGTGATATTTGAGAACAACAACACAGGGCATGCTAACAACAGCTAACAATAGCCTGGTAGATCGGCATGTTTTTTTCTGACTTCAACTGGAACGCCGATAGGTCGGAGATGATGTCACTCCCAGTTTTGAGGTTACTGGAACGCAGCATTACGACAGTCATTGCGCGTGCTCATGGGTAGCAGAGTCTTAATGTCGCCGGTAATAGATTCTCCTCATAGCACCTCTTAGGAATGAAACTAAAAAACTCAAAAATTAACAAAAATTATAATTATAACAAACGGCAAAATAAAACTTAAAGCTAGGGTCTGCGATTTGATTTAGATACACTTTTTTTAATTCTCGTTAAAATGGTCTTCATGACCCGATGGTAATCAACTCTTAATGTGTTCTTGAAACAGAGCGAAAGCAGGAGTAAAACAGGGAAAACACCAACCAATAATCATGCTGGGACACCTGTTTTTAAACCAATCAAATCCTGTCGCCATTCTGCATGCCTGCTGCGCGTGCATTTTCCTGGCGTGCACAGACTCGGTGCGCGTAGCCGAGCTCATATGTATCAGAATCCGTGGGAGAATGCTTACCTTTCAAGTTTTGTCTTTGAAAATAAGGGATGCCCGCCGTGAGCCGTCCCACAACCCCAACCAAGCTCCAGTATCCCTCACATTTTAAGACAGATATACAATAAATCTAAAATAAACTCTTTGTCTTTCTAAGTTTGTTCTGCTGCTCTAATCTTGCGATAGCTGCCACCCAGGCTACTGCAGGTGGACGTTCTCACAAGGCTTTTTCTTCTTCGGTTTTACGGCAGTTAGCATCCCTCATCTTTGAGCATTACCGCCCCATTCAGGCTAGAGACAGAGTTCAGTTTGGAGAGGCAGAGGAATGCTTTTATTATTATATCATCACACGGGAGGTTTACGGGAGAATACTGATCCAGGAGGACGGCGGAAAAGAGGATAAAATATGGAAAATACGGTAGTTTCATGGCCAAAATGGGAGATTTGACAGCTATGTGGAGAATGGCAGAGGAGCTACCTATACCCCGATCAACATCGGCTGTGAGTACTAACTAACTTTACATGTTTGTTTGGTGTTTTCTTACCGATGACTGAGACATGACTTGTTGTAGTGTAAAACAAACACGTGCTGAGGGTTTGGAGTTGAATCAGTCTTCTGGATATATCAGCCGCGCGCATGCACGTGAGCGGGGGCGGGCGGTTAGGCGGAGCCCTGAAGAGATGCTACTTTCAAATTCATGCTAGTTTTCCAAAATCGGCGACCCCAGCTTTAAACTACTTAAACAGTAAATCAACAAAATATATTTTATAAAAAAATAGTAAATAAGATAAAAAAAAATAAGTTTAAATCATTAGTATGTAATGGTAAGACACTTCATAAAAGCCAGACGAAAAATATAGCCAGCAGACAGGGGGGATGGCAAAAAACGGGTCCACATAGAACAAAAGCTAAATGACCTGCTGATTGCTATGCAAGATTTTTTTTCCTAGTTATAAATCCTGTTACAGCTACAGGCCTGCAGATGGATTAGCAGATAGCTTGTCATTTATTTTTTGAAAACACTGAGATGTTTATGACATGAGAGTAAAATAATTTGACTTACTTGAGCTCTATATATGCTCTTTCTGCTGCAATTTTCCTTTATAGAATCAGTTCATTTATCTGTGGATAGTAAAGTCAGTTAAGAATATCATCTTGTCTGCAAAGTCAGAAATTTTGCTTTTACAAGGCTGTTTATTTGCAGAGAAATAAAATCAGATTCTTTTTAGTGATGAACTCATAGTTAACTCTTAAGTACTGAGTTATAGACTTTTTTAGAATTGCTTTTGCATGATCCTTTTTTACAGCTTACATACTTATTTATCATCTATTTATTTTATCCCCATTCTTATTTTACTATTACTTATATTACTGTTTTTAAACTTTTCTGAGAATTCTTACCCTCCTCCTCAGTTTCTCATCGCTTTAATCCTTTTTTTAGCATCTCTTCTTGTTTGAATAGACACCCTTAATTATTACTATTATTATTATTTTCTCTTTTTTAATGTATTCATTTATTTTTCTCTTTCACCTGTCCTATACCTGCCCTCTTCTTTTCCATCTTCCTGATGTGCTGTTGGTAACTTTTAACTGTCATCACATTATCTATATATCTAAAAATGTATTATCTTTATTTATTGTCTTGTTGTTGAAATAGTGGGCTGTACTGTTTGCTGTATTCCTAAATGACTTAAGCTGCTTCTATCTTACCAGTTTACTGTCCTATCTTTTGTCTTTCTTGGTCCCTTTTTGGTCTGATTGTTGATTTTATTGTACCCAGAGTTCTGCCTTTTTCTGTTTTTGTTTTGCCTGCTAAAGCGCTTCATAAACATCTGTTTTAGAGGTGCTATGTAAAGAAAACGTTCTTGTTATGAATTGATGGAATAAAAACAAATTTGTAGATCAGATAGACATAAAATAGAGAGTGAAATACTCCTTGTAAATTTTTCTTATTTATGAGAAACAAAACTTTGAATTTTACTGTATTTTTGTGTTCAGATGTTTTCATTCCTTGTGACATTTTAACAAATAAATAATTTGCATCTATACAACAAATCATTGTGCAGAAAGCACAATACGCTTTCTGCACAAACAAACTCCTACAGGCTGGTTTCCCAAAAAATGCAGAGACAGGCAAAGGTGATAAAAAGCAGTGTCATGCTGCAAAACCATTTACGAGTTACAATGTGGCTGCTTTATTCTTTCATATGCAGAGCAAACGCATAAATGCACTGTTTACATTTTGTATCTCTTCATTGTCAGCATAAAAACACGAACATATATTCAACACAGCAGAAATGATTTTACATAGTGACAAAGATTCTCATCCTCAGGCATGGCACATATATTTAAATGCAAATCTGAATCTGTAAATCTGAAATTACAAGCATGTGTTGATAGAAAATAGCTTCCAAATCTGCGTTTTAATCTGCCGTGATGTTTGCTCGGTCTCATTCAGTAGCCACTCAGGGACAATGTGACTGGAATTCTGATGCGTTTAATTGAAACCTGTTTTATCCTCCATTTACCACACTCATATACAGAGGATTATAGATCGAGGCAGGAGGAGAAGGAGGAGATAAAAAAATATACTTACAGTCAAAGGGAGGAAAAAGGCAGACGTTAAACTGGAATGGAAAAAATGCACAAGAGCATCCTTTATCAGTATTGGTGGATCTAATGGAGAGTTTAATACACGAGTTTTCAATGAGGACATTAAAAATTGGACAATGCCTTATGATGTCAGCTGTTTGATCATTGAAGAACCTTTGGAACATTGCTGATGGGTCATAATGACGTTGGCTGTATCGAGAGCAACAAAGCCATTGACGACTCGGCGCAGCTAAAAAACAGTAAAGCAGCTTCAAGAACAGAATGTATTCAGGAACATAGATTAAACCAAAGGTCTGAAAGGTCTATCTATTTATTCATCTATTTGAGTATTAATTTTGGTAGTATTAGTTTTAAAAAGAATTCATTTGTCGTTATTTTTTCTTTTTTAGATTTTATTAATGTTTCACTGTCATTTCTTGTGTTTTTATGTGACGTAATTTCTTGTTTTATGTAACTTAGGAAGGCCCAACCAGGGACAGGAGTTGAGAATTAGCCTTGGCTACAAACTCCACTTGCATGGCGTCAGCTGCAAATAGTTACTTTTTGTGTCTATGTACAATTGCAATGTCCCTGCCAAATAAACGAATAAATAAAAAAAATAAAATACAAACACAGATGTGATCCAAATAAAATAACTTACTGCAATAATAAACTAGAAAGCACTCGGAGAGCGCAGACGTCCGCCAGCGCCACAGTCCTCAGCCATATTGTCATTTTGACCATAAATATTACTCCTACCTTTTTTCATCTAAATATTTAGATTCCTTGACCATGAAAACATACCATTAGCAACTGGATGCATAATGATATATATTTTAGTTCAGTAGTTATTCACAGAAATCACATTTTTCGCCATGGCGGCCAGACGCTGATCCGGATCAACACCAAAATCGAATCAGTTCTTCCTTTTCCCATGCTGAACATTTCCTGAAAATTTCATCCAAAACCATCCATTACTTCTTTGAGTTATTTTGTTGACGGACGGACAGACAGACGGACGGACAGACAAACTCTCCCGAAAACATAACCTCCTTGGCGGAGGTAAAAATGAAACAGGGAGCAAGTTAGAAACAAAACAAATCCCAAAACAGTCAAAACCCTCTATTTTGTGTGTAATTTGCAGCACTTTTGCTGTAAACACTTTTTTTATGTGTTATTCCTGCAGTGTGATATTTCATTGTGTTTCTATTTCGTTCTGACCTTTGTTTGTGTTTCTGTATATGAATCTTTTCTGTTCTTGAAGCTTTTCTCCTCTTATTAACTGCTTTGAGGCATTGTGGCCATCAAACATATTGGATGCTGTTATAATGTACTTGTCATCTCAACCAAACTTTAGATCAATCTACTTACGGATGTGGAGGCCATATTGAGGCACTGAAAAAGCAGTCGCTTTGTGTACAGCGTGTTGGTTTTATTGCAAGTAATCCATCCGAAAACTACTTGCTTTAATGAGTAACATGATGCTTTGATAGTCTTGCAAGTCTCGCTAAAATTTTCATCAAACTTACTATTAAAACAAGCAAGAAATGGCCCACTTCCTCTTCTCTTCTGTTTCAAACGAAAACAACAGCAAGGAAATTCATAGAGCATCTTTAATGTTTTTGGTCTCCTGGATCTGTTCGCTCATTGGCAAACAGCTGCCTGCAGGAGGAGGGTAAACACAGCTGTGTCTGTGCACATCTAGCATATTAAGCTAATGAGTTAACAAGAGGCCCCACCTTACTCTGTGGAACACGAAGTCCTTTGAGAGCACACACCACCATTAAAGCATTTACAAGGCTGTCGGGTCAGTTATTGTTAAAACTTTGGAAAACAGCCCTGTATCACGCTGTTGACAAATCCTTAACTGCTCCTGGATCTACATCTGGATTTGGAACACCACCAAAATTGTATCATTTCTTCCTTGTGTCATGACCAACGTAGGCTACCTGTAAAGAGTCAAAACCAATGAGAGCATCTTAAGCTATTGGGCAAAATGTGGAAAGCTGCACAACATACAGTATCCCTATGGAGGGCTGTCTGCTTCCTCCTCAGTTGTGGTGAGGCTAACAGTCAAAGAGGAATCGGTTAACCTGAAAACAACAAAGAAACAAATATAATAACAACATGAGTTTGACTCCCAGAATGAAACAGAAACAAGCTTGGACAAGCATGGTCTTGTTTGTATGAAGACAAAGGTAAGAACAAGGAATACATAGAGTTTCAATCAACTCTGTTTAGCCTTAAATCTGCATCATTCTGAACATTAAAGAGACTGTGAGGAGTTTCTAAGTGATGACAAAAAAGTCTCACTTTTTGATATATGCCTGATCGAAATACGCACCTATTGATGAGTTTTATAGCATCAAAATAGGTTTTCGATAAATGCTATTCCTTAGCCTTCCGATCGGGTCGGACAAGGCTGGACTGGCCAACTTCCGGAACAAGAAAGTTAAAACTAGAGCAAATTTTGTATTATTTTATAATTTTTATTACTCGTCTTAGAGCACAGGGCTGTCAGTAGCGATAAATAGCCGGCTACAACTACGATAACAAGTTTTTCAAAAATTGCTTGTTGTCACACATCAAAAACTACGGCTACTTAACTAGAAAGAGATACATTACCTCGTCGCTTTGCATCCTGTAAGTTGTTGAAAAAACGAAGTTGTAAAGCAATGTAAAGTTCTGAGGAAGGTCCTTATTGCATACATTAGCCTCAAAACATAAACACGCTGTGGATGTAAACGTCTGCGGTGCGTTCCAGTTGTAGTCAGAAGTAGGAATTTTGAGCTCCGAGTAGGAAACTGCAACTGGAACGTCCCTCAGAGTCAGAATTTCCTCCAGGGACGCGGTGAAACCTCGCTACCCCCGAGTTGACAATCAAAGATGGATGCCCCCAGTGTGAACAGTTATTTAACTCCTGTAATAATCAATTTATTTGCACTTCTGACTGGGGTGTGTCACTCTAGATCAGCTGTATTGTTAGACTTATATTTACAAAACTGCTGCCATAGTGGTAATCACATTCTTCATGTGATATTTGTGAACAACAACGCAGGGCGTGCTAACAACAGCTAACAATAGCCTGGTAGATCGGCATGTTTTCCGACTTTGTAACTGGAACGCTGATAGCTCTGAGATGATGTCACTCCCAGTTCCGCGGTTACTGGAACACTGCATTACGACAGTTGCCGCACGGGCTCATGGGTAGCAGAGTCTTAACGTTGCCGGTAATAGATTCTCCTCATCGCACCTTTAAAACAGCAAAAACCATATATTCAATTTAAACATAAATTTTACAAAATGTTTTCAGATGGGGCCTTAAAGGAAAGGAAGTCAGGAACCATTTCATTGAAATAAAATGTCAAAACTCCCCATGGGTTTGTTGTTATCAGCTCTCTACTTACACTAATGGAGCAGTAATTTCTTAAAATGGTTTGTGTTTCCCAAAGATTCAACTATATTTTGTATATTTGAGCATTTTGGAAAAGTTCATTGCTGCATAACTAGATCACAATGACCCACCTAGGGAGCAGCACAAGTGGTAGTTACTTACAAACATGTGGACAACATATCTGTTTAAGTGATTAATCCAAATTAATTTCTGCAGAAGATTTAAAAATGAAACTTCTTGATTTTTTATCAACTTACTCCACACAAAAGTTGTTGCAGTGTTTGAATAGATAACCACTGAAATGTACAGTTTTCATGACGGTAGGCCCTGGGTAGATTAAATATTGATCAAATAGTTCCACATTAATGTACGATGACAATATCCTTCAGTGTTTTTGTAGACTGGCCCCCTTACTACTGAACCACATAATCAAGATTTTATGTCAAAATAACAACATGCATTTTAACTGTGAGAGAAAAAATATGTTTAGTTTTGGAACATATTTTGACAGCATAAAGACACAAATTATTTTGTGTGTTTTTTGACACTTGGGGGGTGTTTTTGAGAGGGAAAAAATCTATTAAAACATAAATTGAGTTTTGTGGAAAAAAAATATTGGGTTTTTAGGTCATGTTTCCCACCCCTACATCAACACAACAGCAATAGCATCATCCTCCCTTTTCCTGCCTGTGGAAGTCCTTAGAACAAAACATGTCTCCTTCTTATGAACATACCTGTAGCTTTGATTTTTATTTCTCTTTATTAACATTTTTAAGTCATAGATAAATGATTAAATACTGTTGTGCCTATTTGCCCATGTTGCATGGCTCGAGTATGTTCATGTCCTTTAATGGTTCAGGAACCATCATCAGCATGCGCATGTCTGTGCATGTTTGGGAGACACCTCAGACTAATTACATTAGTGCCCATTAGTAATGCAGAAGGCTGACAAATGCTTCTCTACACATATCAGTTAGCTCAAACTCCACTGGATCATGCATGATTACCAGGGGAGGACTCACCGCTGTGGTTGTTTTTCTTGTCTTTTTTTACTTCTTTCTGTCTTGCCTCAGCTGTATTAATGCTAAGTATTATGTATGTTCATTTCAAAGCTCTTTGTATTACTTATGCCAGTTTATTTCTTCACAGTCTTGACTGTTGGACTACTTAAAGACACAGACTGTCAAGCCGGGTTTGCTTGTTTAATCCCTCTGGACTGCCTCAGCTGATCCCTCAGCTTAAATGAAGCAGTATAGAGCTGTGAAATCATAGCTCAAAGGAGCAAATTATGATTCTTGCATATCATTTTAAGACAGTAAATGCAATGAAAAATGCTTTGGCAAGGAAGTACTTGTTTAGAAAAGCTTTTATTTAAACTCTAGGGGATTCAGTTTAATCTGAAGTTGATCAAACACTGTGAAACTGCATACAGGCAGCCTGAGACAGCTCAAGGTCCCTTTAAAACAAGATCAGAAATACTGTACCTCTCCACACAGTATACACAGCAATGTGCAAAATGTTTGGGAAGATGTGAAAAATACTGTAAATGCAGAATGCTTTCATAAACAGAAGGATTACTTGTGTGTTTTTTTGTATCAGTCAACAAGTGCAAATGGAAGAGAAATCTAAACCAAAGGTGTTACTATCTACAAGACTAGAGGTGCTCTGAGAGCAACCCCATTTCCAACACTGTCAGGTAAGTTATTTTCAAAAATGTGCAAAATTGCCCATTTAAATTTTTTTTTTTTTTACAGTTCCTTTAAAGGAGACATATCATGCTGATGCATGATTTAATACTTACATATAATATAATAAATTTGAAAACAAGACCTTACACCCCCTTAATTTTCAAAAAAAGAGATATTGTATTTTTTCTGATATCCTAGAACGAGATTTGATGCCTCTGAAAATAGGTCATTGCGAGATGTCCGCGAGATTTCAAACGTCATGACGACACGAGGTACATTTCTTTTTATTGGAGTAATCTGATAAAACACTTCCTCCTCTGTGATGTCCGTTAGCCACAAAATCGTCACCGAGGAACACATCCACCAGCAGGGGTATAAAGATCCCTAGCTCACATTCACTCATTACCAGCTCTAGCCTGTAGGGGGACTCGATACACGGTCGCTGCTTTGAGCTTGACGGAAAATACAGTAGAAGAAGAAGGACAGGCTGGCTCAAGCTCTGATAGAATTGACCATCAGAGCACAAAGGGCTGTGATGTTGCGAGGTAAATTTAGGTCAGCCTCAGATCCGAGTGTTTCAACGAGAGCTTGATAATGGCCTAAAATGAGGTTATTGAGAACGCTATTGTGGGGCAATGAAGGAACTAAATGACTTGTACTGAGGGCAGAAATGCTTTACAGGCATCCTAGTCTGGCATAGTGAAAAGGAGAAACAAGCGTGATATGTCCCCTTTAAAATACCCCTGATTATCACAAGAATAGAATCTCTCTTGAGTAACAACCAATGTTTCCTGAAAATGACATTAAAACTGGTTTAAAAGTTGCTGAGTGTTTACTGAAAATGTGGAAAATTGCCCAACTTGCATTGTTAACAAATCCTTAAAAAATTCCTGAATCCACATCCATATTCGGATCACCACCATAATCTGATTAATTCTTCCCTATGCCATGCCAATGCTCCCTGGAAATTTCATCAAAATTAGTTCTTAACTTTTTGAGTTGTCTTGCTAACAGACGAACACTGGCAAAAACATAGCCTACTGGTGGAGTTAAAATAGAGCTATGACTGGCTGTAATCATTTCTGTGAGGCTAAATTGTACACATTTGGCATAATAGAAATAAAAGTGTAAGTAAATACTGTATAATAACCTGCAAATGCACTGTAATATGTTTTTTTTTTTTTAAAGTAGTTGATACTAGTTTAAATTCCGTGATTAGCTTATTTGGTTGTGCTACTCACATTTAAGTTTTAATCTCAAAAGCATGACGTACTTAATTGTAGTCGGAGGCAAAACCAATAGATGGAAAACCCCCCTCACAAACAGAATGATTAAAAAACTGCCCAGTTGATGTGCGGCAACATCAGTCAGACTTTTTCAAGTTACTGGATGCCATAATGAGTTCTATCTGCGCATGGTTGGAGAACCCGGTACATTTTAGTAATCTCATGGTGCTTGCAATCTTCATTGTAGAGGACTTTCTTCTTTACACCTACAAACCTTTGATAGATGTGCTGAACCAACATTATATTACTTTGCCTCCATCCTGTATGAAGAATGTAAATAAAACAGATGCTGTTGGAACTCTACAGTGCCTGATCCACCTGGTCTGTTCAATGGCCATGTAGTTGAAACACAAAACATCAAGCATGCATTTTGGTTTTAAGATAAATACATGTTAAAAGCTATTTTGATGTGTGCCACTTTTATTACCTTTGTAACCCTTGACCCTCCGGCCCTGGAAATGAGGACAAGTCTAATGTGGCCTTCTTTGTTATCATGGTTTCCCATGTTTTTGGTACACATACACTTACTATTTGAAGGTTCTCTACACGTGGGTTATTCCAAACATTTCTGAAAACCAACATGTCTTTATATCAAGAATCATGTGTTCCTTCCTTCTTATAACCTCTGGCAAAGAGGTTATGTTTTGCTGGCATTATGTTTGTTTTTTAAATGGGATTTTGCAAAAACTACTCAGCAGATTTTGCTGAGGTTTTCAGGAGATGTTGGTAATGGCCCCATGGCCCAATGGCCCATTAGCAAATGATCGTGTTTGCTCAGTAACTGTCTAACTTTTAAGGATATCAACATGATTCCAAGTGGTATGTGGGTTTACAGGGTCAAGGAATCATATTACGTTGCTAACTTTATCATGGAACTTTTGCTTATAGATGTTACAACAATATGTGAGCTACCATGGCAGAGGCGCACTTTCGAGTTTCATATGTGGTGATTGAAGTCATCTTCTTTTTCACTAGCCTATGATTTGGCTGGATGGGAGCACTGCTACTCAAGACAGTGTGTTACACCTTGAAATGTTTGATCAAAGAGCGAGTATGAGATAACTACTCTGTGGACACAATAAAAGGAATAAGCTGGAAAAATAATTTTTGTGTGATTAACCAGATGTTCTTGTTGAACTGTAAACCACAATGATCCCAGTGAAAGAAAATGAGGACGGTATGATCACACAGATTGTGAATAATTACTGACTTCTTAGCTGATGAGTCTTTCTTCTTTCAGTTACCAGGGAGACTTTTGAGATCAGAGAAGACCTTGAAAATCAAACCCAGAAAGGTTGCTTTGTGACAAATTGCATCCCACCACAGTGATTTTCTCTCCATTGAAGCTTTTTCTTTGAGCTGGACACTGACTGACTCATCCTTTGCTCACACATGCTTCGTTCATGCGCTTTTGACATTGTGTTGATAGATACACACAAAAAATCACCACACACACTGACACAATCAGATCTTTCCTTTTGTTTTGAAATCCATCTGACAGGTTGGAAAGATGGGGCAGCTGTTCTATTTTATCCTTCATAAGAACTGCCCACTAGGACACTGATGGACACTGACAAAACTTTTTTTAAACCTTCAAGTGAATCTTGTCTCTTTTCTTAAAGGGACTGTGAGGAGTTTCTAAGTAATTACAAAAAAATCTCACTTCTAGATATATGCCTGATCGAAATACACACTTGATGATGAGTTTTATAGCATCAAAATAGGTTATCTATAAATGCTATTTCTTAGCCTTCCGGTCAGGTCGGACAGGGCTGGACTGGCCTGGATACTCAACTTAAGGAACAAGACAATTAAAACTAGAGCAAATTTATATTATTCGGACACGTCTTAGAGCACTGGTCTGTAAGTAGTGATATATAGCCAGCTACAAAACTGATACTAAGTTTTCCCAAAACTGCTTGTTGTCACACATCAAAAACTACCGCTACATTACTAGAGAAAGATACATTACCTTGTAGTTTTGCATCCTGTAAGTTTTTTGAAAAAAGAAGTTGTAAAGCAATGAAGAGTTCTGAGGAAGGTCCGAGCTGCTTTTATCACAACAAACACACGCTTTGGCTTGGGTCTTTTGGTGCATTCCAGTTGTAGTCAGAAGTAGGAAACTGCAAGTAGTTTCGAGCAGGAAACTGCAACTGGAACGTCCCCCCAAGTCAAGTTTCCTGCTGGGAACTGGGTGAAACCTCGCCACCCCCGAGTTGACAATCAAAGATAGATGCCCCCAGTATGAACAGTTATTTAACTCCTGTAATAATCAATTTATTTGCACTTCTGACTGGGGTGTGTCGCTCTAGATCAGCTGTATACATAGTATTGTTAGACTTATATTTACAAAAATGCTGCCATAGTGATAATCACATTCTTCATGTGATACTTGAGAACAACAACGCAGGGCATGCTAACAACAGCTAACAATAGCCTGGTAGATCGACATGTTTTTTGTCCGACTTCAACTGGAACGGTGATAAGTCGGAGATGATGTCACTCCTAGTTCCGAGGTTACTGGAACGCAGCATTACGACAGTCATTGTGCGTGCTCATGGGTAGCAGAGTCTTAATGTCTCCGGTAATAGATTCTCCTCATAGCACCTTTAACTAATTTATACATAGTCAGAGTTTGGATGCAAGGTCTCCAAGGATGTCAGCTCTGTGTCAATTCAAGGGAATAAGTCTTCAAAAATCCCAGTCTACTTGGCAGACCATTCAAGCTGCGTTCACTCCAAACACGACTTTGCAACTAAAATTGCGCCACCCACGCAAATAGCATCATCCGTCCATAAATACCTCATTTTGGTCTTTGTCGCTCAGTGACGCCAGGTCCACCCGAGTTTCACTGCGGTCATATCATAGCATATAATAGCTGACATTATTCCAACTGTATCTTTTTCACTGTCCTACCAACCACAAAACACTGCAGCTGACGGCTCTGCAGCAGCAGCATCTGTCAGTCCATCTAGGCTGAACTAATGTACTCACTAATTTTTCTCACACTGGCATTGATTGTCACTCTGGAATAAAAAACAGTCTGTCATGGGTACCATCACACACCCACACAACGCTGATTGGCTGTTGCCGCACAGCAACAGGTACTATTGCTGAAACAGTTCAATGTTTCAACTCTGGCGTCCAAGCAATAAGTGACGCAGTCACCCAAAGCGTGTCCATTGCTTCGTAGGAGGGTTTACCCTGCCCCATCGCAACTGTTCATTGATTTCACAAGGAGAGTGGTCTCCCAGGTTGCATGTCACGTATAGTGTGTAGGCGGCTTTGGGCTGAACTAAAATGATACAGAGTGATCTACAGCGGACTCCCTGTTCATTCTTACATTCTTGTTCTTGATTGCAAACCCAGTCATCTAGCAACCTAAGCTGCTACACAACTTACACAACTCTGCCTTGCAGAGCAGACAGACGTAGTAATTTGAGTTGAAAACCATCTATCAAGAACTCAGCCAGCTTGTTTAAATTACACTGCAGTGTATTTTGGGATATGTTATTACCATACGCATAAACATTCACTATACAGCCAAAAGTAGTCTCTTGTCTACCTTAACACAAATATGCACTTGAGTGACATCCATTCTTAATCCAGAGGGTTTAATATGACGCCAGTCCAGCCTTTGCAGCGGTAACAGCTTCAATTCTTTTGGGAAAACTTTCCACAATGTCTAGGAGTGTTTATGGGAATTTTTGAGGTCACACACTGATGTTGGACATGAAGGCCTGGCTCACAGTCTCCACTTTAATTCATCCCAAAGGTGTTCTGTCAAGTTGAGGTCAGGACTCTGTGCAGGCCAGTGAAGTTCTTCCAGTGTGTTCTCTACCCACTGTTCTTGAGCTAATCTTAAGACCTTATGAAGTCTTGAGGTCTTTAGCTGTTGACTCTGCAGAGCGTTGATGACATCAGTGCACTATGACCTTTAGCATCTGCTGACCCTGCTCTGTGATTTACGGGGCCTACTAGCTCGTGGCTGGAATTCACTTTGTTCCTGAGAGAGACCCATTCTTTCACAAATGTTTGTCAATAATTTTGGCTATATAGTGTACTTTAATTGAAATAAACGCTATGTCAGTCACGCCTTTCAGTGACAAATCCCATGTTTTTTAGAATATATTTTTATTATTTCAGGCAAAAAGTACAAAATAGCAGCTATATCATGATTGTTAGCCTGTGTTCACGTGATGAAATTTACTGTATTTGTAAAGCCTTGCCTGTCTTCCTGAAGACCATGGTTTCTAGACTTTGGATGACATTGTGATCGATCCACAAGATATACGCTGACCCAGGCTTGATACAGGGTGTCCATAAAGTCTCTTTACAATTTAAAAAATGAATTACAAAGGCAGTTGATAAGACATCTTAACCAGATTTGTTTTATTTTAATCAGTGTTTATTAAAGTTTTTATTCAGATTAAACTTTTGTGTTTCAGATATTTTGTTGATGGAAGGAAACCTGTTAAATGAACCCCTATAAAATGGCTACAATGTCTATCCTGCTTTACTGGGACAAAATCAGATGTGCAGACTCAGCAAAAACTACAGAACTGAGTACGGAAGAGTTCCACCATCGCGTTCTTCAATTTGTGCATGGTACAATAAATTTATGGAGACAGGGACGGTGTTGGATAAAGGGAGGAGTGGGCGATCAAGAACATTTGAGGAACATCAATCGTGTAAGAAAAAACCTTTCCTTCCATTAACAGAATATCTGAAACATAAAATTTAATTGTGAATAAAAAATTTAACACTGATTAAAAGAAAACAAATCTGATAAAGATATCTCGTCAACTGCCTTTTTAATTTTTAAATTGTAAAGAGACTTTATCGACAACCTGTAAAATTGATTATTATGATAGAATATTTGGTTTACCATTTCAAGGTGTTGGTATGGTTGACGTATGATGCTCTGAAGTCATTTATATGTTCTGTGGATTACAGCTTTTGATTGTGACGCTTCATTAGCTTAACCCTGTTATTTAAGTGGAAGATAAGGTGTGCATGAGGCCAGACAGGAGCAAGATGCTAGAAGACATGCAAGACACCTGAGACATTGACAGGCAGGGTAAATCATGAGTCATCATATAAATCTATGGTCACTTGGGACCATAGTGGAGAGACGTGCATGCAACTCTTCAAGGTAAAGGGCCAAGATTTTATGCTGTCATGTTCATGCCTTGCTTGCCACCCCAGCTAGCCTTGCAGAGCAGACAGACCTGCCTGATTCTGAAATCCTGCAGGTCCGTCTTGCCAGCCTCCGTTGTCCAACGAATTCACTCGGCAGAACTCTTAATGGCCCAATCAGGGAAGAGAGATGGGAGCTGCAGAATGCGGACGTGATGACAACCAGAAGTTGAGAACCGGAAGTTGAGAACGGATATGCCGATTAGCCTATTGTCCTCATGACTACTTAGTGAAACTTGGTGAAATCTGCCCTCCTCAGAACTTTACATGTAGGGATTGTCTTTGACGAGGTTCATGTCACATATAAGTGTTAAATGAATCATCTGTGTGGTACAATTTAGTGTAAGACGATAGTATAAGGCCGTTAGCTGTTAGCCGCTAAGTTAGCGGCTAACGGCTAATGGTCATTAACTGTTGTTAGCTGTTAGCGGCTAAGTTAGCGGCTAACAGTCATTAACTGTTGTTAGCTGTTAGCGGCTAAGTTAGCCGCTATGGCTAACATCCATGAACTGTTCTTAACTGTTGTTTGCCATTAGCCACTACATTAGCCGCCATCTATGCTACATTATAGGAGGCAACCCTGCTTGATGTGGATTGGTCTGTGATGAATGTGAAGAGCCAAACGATTGTCCAATCACAAGCTTGTGTTTTTTTTAACCTTCTGCCCCTGAAAACAAATTCAAAGGGCTCCTACCCAGATGGACTAGTGAAATATTTCTGTGGCAGATATATTGAGCTGTCCCTCTGGCTTGTCAGGTTACACCCCAGCCCCTTTTCTTGAAATATACTTACTTATACTGCCATGCACTTTTATAACCTTTAGAAGCCTAAAACTGACCAGGGGTTAGGGATAAGTGATCTCCCTTTACTGACTTTTTTACGGTGTCATGCAAATTCTAGCATGACCTGCCTCATATTTTGCAGTGTAGAAAAAAGACTAAAAAAATGTGTGTCCACAATGTTCTTAGAGGGACTATTCAAGTTTCAATGTATTCCTATTAACATTTACTCTTCTGTGACTTCTCTGATAATTTTCTGATCCAGTCACAGGAAACTGGTGTATCTAAATCAGATCACCCGCTGTCAGACAATGATGTGAAAGTAGGTGTTATTCAGTTGTGTGTCATGATCTGACAGCAGGCAGACAACGTTCTCTGGACGTTATTTTCTTCACTACGGGATGTCTCTGTTTTTCTCCTAGTCCCACCGAGTGCCTGCGATGCAGAGGTGAGTGAGTGTGATGGAAATGAAGAGGACAAATCGCCGTCCTATTGGAAAATTATCCTTGGGCTCAGCATGATACCCGAGATTTAGTTTCAGCCTCTTTTCAAAAGGGACAATTCACTTTCAGGTCGAACATTTTCATTTTCCAGCAGGCTTATCTTGCCATGACTTAATAAAGTGGTGACACCTGATCCTCACAGTACCTCTGATGTGCCACATTCAGGCATTTACTCTGAAGGCAAGAGCTGACAACTCCATAACCACTTCTGTGCCTCACTTTTTTTCCTTAGTGTGTCAGTGCATACCTTCCTGTGTATGTCTACAACCATTGAATTTTAATGTATTGTAAGCTAACCTTAACCTGACAAGCCAGATGGACAGCTCCATATATCTGCCACAGAAATATTTCACTAGTCCATCTGGGTAGGAGCCCTTTGAATTTTTTTTCAGGGGCAGAAAGTTATAAAAAAACACAAGCTTGTGATTGGACAATCGTTTGGCTCATCACATTCATCACAGACCAATCCACATCTAGCAGGGTTGCCTCCTATGATATAGCATACATAGCAGCTAATGTAGTGGCTAATGGCAAACAACAGTTAAGAACAGTTCATGGACGTTAGCCATAGTGGCTAACTTAGCCGCTAACAGCTAACTTCAACTAATAACCGTTAGCCATTAGCTGCTAACTAAGTTGCTAACAGCTAACAACAGTTAATAACCATTAGCCGCTAACTTAGCGGCTAACAGCTAACGGCCTTATTTTATTGTCTTACACTAAATTGTACCACACAGATGATTCATTTAACACTTAGATGCGACATGAACCTCGTCAAAGACAATCCCTACAAGTAAACTTCTGAGGAGGGCAGATTTCACCAAGTTTCACGGAGTAGTCATGAGGACAATAGGCTAATAGGCATGTCCGTTCTCAACTTCCAGTTCTCAACTTCCAGTTATCATCACGTCCGCATTCTGCAGCTCCCACCTCTCTTCCCTGATTGGGCCCTTAAGAATTCAGCTGAGTCAATTCGTTGAAAAACGGTGGCTGGCAAGACGGACCTGCAGGATTTCAGAATCAGGCAGGTCTGTCTGCTCTGAAAGGCTAAGCTAACCTTGCATCACTCACTGCCAATCCCTTAACACACACTTGGCTTCATATGATATATTTATGCTGTTGTATGTTTTTGAAATTCAGGTTAACAGACAGTCATTTTTATCTGCAGGACAACAAATTATCAGTACATTATTGGATGGATAGATATAAGTAAAGTGGTATTTTCCTGGGACTAACAGAAATAGGAACCTCAAGAATATCCTAACAACCTATCGACAGAGGGCATATTTGAAAGATAGGCCATTGTCTAAGGCTGTCATGGCAGCATTGCGTAGCAAACACGCGCAACGCTGCACTTGGGGTGGACACTGGTGCAAGTTCTGTTTGTTTGGTTGTGTATTTTGCCCTACTTTTTGATGAAGAGAAAATTCTCAGTTTCACTGCTGCTACGTGCCTAAGCGGTCACCCAGTATGCCATATATTATTCTATGTTTTGTTTATTGCTATCATTTAACCTTTATATAACCATGTAATTTCCCCTTTGTGATCAGGATCACATTTACAGGGGCGACCTAGCCAAGAGCTTAGCACCACACACCATAATAAATACAATTTCAAGAAAAAAGTTTAAGGCAGTTAATAACAAACAATAAATATGGCAACGAATTCAACAAATTCTAAGTGAAAGTGCAACAGTTTTAGGGACAGTAACAATTTAAAAACAGGCATTGCTCATAGGATTTTTGCTGCCTAGTGAGTAAAATGGAACAAAAAGCTTGACTGAAACCAGTTCTGACATTTTCAGTTCTGTTTGTATAGTGGTCCAGGTTGTGGGGGTAGCAGAACAAGAACCCCAGTTCACTGCAAGCTCTGGGCACAATTAAGGGACAGATTGCACAATAGTGAAATGTATAGGTGCTCCTGCAGAATAGAACATAGGTAGGATGGAACTAATCCAAGGAGAGACTTATCAATCAACACTGTCCAGTGGGTATACCTCCAGGAGCTCAAGGAGGACCCTATACTTTTAGCTCAAAATGATCATTGAAATTTTTGGATGGATGGTTGTTTTGTTGTCCATACTAGTGTGTTGCGACAGGCTAACCAAGGACTTGTATTTTTGTTGAAAAAACAAGCTTCAAGTCTTAGTTTGTTAAGCTGATGTTGCCAGTGAACCTCGTGTCAATATAATGTTCCTTCAAAATAAAGGTTTTTGATGAACATAAGAGAAGGGGGCTTTAATTAACAACATTGTTGGATCTATGCTCCTCAAAAAGCTTGGAAATATTTGTCAGCCTTTCTTTCCTTTAATAATATTGGTTTGTGTTGTGTTTTATTTCACTGGAAGGCCTGAAAAGTTACCTTTACAGCAAGATACAACTTGAACAATGGTGAATTTATGAAATGAGCAGCATTGGCAAAAAGTTTGGCTGGAGCCCACCCAAAAATTTGCCAAAATCCCCTGGAAGCTGGTGTAGCATCAGCATTATTAGGTCTCAGTGCCGGCACCATTTCCAAAGTTAGGCACAAGTTCTGTGAGGCTAGTAAAATCATAGACTGACTGTGATGTCCAAGGAGGGAAACCTTATTTCAATATGAATGCACGATCCTACAAGTTGGACCTTCTTGTGAAGATGACTAATCAAGCTTTCCAACGTTATATACATTACCAATTGGTGTTATTTAAAGAGTGAAGCGATCAGCTGAAATAAAGTTTCCAAACTTTGTTCTGATACAGTCCTAAGTAATCGCAACCCCCCCACCATGATGTCAGAATAAGGATTATTGAGGGGGTGTTTCTAATATGTTCCTGAGTTCTTAAAAGTTCACACCGATCTTTTTTAAGACATCTTCCTGTGTTTGATTAAAAAATATTGCTAAAATGTGAAGTTAGAGTTTAATTAGTGGCAGTATGTCAGCATGTTTATCAGAATGCCAAGTTCAATTGTTTTTTCACTTATTTGCTTATTAGGAATGTCATCCATTCACAGTTGTTCAAAGTGCTATATCACTTCTCAGTGAAATGTGTTGCATAACTAATGGATGTCAGAATAACTGACATTTCCACTGTTAAAAAAAGCATCTGAGTGTGTGTGTGTGTGTGTGTGTGTGTGTGTGTGTGTGTATGTGTGGCAGTAAGCCCTGCAATTGATTAGAACAAAACACCAGCCATGTCCAATCCTTCTGCTGCCACCATTCATTCTCATTTTGAATACTCACATTCTCAACACAAACACCATTTATCCACCATGATGCATCCTCATCAATTCTACCCTTTGTGAGCTCCAGACAAATACAAGAGTCCAGACAGAAACAAGTCAAATCAATGGCTTTTTACAAAAAACAGAATTCTTCAGAGTATTTCTTTTCTATCTGCAGCTACAGTGACCTTTTCTTCTGTTACTGTTCATTGAAAAGAGGGTTTATTTATGCCCCTACGGTGGATGCACAGTAACGTGATGATCTTAAAACCAAAAAAAGTAAAACTGCAATCCCAGTCTCCTGTAGAGACAAAGGTGGCTAAACGCTGATACTTTATCAAACAAACTGGGATGTTAAAGTCGATTGTGACCCCAGTTGTGTCAATTGGGATGTAGGCCAACAAAGACATTTTATCCAACCTTATAAGAGTAATCAAGGAGGGGGTATCTTAAAAATTGATTTTCAAAACATATATTAAAACAGATAAAGAAGTCGAAGTTCAGTTTTTACTGACTGGAAAAGTAAAACCAGCTAAAATTTAAAGAGAAGCCTGCAGATGGTTTATGTAACCCCTTTGTGAGTTGGGACCGGTAATATATTTCCAAAGCTACTACGCTTTGTTCACAGTGATGAAATTAATCCCATTTATGTGTAAAAATGTTATGCTTTAACATTGTGAGCTTCTTATCTGTTGGCTGTGGAGAAGACCCTGAGAGATTCCAACTGTCTTGTCTGCGTTTGTTCTTTTCACACAATGTACTGAATATTCAGCGTCTGAGGCTGCAGTCTGAATAGTTTTTAATGTACTGTTGTACATATTAGGTGATTAAAAATTAAATACATTAACTTCAGTGTCTGTAAAACAACAACTTCATGACTATGTGGGGAGACATCTGTATGACTGTCAGATTCAAAGGAGCTTGAATGAGGTAAAATAAAAACTTCAGGTATAATCTGGCCTCAGATCCGCATAAACATCAAGTTAATTTGAAAATTTCTGAGAGGGCCAGCGTAACCAAACTGCCGCCCTTGGCAAGATCTCAGTTGGTGCGCTTTTAATTGAAAACTTTGTGAAGACACTTGATCCGTTAGATTTTACATCATGGACAGATCCATCCTGAAGAGTTTCTAGCTCAGTCTTCGGTCAGTAACTGACCAGACCGTTAAAAATCTTTTGGGCCTTTGTTCAGTTGTGAAGAGACCAGGTAGCAACTTAACAGTTAACAGTGGTAGCCCAAGGAGAGGCTAGCATACATTATGACAAAGTAGTAGCTTTGTTTGAGCCAGAAAACATTTCTATATCCAAAGAAGAGCACTGAACGCATGCTTGCACCAAGCTCCCCAAAATAATGAAGATTTTACCTACATGAAAACTGAAGCAAGTGCTTGATTGGTTCGAACAGACAGACATATTGGCTGTGATAGAAGCACAAATTGCCCTAAGTTGCTTCTTGTCTTGTCCAAGACAAGGTTTGAGTTGCAAAAACATACTGTTATAATTAGCTTCAATCTCTGACAACCCTTTTTCCCTATCTTTGGGCAGTTTGCTCTTGTTTTGAGTCTTAAAGTGGAAATCGGCCATCAGCATCCTGTCACTGTCTCTTTTCTGCATGAAGGCTCATTACCATCTTGGCCAGGAGATGATCCAGTGGCAGTAAGGGATGACAAGGGCCTCCTGAAATGTGATGTGGCACCCAAAATCTTTAAGCATCTTTGGCTGTTTGCCTCTTTTTCTTTAAAAATGTTGGCCTTCTTGGATGGTTGAGAAACAGTGGATGGACTGCAGCAAATGGTCCTCAGATGAATCAAAGCTGTCTGCACAAGACGACAACCTAATAATAACCTAAGAAGGTGAGTAAACTGCTGCAACTCCACAAAATCAACGCTGGAATTGTTTTATTAACTTCAACCTTGGATTGCCACCTTATCTAATGGAGCATCACGTTCATGTTGTGGTTTTGCTTCAACTAACGGCGCATATCCTTGCCCACTTAAAGCATTCATAGCATATGTGTGAGTATACGTAATAACAGGAAGAGCAACATCTAAACAACAAGTTACATTTCCTGCCAGATGTTGATATCATGTAGGAATAGATTTTATTTTCACTTTCTCCACAGTTTTTTAAAATGACTCTAAAAGCGTTGGGTTCCTGTGTGGGGTCGATGGTGGAGTTTGACGTGGAGTTTAGGCTGCTTTCACTGGAAACAGAATTGCTGGATATTTCCAGTGAACCAGTGCAAAGCTGCGCTGCTGGCAAGTGCTGCTGATGGATTGAGACGCAGACTGTGAAGACCAATTGACTGAAGAGACTGAGTCGATGAAACTGGAGGTAATACATCAAGGTCGGTTTGTGGCCCAGACATCTTTACATTTTTGGTATGTCTCAGTGAAATAAGTTTGTACTTCCCTTATAAAAGCAAGTTGGAAAGGTCTTAATACTGTATGAGTTAGTGATCATATTACAATTAAGACAGGATATAAGTGGATATTGAACAATAGGAGTGGACCATGACCATCCATCCAGTGGCCAGATTAGCGAAAATTCCAAATGTTCCCCTTAAACTAAGAGTAGATAAAGTTATATAGTTCATTAGCAAGACAGCAGTTTTTTATTTCTTTTAACCTCCTCCAAGTAGTTTTTGCCAGCGTACATTTGTTTGTTTGTCAGCAAGATTACAGAAAAACTACTGGAAGGATTCTGCATCCAGATAACCGCCATTATTGAAAAATGGCTTTTGCTCAATAACTATCAAACTAATAACGATATCATTATGATTCTGAGTGTTACGTGTGGGTTTTTCAGGAATCATATTATGATGGTAACTTTATCACGGAACTATCGTTTAAAGATGTAACAGCAATATGTGAGCTACGTTGGTGGAGGTTTGCATTCTCTGAGTGCCTTCTACATCGCTGGCGTCTGTTTTTTGTTAGTTGGTTTGTTTGTTTGTTTCTGTTAGCAACATAACTCAAAAAGTTATGGCCGCATTTCGATGAAATTTTCAGGAAATGTCGGAATTGGGACAAGAAACAAATGATTAGATTTCAGGAGTGAAAACTGTGATTTTCGTGAATAACTGCTAAATTAAAATAGATTTCATTAGGAAACCATTTGCTAATAATATGTTTTCATGGTTAAAGAATCTAAGTTTTGAGATGAAATAAAAGTAGGACTAATATTTATGGTGAAAATCATAATATGAATGAGAACTGTGGCGCTGGCGGAGGTCTGCGCTCTCTGATACCCCTTTTCCACCAAGCTGGTTCCAGGGCTGGTTTGGAGCTAGAGCCAGACTTAGCACCAGTTCTTTGGTTTTCCACAGACTAAGCACAGGTTGCTGGTTCTCAAAACCGGTGCTTGGCAAGCACCAACTCTTTGCTGGGCCAGCAGAAAGAACCACATTACATCGGGGGCTACGCGCTTACGTCAGAGGGTGGGGGCGGGATTAGCAGAGTAAAAACACGGGAGAGAGCCATTTTTAAAAAGACGAGGTTGGAGTAAGCGAAAAACAGATTGTAAAGAATACATATATATATATATATATATATATATATATATATATATATATATATATATATAAAGAATATATGAAAAAAGAATATAGGGACCAGAAGACCAAGCTGGGCTGTAGTGGCAATGGTCGGCCATTTTTTAACAGCCCGCATTACAAAATACTCGATGCTGTTCTCGGGGACCGACGGGCATGCAGCGCTACCGGGGCATTGAATTCGGTCACAGCCATGCTGGAGTCTATGCAGGAGGACACAACCATGGAGCAAACCTCCACTGAGCCTGGTAAGTTTATTGTTTTGTTTATTGTTGTTCGCTAGTTGTTAGGTGTGGGGCGGATTAGCAGGAGTAAAACACGGAGAGAGCCATTTTTAAAAAGACGAGGTTGGCGTTAAAAATATATATATATATATATATATATATATATATATAACCAATTGTAAACCGGCTCTAGCACCAGCACTAGCACCAGCCCTGGAACCAGCTTGGTGGAAAAGGGGTATGAGTGCTTTTGTAGTCTTATTATTGTCATTATCTCTCTTTGTACTCTTCATTAATTTGGGTTTCCAGAGCACTGACCCCCATGGCAGTTAGCATTCACCCTTACTGCTTGTGCCAAGGCCCAGCCCTGTTCGTGGGTTTTCGAATACTGTAAAAGATGACTGCTTGAAATGTTGAAGGATTCAATTAGCCTTTGCACATGTATTCTGCTGAAGAGGATTTTTTTGGTATAACGTATTAAAGTTTCTGCTAAATGCAAAAGAGTGGGAAACCATCTGAAATAAGTGAAACACAAACACACACATATGGGCTGCCTCTTATTCGATGAGTATGCAGTTTATTAAAAACCTAAAAAGCTTGTGTCGGTGAAACCTGGGCTTTTATTTCCCTCTTCGTCATGTTTTACTGTCATGGATTTTTATTTCCCCTTTCAGGAGAGTTTTGCTGAGTAAGCATACCGCGTGTCAGTCACGCTCTGCTTCACATCCATGCTGTCAGACTCATTCACACCTGCCAGCTGCTGCACCAACGCAGACCGTGACACACTGAGCCCAAAATGTGAGACAACAGCTGAAGGTTAGACATCCCGCTCAAAGACAAAAACTTTTACAGGCTCAGCGGAGACTGAGTCTTCATTTATGGTCCAAATAATTTAAAATGTTCACTGAAGTCAGTCTTGAAACACTCTGAGAAGCTCTTAGGGTGAAAGCATTGGGGATTACAGCAATAACATCAGTTTCTTAGTGTCGTATCTTCAGTGGCTGTCGATAAAAGTGGCAAAACAGGCAACTGAGAAGACAGACAGCATATTCATACTCAAGGATTTAAGGCTTTTGTCAATTCTCCATACACGCATGACATACAGAATCATGGAAATGGTATTTCTTGCTTCTGTCAAATGACGTCTTTAACCAACAAAAGCATAATCCAAAAACTTGAATACAATCTGGGTTATTTGTGTGTCGATCAGATAAACTGTGATATTTTAATGGAAATGCCATAAGTATGCGTCTGTATTTATATCAAATATATATAAATAAAAAGTCAATGCTCATATGTGCAGCTCCATCACCACACCTTTTGTATATATTATGTATTGTTAGGTTGTTTTTTTGGTCTTTTTTACCCCTTTTGTATATTTTATTATATACACCCAAGTCAATTTTGCACTACTCTACCTATACTTCATTTTATTCCTCATGACACTTACGTTAATTCTTGTTACCTCTGCCAAGACGGTTATGTTTGCCTGTCTGTTAGCAAGATTTTGCAAAAACTACTGGATGAATTTACATGAAAATTTTACCAGACGTGTGGTTTGGTCCAAGGAAGAAGCTGTTGCTTTTTGCTGCTGATCCAATAAGGATTGAAGTTCCAAAACACATGGACGTTTCAAAAGGCAAATCTCTTTCATTTATGTCATTATTGGAATTGTAGTTTACGTCCAAACTGAATTGCTAAAAAAAGTGGTGGGCTTCCAGTGTGACATCCTTGGCTGTTGTGATTTCTGTACAGCTCCTGTTGTTGGTGGTGCTTGCCTGTACTTATGGTGCAATGTTTACTTCTGCCTCCCTTTTCAGCTAGTTTACTCCCTTACTGGCTTTTTGCTGGTCCATCTGACGAAAAACACAAAAGATGCGCTAACTCTGGTGCACTTGTTACACATCAGGATTTTAGGTCATACATATTGAACACTTTTAATATTTTTAATGTCAGGTCCAGGCAGCTCAGACCTCTTCCAAAAAGACAGAATGACCCTTCACAAACCTAACACCACAATTTAAGGAAAAAAAATAAATATTTTTGACCAATAAAGCCTTTGTTGACTTTGTCCAAAGTGAGGATCAGAGGTAGCCTTGCAGAGCAGACAGACCTGCCTAATTCTGAAATCCTGCAGGTCCGTTTTGCCAGCCTCCGTTGTCCAACAAATTCACTCGGCTGAATTCTTAATGGCCCAATCAGGGAAGAGAGGCGGGAGCAGCAAAATGCGGGCGTGATGATAACTGGAAGTTGAGAACCAGAAGTTGAGAACGGACATGCCGATTAGCTTATTGTTCTCATGGCTACTCAGTGAAACTTGTCAAAATCTGCCCTCCTCAGAAGTTTACTTGTAGGGATTGTCTTTGACGAGGTTCATGTCACATTTAAGTGTGAAATGAATCATCTGTGTGGTACAATTTAGTGGAAGACGATAGTATAAGGCTGTTAGCTGTTAGCAGCTAATTTATCGGCTAACGGTCATTAACTGTTGTTAGTTGTTAGAGGCTAACAGCTAACGTCCATGAAATGTTTTAAACTGTTGTTAGCCATTAGCCACTACATTAGCTGCTATGTATGCTATATTATAGGAGGCAACCCTGCTTGATGTGGATTGGTCTGTGATGAATGTGACGAGCCAAACAATTGTCCAATCACAAGCTTGCAGGTTTTTTTTTAACTTTCTGCCCCTGAAAACAAATTTAAAGGGCTCCTACCCAGATGGACAAGTGAAATATTTCTGTGGCAGATATATGGAGCTGTCCATCTGGCTTGTCAGGTTAGATCAGAGTCGAGACTCACACCAGTTGTCCCGTGAACCCCACTTCAGGATATTAGAAATGCCATAGAAGAGGTTTTTTGCTTTCTGCACACTTTTTCAATTTAACCAAAAAAAAAAAAAAACAAGGCTTGAAATGTGAATGTCTTTATAACAGAGAGCATTTATAGTATTTTCTATCTACAGTGACAAAGTGATTATAAATTGTTCTCTGTTGAAAGATTTATATTTTACATCTTCAACAACAACAACAACAACAACTACTACTAGTTATTTTATTAATGAATATTTCTTGATGAGGCCTACTTTAAAACATGAAAATGTTTTGTTTGAATTTTTGTTGTTCCATTTGGAAATGAAACCACGAGACTGCAAACAAGACATCATAATGTCATGGTGTCTGATTTTATTTTTGTCATGATTTATTTGTGGCCACAACAGGATCACATGAATAATTCCCCTGCTTGTGTTTGCTTATGATCTCTGGTAACAAGACAGTATTTTTGCTTCCATGAGCCTTGGTGTTTGCTATCATATTTATTTAACAAATCAGTCTGCAGTGGTTTTAATCATGGTACAAAAATAAATAAGAAAAGTAAATACTGAAAAACTCACTGCTCGGCGGGTTCGTCCAAATAATAATTTCCCTTTCACGGACACAAAATATTTGGATAATGAAGACTTATTACATTTTTTCATAGGGGAATGAAGCTGGATTTCATGAAAGAGAAAGAAAGAACTTTTTTTTTCATTTTTGTCGATTTAATTTAGGGTCCCATACTTTATATTAAAACAATATAGTATAAGCTGCTCACCAACAGTGATGCCAAACTATTCAACAGTACTTTTCTGTAAAGCAATAATGAAGATTAAAAGACGGATACTTTAGTTTTTATAATTCTTGTCTTCTTGTTGCAGAGATCACTTGCCACATCATTGAAGACATTTATTGTGATGAAATTAGAAGTACTTAAAAGCTCCATACTTACTGCACAGTTATGTGAGATTGTCTTTATAAGGCAGGTGCACTTGACCATACGTTTATAGAAGAAATCCTCCCGGGAGCAGCTTTATTTTACCCCATGCAAATGAAACCTCATAAGTGTGTCTGAAAGGGGGAAAACAGGGAGAAAAAACCAGAGGGAGGGGAGATGAGATGAGAAGTGAAGGGGATACAGGTGCAGAAGGGCCTCTGTCTGATCTCTAATTCTTGATCTGGAACAAACACAGACGCTCCAATCCAAAAGCAGCAAGCGTGCCAAGCTCCAGTGGAACAAAGCCCCGAAACTCGTGATGAATTTACAGCCAGACCGCCCGACAGGTATGACGACGGGACAATCGCTCAACGTCAAAGCAGCGCCGGCTCGATATCGGAGCCGTTGCTGCAGACAAAGAGAGAGCGGATGTGTAAATAAGCTCCAAATGGAAAGATGAGAAAAAAATGTCAGAGCATGATGACATAAATGCACATTAGCATACAAATACAACATTTTTTGATAGATATTTTAATCATGCTGCTCTCAATATTGTATTTTCATTTGAAGCAGCAGACCACAGTGCTGCAGGAATAAACTCTGAAGAGTGGACATCACAGAGGATGTGCATACTGTTTGCAAAAAGACAGTGTCAATAAATCCAAAGATTCTGATTGGTTTTTGATAAAAGGGGAGAATGTCTTATTGTACCATAGGATGTCAGTGCAGAAACATGGAAAGACATTGCTCTAAACTAGAAAGCACTCCACCTAGGTAGCTCGCTGTGACTTCTGTGATGATAAAGTTTCCATCAAAATATGATTCCTTGACCCTGAAAACCCACAACTAGCACTCAGAATCATGTTGATGCCATTTTTAGACGCTTATCGAAAAAGAAAACAATTGCAGGAAAATGATGGTTATCTGGATCACCACTAAAATTGAAATAATTTGAAGTTGGGCCATTACCAACATCTCCTGAAAATTTCAGCAAAATCCATCCAGTAGTTTTTGTAATATCTTGCTAACAAACATGCAAAAACATTATCTCCCTGGCAGAGGTAATAAAAGAAAAATTGGCAATAGAATCAGCCATTAAGTTCCAGGATTGTGGCAGAAGTCTAAACTCTCTCCCCTAGATAATTCTATAATCACATAGGACTGCTTTTCTGAATGTTTCATCTAAAACATTCAGGAGAATGTTAATGGACTTGGAAATGTTTGGTCAATGCCAGTTGTCATTATCATTTAGACAGCTCCATTAATTTTTCAAATGATTCAGGATCTGACTGCTAAAAAAAAAAATCCATTTCAAAATCCATTTTCAATCAGTCAGTCCAGGATCAGCATCTTTTAGCAAATCTAATATAATCATGTCAAATTGTGCTTTTGATTAAATGGCTCTGAAGTTGTACTGTAAAAAAAAACACTTTAGTAGGGGAGCAGATGCTCACAATCACAGGTTTAACCTCTTGATTGGATAAGTCTCTTTTGGTCTGCTATTGAGCAAAAACATTGTTTTGCCAATGGGTGCTTATCTGGATTACCACCACAATCTAATCATATTTTTAAAATGTATTTTTGGGGCATTTTGTGCCTTTGTTGACAGGAGAGAGACAGTGGATAGGCTTGTGAAAGGGAGTGAGAGAGTAGGGGAAGACACTCTGCAAACTGGTCACAGGCGGGATTCTAACCTGGACTTGTATGTATATGGGACGTGCATGGTTCCTCACCAGCACCCCAATCTAATCATATTTAAGTTGGACCATTACCGACATCTCCTGGAAATTTCAAAAATCTGTCCAACAGTTTTTGTATTTGTGTATTCTTTCTAACAAACAACAAAACAAGCAAACATAACCTGGCAAAAACATAACTTCCTTGGCAGAGGTAATAGCTTCTGCTGACTGTTCTTCAGTGTCATTGTTAATCAGCTGATAAAAACAGAGTGAGTCCTCATGAACTGGTGTTAAGAAACTAGCCCATGACTCCCTCAGATCCTTCTTTATGGTAAATTATACTATGCCCCAGGGCTCAACAGTGCGAGGAGCTACTTGCATTTGCTACTAAAAATATTACAGTGCGAGTTGTGATTTGCATTTGGTAGCACTCGTGCGACTACGAAAAATGAGTGTTCTAAACATGTTTTATCTTGTGTTGAATACATCTGAAGTTGTGGACGGTGGTATTCCTGAACGCAGCCTAAGCTTGAAACATGTTCAGCTTAGAAATGTTTGGTTTTTTGACCTAACTGCGCCGCTAGCTAGCCTTCGTTACACCCGACATGCCTGCACCGCCCTGCGCGAGGTACAGACGAACATAAGCAGGCGCTCCCAAAGCCTCATCTCAACCAATCACAGCGCATCAGTGGGACTGGTTGCCAGGCAACATACACTAACAGAACAGCAAGCGACATTTTAAACTATTTTAGAAGAAAGACCAAACAAGCAATAACCAAATAACTATGAAGCCTATCAGCTATTATTTCAAAAGACCAACGAAACCAGAACATGTGGACGAAATGGAGCAAGGAGGCGAAATTTACAGCGAGGAAGAGTTAGTGTTAGCTTCAGACGCAGAAAGTATTCCCAAGACCCTGCCGAAAAAAATCACAGTCACGCTGGGCTAAACTCTTGATGAAGCGCCGCTGGACTTGATCGTATAACTTGGGTGAAAAGCTGACGGCTGTGCCCACAAATAAGTGGAGGACGAGTGACTAAACTGTATTTCACAGAAAACACAGCCTGGTCTTTGATTTTAAGTTTGCTATCAGCGGTGTAGAACCAAAGCTACTTCCACACAGCTCTCCTCAGATGATTTGGTGCTGTTAATGTCCGCTCGGAGTGGAAACTCTATGTTTACTGAGGCCAAGAGATCAGCGGATGTGACCGAGGGTCAAGCTGCGCTCACAGCACCCTCTGTTGGACAGAACGGTCCACTGCTCCATGCGCCCTGATGTGCCGCTACACTCAATATTTTACATTCAAATATTTATTTACTCATCGGTTATGGATATTTATCCCCATATTCGATCGGTTATTTGAATATAAAGCGACAGCCCTAAACATTGATGCGGACCCTCTCCTCAAAGTTCAAGCACCTTCTGTAAAAACTTCATGAATGTTGTATATTATAACACAGTTCAAATAAGCTTAAGTCTGTTAGAAAAAAGTATTTGGTTAGGATTACAGGTTAATAACAGACAATTGTTTATAATAAATTCTGTATCAACTTGTTTTTTATACCATTCCTCGGTTGCATTTGCACGTGAATTTACTTTAATTCACTTTAAGTGTATGTTTATGTCACTTTCGAGTGTATGTTTTTTATTCGAATAATTGTAATAATTCTGCTTACAAATGCCTCCCGGTTGACCGCATATCTTTGTATTGAAGAAAAACACACTACTTGGTAACTTTTCATCGTGCTACTAAAAATATTTGTGTGCTAGTAGATTTTTCAACCTGGTGGCACCCGTGCTACTTAGGAAAATGCTAAGCGTCAAGCCATGCTATGCCCTACATGCAGGATTGTTATCTCCGCCAAGGAGGTTATGTTTTTGGGAGAGTTTGTCCGTCTGTCCGTCTGTCCGTACGTCCGTCTGTGAACAAATTAACTCAAAAAAGTCATGGACCGATTTGGATGACATTTTCAGGAAATGTTCAGCATGGGAAAAGGAAGAACTGATTCGATTTTGGTGTTAATCCGGATCAGCATCTGGCCACCATGGCAAAAAATGTGATTTCTGTGAATAACTACTGAACTAAAATAGATATCATTATGAATCCAATTGCTAATGGCATGTTTTCATGGTCAAGGAATCTAAATATTTAGATGAAATAAAGGTAGGAGTAATATTTATGGTCAAAATGACAATATGGCTGAGGACTGAGGAGGACTGGTGGAGGTCTGGGCTCTCTGAGTGCTTTCTAGTTTGTTACTGTCGCCATCCCTGCTGCCACCGAAATATGGTCTTCAACTATACTGATACAAATGTGGTACAAATTTGGCTGGCAACCACTAGTAGAAAAGATCAGCCTTTCTAAGAGGCAATTTATGTAGCAAAAGGAGCTGGGGAGGAAATAAAAACAAAGCAATAAGGAGGCTGAAAACCTTATTTGAAGGACTAAAAACGGCAAATAAAAAACGACAATGAAAGAGGATACACTGATGACTCTTTAGTGTTTAAAGAACTGATGAACTAACTGGGGAAGCTTTGTTATGGAAAGGGTGATAAATAAATGTAATCTGCCAACGATTATACAAAAACTTGTCATATATCATTTGTCTTTTTCAAAGGATTGAGATCCTCCCCCATACAGGCCCAATATAAAATATATTTTAAGGTGTCTTTGTGTTTTTCTTATCTTAAGGAATTGCAGCAGCATATATACACATTTTTCCTTTCCTGGTAGATAAACAGTCAATTCTGCCAGATCGTTTTCAAAGCGAAACCGGCTTCCACTGTAAATGAGATAAGCTCCCCTGCTGCAGGTATTCCCTCCAGTCATACACCCACCAAACAAGGCTGAGTAAAAACAGCTTTCCAGGGGACACACAAACACAAGTAAACACACTCACAACTACAGTTATGAAGTGGTTTCATATCACCCACAGCACTTTGAGGCTGCACTCCACTAAATGCAGCACTGAAGTGATGCCATCCTACTCAGCTCTAGTTTCACGCCTGTGTTCATCTGTAAGTTTGTTTTTTTGTGGGTGTTTGTGTGTCACAAGGGTAAAGAAGTTATTCACATCCTTTAAGCTGAGTCTTCACCCCTGCTTGAGTGTATGGAAGTGCAATGCTGCTTATTGAGCTCAGATTGTGGTATTTTCCTAGTTCACTCTCTCAAACACTGAAAATAATCCTGAATGCTAAAGCTCTAAGGGTTTGTTTTGTAGTTTATGTTGCAGTTAAAGTAATGAAGGGGTGGGAATAGGCACGAGGGAAATGTTCAATCTTTTGTGCACTTTTAAGCATTAAGTGCCTTCCCAGACACAAAATAACAACCAGGGGCTAAATAATATGTAATCATAGAAATCTTTGGGCTCTTTTGTACATGTGTTTTGGCGTGAAGGGCAGATGTCTTTTTTTAATTTCCGCCTTGCACATGTGTCATTTATACAGTGTGCTAGCAAATGATTGTATAAGGCTGGTATGTTCCTAACTTGAAGAAATGAAAAAATGGGTTTATTTTCCACCACATAAAACGTGGTCCAATGTCTGAAGTCTTTGCTGCAGTGTTTCTGCTCTTTTGAGGATTCATTATAAATTGGTGCACATCTGCGAGATCAAAACACACTTTACTGAGCTTGTTTTACTAACATGGTATGCACAGTAGAACTCATCTACCATTAAATATAAGAATACTTGTTGAACATTCAAGTTTAATGTTGATAGTAGGATGCAGAGCTGAGAGACAGTGTGGCTTTTCTGCAGCTCTGCACGGTGCGCCATATTCGCATGTGCTCCAGTGCGCGTAATACTCCCAGAAACAAGACAAACATGCCCAGAATGAAAGATTTTTTTGAAGCACATAGCTTCATTTCAAAGCCATGCTCACAGATAATAGAACAGACTATCCAGTGGATTTTATGCACACAATACATAACAGAGTCAAGGGTTTCTGCAGACAATGAGAAAATAAATGACTTGAAATCAACAGTAATCTGATGCACAGTAAACAAGTGTATCAGAAACATGTAAAAATACCTTGTTGGTTCTATATGGAGATTTGAATAATTTATAAGATTATGTTTCTGGGTTCTTGCAGACTATCTGATTCATCCTTTTGATCGTTTCTTGTGCTAATTAAAAGACAAATGTAAAAATATTGTGTAAAGATCTGTTTCATCACACACTCAAATGCACCTATATTTTTGCCATGAAGGGCAAGGAAAGCTATTCAGACTTCTAATCATTGAAAGAAAATCAGTCCTAAATATTTAAGGTGAAGGTTTGAACTGGATTACTATCAGCCATTATCTACAATGTCTAGAAAATACAAGAGCTCCATAGGTGAGAAGCTTTTACTAAGGGCAAGTATGCTGTGCCAAAGCCCAGCTCCTCTATGCAAGGTAACGTACAGCGCATCATGGATTTTGAAGCTTTCTTCCCACTAAAAAGACTTTCATGGCATCAGAAATATCTTAAAACTATAGGATAACTTTATTCAATTTGACTTAGATTCCTGTCAAGATTTTATTAAACCCATCTTACTCATTTAACTTTTCTTGGGAGTGGGACATTAAAGGGCATTTAATCTTCTTCAGACACCATCTAACTTCAATTTGAAGACACGAGGGCACAAGTGAAGGAAGCACACTTGATTAAATTAAAATTCAGGAGTTATGATCAGATCCCTGTAGAATGTGCTCTGCAGAAACACAAATGGAACTGTAAGAAATGAGAAGTAGAAATAAAGCCTTATCTAATTCACCTCTTGTTCACTGTTGTTGATTAACTATAATTATTCATAACGCTGAATGCAATAAATGCCTGCTAGTGCTTATCTTCTTTCTTGGCTGCCTCTCTGTGTTTATAATATTAAAATGAAAATGTCTTAACATCCAATTAAAAGATATTATAATCCAGAGTTTTGCAGAGCTGCCCAGTTCCAGCATTTTGTTTGGCAAGTGGTTTCCATTTCTTCATGCAAATTGCTCACATGCACAGATTAGTAAGTCAGAACGACTGCTTTGGACGCATCCAGCTCCATTTTTGCCAGCACTTTGCTTGCTAAGCAGCCCTTCTAGTCTTTAGGAAATTAATGAAAGCTAATCAAGTGCCGACAAGTGTTGTGTGTTTTCATTCCAAGTGCCCAAAGTCATAAAATCCTACAGTATCCATCCATCAATGTGTCCACTTATTCAGGCATGCTGCAAAAGTTTTTGATGGCACAAATAATTGGAGAATTAATCAGAGAAGTGCTCAAGTGCTAAAGTCAGGCTGGACCTCAAAAGGCACATTTTGTGTCAACAGTGAATTCATTAGAGATTTATTTTTTATTTGCTTAACCATCAAAAGCTCACAAACACTTTAGATTTATCAGCCAAAAAACAACTGGCACTTGTGTCCAATGCAGCTGTCATTTCCCCCGAAGCAGGAAAACTTGGGAGTTAGTTTGAAGTTTAAGGCATTAATATTGACAGACAGTGCCTGGGGATTAGTCCTTCAAATGTTAAAATTGAGCTTAACACAAGAAATGAACTAATACAACAACAAGGGTAATTCGGTCCAACATTCTGAAAATACAAATGAATAAATGAATACCTGTTTGAGGGAAAATCGTAGGATGGCGTCTTTGTCAGTACAAGTAATGCCAGATTGTCCTATCTTTTTAAGGTTTAAAAATTGAAATCATAACCATTATTGGGTTTAAAAATGTATAATTGAATCACAGATTGCAGTTTATTAGTGATATGCAATACCACTGATGACCTATCTAATCAATACCAAGTAAAATTCAGGCAGGCATTGCAGATACTGATGGGATATCAATACTTTCTAGAAAAATAGTAATAATTAAATTAATAACAGGCACCACTTTTCCAAAATTAAGGGACAGTGCTATACATCGCCAGCAGCTCCTCATTCTATCTATCTTTCATTTATCTGTTATTTTGTCTACCTGTACCTGGACAGTTCCTGCCTAGTGCCAGTAGCGTTTCCACTGTGTTCCTGTTTATGGTAAACCACACATTTACCCCAAATTATTAAAGTATCAATGTTTTTGTAGGAGAATCAAATTCAGAATACAAATTTCTGATAACAGAGGGATCAATATTTTTTTTTCTTTTATGTTTACCAAACTGAGCTGACCTATGTAAAATATGCAACACAGTTGACACACAACATGTAACTCCTGAGCAACAAAATCAGTCTTTGGCTCAACATGTGGTTTAAGCCCATTAATTCTTGGTTATGTACTTTTAAGACTCATCCATTGACCCGTTATAGGGACGGGGCGTCGGTGGCACAGTTGGATAGTGTGCTTGGTCAATGGTTGCAGCTGGACACTTAACCCCAAGTTGCTCCCACTGCTTCATCAGTGGTGTGTAAATGGGCATGAAAGGGCATGAATGTGTTTGAGATACTGATGTATAACTAACATAGAAACTGTGAATCATCAGTGAAGTGAATGTTAGAGTGAATGGGTGTGAATGGATAAGTGTGACCTGTGGTGTAGAGCAGCTTTGAGTAGTCAAAGACTAGGAAAGGGCTATAGAAGCTCAAGGCCATTTACCATTTACCATTTATAGGAGTTGAAAAAACTCTACATGTATGGCCTTGTTCTAATGAGCTAAACTGATTATGTTCCACTCTGCATGTATATTTTATTGATAATTATGCTAACAAAACTATGAGGCTTCAAGCTTTTAAAGGAGATAGATCATGCTTGTTTCTCCTTTTCACTATGCCAGACTAGGATGCCTGTCAAGCATTTCTGCCCTCAGTACAAGTCATTTAGTTCCTTCATTGCCCCACAATAGCGTTCTCAAAATCCTCATTTTAGGCCATTATCAAGCTCTTGTTGAAACACTCGGATCTCAGGATGACCTACAGTAACCTTGCAATGTCACAGCCCTTTGTGCTCTGATTGGTCAGTTCTATCGGGGGCTGAGCCAGCCTGTCCTTCTTCTTCTAATGTATTTTCCGGCAGGCTCAAAGCAGCGACCACGTATTGAGTCCCCCTCCAGGCCAGAGCTGGTAATGAGTGAATGTGAGCTAGGGACCTATATACTGCTGCTGGTGGATGTGTTCCTCGGTGACGGTTTTGTGGCAAATGGACATCACAGAGGAGGAAGTGTTTTATCAGATTACTCCAATAAAAAGAAAGGTTCCTCGTGCCGTCACGACGATTTAAATCTCGCGGACATTTCGCAATGACCTATTTTCAGAGGCATCAAATCTCGTTCTAGGATATCAGAAAAAATACAATATCTCATTTTTTGAAAATTAAGGGGGTGTAAGGTCTTGTTTTCAAATTTATTATATTATATGTAAGTATTAAATCATGCATCAGCATGATATGTCTCCTTTAAACACCAAGATATAAATTAACTAGGGGTGCCAAATTCTTATATTGTATATATAATTTTTTTTTTTTAATAGCGTCAATGTCATTTTTAATCTGATTTCACTGTCTTATTATTTTCAGAGGGTAACGCCTTAAAATACCAGAGCAACTGGTGATTAGACGATCGGTCTGCTTGTCACACTCTTCACAAACCAACCATATCAAGCCACAGTATGACGTAGCAGCCAGACCCTGTTGTTCGCAGTAAGCTCAGACTACGAGTACTTCAGTCCTTAGACTATCGTCCTATGTTACATTAAATTAAACCACACAGATGTATCATCTGCCACTTACATGTGACATGAATCTCATCAAACACAAAACCCACCAAGCTCTCCAGGTAGACTTCTGAGGAGAGCACATTTCATGTCGTAGGGTAACCATGACTACGGCTCAGCGTTGTTAACGCAGCATTTTCACGTCTCTCTCAGTTTGCCAGCAGTGATCCCAGTCAGGAGAAGAGCAAAAACATGATTTCCTGTAAGAAAGCTTGAAGTGACGTTCTTTGCTCCTCTTTAAAGGAGAAATTTAGTTCATATCTGATAAAATTGCAGATCATTCTGCAACCATGGAGATCACTTTTACACACCGCTGTTGTTTTTAAACATAGCTACAGCCATCTCTGTCCCCTGATTGGACCGTTTAAGTTGGAGAGTTTTTATGCATTGGGCTTCTTTTGCTTGAGTTTTTGGAAGATGGAGAACAATCTTTTGATCTGCCACAATAATCTAATGAATTTCAATGAAAGTACCTCAAGTTGAGGCTTTTTTCAGCAATTTTTAAAGTCTGATTTAAAAAAGTGATGAACTAGATTAATTAATTACAGGTCATAATTAATTAATCACCCCTTTTTATCTCCTAACAGCACTGAAATAAATATATAGCTGATATCTAGCACTGATCTGGACTGGTTGAATCTGAAAGAAATCCAGTTACCACCTGGATCAGCATTGACTAACTATGGCCTAGATGACTGAGAATCGTCACAGACATTACTGCTGATAGCAAACCCAATTACAACACAATAAATTTGGTTGCCAGTGCACAAGCTCCGCAGCATCCCCTTCAAGTCTTTCACCACATGACAGCTTTCATTTGAACTTCTTAGTTGTTGGAGTATCACAAGGTTAACTACAGTTGGCCATTTACACTGCAGAGTGGAAGCAAAGAGACAGCACAGTCAATTGAGAAGAATGAGGTTAAAGGTGAGATTTGTGGTAAAGTGAAAAATAAAGGTAAGGAATTGTACCATAGAGAGGTTAAAATGAAACAAATAACAGAATAGACACCATAAAACATAACCTAAAGTGTCAGGGAAAAAGAGAAATGACGAGTTAGGTCCAAAGAAGGAGATGTACTCTTGATCCAAAAAAGACGGTAAAAGCAGAGTCAAAAAAGATGTCCAGAGAATAAAGAGCATCTACTTGGTATGTAGGATGGCTAACAGGGGTATAACACTTTCATTCCAGACTCAGTGAGAAATTGTTTCAAACAGAGCATTAAGAGAGAAAAGACAAAACACTCATTCCTGCATCACTATTACCCCGAAAATGAAAATGAGAGAGCTCGTGGTGAGATGAATTTTCCTCTGCCATCTGGAGCATCTGGAAGCTGATAGGTCTGAAAAAGGTTAATTTGATTTGGGTGGCTGTAGTCATTACAAAGCAGCATTAAGATGATTGATACTGAATTGGTGTAATGTTTCTGCAGTTAGTTTGTTAGAATGGGCTTCAATGGAAATGGAGAAAAGAGTTAGTCAAACAGGAATAAAGACAGTCCCGGTCTGAAGTGATAAACTTGATCTACTGTAAATTGTAGAAATTGTTACTTTCTTTATGCAGCTGCGATTTTTCATGCCAGAAAATGTCCACACCAGAAGAAGTTAATGACATGCCATGGAGTGGTGTTGTGCCAAACTTGATGTACTGTAACAACTGCCGTGCTGGCTCGCCAAATCTATGCGTTAACAAGAAAGAACTTGAAATGAAAGTGACAGTGCACCTGCAGTGATCAGAGTTTGTCCAATTTTGTCTAGAAGTCAGCCAACTGCCTGTGTTATTCAAGAATGGTGCCTGTAAATGACATTTTCCACTAGTTTGGACATTCTAAAAAGGAAAATCTGCTCTACATTTATAAACAAATCCTTTGTTAACTCTCTGAAAAGTTTCTGACCAACCAAGCACAAGCAGAAAGCCATGCCTCAAAGCAGCCATTACCAGTTGACTATAGTCAGACGACTTCTGTGCTGGCAGAGTCTGTTTTGATGCATTGTGGTAAAATTGTCACAGTAATGTTCTTAATTAACATTCTATATCTCAAAGTCTTGGATATTCCAAAAAGGTGTTATTAAATTCTAAGTATTTGGATTTCTGTAGAGTTGAGAACCAAACGATCTACAGCTCAGTGCCGGTCCATGTCCCACCTCTTGGGAACCTCTTAAACTTTGCACAAAGTCCATTCTGTCTCTAGGATGATTCGCTTAGGGGTGCTGGTTTGGTGGAGTGGTAAGCAACCAGGCGCAACCAATGTATGTGGTTCTGCCGACCCAGATTCGAAACCAGCCTGTAACCAATTTACTAAGTGTCCTGCCCCTACTTTGTCCCAGATTTAGCTTTGAATTGGCCCCTGAAACAGTTCACTGAATAAAGACATTTTGATTACATCAGCAAATACCATCAACCATGAATATCTTCCACCATATTTACTTTGTCACAAGGTCTGATTTACAAAGTATACTGCAAAGTAGTCTTGGTCTTAGTCTTGGTAGTGCTCCCCCATCATTCGAGGTCAAGGGTTTGAGCCGGGTTCTGGCGGTCACATGTCAACATGTCTTTGGGAAAAATACTCAGCCCCAACTTGCTCCATCGTCATGTTGCCTCACATTCATTCCTTGCTTGTAAACACTAAGGCCATTTTTGAAACTAAATACTGAACAAGCAACTCCCTTTCATCTTGTCAAAATATAGTTTGTGAATGTGAACATTTGCTAAATCTGCAGTTTGCCAAATATAAACAGATGGCATACTACTCCGGGAAAAATTTGCAGTATCAGACCAGTCAGACCAATGAACTGTTACCTGTACCCATGGGTCAGCGGTCAAAATGGCTGACAGCTGCAGTATATATCCTTGGCAAAAGCATTAGCCATTTTAGCATAATTATTTGTTCTGTTGCATCAACACAACAATTTAACAAATCCAGCTCGGTAATGCATTCAGTATTGCCAGGTTTTGAACATTGAACCTTTATTATGAGTTTAAATGGATGCTAGCTGAGAAGCTGCTAACAAAGACGACGGAAATGGGAACCTAAAGCGAGAATTTCAAATCCTTTTTTGAGAATCAATCCTTCATACACCATAGCCACAGTCATGAGGATCAACTTGATCTGGTCGTTTGATGAAGTTGTATTTATATTTCCAAAGTTCCTCAACAATTGCTATTTATTATTTTACTAGCTTTTAGTATTGCTTCTGTTGCATTTATATCACAATAAAGCTAATCCAGCTCTGTACATTTACCTTTTCAGGCTTTTATATGAATGTTGCACATTAGTGTGCGTGCGGTCAGTGGCAAAATTCAAATTAAGTTACTTTTTAGTCCTTTTTTAGCCTATGGATGCTAATTTAGCTGTACCAACCATTGGCTGAGATACTGTTCAATATTGTTTTAATGACCAGAAATAGAAAAAGCAGGGAAAGCACACAGCTTTCTTTGCATAATTACTTGTGAAGAACGATTTGACCTTTGTTCATATTGTATATAGCCTTTTCATGTATTTGAAACGTCTTTTTCTCACTCTATCCTGAATCGCTGTTTAATCATATAATCATTGCTTGCATTCTTCTCACACATGCACACACACACTCCACGACCTTGCGCAGCTCCACTCCTTGTCCCTTGTTTGTCCTTGTTAGGTCTGTAACTTCGGAGTACCTTCAAGACCAGCTCAAATCGGCACAAGAAGTGGAGCCTGTGGGGAGGTCACTCCACCTCACAACCCCCCCACATGTTACGCACACCCACACTCACATAAAAGAGAGAAAACATTGTATTAGCCTCAGTTTAACATGTCAGACCGTTTGCCACTCTGTATTGTTGTTCTCCTTGCTGCAAGTAAAATTCCACTTGATTGCATCCAGCTGCTTCTCTTCGTCATTATTCTGAATTATGTTGGGTGTTGGTACAAACTGGTTACTGAGCAATTTTAGGACTGTAAGGGGAAAAATCCTGACATAAACTTGGTCCTTCAAGCCGGATCCTCAAACATCTGTGACCCTGGGAGAGGGGGGTGCCATCGCAAAAGTCCGTGCACTGCCAGGAAAAAGATTTCCAGCTTTGAAAAGCCCGTCTTGAGGGTTTGGTGGTCTCTGCACTTGACTGGGGTCCGGTGACAAGGATCCACCCAAGAGACAGCTGGCTGCAAACTGGTGAGCATAGATCTTTTGTTTAACCTTTACTATCTAGAGAGTAGTATGGGAAGGAAGCTTCAGAGCGGGTTTACCACCCGCTGTTGATGGTATGGGAGATCTCTGAGCGGCCTTCCAAACTTTGGTATTCGGTGTAGGATGATCCAGAGCGGATTTGTAACCCGCTAATGCCCTACACTAAAAGTTTAGGATGAACCAGAGATAGTGTGTAAAGCTATCTAATTGCTCCTAAACTAGGATACCACTCCTAAGTGATTTTTAACTGCTCTAGAAGGCAGTCTCAGGAGTGAAGACAATTGTGTGACAATTGTATAACGTGCGTGTGACACTATTGGCCGTGGTTGTACTCTGATTCAAATTGAGAGGCTGCGGATGCGTGTGTGTGACGTGATCAAATAGAGAGGCTGCAGATAAAGATGGCTACATCGGCTGTGAATTAGTCACAGAAGCTTGGTGTAGTGGATGATCTTTCTCTGATGGTGGCTGATCTATATTGATGGGTGTATGATATATACAAAACCCAAAACCATTGAAGTTGGCATGTTGTGTAAATCGTAAATTAAAACAGAATACAACGATTTGCAAGTCCCTTTCAACTACATTCAATTGAATACCCTGCAAAGACAAGATATTTAATGTTGGAACTGAGAAACTTTATTTTCTTTTGCAAATAATCATTAACTTAGAATTAAATGCCAGTAACACATTGCAAAAAAGTTGGCACTGAGGCATTTTTACCACTGTGTTTGATTCATGAATGCAATCCAAGAATCCAAGATTCATTAATTCAATAAAATGGATCAAAAGACACATACCACAACATCTGGAAACTGATAAAAAAAACTGTGAAATAAAACATTTTTTTTAAAAATACATTTTTTAAAATATTGAACATTATTCCTCAATTTCAGTGATAGATTTCTGATTGAAGTGTATGTGTACTTTTGATAAAAGACAAAAGTTTTTGTGTCGTAGAAAATGTTGCTCTGAGCCAAGTTTAGCCCTGTAATTGGCAGTAATAATAATAAACTTTATTTGTAAAAAACCTTTAAAAGCATTTGTTTACAAAGTGCTTTGACAGCATCAGGAACATGAGAAACAAAGCACATGAGATTAAACACAAGGAAAAAGAACAACCGAAAAAGATTCAAAGAACAATTAGGACATAATCAGACAGCAAAATGATGTTGAGAAAGTTCCACAACACATAAATCAGTTTAACCCCGAAAGTAGGTGTAATGATGTCACTAAACACAGACACAGAGGAGGCCCCAACCCCATGGGGCCGGAGACACAGCACACCAGGACACAGCACACGCAATAAAAAAAAAACAGTAAGGAGCCTTATTAATCATAAGTATCAATTCAGCAGGGTGTAGCATACTACAAAATAACAGAAGTTTGGCAGGACATTTAAATTGATTATTAACCATTAAAACCTAATCATCAAATAGTCTTTACTGTCTGTTACTTGCATAACCCAAAGTATCCATTAGGGTTGGGGGCAGATAGGTAGAGAGCAGGGTTAAAAAAGGAGTTAAAGATAAACAAAAAGATGTGATAAGTTTCAGAGGAGCAAAATAATTTTGAGGAAATATGAAGTAAGCCATGGAAAGAAAGAGAGAAGATCTGCTGATGGATGAGACAGTTGAGCAAAGATGATGGAACACAATACAGCCAGCAACCATTTCCGACATAAATAGTGGGGCAGCTAAGTGGTTTGAGGCAAAGCAGGGTTTGATGTGACAGTGTATGATGTTGACACAGTACAGAAACAAAGCAGATTTTATGCACCCATTGTCCTTCTTCACAAACACAAAAAGAAACGCTGTTTATTCTGCATCACTGTTATGTAATTGAAAGGACAGATGAATACCAGCTGCTTATGTGACATAATATTAAAATTTGTTTCTTTTATGTGGTTTCTAAGGTCAACAGTTACATCATCATCATCACAGACGTTCTCATTTGTTGGCTTTCATTTGTTTTCCATGCCTAGTTGGTACTGCATTTTTGTGGCCTGTTTTTCATTGAATGAACAAAACCTTTTATTGCCTTTAGGGGATTTTGTCTTGCTTAGAGAGAAACAAAGACAATCACCTAGGACACCAACGACCACACAGGACAGTGCATAATATCATGTGACAGTTAGTCATGACAGTAATAATAATGATTAAATCGTAAGTATAAAACATCATTAAGGGTTTTTTTAAAAGTGCAAAGATCATGTTGTGAGATCAGAGTTTATTTAGCAGCTGGATGCTCCATGGTCTAAAGGATGTAATGCCTCTTATAGTCCTCATCCTGTACCTGCCTTCTGATTGGTTGGTTCAAGTTACATGCGACAGCTCCTCTGAGATCCTCAAATGAATCCTTACTCTTGCTTATTTCCCTGCTGTTGACATCAACTTAGGGCACAAAATGTTAGCTTACTGCCTGATGCATCCCCTCCACTACTAGGTGCCATGATGAAGATTATCAGTGTTATTCATGTCACCTGTCAGTGGTCATAATATTACGCCTGATTGGTGGATATCCGGGTATATGAGTTGATTTACAAATTATGAAGATTTGGGCTGCCAGCCTCCATCAGGTCTTCACCTTATGAGTGCCCTTCTTGTTCCAAGCTCATCTGATCTGCATGCAGAGTTGTTCTGTTTATGTCTTTACTCACCTTGTCTTGGTCTGCTGGAAACCTTTGTTCAGGTCATTTCAGGTTAGTTGTGATTGGACACCATTAACAGCAATGAGGTAAGTGATATCACAAGATGTGATCACCCTATCCTGGAGCTGGATTTATAATATCTGCCTGCAAGATGAAGAGTAAGAAAACTTTAACATTTGCAGAAGCCTGTTGAAGGTTCATTTATGCAGTTTGCTTTTTTCTATCTTGTCTGTATTTATTATCTTCTGTTTGCTTGCACTTTAATGTATTTCAGCTACACAAACACATGTCTTTTAGATTACATCCTTTTACATCAACTCAGCTGCTACAACTCTTTCTCAGACACAGTTTGAACTCACTCACCTTTGTCTGGATACCACATTTTATTTCTTCTCCTGGTCAACCATCTCTCCGAGCTGTTACACTAAGGTCCTCTTCTCAGCTAACTACAGTAGCCTGAATGTGTAGCCAGATTTAGCCCATTATTACCACATAATGTCATTAATTTTAGCTTTGGCTCAGATTCAGTCTTCTTGCTTCATCTCAACTTTTTTACATTCTGATTTCTTTTTGTAAGTTCGTAAAATACATGTTTTCATCAGTGCCAATTAAATTTTGAGCCCTTTAATGTTTCAAAAAAGGCTTGATATAGAAGTCTATTTTTAAATGCCTGGTTTATGGAATATTAATGGTGTTTCAATGAGCTTAAGATTTGTGGAGGCAGCTGTAATGTGAAAAACGGAATCAGTGAGATGTATTCATATGGTCTTTATGATTGAACCTACGACAGCAAAACCTTAAAGCGGCACAACGGAAGATCCCGGCTTGACCGCAATGAGAACTCAACTACCCATGGGCTCTAGCACGCGCCTACTGTTGTAAGGATACAGATCTGCCGGTCGCGTGCATTTGTTTTGTAGGCGAATCACAGAAGCCAGGACTTCGCTCAAAAGTATTCTTATGTCTTCAGCAGCTGTTTGCAGGATGGATAGCGACGAGGTCATGTATTTAGTTTTGACTAAAAGACGATGTTAAAAATCGCTAAGTTCAACTTGGTTTTATTACCGTGAAGTCGCCCCTGCCCTGTTGAAGCGATAAAGTGAATAAAAGTAAAGACAACCACGAGCTGGTGATATCACACACTTGAAACAGATCTAAACAAAACTACATACTGGTACGTTCTGGATTTGTTGCGCTGTACTTTGTTCCTGTCAAGTTTTTTTGAGCAACTTCGTCATAAATTAGTCGCTAACATACCTGATAGTAGTCGGACATCCCTCCTCGTCTTTTATTTCACGCCAGCAAGTGAACGCCGAACCAATGTTTATTCTGGTCCGAGCAGTCAGCTTGTTTTTCTCTCGCTTGCTTTGTTTTGTATCCTCCGACAAAACTTTTCTCTTCCTTATGTTCTTTGTTGCCTCCACCACGGCTACAGCTCCGCGATTGGCTTTTGCCGAGACTTCCATGTTTTAAATGAATCGGGAATCGGGGGAAGTGACATATGCCGTAAAGCAGTCCAAACATGTAGTTTTTTAGTGTGGCAGGGTTCCCACCATCCACCTCAAAGTTACATAGCACCAGTGAAAGGGATACAGACCACTCCAGACCACGACAAAGGTGTCATTCAACCCATTGTAAAGTGGTGGACCATCACAATGAATATCAAAAGATTATATTATGTTTGAAAAACTAATAATAATAATAAATAATAATAACCAATAAGTGTTGGTTTAAGGGGGGTTTACTGAAAGTCAGATGTTATATAGATGTCACTTAAGGGAAAAGATATGTTCTGGATCAGTGAATCACAGTTCCTGCTTGAGATGATTCAGTGAAGTTGACTCGAAAAGTTGCTGCAAAAGGCCAAAGGTTTTGTCAAGTGTAACAGGATGTTTTTGGCTTGAACCAAAGCTTAAATGAAACAAGGATACAACTTGGATCAAATCAAAAACTGCAAATTGTGGTCATAGCCTTATCTTTTCTAAAGCAGACCTTCCAAGCCCAACCATAGACAGTTGTCGTATTGCAGGGGTGTCCAAACTTTTTGCATTGAGGGCCACATAAAGAGGAACACATAGACGACGGAGCCACTTGCTCCACCTCACTTTTAGCATATTATAGTTAAAGTTTTAAAGTTAAGGGGTGGGCTCTCACCTGTTCAGGGGCCCTTGTTACCCTGGGCTGTCACTGGACTTGCACCTAGTCAGGGTGAGAATGACCTTCTGAACAGCAGAGATGGGAGACACTGATCTTCACTGTCAGACACAACAGAGTAAACTGCAAGAATGTTGGAGCTTAAAGATAAATATTGCAGTTTTCTTTGTAAATGAGACCTTGTGACAAAGTAAATGTGGCAGAAAAAATCACATGATTGATGGTATTTACTGCTGTAATCAAAATGTCTTTATCCATTTAACTGTTTCAGGGGCCAATTAAAAATGGGCTATGGGCCACATTTGGCCCATGGGCCATAGTTTGGACACCTCTGCCATATTGGTAATGATATCTTAGGTCACTTTCACACTGAATACAGACCAACACAGTACTTGGTTTGCTTTCTTTGGAGGTCTGTTTAATTTGGGCTGGTGTTAAAGCTCAGCTGAACTCCAGTGCAGACCAAAGCAGAAGACTCTGGACCCCTCAAAATCAGGGTTCTTGTCTCTCTCCCAAGCAAACCAGATTTTGTTTGTCATGGGTATGAAAACCACCCAAACTTAGGGTGTTTTCACACTAACCATATTTAGTGCGCACCAAAGAGGTTTTGCCCAGGGTTTGGTAGGTTAGTATTAATTTGAATGCAACCACCGCACTTTGGTGCGCACCAAATCAGCCGGTCCGAGACCTCCATGAAAGGGTGGTCTTGATCCGCTCCATCTCCCAAGATTTGGTGCGGTTTCACTGGTGTGAAATAAAGTGGTCCGAATCGATCTACTTTTGATGCATTACTTCCTGTTAATCCCGCGGTTGAATCTTTTGCTTACTCAATTTGTCAATTTGTTTATTCTGGTTGAGGATTATGATGATTTACGAGGGTCCAGAAGTTTGCTGATGCCGTCTTAAACACGATAAAAAAACACTTTTGAAGGAAAATGTAGAAGAGAGCGAAACATAAACATTGGTTGTTTGGCGTAGGAAATGGTTACCATGGTAGCCTCTTCTTCGTTCTCCTCCGTCGCAGGTTTGGTAACCAGTTACATGCGTATCGCCCCCTGCTGTTTCAAACTGAGTAAATACACAAGAGGGCCCGGGCATGGTTCGATGTTGCAAGTGTGAATGCAAGCTAGCTAGTCAAACCGCACCACAGCACGATTCAAAACTAGTGGGCCTAAAGTGAAAACACCCTAAGTCAAGGAGGTAAACCCAAAATCATGGCATTGTGGCTTGAATTTCGCTGGTTAGAACAACAGCAAAAACTCTAATGTAGCAGTATCAAACAGAGTGTGGTAAATGTTTGCATTACTAGCACTACCAGCCCCCAGGTCTCTTCATGGATGAATGTCTACTACTCTGTGTGGAATAGGGTTACACATTACTTCTGTTGATATGCAAGAATCCTCTGATGCAGCCTTAAGGCAGCTTTATCTTTACATTATGGCTTAATTTACTTCTGAGCTGCTCCTAGCTAACTGATGCTATTACTCTAAGCTCAATTGTGTTTTTTCAGGTCATAGAAAAACAGAGAGTCGGATAAGAGGAACAAGACTTCACCCATAACCCTTTCAGAATGGCCAAAAAACCTGTTTGAACCTAGTAACAGTCGGCTCCTGTCGGCAGTTTGAAAAGGTTTAATCAGCATTTCCACCCAGGTCGACTGACCCTGCAAGCAGCACATCTTCAATGGGAACATCACACCCAGGTCAACCTACTAATTTACATCATGAAGTCGGTGTAACGTGTTAGCGGGTTAACCTGTGTTGAAAAAACCTGCGTTGACCCGCTAATTTTAGTGTGAAAGCAGGAATACTTTCCTAAATACTGGTGGGTGGTAAGATTGCATAGTATTTGACAGACTAGTCTCTGCTTAATGTCTGGAGTCTGCGGTGTCACAGGGGAACCATGACAGTGCTCAGAAGTGGAGCTAGCACCTCTCAGCTGCTTGACCAAATTTCAGATTTGGCTTAACTAGGACACAAACTGGCAAACCTGAGGTTCCCTTGTTGACTGTGCTGCTGTCTAACTGCTCAGCCATCATTGGCAAGATTGTTGTTGAATATGAAGAAGTGACAATAGGAGAACCACGTGGTTTCAGCATATACTACAACAATTACACAGGGAAACTAGTGTTTTAGCAGTGTTGGGGACTGTTTGTTTTAGTCAGTGATTGTCACTGTTAATGTCCTTCACCTTCTGCTACACAAATGTGTCAAATACCAAATCAAACCCTTGGCAAAATGCTAAAGAAAATGTCAGCATGTGCTCAAAAACAATGGTGCTGAAAGCCTTTAGGTTAAAACAGCACACATCTGTCACTGACTTTTATACCCTTGACATTTTGATTGTTATTCCACATTTTCTTTGTCTGATTTATCAAATATGGCAGCTTGGCACTGAATCTACTGCATAAGAAGGATTTATGGTCAGATTCTTTTCTGGGGGTTAACTTGTATTTAAAGAGACTGTGAGGAGTTTCTAAATAATTACAAAAAAGTCTCACTTTTAGATATATGCCTGATTGAAATACACACTTTAAGATGAGTTTTATAGCATCAAAATAGGTTATCTATAAATGCTATTCCTTAGCCTTCCATTCGGGTCGGACAGGGCTTGACTGGCCTGGATAACTTCCGGAACAAGACAATTAAAGCTAGAGCAAATTTTTTATTATTTTATTATTTATATTACACATCTTAGAGCACCAGGCTGTAAGTAGCGATATGTTGCCGGCTACAACTACGATAACAAGTTTTCCAAAAACTGCTTGTTGTCACACATCAAAAACTACCGCTACGTAACTAGAAAGAGATACATTACCTCGTCGCTTTGCATCCTGTAAGTTGTTGAAAAAACGAAGTTGTAAAGCAATGCAGAGTTCTGAGGAAGGTCCTTATTGCATCCATAGCCTCAAACCAAACACACGCTGTGGATTGTACACATCTGTGATGCGTTCCAGTTGTAGTCAGAAGTAGGAATTTGGAGCTCCGAGTAGGAAACTGCAACTGGAACGTCCCTCAAAGTCAGAATTTCCTGGGAACTTGGTGAAACCTCACCACCCCCGAGTTGACAATCGAAGATGGATGCCCCCAGTGTGAACAGTTATTTAGCTCCTGTAATAATCAATTTATTTGCACTTCTGACTGGGGTGTGTTGCCCTAGATCAGTTGTATACATATTGTTAGACTTATATTTACAAAAATGCTGCCATAGTGATAATCACATTCTTCATGTGATATCTGTGAACAACAACGCAGGGCGTGCTAACAACAGCTAACAATAGCCTGGTAGATCGGCATGTTTTTTTCCGACTTCAACTGGAACGCCGATAAGTCAGAGATGATGTCACTCCCAGTTCCGAGGTTACTAGAACGCAGCATTACGACAGTTGCCGCGCAGGCTCATGGGTAACAGAGTCTTTTACGTTGCCGGTAACAGATTCTCCTCACAGTCCCTTTAACATAATACATCATATTATAATGTTTTATATACTGTACCATATTGTAGTAAATTGAACTGTATCATATATTTGAATTGTAATGCATTGCTTTATATTATTTTTTATTATGTTGTGTCATATTGTTTTGTGTGAGATCCATTGTAGGTTTTTTTATTGTACCATCTCATGTTGTATCAAATCTTTTCGTATGGTATCGTATTGTTAAACAATGCAAGCTTTCTACCTCCACTGTCAAAGTCTTCTTTGCTTCATTAATTGAGCTTTGGATCGTCATGATGTCTCCTCTGTTATTTTTGTGCCTTTTTCTTTGCTTGGAGAATAGGGAACAGATTTTATGCTTGGTTTTTGTTTCCCTGATTGATCTTGTCCATCCTCTTCATTGCCTGTCTTTTCACCTTCCCTTGATGTTTTTAATTTCTTGTCTAAATACTTTACATCTCAATCACCCCCCTGAGTCAAACTCAAGCACTTGGTGTCCAGACAACAAAAGAAATGTCCTTCAGCTGTGTTGTTCATTGCTGCTCGGTGTGAAAGAGCAGTCTCTTCTGATCAATAAGCTTGCTCTAGTGTTTGTAGGAGCCTAAAGGACCATTTAGGCATATATTTTATAGCTGATCGTGTTTCTTTATGCCCCTACAGAATTTTCAAGAACATTTTGAGCCAACCTGCCCGTCTAAAAATGCTAAAACAATGCCTCTTATGCTCTGCAGAGACTTAAAGTGGTATTTTTCCTTTTTTTTTACTGCAGGTTCTTCCATTGACACAGAACAAAATTACACAGAAGAGCTGCCTCTTGTGCAACTTTCCCACACAAATAGCTCCGCTCTTGTCGTCTCTCTGCATCCTGTGTGCTTCCACTCCACCTCTCTCTTCCAGCAGTCATCCTCTCCATGTTGTAAAAATAGCACCTTCACCTTCAAGAGAGCAATTACTCTGATAACCCTAAGAGGAAAAAATTAGCATCACGAACAAATCCAGCTGCACATTCAATGATATAGCAACGCAGCAGCTAAATCTAGCTGCCGTCAGTCAGCAGGTAAGGCTCGAAAGGTTAGGGCTAACAGCCTTTTATTTATACTCAGAAAAGATACCATCCGTTATATAAGTGCTGCTGCAGTAATAGAGGATCTATTTACATCCCGTGGGAATAAGTGGCCATACATAAAAATACAGTGCAGTCAGACTTTTAGAAATAGCATCATCAAACAGATACAGAGCAATCTGCTGCAGTAGTTCTGTGTTTGAAGTTGCCATTATTTCAGTAGATTATCACTGCTGTTACACCACCATATTGCAGGATGACAGGTTATGTTTACCCCTCAGTTCTTAGTCTGTTTGTAAAGTTTAGCTCACCAGAACTTGGCTGCACTTTTAAATGAACAATGTAGGCAATGAAATCCATCTGGGCCTTCTCTGAACCTCTACGGTAGACAAGAAAAGATAACCAATGCTATGTAGGGTTTTTTTTTCAGCTTTATCTCAATCGCCATCATATCCTCTAATTACCAGTCCTTAGAATCGAGCCCATTTTTATAAGAGCATTATAAGAAAAACACTTTGAAGGAATTTCCTCTAAACTTTGCACTATTGTCTGTCCAAGGACTCAGTCTCTCTGTCATGGATAAAATAACCAGATTTTTGAAGTTCACACTTAATTGATTTCTCCCGTTCAACCCTTGCTACTGAATTTTATATCTCAAGAATGCTTCTAAGGGATATTTTTAAAGCTTTGCAGAAATATTTATTCTGACTGAAGGTTGAACTGAAATATTTTGGGTAGTATTCACACCTGAATTGTTTAGGTGAGTTTTCTCAGTTACAACCGGCCGTTCTCAGTTTAGCATTGTTTGTTTGAATGTTACTGAAAACAGCAATGATTTTGTTAAGAATAATTTCATCCTTGTACATATTGTACACAGCAGACAATTGGAGTCGAGTCATAGGGACTCGGACTCGAGGCGACTTGAGCGGCTAATGAGACAACTTGCAACTCAACTCAGACTCGGGAGGTAAGAACTTGACACACGACTCGGGCTCTGGAGAAAATGTCTTCGGACTCGACCTGACTTGAGACAACATGATTCGGAAAATTGCCTTACTCAGGCTTTATTTGAAGAGCCAGAGAGGAGATATACGCCACTCTTTTCCTTTTAGGTTCACTTCATTGATGCTCCGCCACCTGAGGACACAAGGCCAAGTAAGTGAAACCTGCCGTGATTACTGGCTCTCCTCAACTTTTTCAGATACGCTTATGTCATAGTTTCATATCTTCATTGACACGCATGCGCCACACGCGGCAACAACAACAATGGCGGCATACGGTGTAGCATATGTGCTGATGAAGCTAGTGACCCTACTATCCCTGTTGCAGCAAAATCTCCTTCTTCTCAATCACCACCGAGTCGAACAAACAATTATCAATGACACATTACGGCACTTTATGATCACTTCAACACAATCTCTGTTTACAACTTTTGCCCCAAGTGCGCATGCCCACTGTTTTTTCATCTGTTTCCGCTTGTTTCCATCATATCGTTACAGCACCCCTAGAGGCCTGGCATGTGTTTTACAGCATCTTCATGCGTATTGAGTGCATTCATGTAGACGCTACGGTGGCCTGGAGAGGCAAACCAAGAATACAAGATCCAGAACACTTTTACAAAGCTTGAGACAAATTTACATTTAGGAAACACATTTACAAGTCCCAAAACATATGTACATTTCAGAAAACAAATTAACAAGACACAACCACTGTAAGGGGCTCATATGTTTTCCACAAAACTGGCAAAACGGCACTTGGTGGTCCATCTTTGCTTACCATTCTTCTTCTCTTGCTCTTTCATACCATGCACTGAACAACTCGGCCAGTATTGTCTGCTCTCTGCTAGCACTTATGGTTCAATGCCAGAGTTGGTACATTCCCTTTCCGGTTGCTAGATATTTGTAAAAGTGTTTTGTGTCATGTTAATTTGTTTTCTGAAATGTAAATTTGTTTTACCATTTGTAAAAGTGTTTTGTGTCATGTTAATTTGTTTTCTGAAATGTAAATTTGTTTTACCATTTGTAAAAGTGTTTTGGATCTTGTACTCTTGTTTTGCCCCTCCAGGCCACCATAAGACGCCTTCGTCTTCATAACGATCGTTTTTGAAACTGTGAAGCGTTTTGTCTTCGTGTGGTTGGGGCCTAAGTTCTTCTCTATGACTTCAAAATCCAAGAAGGACATCTTTCAGTGGATGGGGAAAGCTAGGGTGTGGTCACTACACAAAAAAGAGAAAAAAGGTACATTTTATTAAGGAATCAAGGCATATCTTTTTTTGTTTGCTGGTTGCAAGTTGCTTAAAACACCATAGAGAGTTGCAGACTGATCCACCGTTGTAATGTTTAAAAAAAGCCTGATAACACTGAAACTTTTTTAAAAAACTAGCAGAACATTGATTTTTTTTTGCCACATCCAATACAAAGAAGACCTGTGAAATCCAGGACAGTTGTTTTATTATATTCATTTTTTAATATGGGCAACTTTGGACACAACTTTTTGAAAAGCCTGCCCCGAAATCTGACTATCTGCATCAACAATCACAAAAATTTGCAACAAAATCCTGGAGAAGCTGGATAATTATTTTGTCCATATGCCATATTTTGGAATGAGTTTTTAGATGAAATAAAGCAGCATCAAAGACTGATATGCTTCTATAAGATGCAATTAAGAGACATTTTTGCATTCATATTAACATAGTGTGCCTTTATACTTTGGCTTGGTTTAAGGTATGTCTTGTGTGAAAGAAAAAAACTGTCTGCAAGCAAGAGATGAAAATGGGTCATAATGATTTTTTCCTTTGGTCAAAATCCCACAAAGCACCCCAAAGTTATTGCTTAAGTATGGCCTGGACAGAAGGACGGCAAAATAGACAAGTGGAAACATAATGCCTATTGGGCGTAAAATTTTACATTATTTCAGCTAAGCCATAAAACACTTTAAACAGCAGGCACATTATCTGTCTGCTCAATCACTGGAAAATTCTGGACCATCGCTGCAGCTCTGACAAAGTTGCTGTGACAACATCAACACTCCGAGGATCTGCTGACAAACAGAACAGCCCTTGTGGGTAAAACAACTGAAGGCATCCTTGCCATCTTGACTTCTCTGCTATTTGTTTGATATTCATAGAAAAGCAGGGTGAAGTATTTTTTTCACCTGCATTGTTTTCCATTGTCCCCCAAGCGACTCTTGACTTTATTCAGGCACGACAGTGTGAGAGGTATTTGCTGTCAGAGTGTTCCAAGTATCACTCTTTATTTTCTGGATGCTTAAGCAGATTGTCACCCTGTCTGTGAGGCTAAGCTGCCCATCAAGAGCACTGAATAATGATGGAGGTGGGGATGGCATTTGAGACAGGACAGAGAATTGAACAACTCAGGGAGGGATGAGGTGGAGACAAGGCCAAGTTGCAGCCAAGTGGTACAATCTATTAAAGGATTACTGAAGTTGAACATGGACTTGCTGACAGGGCTGGTGGGTCAGATGCCACTCAAGCGTCAGTCAGGTCTGCAACAAGACTTGGAAAATGTCACTGCCGAGGTTATTAGAGCCCAAACTCGGTTTTCTTTTTTTAGATACAATAAGCTGCTCATCTACATTTGTGAAAAAATAAACACAAATGTCATATTCACTTAAAGGCCAGGTCCCCCTTTACCTTCAAAACTGTTTTAATTCTTCCTGGCATCGATTGAACAAGATCCTAGAAACACTTCTGAGATATTTTATTCAATATTGACGAGATTTAATCAGACAGTTTCCTCAGATTTGTTAGTTGCACATCCAGATTGCAAATGTCCTGTTACACCACATTTCTAAGGTGCTTTATTGTATTCAAATCTGGTGACTGTTGGAGTCACAGCTGCTTGTCATGTACAAGAAGACCAGACTAAAGCTGCATTCACGCCGAATGCGACTCCATAATCAGAATCGCGTTGCTCACTTAAGACGTATCATGTGTCCATAAATATCTCATTTTGGTCACGGAGGCCCGTTGCAGTGGCTCGGTGACGTCACGTCCACTCAACTTTCACCGCGATCATATCAAACATTAAATATCATATAATCAGTCTGTGCTCCAATTCATCTCAAAGGTTTTCTATTGGGTTGAGGTCAGGATTCTGTGCAGGCCAGTCAAGTTCATCCACACCAGACTCTATCATCCATGTCTTCATGGACCTGCTTTGTGCTGCTTGGTGCACAGTCATGTTGGAAGAGGAAGGGGCCAGCTCCAAACTGTTCCCACAAAGTTGGAGCATGGAATTGTCCAAAATGTCTTGGTGTGCTGAAGCATTCAGAGTTCCTTTGACTGGAACTAAGGGGCCGGGCCCAGCTAATGAAAAACACCCCCACACCATAATCCCCCCTCCACCAAACTTTACACTTGGCACAATGCAGTCCCACAAGTATCGTTCTCCTGGCAACCACCAAACCCAGACTCATCCATCAGATTGTCAGATGGAGAAGTGTGATTGGTCACTCCAGAGAACGCGTCTCCACTGCTCTAGTCCAGTGGCGGCATGCTTTACACCACTGCATCAACGCTTTGCATTGCACTTGGTGATGTGATGCTTGGATGCAGCTGCTCGGCCATGGAAACCCATCCATGAAGCTCTCTGCACTGTTCTTGAGCTAATCTGAAGGCCACATGAAGTTTGGAGGTCTGTAGTGATTGACTCTGCAGAAAGTTGGTGACCTCGTCACACTATGTGCCTCAGCATCTGCTGACCCCTCTCCATCAGTTTACATGGCCTACCACTTTGTGTCATTCCCAAACACTTCCACGTTCTTATAATCCAGCTGACAGTTGACTGTGGAATATTTAGGAGTGAGGAAATGTCACAACTGGATTTGTTGCACAGGTGGCATCCTATCACAGTTCCATGCTGGAATTCACTGAGCTCCTGAGAGCGACCCATTCTTTCACTAATGTTTGTAAAAGCAGTCTGCATGTCTAGGTGCTTGATTTTATACACCTGTGGCCATGGAAGTGACTTGAACACCTGATTGTGATTATTTGGATAGGTGAGTGAATACTTTTGGCAATATAGTGTATCTCTAGTGTTCTCTGTGAGTTTATAGTTCATCTGTTTTTTGTTTGGCTAGTTTTGATTTATTACTTTGTTAGAGATATTGCCTGGATTTTAACTTTTGTAAAGGATTTGTTATTTGGTTTTTGATCCCCTTTTGTCTGTTATAATAAAGCTTGTTGTTAGATCTGCTATTGGGTCCTTTTCCTTTTTTGCTAGTTTTTGGTTTAACAAAACACTGACACAGAGTTTCAAAAACACTAACTTTTTTCTCTTTAACACTCAAAACAAATCATCCGGAGAGAAAAGTTACCAAGAAGCACTTTTCAAATGAACAGTTTTATGTATTTTGGCTTCATCCGCCAAAGTATTTCACTGTTTTAAATGAACAATAAGAGAAAGTCTGCAGTCAGCAGCAATCCTATTTAGTCTGTTTCAGCAAGGTAATTACAAGCCGAGCCTTGGAGTGCAACATTATCCAAAACATCCACCCTCTTCACGGGGTCCTGAGAGCGGAGCAAATCAGAAGCAAAGCACTCAAGTAAGCTCTGAGGACGCACATGCCCTAAACGTAGGTCCCTAAACATGGCTGTAATTATTCTCAGGACTCATTTTAGGAAGAGTGTGAGGAGATGCAGCAGCTGGGACCTGACTCCGAGACCCTCCGATGTTAACTGTATTTGACTCAGAGCAGCACTGGATTGTGTACAGCGCATCATTACATCAGGGTCAGGGCAACAGCTGTATATATATATATATATGTATATATATATATATATATATGTGTATATATATATATATATGTGTATATATATATATATATGTATACATATATATATATATATATATATATATATATATATATATATATATATATGTATATATATATATATATACATGTCAGAATTTAAAAACAGAAAAAGAAACTTACACATGGTCTTCTACTGTGTTACAAGTTCCTCAAAGAGCCCTATTTCGATTCATAAACATTATCACATGCAATCATATCCAAATTAAAAACAAACCAATTAGCACACACCAACTTAACAGACTAAAACTGTGCATAGGGGAGGCAATTAACAACCAGGACAAGAAAAAAACACTCTGCTCTCATTTGAAATACTCCCTGGTGGCAATTTGGAGATCTTATTCCTGATTTATTTATAACAAGCCAGCACTCAAACAACCCCAAAAATAATTGTGGTAAATCAAAACAAATGGAAAAGATAATTAGGATTAATGGCCGAGTTCCATTTGAAAAATATTTGATTATTTTGTTAGAGTCTGGGAGGGCTACTTATCTCTGTTTCCAATGCCACGTCCCTGTCTGGCATTGAGCTAAATAAGCATCCCTGCCTGGTGGGAATAACACAGTTTCATCAGAGAGAATATTGAGTTTGGGTACAAAAAGGGGATATTTAGAGACAAACTGCATTACAAACTACAAATTTGATCTTTCTTCCTAAGACGGCATGCTTACATGCAGTGTAGCTGACATGCAGCTCAAATCTGTTTTTGCCAAAGGTCCATCTATTTATGCCTTTTTGTTTTTCTCCCGATTTTTTTTTTTTTTTTTTTTTAAATGTATTTTTGGGGTATTTTGTGCCTTTATTGATAGGAGAGAGACAGTGGATAGGCCCGCGAAAGGGGGTGAGAGAGTAGGGGAAGACACTCTGGTCACAGGTGGGATTCGAACCTGGACTGGCAGAAGCATGTACATGGGGTGCCTGGTTGCTAACCACTCCGCCAAACCAGCACCCCTTTTCTCCCGATTTTTGATCCACTGATTGTTTTACACTAAAAAGATAGGTGTTGAGACTGTCTTCAAGTTTGGAAAATGTTCAACATCAGGCTAATGCTACGTTCCAGCTACCAATATTGCGTCGTCCACTGACTTATCATCGCGTGTCCATAAATACTTAATTTTGGTCACCGTTGCTGTCGGCCGTCGCTTGGTGATGTCACGTCCGTTCAAGTTTCACCGCGACCATATCATATATCATATAATAGGATGTATAAGGGGACATTATTCCAGCTGTATCCTTTTCATTCACTTATCAACCACAAAACACTGCAGCTGATGCCCTACAGCAGCATTATCTGTGAGTTTACCGCGGTCCATCTAGGCCGAACTAATGTCCTCACTGACTAATGTTTCCCACGTGGACATAAATTGTTCCTTTGCAGTCCGGATGAAAAACTGTCTGTCATGGGCACCGTCACACACGCACACACCACTGATTAGCTGTTGCCACACAGCCACAGACAAAATCATCTGAAAAGATCAACTTTTTTTACTTTGACATTGCGCAACAAGCTATGTGGTAGTGTGAAAAGCGGCTGTCACATCGCGGGAGGGTTAGCCCCGCCCCATCGCGGCTGTACATTGACTTTGCATGGAGAGTGATCGCCGAGGTAGTAAAAGTAGCGTGCGGTGTGAACACAGCATAAGGCTACGTTTACCACCCGCTCCTGACTTAAAAACACAAAGATTTATCCTTTGCGTTTTCAAAGTTGATTTGCATTTAGGCGGAGACGCTTGACACGAATGAAACTGCTGAAGTATGCAGGCCGGTTCAGTAGATGGCAGTGTAAGTCTGCAGAGAGGCAGCGCTGCGACAATACATGTACGAAGCACAGAGTTGCAGGAGTGTCTTTTCTGGACAACAAATCATTTCGGACAACAAATTTGTCTGGATAGTTTTGTCTGGATAACAAACTGAGCACGGTAAGAGGCTCACTTGTTACTCGGTAGACGGCCGAAGGTGTTGTTGTTCCTGGTATGCATGTGCAGCCTTAACTTGAAAGAGTACTGCGCATGTGTTGACGTCAGAGTTTTACCCTGAAACGCTCTGATTCTTACTGAGCAGCTTACAAGGTGCTGCATGGAGAGCGTATTCAAAACTTTCCACTCTGGAGCCGTTTACAAAAGTAACTAGAGGTTAAACGAAATTTTGTGCCACAATATTTCACGAAATAAAAAATGACAAAATAAAATTCAAAGACGCTCGAAATAAAAGGACGAAATAAACCCTCCTCGCCTCCCGTAGCAAAACACGCTGCAATACTGAGGAGGACGAAGTGGGGGAATTAGCTGAAGCTCCTTCGTCAAATAAATCAGTTGTGTGGACCTATTTTGGCTTCCCATGTAAAAGACGAGAGAACGGTGAGAAGATTGCGGACAAAACAACAACCGTGTGCAAAATATGCCGCTACAGTTCGCCGTATACTGCGGCGGGTACAACTAGAACTGAACTGCAGACAGGCAGCGGCTGTACTGTGACGTCGGTTCGGACGTAAAAATAAAGGTGACTCCAGCTTGCAAATACCTGCTTTTATTTAACAGTCACTGTGGGTTGTGACCACGACAACTACAATTTTAATTCACGAACAAAACAGTGAGTAGTAATCTCTACACATCCTGCTGACGGCTGTCTCCCTCCTTGCTAACACACACAACTCTCCCCTTCTGAACTCTGACCTGCTCGCCCCGCCCTCCTGGTCCATTCACTGACCGTCAATTTATAGGAAAAATTAAAATCCACATTTAACACATAAACCGTAGAACTGCTCCACTATGTTTGTGTAAGTCTGCATAAAAAACAATATTTGATTTTTGCATCTACTGTTGAGTTGACAGAATTTGATCATACTTGAAGATCAGAAGTATATGCACTGTTATAGGCTAAATATTATAGTTCACAGGTCAGACATTTATAGGTCTAAACTGCAGCTCTGAGGACTGCTGTTTGTTTTCCTTTTCATTCAAGAATGTACTTATCCTGATTGTTACAACAACAACAAAGCACTTTTAATTGAGATTTTATGTTTGTATTTGCACTGTAGTCTAAAGAAGGGGAAAAAACTACAATTTAGTTTTTTTCAAAGAACATTTATTTTGTACTGATGCTGCAATAATTTTGGTATTGTATTATTATTTTTTTGCATTAGGGAGAAAATAAAGAAAATGAGAATTTTTGCACAACTTCCTACTGCTGGGGATTTTCCTTAATCTTTATTTCGTATTGTGAGTATTTCGTATCGTGAGCCCTGTTTCGTATTTCGTATCGTTTCGTGAGTTGACCATTTCGTTACACCCCTAAAAGTAACCGTTTTTCTGACAATCTGCTTCAGTTTCCATGTAAACACAAGACCAAAAAGCAATGAAAACTTATCGGATCTGACCATATTTGGCCCCTTGTAAGCGCAGCCTCAGTGGAACCCCTCCCTGAACAATGATGGGATTAAAGGGGCAGTCAGCCATGTGGGAGAAAACGAGTGGAGAGGTTGTTGATAAACGAATTTAGACCCACCTCTCCCTTCATACCTCACCCCTGGCTCCACCCTCGAAAGCTGATGGACGTGCATCGTCATGGAAATGACCATAGAAACTGCTTAGCTGACCAACGTCGCTAAGGTAACCCCGACTCGTCAGACAACTCGACTGTCATTATTGAAAACATCACAACAACAGTACATTCTGACATTAGACAATAAGATGAATGCCCGACGGCTGTTACTCTTATGTGAAGCACCACAAAGCTAATGTTGCTTACCTATCCCGCAGAAAGACGGTGACATCTGTGTCCGTTTTCAGGTCTTTCAATTCGCGGAATTCCCTCCACCATCGGAAAGCAACACCAATGTCGACCCGGGTCTTCACTCTTTCATGGTCATAGCCCTTCTTTTTCACTTTTCACTCCTCTGACCTTTTTCTTTTGGGCTGTTTTTCAGCCATTGCTACTGCACCTATTGTATCTCTCTCTTACGCTAACTGCGCACACTACACAACCTACTACCCCCCCTCCCCCCTCTGTCTGATCTGCACATGAGAATGATCGCCCCCTGGATGTGGGGGGGTGTACCCTGTTTCGGTGGCTCGGCCCGAGCCACAGTATTTATCTGCTGAAATTCAGAGCCAAGGCTGTGTATTGAAACCAGACTTTTTTGTCAACATGCTGTCAGTGGTGACATTTTGTGGATGGAGAGGAGAAATACGGTGATTTTGACAAATAGTGCATTAGATTAGAAGATTTGAAGATCGTTGACTACATCTTTAAAATAGAACATGTTTTGCCTCTCTTTTGTTTGGTCTTTCTTGGCGAGAGTAAGAGTCTGTTCCCAATCACGAAGCTGAGGAAAAACCACAGTTTCTTTTTTTTTTTTGCCAGATTTTCCCAGTTGGTCTGCACCAGTCTGCACTATTTCAGGACAGTTGTCATCTCTCTTGAAAAAGATTTAAAATTACATTTTCAACACATAATTCTGAATGAAAACAACCGTTCCGAATTAAAGTTAACAAACTCAACAGCTGGTTTATTCCAAAGCTGTTCTTTTCTGATTTTAAATCCAGATTGAAACATTTTTCCATCATGTGTTCATTCATTCTGCTTTAAATTAATTCTGGTCATTCTGCACATGCTCGTTCCCTTGTCATGTCGCAATGACGCGCATAATCAGTGTTATGCGGGTCATCCAAAACTGTTGACTACTATGGAGAGAACTGATGGAACAAATGAAAGAAATGGAGAATTTAACTTATAGAATTAGAGGGAATTCAAAAAAGGGTCAAATATGGTGGGCAAAATGGGAAAACTATATGGAAAATAAGGCAAACAACATAAACTAATGATAATAATAAGAACACTAGTAATAATAATATCACTCTTTAACTGACAAAAAAAACAGTAACTTTAATCATGCATACAGTAAATGTTAATAAGAAATACTGGTAAATGAAATAAGTCAACAACCAAAAAGGGGAGCACTTTTTTCCCTTTTTTTTCTTCTTCTTTTTTGAATATATGTAGCCATGTTATTCAACTTGACTTGATGTCGGACTTTGTATCAGTGGCACCTCTATCTATGCAACTGTTTGTAGATATGTATTGTATCTACATATGACTTATTTTTTTACTCTATTATGTAAACAATCTGTTAATTGCTAAGGTTTAGCTGTACTGTATAGGTATCTATGCTAACATAGTCTTATTTATTAATCTATTTATTATTATCGCTATTATTCATTTTAATGTTTTATTTTTTTGGGGGGGGGGGGGGGTTGTAGCATGATGTCTGTCTTGATTTGCTGTATAAACAATGTATCACAGTGAGACTGTACAATTGGGAAAAAACAAAGCCGTTAATTCAAAACGAAAATTTAACTTATTTGATATTCCATGTTGTTGCCGGAAAGAAAAGTTGGGACACGTCCTCCCCCTGTCCAATTAGAACATTTCCAAACCCCGACCTTAAAGGAACACTACACCCAAACAACGATTTGGCCTCATTTTCTACTCACCCTCATGCTGAACAACACTGTGGAGTAGTTTTGGAACATCTAGGATGCAGCCGGAGATCTGGGGGAATCCTCGCTGTCCACTGACATTGATATCATGACTTCGGTACGAGCCCGAACAAACAGTGTCCTTAAAAGTCCACAAAAAGTCCACAAAAAGTCGGCAATATTCCTCCATACTGCTCGTGCACTGTAATCCAAGTGTCCCGAGCGGATAACGTCCACCATTTACTCGAAACGACATCATTTAGCACATGTTTATAGCCTAAACAGTACTACTTCGCATTTCTATGATACACTTACGGGTGCCTACGGGAGCCGCGGCTGACCAAACCAAAGGAACGCGCACTCTGCAATAACTAGGAGCGTAGAACAAGAAACAAGAACACAAGAAATCCCACATTCTGCTGACCCCTCTTGTGTCTGTCCACGGCTCCGTCGCTCACAGCAGAATGTGAGATTTCTTGTTGAATTGAATAAAGGCCAATATACGTCTTTGAAAGCAGACCTCAATGCAGAATTACAATTTCCATGTAAACGCAAATAGATAATTTCAAATTACAAAACATCATGAAACCGTGGCAATTGACAGATGGCACAAAAATCTGTTAGTGTGTTTGGGGTGAAGAAGCAAACACCTGTCTGACGTGAATTTTGACTCCTTTGTTATATTATCTACTGATTGTCTCTGATGAGAAGGCCGCATCCTTGATTTGCAAGGCATGCAGAAAGAAGTGGAAGCTGATCAGAGAACTGAAAAAACAGGCAGTCATAGTGATTCTTTGAGGGAGTTCTTCTTGATTTCCAACTGGAATTGGTCTTTGATTCCCATCCCTATGTTTGTCCGTTACAGACTTTGAGAATCACTTTGAAGAGCCAATTACGGTGGCCCTGAAGGTCAATTGGAATAAACATTTAAAGAAACACAAAATCATTTCACAAAACAGAAAAACATTTCACAAAACACAAAAACATTTAAGAATGTGCAAAACAGTTCACAAAACACAAAAACATTTAAGAATGTGCAAAACAGTTCACAAAACACAAAAAAATTTCAGAATGCGCAAAAACGTCCACAGAACATGAAAACATTTGCTGCTTTGTATGGATGTGCTCTCTGTCATGTGCTGATTTTTATCGTATTTATATTTTGTTCATTTTTGTCTCTTTTTGCTGTTTGTAATTGTATGTGTAGCCTAGGTGGAGTGCAAAATCAGAATTGGCCATTGGGATAAATATAATTGTCTAAAATAAACTAAACTAAACATTTAAGAATGCCCAAAAACATTTCACAAAGCACAAAAACATTAAGGAATGCACAAAACATTTAAAAATACACAAAAACATTTCACAAAGCACAAAAACATTTAAGAGTACACACAAAAACATTTTACAAAAACATGAAAAAAACATTTCAGAATACACAAAAACATTAAAAAAAACAAAAAAACATTTCACAATACGCAAAAACATTTCACAATAGCAAAAACATTTCACAACAACCAAAACATTTATGAATGTGCAATTTTTTTTAAGAACACGCAAAAACATTTCTCAAAACACAAAAACATTTAATGTGGAAAAACATTTAAAAAAAATACAATAACATTTAGGAATGGGCAAAAGCATTTATGAATACGCAAAAACATTTCACAAAACACGAAACCTTTCAGAATGTGCAGAAACATTTCACAGAACACAAAAACATTTAAGAATACACAAAAACATTTAAGAATATGCAAAAAAAATTTCCCCGAAAATTTCAGGATGCGCAAAAACATTGCACAAAACACAAAATCATTTAGGAAGGCGAAAAAACATTTAAGAATACACAAAAACATTTAAGAATACACAAAAACATTTAAGAAAACAGAAAAACATTTAAGAATACACAAAAACATATGAGAATATGTCGAAACATTTCTTGAAACCCAACATTTACGAATGTGCAAAAACATCACACAAAACGCAACAAAATTTAAAATGCTCAAAAACGTTTAAGAATACACAAAAACTCACAAAACTCAAGTTTTTCTTTTTTTCTTAGCAATTTTTGAAAATAGAAGATTCTTTTAGTGTCTTGATTTTAACAAGTGAAATGGAAAAAATCAAAACATTGACTGTTTAAAAAACACAGGACATCATTTCAAAAGGGTTTATGAAACACTTTTGAAATGGAGGACTGACAGTCAAAGCCTGAAATTGGTGTTTGTATTTCTTAAAATTCCTGAAATTAAACAAATTGATCAATTACATTTCCAAAAATAATTAAAACTGGAACACCTCATCCGGTCTAAGTGGCTTAAACTGTCATAACGTCTTTGATGGATGACAATTTCCTTAAAAATCAACAAATTACTGCAGTTTTACTTGAAGTTCACTCTCCAGCCTCTAGGCGGTGCCTGTTCTGTTCTTACACCATGGCTCTTGCCCTTTGACCCTTTTGGAGGACATTTTTACAGCTATCAGAGCTAGCAGTGAGCAAACTGTGAAAGGATCTACATCCATCATTGAATGGTGGAACTTATCTGAACCAACCTGTGAGTAGCATTCTCAAATAATGTTTGTATGAGTTTATTCTTTGATTTCGATGGGTGGCTTGGTTGACTGTGCTTTTTATGATGTGTGTTTAATCACCCAAAATTTTAACTGCTTTGTATAAAGTTTTCAGCTCACTTTATGGTTCAGCATTCAAATGTCAGGGTGGCTTTATGAGGTATACTTGCATGTTTGGTAATGGAAATGTATATTAATGGAGCTTGTTAATCTTTTTTTCTCCTTCATACTGGATCTCCTCCCTCATGCTGTGGTGCACAATATTCATGGTGCATTGACTGTTATCTGTTAATAGTTATCCACTCAGTGGATGTTAAACTTTAATGAGAATAAAGCAGAGTATGGCTTTCTGGAACGCTTCAGTTGTAGAGAAAATTACACATTAAGACATCAGTTGAAAAATTGCTGCTTTTCCTAATGCCTGACAACTTTCTAGACAAAAATAGCAGCACTTTATACGTCTCAGAATGTCCATATCAATCTTCGTTAAACTCCAACAGTCTGGTACTCAAGCTGCGTAGTTTGCAAGTTTGATTACAACCTCTAATGCCTCTGATTTAGGGGCAAATGTTTTAAGCAGCAAACATCACATTAGATTTAAAGGAAAACTCCATTTTAAGGCCGTTTTAAGCACTTGGCACAGACAGCAGACTTGAATCCAGTGTTTTTGTCTTTTAGGGCCACTTTGTGTGCATGACTCATGAAACAGGTGTAAATTAAGATTAAGCCCACACTGTAAATCTGCTGGGACGGAATCTCCTCTTGTGTCTGCCTGTTATACAGATAGCTCAGGGATAAAGAGACAAACAGGGAACTGTTTTGTCGAAGAGGATAAGAGCTGCTGTCACATTATGCTCGAACAGGAAAGCTGGTTGGTTCTTTACCCTTTAACTCCCAGCTCAACTGTTTAGCAGAGGTCAATAAATTCAGGAATATTTAATGTCTTTTTGTAACCTGACATGCCAGATGGACAGTTTCATATTGGAAATATTTCACTAATCCATCCGGGGAGAAGCCCTGCTAAAATGTTTTCAGGGGCAGAACCTTCAAAAACAACAACAGCTTGTGATTGGCCGATCGTTTGGCTCATCGCATACCAATCTATCATGCAGCCCTGCTATGACGTAGCATATGTAGCGGCTAAACGTAGTGGCTAATGGCTAACTGTTAGCCTCTACGGCTAACTGCTTACAAGGCCAAATAACAGTCAATGGCCGTTAGCTGTAGCGGCTAACTGTTGTTAGCGGCTAGCTGTTGTTAGCAACTACGGCTAACGGCCGTTAACTGTTGTTTGCCCTTGTTGGCTGTTAGCCGATAGCTTAACTACCTTAAGACTATCGTTTCATCTTAAATTATCCCACACAGATGTATCATTTAACACTTATATGTGACATGAACCTCATTAAAGACAATCCCTACAAAGTAAACTCCTGAGGAGAGCATATTTCGGCAAGTATAACTGAGTAACCATGATGACCAGAGGCTAACATCATTTGTACAACAGGAAGTGACTTCACTTCCTGTTGTCGTCACGCCCACTGCTCCCGCCTCTCTTCCCTGATTGAGTTGTCAAGCATTTGGCTGAGTGTAACCTCTGGACAGTGGAGGCTGGCAAGACAGAGATGCATGATTTCAGAATCAGGCAGGTATGTCTGCTCTGCAAGGCTAGTCCTTTTTGGATACAGAAAAAAAAACTGCAAACAAACCAAAAGAACTGGTAATTTCTTTGTGTGGGTGGGTAAAGGTTGAAAAGCTAAAAACTGTTATTATTATTTTAAATACTTAACCAGTTACTGATATGAGAATGATTTGTTTATTGACTGATTTGTAATTCTCAATATCATCTATATTAATACTTTTTTGCTATTTTATTCACAATAATTTTTACCTTTCTAATGTATTTTTACCAAATATTTGTGCTTTTTTATGTCAACACATAATCAACTGTTGGCTTCAAAACCTTTAAATTCCATTTTTCTTTGTTTTCTATCTTCCCTATAATGTTAACAGAATCAAACAATAATTTGTTTTGTTCTGTTTTTTTTAATATTTGATATCCTTGAACTTATTGGAGACCTCTGTCAAATAGTTGAGCTGGTAGTTTAAGGGTTAACAGTTCTGCACTTCAAATGGTCATCTAAAAGCTAAAACCATATCAATGCCTGAAGTATCACAGTGAGGGAGATAGGAGTGAAAAATGGTAATATGAGGCTCTTTTATGATTCCTGCAGCTGATTAGAGAGGGCCACATTAATGCTGCCCACAGTGCCAGAGGGACAAACTGTTACTTATTGTGGCAAACTCTAAGAATTTCATAAAACAAACCAAAGAAACCCTTTTTGAGAATTAATGTTGATGTTGTTATATCTCAAGCAACCTTTGACTTAAGTAAAATCAGAAATCTGTTTCCAAATATATTGTATATGCAGCAATAGTTCTTTTTAACATGTAAAATGACTGAAAACTACTTGAGACTGCTTTTTTGAATTGGACCATTAGAGTGTTTGTAGAGCCGTGCAGGAAAGAGTCCAGAAGTGAGTTCACATTTTGGCACTTGCAGTCCTAAGGTTGAAAGCCTGTGAGATTTTCGAAGAACCTTCAGGATAAATTCCTGAAATAAAGTCAGTCATTTCTTTTTTCTTTTTTCTTTTTTGGCACATAGTTAAAAAAAGAAGTCAAGGACAATAGTGAGCAGTGCTCAGCAAGTTACTTCAAAAATGTAATGCATTATCTACTGTCATTTAAAAGTAATTAGTTACATTATAATATTACTGTATTTGAAATATAAGGCCCTTCACTATTATCACATTATTTTTAAGTTTCTCTCATTAAAATAACGGTAAATTTGGATTTGTCATTCTAAATGTAGCTCATTAAACTCAAAAAGCTCGTTACACATCCAGTGGAAGGTGATGTGGTGGCTATCTGACTGAGTTCAGCTTGAGACTAAAATAATTAGAATATATAATAGCCACATTTATGGCTCATGGCACAATACAAGAAACGATCATGCAAACAGACGAAAGGTAAAACTCTGGTAAATTGTGTTAGAGATACTGTAACTTTAGGCCTAGCTGAGGACTTTTCTTCTGTGCTGATCTCACAGAGGATTTAGTGAATTTGTATTTAAACAAACAAAAAAACACCTTCATTTCAGGTTGAATTAAAAAATGCATTGTAACTTGTATTACTGACATTTGTACCGAGTTAAATATTCGTTTGTTTTTGTAATGCCTTACATTACTACATTACAGAAAAAAGAAATGCATTACAGTTATACGCAATAAGCAAAACATTTCACAATACGAAAAAAACATTTAAGAATACAAACAACAATTTCACAAAACACAAAAACATTTGAGAATACACAAAAATATTTAAGAATATGCAAAAACTTCACAAAACACAAACATTTAAGAATGCGCAAAAATATTTAGGAATACACAAAATATTTAACGATACGCAACATTTCACAAAACAAAAGCATTTAAGAATGTGCAAAAACATTTAAGAATACACAAACAATGGACACTGGATAACTGCTACAGCACAGCTAGCACAAAAATTCAAAAACATTTTCAAGCAATTTTTGAAAGTAGAAGATTCTTTTAGTGTCTTAACTTTAACAAGTGAAAGGGAAAAATTAAAAACATTGAATGATTACAAAACAGTGTGTCGTTTTATCTATCTATCTATCTATCTATCTATCTATCTATCTATCTATCTATCTATCTATCTATCTATCTATCTATCTATCTATCTATCTATCCAAATATTAAGCCAGAAAAACTTGTTATTCTCTTAATAATGATGCTTTTGATTTATCAAAGTCAACATTCAGTAAGAATGAGGTAAACTCTAATGCTAAATAAACATATTACCAATATTACAGCATATATTTGGTATAAAAATGGTATGTATATATAGTACCCAGATTAAATGAGTACACCCCTATTAAAAGTAATGTATTAATCAATATCTAAATAAACAAAAAAATAACTTACAAAGTTTTGACAAAACTGAGTTCAACATACATTTTTTGAATGTATTTCAGAAGACTTCAGGAGACGTTCCAGTTGCAGTTTGCTACTGGGAACTCGGAAATTCCTACTTCTGACGAAAACTGGATCCACCTAAAGACGTGACCCAAGCCAAAGCGTGCGTTTGTTGTGGTGCTAATGAATGCAGCTCGAACCTTCCTCAGAACTCTACATTGCTTTACAACTTCTTTTTTCAACAACTTGCAGGATGCAAAGCGACGAGGTAATGTATCTCTTTCTAGTTACGTAGCGGTAGTTTTTGATGTGTGACAACAAGCAATTTTTGGAAAACTTAGAATCGTAGTTTTGTAGCCTGCTATATATCGCTACTTACAGCCCGGTGCTCTGAGACGTGTCTGAATAATATAAATTTGCTCTGGTTTTAATTGTCTTGTTCCCGAAGTTGAGTATCCAGGCCAGTCCAGCCCTGTCCGACCCGACTGCGAAGCTAAGGAGTAGCATTTATAGATAACCTATTTTGATGCTATAAAAATCATCTTAAAGTGTGTATTTCCATCAGGCATATATCTAAAAGTGAGACTTTTTTGTAATTATTTAGAAACTCCTCACAGTCCCTTTAAACTGAGAAAAATACTTTTTTAACTTAAAAAAAAAATCTTGATTGCAATCAATGGCCAACATTTGGAGAAGTATTTTGTGTTGTAGTATGCGATGGAAAAAGTTTATTTTGAAAGCACATTACTGGTTTTCTGACAAATCTGATTGGGTGTACTCATTTAAGCAGAGCACCAAATATAAATATACAGAATATGGCAGGCAAAATATCTGCTAAAATGTTCATCTGCTGCTATGGATACTCAAACTTTTCAGCATTTATCAGCAAATAAGTTGCTCTATTGGTAACGTTTTGCATAGTTAAAGGGATAGTTCAGTATTTTTGAAGTGGGGTTGTATGAGCTACATATGGTGACTAAGTCCATTAGATGCAGTAGAAAGTTCTCTCCTCTCCCTCAGTAAGACACAGTCTGTAAGAGTCTGTGATGAAAAATTGACGCTAATGGGAAAATAACGTACCAAACAGTGTTGGGGAAGTTACTTTTAAAAAATAGTGTTTGCTCGTTACTCGTTACATCTGAAAAAAGTAACTCTTTACTTTACTTAGTTACCCTCTATGAAGAGTAACTTCTCAAGTTACTTTTCCGTTACTTTTACATTGCTTGATCATGGACAGAACCCCATATCTATTCCTAAATGTGAAGGCCTACAAAAAGTTCTACTACAGAGAACATAACAGTTTTTTGTGCTCTTTATTTTACAAAATGTCACATACCCTGTGGAATGAGAGCTCCTGCCCAGTGTTTCCACATTTTGCTTCTGAAATAAGCAACCAGGTCGATAAAAATAAGCCCAAAATAAGCAACCTCCAGCTATTTCCTTTCCTAATGTGATATACTACTTTCTAAAAAGAGAAGTCTACACAAAGTGTGTTAATTTTCGTATACATTACATTTCAATATCACAGTGCTAAGTATCTATTCAAGAAAAGACCGTCGCTTATAACAAGCAGACCTGGCAACTTTGGCTCTGGAGCATGCGCCATGTGCGTGAGTGTATTTGGGGGCGTGCATATAGCCAGAAAACAAGGAAGTGGACAAACTGCCTACCGCAGTCGTGTTTTCCTTTATGTTAGGAGCTGGAAGATAATCGGGGATACACACAGACTTAAGAGCCCCAAGAAGCAACTTCACGTCTAGAAACAAGCCCAAAAAACCACAACCTGCGGCCGTGACTCACGAGATTTTCAGCTTTTAGACGCTTATAACGAATGGACTTGGCAACGCTGCTCGTGTCTGTGCGAGCAGCTGAGAAGGCAGCTTCAGTGTCAGATCTGTCAGAGGGAAATGTAACCTCGTGCTGCATTAAAAAAGGAAACGTTTCGTTAAATTTTCAACAGTAGCGCGTTACTTCACTTTTTACCCAAAAAAGTAGTTTCGTTACTGTAATGCGTTACTTTCTAACGTGTTACACACAACATTGGTACCAAATACAAAGGGTATTTTCTCCGCCTCCAAGAACTCAAATCAAAAAGTAATCCCACACTTTAAGAGTACGCTACATTTGAGTGTTTTTAAGTGCATTAACCCCTTCGGAAATATCAAGTTTATCTGGACCTAGCTAACTCGTGTCATGTATCCCTCGCTAAATCACTCCGCCGCTACTTAAAAACACTCATATGTAGCATACTCTTAAACTGTAGTATTGCATTTTGATTTAAGTTCTTGTAGGCGGAGAAAATACCCTTTGTATTTGGTACCTTACTTTCCTGTTAGCGTCTTTTTTTTTTGTCTCCGACTCTTACAGTCTGTGGCTTACTGAGGGAGAAGAGAGAACTTTCTACTGCATCTGATGTACTTAGTGGCCATATGGAGCTCATACAACCCCACTTCAAAAAAACTGAACTATCCCTTTAATATCTGAACATCATTTGATTTCTTCCTCTTAAAACAATTGAGTGTGAAAATTCTTTGTATAGTCTCCATATTTCATCAAAGTGTTTGTACCAGCAGTGGTGGAACAGAGGAGTTGATAGAATCAAGTGAAGTAGACACTGATAAGTGCATGTGCAGCATTGTAGTCTATAATGCTCTTTTTCGTCATGTTTATGATCAGTCTACCAGCAGCATTAAGCCGTTTACAGCGGATCACAGGCCACGAAGTTACAACCAACTCTCCTGTCTGCATGCAGCAGTTTTGTCGTCCTTATGATTCAGGCTGTTATGTTGAGAAAGTCATAAACCAGCAGGACAACAACATTAAAATGATTTAATCTCCTCCATTATGAAACAATAAAGAGGCCACATCCAGTGTTATTCATAAACCCTGAAGAAATGATCACGACATTTAGGTTATTTAAGAGATGCTGTTAAATACTGCATAAATTAGCATCACTTTATCACCAGTGTGTGTTTTTTTTATGATACAGCACAAGTCACAGCACAATTGAAACTTTGTCCCCTCGGCAGTGACGCAATCTGACTAACTCACTGCAGCTTTGAGGCAATTCAATTTCCTTTATGGCGATGTGCTGGAGAGTGTATGATGGGATGCAGAGCTGGTTTGGGGCTGTACACTGGCCTGTTAGGCTGAGGCTGTTCATTTTAGTTTGCTGTATGAGTTTAATGGAGCTCTGGGTGTATGATGATGTCTGCTGCAGCTTTAAGGGAAAATGGGGAGCAGGTGGAAAAGAGTGACATCTAAAAACAGAGAAAAAAGAGAATAAGATTTTAATAGAGTCCACTGTTTATCTTGGTCTCCTTTACCTGCTTCTCTGGCTGCACATTAACAGCTTTGAGCAAATCTTAGATATCAAATAGAGCTGCAACTATCGTTTCTTTTTGGAATCGATTACTCTATCATATTTGGGGCGATTAATTGAGTATAACGGTTACATTGCGCTCAGTGCGATTTTTTTTTTACATTGAATCACTACACATTATTATTAGTAGTAACACACAAAACAGAAAAGCCAGGTCACTTACATGAACAACTTATTGTGAGCATTCTGAGCAAAAATTGGATCCCAAAATCAAAATCTATACTTTTATTTTTCCTCTGGGCCGTATCTTGCTTTTTTCAGCATTTTTAAAAAATGTTTGGTTGTTTTTATTTTACTTGTATTCATGCTAATCTCTTTTTGCTATTTTTTTTCCTTTACTACTGTACCATATTGATGATCTTATTTTACTTACTTTATTTCTAGGACCAAATAATATCATACTTGGATACTAAGATAATTCTACTCACTGTCAGTGTTTTCTGTTCTACTCTCTGCAATCAAATTAAATGTAAAGTAATTGGATGTGGAAAGTATTGGCCCTTTTCTACTAGCCCTACTCTACGCTACTCGACTCTACCCGACTCTACTGGCCTTGTGCTGCTTTTTCATTAGCCCCTGTCACCTGACCAACGGCATGCAGTGTCACTGTAAACAGAGAGCGGCTCTGCGGTGACGTCATTTTGAGCACAACACAGCAATCTGTGGCTTTTTGTCACAAACCGAGTAAAAAAGGAAAGCAGAAGAAGGCTGCAGGTGGGAAGAAGAAATACCCCTTGAGAAGCACAGGAGAGTTTTGGAAGCTATACAACAGAATGAAGCCGAGGACGAGAGCAATCGAGCTGCAAAGAAAAGACGTATTAGGGTAAGCTAACGGTAGCTACCGCTAGCATGTTAGGTCGTTGCGCTCATGACTCATCGATGACGACACTGTCTGACAATCAGTAGCCAGCAGTCAGTGATGTCATCTTTTAGTATCGACTGAGCTCGCTTGGAACCAGCGGAATAGGTACTAAAACTAGCTTGTTTTAGGAGGTACCAGGCTAGTGGAAACACGCTGCAAATCGAGTAGTACCGAGTAGAGTAGGTCCAAGGTGTGCTAGTGGAAAAGGGCCAATAGTTGTTTAGTCTATAAGTGGTTAAAATGCAGGGACATTAAAAAAAATTCCTAATGTTGGAATAAAGTACAACTAGTGAAGCTGCATTTAAAGTGTAAAGCTGTATTTATGTGTTTTGTCCATCAGGGGGCGCTATAGCAGCCCTTTGACAAACATTTTATTTATATCAGTATATTAGTAGAGCTTCCTGTTTCTTGTTTGCTTCACTGAAAAAAAATCAGAGTTTCTTCAAACCGAAGCAATTCTGACCTCTGCTGAGAGGACTTTTAGTTATTTTTAGAACAAGATGTATGGAGTCTTCAGTGTGTCTGCATTATGTCAGAATGAGTGGCAGAAACTGAAGCAGGGAAGCAGTTTCACAGACAGACAGCTGGAGGAGGGCTATTGAGGGACCTCGGCAGAGAAATGTGGAGAGGGTAAGAGCTGAGAAGGAGGTAAAGAGAGGGGGGAGTGAGGAGGAGGAGGAGGCGGCAGAGTGACACAGCACAGCAGGTGAGAGGGAAAAAGAGTGACGGACAGCATTAGAGTTTAATGAAGCCCTCAGTGCATCACAATGTCTGATGAGGTGACACTCCAGAGACAACAGCACGGCAGGCGCGGTGGATGTGTGTAAAGGTGTGACAGATGTGATGTGTACCTCTGGTCTCTAGTTGATCGTTCAATCTCACCGGCCAACAACCCCAGAGCCGCCGCAGTGCAGGAGTCTGAGTCACTTTGATGCAAAAAGCTGCTGCAGCCCCGACCCTCGGAATACATGTTTTTAAATGTGGGTGTTCTCTCAAGTTTGGTCGAATTTCCTTGAGTCCAAACAAAAAAATGACTAAAGCCTGACAGGGAGCACAGCAGAAACTAGGACCACTGTAGACCCTTTGTCGATCGTGCTGAAGGCAAACAAAGCAAAACTGGAGGCAAAGGTGAATCACAGGCTGTTATCGACTCTCGACTGTTGTCCAACCTCACATTCAGGAGGAAAAGAGAAACATTTGACCAACTCTTTACTCTTACAGGGCTTCTTGAGGGGGTATGTGAGTCGTGCATGTTGGCCAGGGTTTCTCTTCGTAGCACTGATATGGGGCGATAATTGTCATCCGGTCAAACTATGTTGCTTCATCTGAAAAGTCCTGTAAAGGCTTTTGGAGTAGATTAGATTAGATGAGATGGAACTTTGTTAATCCTTTTGGTATACTCCCTTTCAAGGTGCAGTCAGCGATCTTCTAATCTTCTAATCTAATGCACTATTTGTCAAAATCACCGTATTTCTCCTCTTCATCCACAAGACGTCACCACTGACAGCATGTTGAAAAAAAAAGTCCGGTTTCAATACACAGCCTTGGCTCTGAATTTCAGCAGGTAAATACTGTGGCTCAGGCCGAGTCACCAAAACGGGGTACACCCCCCCACATCCAGGGGGCGATCATACTCATGCGCAGATCAGACAGAGGGGGGAGGGGGAGTCGTAGGTTGCGTAGCATGCGCAGTTAGCGTAAGAGAGAGATACAATAGGTGCAGTAGCAATGGCTGAAAAACAGCCCAAAAGAAAAAGGTCAGAGGAGTGAAAAGTGAAAAAGAAGGGCTATGACCATGAAAGAGCGAAGACCCGGGTCAACATTGGTGTTGCTTTCTGACGGTGGAGGGAACTCCGCGAATTGAAATACCTGAAAACGGACGTGGATGTCACCGTCTGTCTGCTGGATAGGTAAGCAACATTAGCTTTGTGGTGCTTCACATAACAGTAACAGCCGTCGGGCATTTATCTTATTGTCTAATCTGCCAGAATGTACTGTTGTCATGATGTTATCAATAATGACAGTTGAGTTGTCTGACGAGTCGGGGTTACCTTAGCTACATAGGTCAGCTACACGGTTTCTACGGCCATTTCCATGACGATGCACGTCCATCAGCTTTTGGGGGTGGAGCTAGGGGTGAGGTATGAAGGGAGAGGCGGGTCTAAATTCGTTTATCAACAACCGCTCCACTCGTTTTCTCCCACATGGCTGACTACACCTTTAAGAACGTAAAGAATACAGAAATTATATTTTATTAAACGTACATACATTGAAAGATAGCTCTTTTGCCTCGACTTCACTGTGCAGTTCTTCTCACAGTGAGTCTTCCTGCATCTGTCTTTCATAACAGTCAGCATGTGGTCTCCTCAATTGTCTCTCTGTCTGTCAACCTGTCAAGGTTTAGACATAAATAAGCGATGGAGAAACTGCCAGAAGATGTGGACAGAATGATTGAGTGCTGTATGAAGCCTGTGTTTACTTGTTCTTCAGTATGAAGTGAAGCCAGTCATGTTTTCCTGCTCAAACCTGAGCTTTTTGAGATGCATTTGGTAAACAAACCCTTAAATTTAACCCATAGCCCCCATAAATCCCTATAAAAACTTGCACATTAAGTTTTTTTAGGGTGTTTTATCTTTGATAGTGCATATTTTATGTTTTTTTTCAGATATGTTTTACAATACAGTCTTTGTCTGTTTACTAGGCCTACAGCTCTCTTTGTCATTACAGTAACTACACCAATTTCATTCAAGCCAAAATAACCTATTACAACTACGGATGTGCAGTATTATTGGTTTAATATCCATGTCTGCAGATAGTTTCTTCTACTGCTAAATATCTGTATCAGCAGATACAGTCTGACAATTTCTGCTGATATTTCCTGTTGTAGATCTGAATCAAGGTTGTGGAGATTTAGACAATAAATCTTAAATTGAGAGTATAAGCTTGCCAAACAGGGCAGATTTTCTGTCCGGGGGTAAATACATCAGTGTTTAAGCCTTTAAAACGGCAGATAAAGTTTGGTTTTATTGCTACTCATCAAAAAGCTTATGTCAATATATACATATCAGTTTTGCAAATTGGATATTGGTAAAAATCAAATAACGTGCATCTAGTGGTGTGCGATATGATGATACCCGACTAACCAATCGTAGCACATTACATGCAGTGCATGGTGGGATCTCCTGTTTGGTTATGTAGCGTGAAGCCATGGCGGAAAGAGAAAAGGAGATAAAAGCTTGAAGATGTCTGAACAAAATTCTGTTCTAAAGCAGCTGTATTATTCACTCAGATTATAGACATAGCAGTTAGATAACATTTTATTTAATTGTTGCATTTTGAGAGCCAACCAGCTACTTAAGTTTGCATTTATTTTCGACCCTTTTCAATGAGCTATTCGGTATGTTTTTATGTTACAAAAGTGCACTTTATCGTTGTTCATTACCTATTATGTTTACATTTATTGCACATTTTTACAAAAACTGAACTATTTAAATCAAACCTGTTCAGATTTTTTTGGGGGGTTGAATTGTCTTTTTTTTCTTTTAGAATTTTAATTGTTTTATATGTTAAACATAGGGAAAAAATGATCAAACATGCAAATTAGTCTAGAAAAATAGACCTAAAAAAGAGGTAATGTAAAAAAGAAGCGTGATAAAATCGTGATTGTAATTTTATTTTTAAAAAAAGTGATATGATACTTTTGCCATATAGCCCGCCCCTGTGTGCATCCCTAATTTCTAATTTGATTGTTAACCAGATGGTCCCTGTAACAAACAAAAAAAATAAATCAACATTTTATGTATCACATTTTCAGGCCAGACTTCAAATTTGTTGTTTTTACAATTTCCCAGCAGATGGCGCCACTTCTGCATGTAAGATCACTGAGGTCTTTTCTTTAATAACTGTCCAAATTGGGAAGTTTTTCAGCTGCTTGTAATAAAACAAAAATTTCACCAAAATTATAAATGCATTAGCGTACTTCCGCAGTGTTCGTCTACGCGCGGTCCCTGCACTACGTAAGCCGTCTGGATTGGTCTGCCGCGGCTTACGCGCGACCGCGCATAGACGTGCACTGCGGAAGTACGCTATAGCACTGTTTAGGCTCGAAAAATGTACTAAATGACTTCGTTTCGAATTAATTATGGACGTTACCTGCTCAGGACACTTGGATTACAGCGGACAAGCAGTATGAAGGAAAATAGGCACGTTTTTGTGGACTTTTATGGACCTTTTTCTTCGGGCTCCGTCGTCCCCTGTTAGATGGACGTTTGCTGACAGCGAAAATCCCCCCGGACCCCCGGCTGCATTTGAGACATCAAAAAAGTGCTCCACAGTGTTGCTCAGCATGAGGGTGAGTAGAAAATGAGGCCAAATCGTTGTTTGGGTGTAGTGTTCCTTTAATGTTGCACAGGAGCTGGATCAACCTGATTCAGTGTCTGGATTCAGGCAGATCCATCTTGCTAAGCTCTGATCTACAATAATAGTGAGCAACCCAAAGCCACAGCAACCTTATCATACAAGCATCATTGCAGTTGTGGCAAAAAAGGGGAAAACTGTCTGCCCGCCCCCCTTGTGCAAGAGGGTGCTGGTTGCATTATTCTTGGTTGGCCTAGCCAAGCCTAGCAGCTCACTGCAAACTAAAGACCCAAGTATACTCTGGCAAACCCTTGCCTAAACACTTTATTTGGCCTGTTGCACAGATGGACTACGGACATGAATTGAAGACTTCATCTGGTGTGTCAGGCTACTTCATCCCGACACACTACCCCAATAACTACCACTAGCCTTCTTCTTGACCCCCCACTTTCCAGTCATCATCCCTGACATGTGTACATCAGACACATTAAATAGCCAAGCAGATATGCAAGAACTGTACTGTAATTGCTGAATTTTTGATGCAGTGACAGTAAAATCTGCTGAGCTCATGTTGATTTTTAGAGCACTTTTCTGGTGTGTCCACTTTGGGCCATTGTGTTTCTAAGTGTGACTTTTCTTTAAATGGGACATGAGGGTTGAGACACTGACACAGTGTCATTAGGGGTTCTTGAACTCGAATGAAAACAATCTTTAGAAGGAGGATGTGTCACTTTCAAGCAAGCAAAATATGTTTGGGACATCCTGTACATCTTTTCAGCCATTGTCACATCATATGACAGTGCTGTTAAGCTTGTGCACCAAAAATACAAACTGTCACCACTCTTCTTTTGCTAACGAGACTATGTGGGCAATAAGATTTTAATGATTTTGACAGCATGAAAGAGCCTGTTCTCGTGCCTACGAATGACGGGCTGTCTTTGAATTGTTCCCCAAAAAATGTGCTTTAAATTGTGTAGAACAAAGAGGAGGGTTTGTTGAATCGTGAGTCACAGCTTTGACAGCAGCATCATTAGAGAAATAGAAGGAGAGGAAGCTGCTGTGAAACCATTAAGAGCTCTGTAAGGGAGGCCGTTTAAGGAAAGGAAAAAGGTCAGGATTTAAGGGGGATATGAGTTGACAACTCAGTGAGTGTTTGCAACACATATAGACAAATGTATGCACATATAGGATGACAGTTTACACATAGATGTCAATCAGCCTGGAGTCGAGTTCCAAGCTGAGAGCAGGGCTGTCAGCACTGACTCTGCAGATGGCTAATGTGGAAAGAGAAATGCAGGCCTACAGGAAGACAGGAAAAGGAGGATGGAATGGAGCTGGAGGGACAAAGGAAGATGTTAGAAATATTGAATGGAAGTGGGATTTTATTATTTTGTGGTGAAACAAGATGGCAGCAAGAAAACCTCAGTGGAGGAACACAAGCTCCAATTTAAGTAACGTAAGTAACATTTGAACAAGAGGCTGACAGTATTTGCTCAGTATAAATCATACTCTGGATTCAGCTTTCTGTTAAACTGTCTTAAAAGGTTTCAGGCAAAAAAATATTCATATCTATATATCTCTATGCATGTAATAAATTAAATGTAAATAAGGTAATAATTAGACAGTTTATATATATATATATATATATATATATATATATACATATATATATGTGTGCATATATATATATGTGTGTGTGTGCACATATATGTATATACATATATATGTATATGCACATATATATATGCACATATATATATATGCACATATATATATATATATATATATATATATATATGTGTGTATATATATATATATATGTATATATATGTATGTATATATATATATGTATATATATATGTGTCTATATATATATATATATATATATGTATATATATATGTATATATGTATATATATATATACATATGTATATACAGTCATGGAAAAATTATTAGACCACCCTTGTTTTCTTCAATTTCTTGTTCATTCTAATATCTGGTACCACTAAACGTATAATACAATGAACACAACAAAAAATGCAGCTGGTCACTTAATACTTTATGTCCTATTTGACATTCTTAAGCTTGTCCAGACCTCCAGGGACCTTAAAAATGAGTGGGCACTGTCGAGAAATGTGACTTGTTCAGCAAGGACAGTTCGAAACCGACTTGTTGAAGCTGGTTTTGCTCGAGACCACAAGGATTGGACTGTTGATGATTGGGCTAAGGTTCTCTTCAGTGATGAATCCAATTTTGAATTGATGCCCACTCCAGCCAACTTACTGGTTAGGAGGAAGCCTGGAGAAGCTTACAACCCAGACTGTCTTGCCCCTACAGTAAAACATGGGGGTGGATCAGTCATGATCTGGGGTTGTTTCAGTCTGAGTGGAACAGGGCAAATGCAATTGTGTGAAGGCCGAATGAACCAGGTCATGTACAGGACTACCCTTGAAAACAGTCTTCTTCCATCAGCTGGAAAACTCTTTCCTGCCTCGAATGACTTGTTTTTTCCAACAAGACAATGCCCCTTGCCACACGGCAAGGTCAGTTAAAGCCTGGATGGAGAACCACAACATTCGCACCATGCCTTGGCCTGCTCAATCACCAGATCTTAATCCAATTGAAAACCTGTGGAAAATCATCAAACTCAAAATGGAGAACCACAAGCCCAAAAACAAAGAAAATTTATTTGTTTGAATTTGTCCAACAGGAATGGGCTGCTGTGACAGCAGAACAATGTCAGAAGCTGGTGGAGAGCATGCCAAGACGCATGGCTGCAGTCATCAAAAACAATGGTTATGCAATCAAGTATTAACTCTTGTGTGTATCATGTGTACTTAGCTGATTTTGTCACCGTTGCTCAGTGACGTCATGCCCGCTCGAGTTTAACATGTTGATCATGTCATATCATAAAATGGGACATATTTAGCTGACATTATTCTAACTGTATCCTTTTCACTCACCGACCTGGAAGGGTTCCAGGAAAATTACAACTCCGGTTTGACTGCAATAAATTCTGGTATATTAATTAACCAACATGGCAGGCATTGTAAGATTAATGCTTTATCAACTAGCTCATTTGAGTGAAAAGGAAGCGGGGAAATGGCACATTAGGTAACAGAAGATTATACTTTACAGTGTTTGTCATGATTTAGGGCACTTTCACATTAGGCCCACTTGTTTCTAACCGTGATGCGGCGCAGTTCAGCCCCACCCCCGCTGGCTTGCATTCACACTTGCAACATCGAACCATGCCCAGGCCCACTTGTGTATTTACTCAGTTTGAAACAGCAGGGGGCGATATGCACGTAACTGGTTACCAAACCTGCTATGGAGGAGAACGAAGAAGAGGCGACCATGGTAACAAATTCCTACACCAAACAGCCAATGTTTATGTTTCGCTCTCTTCTACATTTTCCTTCAAATGTGTTTTTCTTTTTTATCCTGTTTGAGACGGCATCAGCAACCTTCTGGACCCTCGTAAATCATCGTAATCCCCAACCAGAATAAACAAATCGACAAATTGAGTAGGCAAAAGATTCAACCGCTGGATTCACAGGAAGTAAATCATGTAGGACTTTACCCATAATTCAGTGCTTCCAATACCCATAATGCATCAATAGGAGATCGGTTCGGACCACTTTGTTTCACACCAGTGAAACCGCACCAAATGTAGGTAGGTGGAGCGGATCGAGACCACCCCTTCATGGAGGTCTCGGACCAGCTGATTTGGTGCGCACCAAAGTGCGATGGTTGCATTCACATTGATACCAACGTACCAAACCCTGGGCCAAAACTTCTTTAGTGCACACTAAATGTGGTTGGTGTGAAAATACCCTTAGAGGCTGTCATTATTGTTCAGGCAGTGATGTGACGTCACAGGTTGAAACTCGGGGTACATCGATCTGGTACGCGTTCACAGGTGGGAAGTTACGAGTTCAACTTTGTTCCAGAGCACTTTCATGAGTTACAGGTGGGAAAAACTCGTGTTACAGGTTGCCTGGAACGCAGGATTAGACCAAATAGACAAACCACAGGCACACAAACACAACCTGTTGCAGCTTAATTTGGGGGAAACTCAGGTGTCACGTTTCAGAAAAGACATGCGCTCTGAGAAAATATACCCTCCCTGTTATAAATTCCAAATTCAACTTTCCTCCCCATCCACAGCAGCTGAATAATGACTGTTTAAAGGAAATATTGGCATCTGCAGCACATTCTCATCTTATCAGCAGAGAGCAGGACACCATGGTTTGTTGAGCCTAGAAGTTTCCTCGACCCTCTGGGAGGAAACTTCAGCAGCACCCTGTGTAATGAAGGGCAATATGGTAAAACTGACATTTAGCTTAAATTGCTCAATGAAGGCGACTGAAATCCAGAGGGAGTAAAGCTGTGTGACTTAACACTTAAATGCATCAGAGATGTGAACTTCAGCTTCATTTAGTGCTCATTAATTTATGTATATATTGGAACAGATCATAAAGTGTATTTTCTGCTCAATTTGATGCACACATTTCATATTAGTGCTGATATTTCCGGAGCCACTGCCTCACTAAAGAGTGTTAAATGCGAGGATGTGTTCTGGAGCTGACACTTTCATTTAAGCTATTGACTGACAGGAAACGGGACAATCGTTGAAGGCGTCTGATAACACCACACACACATACACACACACACACACACACACACTCAAAGTAAAAAGGCCATGTCAGCCAACATATGGTGCGTCATCCATCTGCATCGGGTGTGTTCGAGGGCTTGACGTACGCTCGCATTAACGGCGCTGTGTGCCATATGGTGCCGCTAATTACACCTGAAGCCATGAAAGAGGCACAAAGTATGAAAAATTTGGAGAGAGGGTGTTAGTGAAAGGCAAAAACAGGAGAAGGTGACACAGTACTAACAGAGGTGATGGTATTAGAGGGATTAAGGGCATTCAGCTGCTCACCAGAAGGAAGACAGTTTCCAGAAATGCCTGAGAAAGAAAGATCTGTGGAGGGAAAGAAACCAGAAGACAAAGATGTGGAAATAGTTTTTCTGGGATGTTGGCATGTGTGGAACAGGATGAAATACTGCTGAAGAATAGTCTATTTCCTCCCCAAAAAAGTACAATGAAAGTTCAGGTAAGAGATAGGAAGCATCTGTTTTTACAAAGACTTGAGATTCTATTGAGTACATCTTGGTGCTTCTTTCTTGAGTCACTTGGGAAATGACTGTAGCTCTTAGCCAGAAGATGTTGCCAAGTGGCCTCGAGCTTTCATCGACTTTCAAGATGCTTGGAGAGAAAAAGTCTTGAAGAGATCAATAAAAAGCTCCAGCAATGCTCGTAGTTCAGGAAGCAGTTTTATTGGACCGACGCGCTTCAACTAGTGGCCTTCATCAAGGTCAGTGATAAACAGACATTGCCATTTTTGTCCTGCCCCCGAGCTTAACTCCTCCCCCTTATTCCAGTACCAACAAGAGGCTCTCATGGCTGCCTCCTCCAGCCTATGAACTATCTTCCCCTACCTTCCTGCTACTCCTAGAGGTGTGCATGCCTTCTGTCGGGTCCACAAAGAAAGCCCCTACACTTGACCTCGACTGGGAATAGCCGGGCCTGCCATCCTTTGTCATGGCATTGTGGAAGAGGTTGTTTGGTTACCCTGATGTATAAAGCAATGTGATCTTGGCCAAGCATTTCAACTAGGAATGCAACAATTTGTACAACCAGAAAACCAAACAACCTTTTCATAAATACATGGTACAGCATAAGGGAACCACGTCCTCAAGCCAGGACTGTGGCTGTCTTGTGTCACTCCCAAGTCCATGATGAGCAGATAGACACTATTCTTTCGAATGTGCATGCAGTAACAGGGAAGAGCTGGGCGGAGCTAATTAGCTTAAACACTGGGAGTAAATAGGTAGTGTTAGCCTGTCTCTGCTTACAGTCATAAGATAAACTCTTCAGCAACCCTAAATGGTCCTGTGTGCTGTTGTGACTCCTTTGTAACTGAGTTATGTTATCAAGACTAAGAGTAGCACTTAATTTTTTTTTAAATTTAAGACATGCTTTGTTTTGTTGACCAACTTACAAGCATGTCTGCGGTGGTTTGCGCATGTGCCCTGACATTTTGTCCTGTGTGTTTTTCTTTCCAAAATTATATAAAGTGCTATTTTTTGTCAACAAATAGATAACCTAACATACTGTACATGATTAAAAAATGAGACCGAGAGTAGCTGAAGAGTTTATCTAATGACTGTTGGCAGAGGCAAGCTAACACTACCCATTGACTCTGTGTTTGAGCTAAGCTAATTAGGGTTAGGCAAGCGCTGCCTCTTCCTTGTTGGTTCACACATAGTGGAAAGAATGGTGTCTATCTGCTTGTCATGAACTTGGAAGTGAGGCAAGACACAAAAGAAAAAGAAAAAAAAGACACAGGATAGTCTTTTGATAACAACAAATTCTATTTTTTATCCAGAGAAGACTGCTGAAGACAGAGATGTCAAGGAAGACGTTTTTGTCAAACTTGAGAAACTCATGGCTGAAAAGAGCAGGTCCCCTATTTATAATACATTTTTGGTTACTTTCATGAACAATCCAAACACCTCCACCAGAAAACAAAGAACCACACACATCTCCAGGTGAAGTCAGACCAACAACCTGGCCAGGGACCCTCAGGTGGCCACGCAGATCATTTGCATATGAATGTTCTACAGAAGCTGATATTTTGCGCTCTTACTCAACAACCTCTTGGAACTTAAAGGTGTAGTCAGCGATGTGGGAGAAAACGAGTGGAGAGGTTGTTTATAAACGAATTTAGACCCGCCTCTCCCTTCATACCTCACCCCTGGCTCCACCCCAGAAAGCTGATGGACGTGCATCGTCATGGAAACGGCCGTAGAAACAGTGTAGGTGACCAACGTAGCTAAGATAACCCGACTCGTCAGACAACTCGACTGACAATATTGATAACATCACAACAACCGTACATTCTGGCAGATTAGACAATAAGATAAATGCCCGACAGCTGTTACTGTTATGTGAAGCACCACAAAGCTAATGTTGCTTACCTATCCAGCAGAAAGACGGCGACATCCGCGTCCGTTTTCAGGTATTTCAGTTGGCGGAGTTCCCTCCAACGTCGGAATGCAACACCTATGTTGACCGGGGTCTTCGCTCTTTCATGGTCATAGCCCTTCTTTTTCACTTTTCACTCCTCTGACCTTTCTCTTTTGGGCTGTTTTTCAGCCATTGCTACTGCACATACAGTATTTCTCTCTTACGCTAACTGCACACGCTACGCAACCTACGACTCCCCCTCCCCCCTCTGTCTGATCTGCGCATGAGTATGATTGCCCCCTGAATGTGGGGGGGTGTACTCTGTTTTGGTAACTCGACCCGAGCCACAGTATTTACCTGCTGAAATTCAGAGCCAAGGCTGTGTATTGAAACCAGACTTTTTTTTCAACATGCTGTCAGTGGTGACATCTTGTGGATGGAGAGGAGAAATCCGGTGATTTTGACAAATAGTGCATTAGATTAGAAGATTAGAAGATTGCTGACTGCACCTTTAAGGAGTCTTTTTGAGAGGAAGAGAAATGTCTTCAAGGATCTGAAACCATCCATTCCCCACATGGATCAGCTTTTGATACACAATGGAGGTTTTTGTAGAGATTGATAATTGCCCTGTAAGCCAGATATCGCGTAAGTGGCATAGGTGTTGGGGATTTAGGTAAGGAGATTGGAAGCTGATCTGGTCTGAGTTAGTGAAAGAAAATATTTAAATTTTCCTCAGAGTTTACACTTAAAGCCATTCGTATTCTCTTGTTACTTTTTATTAAAAACTCAAAAGCTTTCTAATAATTTCCAATACTCGCCTCTCAAGCTGTTGAAGTACTTGTTCGCAGGATTAGACGTTTAAAAATAAACCTATTTACTGCTTGATTTTGCTGATTTCAGTGAAGCACAGAGCTCGTGTTAGACACTTATTCCTGCCTTTATCTGATAAAAAGGAAATGTGTTCTTGCACTTTAACTCTGATCAAAATAGTCTCTTTATTTTTACATGTCATCAAATTAGCATAAAACCCACTCGACAGTTGAGAGTGCAGCTTCTCACAGTGAGTGTATGTGTGTGTTTGATTTTTTGGGGGAGGAGGGTGTTCTGCATGTACAGGATGAAACCTGATTTTAAAGTCTAAAAGGATTAATGTCTGTGTGTCTGAGCTAAGCTGCAGTTTCATCAGAATGATTTACGGACAAGTTATGTGCTTGGCTCTGTTTCATATTTCAGGCCATGATAGTGGTGTTTTTCTTTGGTCCAGACAGAAATGTGTCAACTTTTGATGGATTGCCAGGACAGTCTGTGCTGACATGCAGAGAACTAAATTAGCACCTGCCACCTGTCGAATACAGGCTACATGCTGACTGTCAAAGCTGAGAAATTCCTGCTGCCTGTTGGTGTAAATGATAGATATCACATATATTGCTATATTCAATATACTGCATATTGCTGTGCATTAGGAAACATAATTTAAGAGAAACCCAAGACGTCAAAATGTTTTTTATGAATTAGAAATGAGCCCAGGCTTGTATCTTTCTTAGAACAGGCATGATTAGTAAGAAAAATTGCTGCGGATGAGCATGGGTTTAGACTGATACTTGTATATTTTACATCTGCAAACATGCAAAAGAAATATAAATGCATATGGATTAGACAAGCCAGCGTTTTTATCAGCATGTTTAAATGAAAATAAATACATCATAAAATGCAATTAGAGTTAAGCTCGTAAAGCTCTAGCCAGTGTTGTGCCTGAGCATGAGAAATGAACACAATGAACACGACCCTGATAACTGAAGGCTCTACCTCCCATACTACTTCTGCAGATAGATGGTACCATGAGCAGGCCAGCATTTTGGGAGCGTAATGTTCTAGTGGGGTTAAACAGCACTACGAGCTCTTCAAGATAAACTGGTGCATGTCCACTGAGAGCTTTATAGGTGAGAAGAAGAATCTTGAATTCTATTCTATATTTAATGGGAAGCCAATGCAGAGAAGCTAATACAGGAGTAATATGATCTCTTCTCCTAGTTCTAGTCAGTAAACGTTCTGCAGCATTTTGGACCAGCTGAAGCCTCTTAAGTGACTTGCTAGTGCAGGCTGAAAACAGATAATAACAAAAGTCCAGTCTAGAGGTAACAAAAGCATGGACTAGCTGATTATCAGCATCGCTCTGGAACAGGATAGGCCTGATATAAGCGATGTTATGAAGATGAAAAAAGGCTGATTTTGAAATTTGCTTTATGTGGGAGTTGAAGGATAAATCCTGATTAAAGCTAGGGTCTGCGATTTGATTTAGATACACTTTTTTAAATTCTCGTTAAAATGGTCTTTATGATCCGATGGTAATCAACTCATAATGTGTTCTGAAAACAGAGCGAAAAATATCCGCTATCTACAGCAGGAGTAAAACAGGGAAAACACCAACCAATAATCATGCTGGGACACCTGTTTTTAAACCAATCAAATCCCGTCGCCATTCTGCCCGCCTGCTGCGCGTGCATTTTCCCGGCGTGCACAGACTCGGTGCATGTGGCCGAGCTCATACATATCAGAGTCCACGGGAGAAAGCTTACCTTTCAAGTTTTGTCTTTGAAAAAAAGGGAAGCCCGCTATGAGTCGTCCCACAACCCCAACCAAGCTCCAGTATCCCTCACATTTTAAGACAGATTTACAAGAAATCTAAAATAAACTCTTTAATTTTCTAAGTTTATTCTGCTGCTATAATCTCGCGAACATCGGCTGTGAGTACTAACTAGAGGCTTTACATGTTTGTTTGGTTTTTCTTACCGCTGGCTGAGACATGACTTGGTGTAGTGTAAAGACAGAGTTCAGTTTGGAGAGGCAGAGGAATGTTTTTAGTTGAATCAGTCTTACGGATATATCAGGAGAATACTGATGCATGTGAGCGGGGGGGGGGCTAGGCGGAGCCCTGAGGAGATGCTACTTTCAAATTCATGCTAGTTTTCCAAAATCGCCAACCCCAGCTTTAAATAGAACCTCAAGATTTCCAACAGTTGCGCTTGGTGCCAGGCTAATGCCATCTATGGCAGTTAAATCACTAGAAAAGGTTTCTCTAAGGTGTCGAGGGCCCAGCACAATGATCTCTGTCTTGTCTGAGTTAAAAAGAAGAACATTTCTGGCCATCCAAGTTCTGATGTCCTGTAAACATGCGTCTAGTTTAGATAATTGGTGTGTCTCACCTGGCTTCAATGATACATATAGCTGAGTATCATCAGCATAGTACTGAAAATTAACAGAGTATTTCCTCATGATATCACCAAGGGGAAGCATATATATGACGAAGAGAACTGGAGCTAGCACGGAGCCTTGAGGAACTCCTCCTTGAGGAGCCATCATGTAGCGTCTTCGGGACACTTCTTGATGGACGTCAAACCAACAGAGACATACAGCATTTTTAAAGCATATTTGATAAATTAGAATACTGATACTTGGCACCAGCACATCTATAGCATATTGACAGATGGAGGACAGTGAAAATTGCCATATTGATTTTCCATCCCAAACTTTAGTCCTGAGTTTTTAGTGGATGTATCACTCCTGAATTGATGCCAGTGAAAACAACAGTCAACAACATAGCAACACTACCAATTTTCATGGCATGTCGTGGGCTTTCATCAACTATGGCTTCTTGTTTGGTTTATGGACATCAGGATCAGTATTAGTTTTGACAGCACTTTCTAATTTAGTTATAGTTTTAATTATAATGTAGTCATCTAAATTGTTTTTATGTTGGTCTAGTTTTAGTTGATGACATTTTACAATATTTTAGTTGATGAAATCTGTACAATTAGTGGACTGAAATAAGAACTGCAAAGTCTAAGGCACTTCTTTGAATTTCTGAAGTCATGTTTTACACTTGGACAAACTGAAACATCTAACAATCCTTTATGGAATGCTAGTAAAGTTTGAATGTATAAATTAACAAAACAAATTCAACTTTTGTGTGAAATGCAGTCTTCCTGGCAGAGCATCTTGGTTACAATACCAGAATTTACAACAAACAGTGAACCTGCTCTACATGAATATTTCAGTTCATACAGAGAGCAGCTCTGATTGGATCTCTCCCCAATTTATCCCATCACCACCACAAAAGGAAGCTGTGATGTTCCTTTCAACGCATCCAACCTTTCCAGACAACTAAAGTAGCCATGACTGGATATATTCAGAACTTGTCCCTATTTTCTACAAGACCAAATTAGGTCTGATTGGATTAAGTTTGTCAAAAAAAATGCCTAGATTTTATTTGTTGACAAAACTGTCAGGTAATCTAATTTTAGTTTTTGCCCATGTGCAGTTGTTTTTTATGAGATGCTGTCTAGTTAGCCTTGCAGAGCAGACAGACCTGCCTGATTCTGAAATCCTGCAGGTCCGTCTTTCTAGCCTCCGTTGTCCAACGATTTCACTCGGCTAAATTCTTAACAGCCCAATCAGGGAAGAGAGGCAGGAGCAGCAACCAGAAGCTGAGAACCGGAAGTTGAGAACAGACATGCCGATTAGCCTATTGTCATCATGGCTAGTCAGTGAAACTTGGTGAAATCTGCCCTCCTCAGAAGTTTACTTGTAGGGATTGTCTTTGACGAGGGTTATGTCACATATGAGTGTTATAGGAATCATCTGTGTGGTACAATTTACAGTGAGACCATAGTATAAGGCTGTTAGCAGCTAAGTTAGTGGCTAAGTTAGTAGCTAGCGGCTAACGTCCATGAACTGTTTTTAATTGTTGTTAGCCATTAGCCGCTACATTAGCCGCTATGTATGTTACATTATAGGAAGTAACCCTGCTTGATGTGGATTGGTCTGTGATGAATGTGATGAGCCAAACGATTGTCCAATCACATACTTGTTTTTTTTTTTTTTTCTTTTTGAACGTTCTGCGCCTGAAAACAAATTCAAAGGGCTCCTACCCAGATGGTCTAGTGAAACATTTCTGTGGCAGATATATGGAGCTGTCCATCTGGCTTGTCAGGTTACTGTCTAGTTACGTCATTGGAAAACAGGTTGTTTGATGAACTCTAAGAAGAAAATATTGAGTCAAAGAAACTGACTCTTGGGGCACCATTGGCTGCTAGCATCTGTACCCAGCTTCCTTCGCTGATGGAAAAACTAGCATGTTACTTTAATGGCAGTCATATTTACTCATGCCATGGGCCTCAAGCATCACCACTTCAACAACCTGAACTTACCCTTTAACATATAATTATTATAAACTCATTTCCTCTCCCCTGCATCTGTTCTCTGATCTCTTTTCACCTTCCTTCATCTTCATACATCTTTTGAGCTAATTTCATATTCACGACAGACTTCTGCTCCATTGTTGTATTTGCTTTCTAAACCACTTGGTGACAAATGTGTTCAAACAGGATCATTCTGTCTTCTTCCATATGTACCTCTGTCCCCCTCCAGGTGAGGCAGACTCCAAAGCCTGAATTTAAATTATTTGCTGAGCGATTACACGTCACACAACTCTGGTTTAGAGCTGAGGCGAGGGATCAAAGTCTTCCTGGGTAAATCCTGCAGTTAGAGGAGCTTAAGCCCTCTTTTCTCCTCCTTTACCCTGTCTTTCTCCGCCTTTTTTCCATCCTCCATTAGTCAGGATTTATCTGACTTAAAGCTATGGTGTTTGCATGGAATTAGCTGCTTTCTACAGTTTGTATCACAGAGAGTAAAATGGATTCAACAAATACAGGGAGGATGCCCCCAAACATCAAAATCATGCTATCTCCAACCAAATAATCCCACTTTGACAAGCATGATTTTACTTTATGGCTTCATGAATAACCCACTGACTCTGGATTTACTGATTAAAAAGAGATCATACTAGGTGCAAATCATTCACTCCTTTTTATCACTATTTATACCTCCAAGCAAATGAGACAAAAATATTTAAAAAAAATATAAAACAGCGGATGAATTTTGTTCAGGCTAATGCCATTTATGGCAGTTAAATCATTAGAAAAGGTTTCTCTAAGGCGTCGAGGGCCCAGCACAATGATCTCTGTCTTGTCTGAGTCAAGAAGAAGAAATTTTCTGGCCATCCAAGATCTGATGTCCTGTAAGCATGCGTCTAGTTTAGATAACTGGTTTGTCTCACCTGGCTTCAGTGATACGTAAAGCTGTGTGTCATCAGCGTAGCAGTGAAAATGAACAGAGTATTTCCTCATGATATCACCAAGGGGAAGCATATAAATTGAGAAGAGAACTGGACCTAGCACAGAGCCTTGAGGAACTCCTCCTTGATGAGCCATCATGTAGCGTCTCCAGGACACTGCGTAATAGAAGTCAAACCAACAAAGACATGCAGCATTTTTAAAGCATATTTTATAAATTAGAATACTGATATTTGGCACCAGCACATCTATACTTCATGAATAAATAACGCATAGACTCTGGATTTACTGATTAAAAAGAGATCATACTGGGTGCAAATCATTCACTCCTTTTTATCACTATTTATTCCTCCTAGCAAATGAGAAAAAATACTTAAAAATATAGAAAACAGCTGATGAAGTTTGTTCGAAACACGGGGATTTAAATCATTTTCTTGCTTTTTTGTGTGTGAAAGAAAAACTACAATGCCATTTTAGCCTCATTATTTATGCAGACAACACTCATGATCACATGTTTAAATTACACTGTTACATTAATGCAGTGAAACGTTATTAGCATGAAATCAACTTTGATTCACTTAAGAAGCTGCTAATTTTACACATCATGGCTACATGTCAATTAAGGTCCAGAGAAAGCAATAAATGGACCGGCAAATACTTTCAAAAGAATATGAGACAGCAGAGGACAGTCATAAACAGTCAAACTCATTAATCAGTCAATTTGAATATAAATTAATGAGGTTGTTAGAATCAGTTAACTGAGACAATTTAGCTGGCTAAAGGCAAATACTGAACAAGAGGGAGAAATGGCAATAAATAATGTTGGCGTTAAAATGACTGATGCATCTTTGAAGCTTCAATCTAAGGCTGAAGCTCAAGCTAAAATAACAAACGGGAAATGTCTTCAATCACCAGGACATTTTAACAGCTCTGTTAAGGTCAAGTCTAAGACTAATGACTAATTCTTACTCTATTTTTATCCTGAGCTGAGGTATTGCATCATTTCCTTTTGAGTCTGCCTTTAGTTCAAGGTGCCCTGTACAAAGCACTGAATTTGAATTGGTAGGACAAACCAAGCAGAATGCAGGGACCACTCCTTTGTTTACTGTAGTTTTAAGTTAAGAATGGCTCCATAATGTAAGATAGTAAATTATGCTGCCTGTATCGCTACCTGGATTTAACTAAGCAAACAGGTACGAGCCTCCTTTTAGATAATTACTGCATGGATGATTATCTTTCAACTGATGCAATGAGTAGCTTCTCATTTCTGAAACAACTATGTCAAAGACAAATCCTGTGGTTGTGGAAAAGTTGTTAGTCTGTTTAAGAAGGGTCAAATCATTGGCATGCATCAAAAGGAGATTGCAGGGACAGGAGATTGAAGAAACTACTAAAATTGTGTTAAGAACTGTCCAACGCATTATTAAAAACTGGAAGGATAGTGGGAAACCACCATCTTCGAGTAAAAAATGGGGTAGGAATGATTGTGATCGGCAAATCACTTAAACTTAAAATAAAAACAACATTAGAACTCAGGGGTGTGTTTAATAGTGAAAGCAAGAGCATTTCCACACACACACTGTGAAGGGAACTCAGGGGATTGGGACTGAACAGCTGTGTAGCTTTAAGAAAACCACTAATCAGTATGGCTAAAAAGGCTTCAGTTTGCTAAGGAACAAAGATTGGACTGTGGAGGACTGGAAGAAGGTCATGTGGTCTGATGAGTCCAGATTGATCCTGTTCCAGAGTGATGGGAGCATCAGGGTAAGAAGAGAGGCAGGTGCACTGATGCACCCATCATGCTTAGTGCCTACTCTACAAGCCTGTGGGGGCAGTGCTATGATTTTGGGCTGCTGCAGTTGGTCAGATCATGGTTCAGCAACATTATTTGTTGGACCAATTTAAACATGGTTTGATTGTAGTGGCAATCCAGATAACAGTCATTAGTGAACAATCGTTTTTGCTCAATATCTGTCTAACTAATAACGACTTCAACATGATTTTGATGCTAGTTGTGGGTTTTCAGGGTCAATTAATCATATTATGATGCTAAATTTATCATGGAACTACTGTTTGATTTAACAGCAATATGTGAGCCACCTTGATGGAGGTTTGCGCTGTCCATGTGCTTTTTAAAGGTGCAGTGTGTAGAACTTGGCATTTTAGCGACATCCAGCGTTCAGATTCTAGAATGAACCTAATCGTAACCAAAACATCACGTCGCTGAGCAACGGAATCCTGTGAAGACCAAAAAGGATCCTGAAAACAGCACACAATTTATGTTGTGTGTTTATACACACAGTTTGAATCCCTAGGACAGAGGAACAACTTTCTATGCATCCACTGCCATCCTCTCCTCTTCTTTGCCTGCATTCCAGGTAGATTTCAGAACCAGCGGACAGATTTGTGTTTCGTTCTTTTTGTCCCTAAAAACCACCCGTAGACAACACGGCAGGTAAATGTGTCGGCCTACACGAAACAGCGGCCCGCGGTAATATAATTTTTTTGTAAAGATTTTTCTAAATAAATAAAAATAAAACAAACGTTTTATGGGGATGATTGTACCCCTATTTTGACGGACTTTACATACAAATAGAAACATATATCTCCTATATTCACCGTTTTTGTTTGGCGAAATGCTGTGGATGTATAAAATGCCAAATTCTACACACTGCACCCTTTAAGTTTGGACAGCTTTAGGGACATCAAGGCCAAATTAAGCAAATATTCGCAAAAAAAAGAAGTATATCAGGTTGAACTTAAAATTTCTTGTTGTTGTTGGTTGATTATAGGTCGAAAAGGATTTGACAAACACTGTAGTATTTACGTTTGATATAACGTTCACGAATTTTTTACTTTAAAAACCTTTTTTATGTTGACTGAACTTGACTGAACAATGATGCACTTTGTTCTCTTTTACACAAAGCTGTCTGTGCGTTTGTGCCATGAGTGAATCTTCTTAAACTTCCTTTGGTCTATAAGTAAGACAAAGGCAGGAGGAGCCGACAGCAGGATCCCCAACAGTCCTGGAGCTGCGACAAAAGAGCACAAACACTTTATTTTCCCATTCATGTCCTCGCACACACAACACAGCACAAACACACTGTTTTCTTCACACACTCGCTACTTCCGTGACAGACGTTACGAATAAAGGAGGCACACTTTGCTGCCCATAACCACCCACGTTCGAGCTTGAATAGAAAGCTAAAGATGCCGGTGCCTCGTGCAGGGCTTCCACAAACACACACATAAAAGCAGTAAATAGAGTGTGTGGGCAGTGACAGGAGTGCTGGAGCACACTGGGACAAGGTGGAGAAATGAGAAGGGGTGTGTTCCAAAAGCCAATGAGAGTTGACAAGTCTCCCCACGGGCTTTCAACAACCTGACCAACCCAGCACAGCAGTCTGCTCAAGGTGTGTGTGCAAGTACATCTGTTTGAGTGTGTGTGTCAGACAGTAAGAGAGGATTGAAGCTGGCAGTCAGGCACATAGAGACGATGGATGTGTTTCAGAAAATGAAACAAAAGAGCAATAAAAATCAGATGGGGTCTCTTAATTTGCGGCTTCTGCATAGAAGGTTCGATCCATAATGAGAGAGAGACATAAAAATTAGATTTATTTCAGTGCCCATCTCGTTTTTTTTCCAGTTTTATTGTTGGCATTTTATCTCATACAGACCAAATGCCATCACTTGTTAATGAGGAAGGTCGCTATTTCTGCAGTGACTGATGAAACAGAAAAGCACTGCATAATGAGTTCAGCCTGTGACCTGGACTTGTTGCATAAAAACGTTCGTCCTGGGGTGCTGGTTTGGCGGAGTGGTTTGCATCCAGACACGTCCCATATACACACGTGGACAAAATTGCTGGTACTCTTCATTTAATGAAAGAAAAACCCACATGGTCACTGAAATAACTTGAAAATAACAAAAGTAATAATACATAAAAATTTACTGAAAATCAGCTAAAGAAAATCAGACATTGATTTTAAATTTTGGTTTAGCATAAATATTTTAAAAAACAAGATAATGAAACTGGCTTGGACAAAAATGATGGTAACCCTACAAAGGGTTGAAAATGGTGTGACCATAGGGACATGTTAAACTAAGGTGTGTCCTGTAATTATCATCACAGGTGTCTCCAAGCTTGTAATCAGTCAGGCTGAAAAGGCTGAAAAGTGGTCACTGTGCTGTTTGGTATCATGGTGTGTACCACACTGAACATGGACCACAGAAAGCTAAGGAGAGAGCTGTCTCAGGAGATTAGAAAAAAATTATAGACAAACATGTTAAAGGTAAAGACTGTAAGATCATCTCCAAGCAGCTTGATGTTCCTGTGACTACAGCTGCACAGATTATTCAGAAGTTTAAGGTCCACAGGACTGTAGCCAACCTCCCTGGACGTGGCTGCAGGAGGAAAACTGATGACAAACATAAGAGACGGAGAATACGAATGAAAACTAAAGAGCCCAGAACAACTTCAAAGAGATTAGAGGAGAACTCCAAGGTCAAGGTACATCAGTGTCAGATCACACCATCCATCACTGTTTGAGCCAAAGTGGACCTAAAGGAGGACATCACTGTTGAAACCAAATCATGAAAAAGGGAGGCTGAAATTTGCCAAAATGCATTTTGACAAGCCACAAAGCTTCTGGGAGGATGTCCTTTAGACAGATGAGACAAAACTGGAGCATTTTGGTAAGTCACATCAGCTCTATGTTCACAGACACAAAAATGAATCATACAAAGAAAAGAGCACTGTACTTACTGTGAAACATGGAGGAAGCTAAGTTATGTTCTGGGGCTGCTTTGCTGCATCTGACACAGGGTGTCTTGAATCTGTGCAGGTACAATGAAATCTCAAGACTATCAAGACATTCTGGAGTAAAATGTGCTGCCCAGTGTCAGAAAGCTTGGTCTCAGTCACAGGTCATGGGTCATCCAACATGATAATGAGCCAAAACACACAGCTCAAAACACCCAAGAATGGCTCAGAACAAAACACTGGACTATTCTGAAGTGGCCTTCTATGATCCCTGATCTAAATCCTGTTGAACATTTGTGGAAGGAGCTGAAACATGCAGTCTGGAGAAGACAGCCTTCAAACCTGAGACAGCTAGAGCAGTGTGCTCATGAGGAGTGGGCCAACATACCTGTGGACAGGTGCAGAAGTCTCATTGTGAGTCACAGAAATCACCTGATTACAGTGATCGACTCAAAAGGTTGTGCAACAACACATTAAGTTAAGGGTACCATCATTTTTGTCCAGGCCAGTTTCATTAGTTTTTTTTTTTTTTTTTAATAATTCTGTTGGACTATAATTCAAAAGCAAAGTCTGATTTTCATTAGTTGATTTTCAGTAGATTTTTATTTATTATTTCTTTTGTCAGTTTCAGCTTATTATTTCAGTGACCGTGTGGGTTTTTCTCTCTTTAATGGAAGGGTACCAACAATTTTGTCCACTTCTGTACATACTTCTGCCAGTGCAGATTCAAAGTTTGCAAAGTGTCTTCCCTTACTCTCTCAACCCCTTTCACAAGCCTATCCATTGTCATTCTCTCTTATAGATAGATAGATAGATGGATATTAAGGAACATTCTTAATCCCTCAGGACACTTGGATTCCAGCAGCAGGTAATACCATAGTACAGAAAAACATGCAGATAGGATAGAAAAATAAAAAACATAAAAACACAGGTGATATCCAGCAAAACACAAATAATTAAACTGTTCACTCTAGCAGCAGTGGGGGTTTCCAACATAAATAAACTACTGTGCAAATTATTGAACTGTATTCAGCAGCAATTGGGAAGTCCAGCATAATAAACTACAAAAACAATAAGTTACCTTTACAGTGTAGTAGAAATTAGAATGTCTAATGTGAAATTAGAAAGTTAGAATAACTGACATAAATAAACTACAATCATAGTAATTAACCTTAACACTGAAGCAGCAATTAAAGGGACAGGTATGAATAAACTACAATGCAAATAGTTAAACTGTACACTATAGCAGCAGTGGGAATGTCAGCATAATTACACGACAGCAGTGGCAGTAATATAAGCAGTTGTGCTGTTTTATATGTTAACAATAACTTACGGTCATTAGTGCAGGCAATTGGAATTGTGCTGTGGTCAATTCAGATCTTTATATCAATAAAGGCACAAAATGCGCCAAAAAAGCTTTGGTCCCTTGTAGTTTAAATTGCTGTAATTAAGATTTTTTTCAAAGGAAATCAAATTTTCTGTGGTTTGTTTCTCTGATTCAGGCCAAATGCTAGCAGTTGTTGGTGGCAGTTGTAAGTGCCGTCTTGTTTTACTTATTTTATTTGAATATTGTATAACAATAATATAAAAATTCAAATTCTACAGGGTTCAGTGGTATCACAGTCTGCAGAGCGTATCACAGGCACTCTAGTTAATGCATGTGCTTCCGACATATGTGCTGGAGTGCATTTCAGAACGTCCCAGAAGCAGCTATGTATGCACTTTGCTGCTAAAAATACCACTTTGTCTATTTTGGTGGAGCTGATGTAAAGCTGTCTCGACCTGAAAGTGAATCATGTTGGTTTTCACAACATAGAGAGCATGTGCAAAATACTGATCATAAATGAAAACACATCACATCTAGTAATTCAGCGGTTATTTGACATCATAAAGCAGATTCATCAGTTGCTTGAATAAATTCCTGCAGTCATTATTTGACTCTATTGGCCCTTTTCCATTAGCCCTACTCTACTCTACTCTATCCGGCTCTACTCTACTCACCTTGTGCTGCTTTTTCATTCGCTCCAGTCGCCTGCCCAATGGGGTGCAGTGTCACTGTACACAGCTGAGCGGCACTGCCGTGACGTCATTTTGAGGCGACACAACAATCTGTGGCTTTTTGTCACAAACCGAGTAAAAAATAAAGGCAGAAGAAGGCTGCAAGTGGCAGAAGAAATACTCCTTGAGAAGCAGGGGAGAATTTTGAAAGCTATACAACAGAATGAAGCCGAGGACGAGAGCACTAGAGCTGCAAAGAAAAGATGTATGAGGGTAAGCTAATGGTAGCTACCGCTAGCATGCCAGATCGTCATGCTCATGACTCATCGATGATGACATTGTCTGACCAATCAGTAGCCAGCAGTTGGTGACGTCATCTTTTGGTATCGACTCAGCTCGCTTGGAACCAGAGCGGAGTAGGTACTAAAGCTCGCTTGTTTTAGGAGGTACCAGGCTAGTGGGAACATGCTGCAAATCGAGTAAGGCCGAGTAGAGTAGGTCCAAGGCGTGCTAGTGGAAAAGGGTCATTTGACCCAGGGTCATATTTCGTCCCCAAATATAGATTTATATATTTTTTTGTACCAAGTCTACCTATGTGGATTTTGGCATGCTTGTGAACCCCAAGCTCTATTTAGAACACCTCTCTCAAAAGCTGGATGTGCTCAAATGTTTACTGTCTCTTCAAAGACATGCATCAAAATGCTCAGGGAGAGACCAAACAAACAAAACACCACAATCTTGGTATACTGTATTATGATCTCACAAGGAAGAAAAACTGATACAAAGTGTCCCTACTGTCAGGGAAGGAGCTGCTTCCAATAAACAAGGGATGGAAACACATTTTGGGCCCTAACTTCATGGCGCAGCTCAGGGGGCGCAAGCCTGGAACACCCCGCGCAGTGTTAATTTTGTCCGGCACACCGCCATGAGCTGCCAATTTGACAATTTGGTGGACCGTCTGCGCAGAGATGGGTGGGACGGCGCACCAGGGGGAGGTGTCAGCAGATTCATGTTGGCGCAGTGACACTTTCATGCCAAAAACAGTGCAGAAAGTGCGCTGAAAGCTCGCCAGCTCCAACCTGGTCTATTCTCGGCGCCAGTGAAGCGCACCCTCCGCAGCTGTAATTTGGTGACAGGCGCACATGTGCACCTGTCACCAAAGTCTCAGAGGCAGGTTTTCAGAGTGTCAGACATATTTTAATGCAATAAACAATCACAGCAATCACTATTTAACGTAACCATCTGAATCAGCATATACATTTGTATCTATATTAATTGTCCCGTCACATCTGATGTCTGATTAAAGCCGTTTGTCATAATGGAAACTTAACCTGTCGACAGCTGGAAGTTTGATGCACATCTTACAAGTCAACAATAAACAGCCTTAACATCTGATACTCAGTATATATCTGGCTTCTCTCATTTCATTAAATTCAAAGAAAGAGGGAGAAAAAAGATGAAGAAAAAAGAGAGAAAATAAATGTATGTCACTAAGGATTGACTTGTGATTTCCCATATTCCTCTGTTTTATCTTTATTTTTAATGTGATCTAAAAAGATGGAGTACATTATTTCAAGGAGGATGAGGAGGAGACACCGGGAGAGTATACAGTGTATCACTAAAGGCTCTGCTATTTGGCGATGACAAACCAGGAGTGTTGGTGGATCACAAGCATTATAAATGGATAAGCCAGCTGCTGTGTAACTGTCTCTTAATTTTATACTCTTATTAATGACAAAGGAACAGATTACATCTGTCCCGGGAGCTGGCCCACACGGTGACGTGCTTTGTTGCCCCGGATGCGCGCCCCGATGGCCAGTCCGTTTTCCCAGTTGCTGAAGTGACAGCAGCTCTGACCATCTCCGCTACCGGGTCTTTCCAGCATACTGTTTCCGCGGTGGCGGGGATCATTCAGACCAATCAGAAGCTGCGCCTCGGCCGCAGCGCATTTAAAGGCAAGGAGAGGCGGTCATTTGATTGGTGAAGACAGCACTCTGCTGTGTTAAACCCACTCATGCCCTTTCGTCACCCTCGCTGGCACTTGCGCTAAGGGGCAGGGACGGAGGCCTGGATGCGCTCCTCTGCGTCTTGAGTTCGCCTCTCTTGGCACTGCAGGAAACTTGCAAAGTGTGCAGGTCACACCCTGTCCGCGCGGCGAAGGCCGGCACAGGGCAGGTGCGCCTGCGACTGCGCCTGGTCTACGAAATTAAAGCCCCTTATCTTTCAAGGTTGCTTGCAGTGGGGCTTGTGGTTATGGATGTGATCCAAACAGGGGTTATGAGACTTTCATGGAGTATCTTCACAGCAAAACTCAGATCTAGGTTGAAGTATTTAAAGTAAAAACAAAATGCAAAACTTACTTTATGCCACAATTACCTGACAAGTTTGGATTAACATCTTCTTCGAAGATATCAAACCAAGAAATGAGGCCTGTGTGGCTTGTAAAAAGTAAAATACACTGCCAACGAGACAAGCCAGATTTATCTTGAAGGTTGTCTTAGAGTAAAATGTTCTATCCAGATCAGCAGATATTAAACCTTAAATCAAGACCCTCACTGGGGGAAACTTTCTTCTTGTATTGGCAGATATTTTCTTGTACTTGCCAGCAATTAAGTGCCCAGTTCTTGCCTTTTATTCCTTGTAAGACATTTATCTGGACTTGTTGATTGATTGTGGTTTAGAATAACACTTGCCTGGATCTGAGTTTTTGCAGTGTGAGGACATTTCACCTTTAACACCAGCTGAGGACGGAGGTAAAAAAAAAAAAAAAAGGCCCTTTTTATTTATTTCAGCTCAACTCTGGTTCTATTCAAATGAAAATCTAAAACACTCTTTGGCAAAGAGGGCAAAATGTCTTTAAGAACATTAGCCAATACAATTATCATTATCATAAAAATTAACATTTTCCCCGTCCGTTTGTTAAAATATCCCTGTCCACACAGGTGTGTCCATTATATGAACCTTTTTTTCCTGTTTTTAATGCAAAAGCTGATTTATTTTGTATATCCATTACTAACGCCATGTCTAAGTGGTGTTACGATTTAACTTGCGACTATATCAACAGGTGATAGCACGCATGTTAACTAAGTATTTCTTTGTTTCGATTCCAATCTAGTAATCTTCATGAAATCTTATTGTGATTTTCCTGCATTAAACCCAAATAATAAGCAAAATAACAACAAAATGACAAAACAAGACCAAAAAAGGTGTAGGCTGAAGCCTGAGCTTATTGCACCTACCCTTTTCAAATTCATTATTTACTCAACTTTCTTTTGATTGATATGAAACAATAATACATTTTTATGTATCCAAAATCTGCAACACATTTTGTGCTCACACCACAGTTTTGTACTTTAAAATCATCTTTTGTTTAAGCAATTTTTTTACCCTACCATGTGTTTGAAATTCTTTCATTTCTATGTCTAATCCATTCTTCAGACTGCCTTGTACATCAGTGAAGCTATCCTCAGATCCACAAGTTCACAAAATTTTCGAGCTTGTAGCTTTATGAGTAATGTGTGTTGGTTCTCGATAATCTGCTCAGTTTCTCAGCCTGAATACTTTCTTTTGAAGCAAAAAAATAGGATTTGTGATTGTTTTATATGTTCTTCCCCAAACTTCCACGCAGTAAATAATGTATGTAAGTATGAAAGAACAACACAACATATGCAATGAATTTAAATTAAGAACATCTTTGTTTTGTTTTTTTTTACAATATTGCAGCTGATTTTGATATTTTGATTTTAATGCGACTAGCATGAGGTTTCCAACACAGTTTTTGGTCTATAATCACTCCTAAGAATTTATCCTCATAACAAGTTAACAATAGCGGGAATGTTGTATAAAGTATCACCTTGCAGAGATCGGCGCGGATTGTGACATTTCAGGTCCAAAATACTGTTTAGCTGTTACCATGGAGACACCCAAAGTTAGCCTTGCAGAGCAGATTGACCCGCCTGATTCATTGTATGAAATCCTGCAGGACCATCTTGCTAACGTCCATTGTCCAACGACTTCTTTTAAGCGTATGCTTAACAGCCCAATCAGGAAAGAGAGGTGGGTGCTGAAGATGTGAGGACAACAGGAAGTGACTGCATTTTTTACTTTTGTAATATAAAGGCAGCTTCTTAACGGTGTCCGTGGATGTGGCGATGTATGCGGATTTATCAGAAATTGACTCAATTTCTTCTTTCAAAGATTACCAAGGAACGTCACTTATATCTCTTTTATGGGGAATAAAGTTTTTTGTCTCGTTCCGACCGGGAATCACAGCTGGGAAACTGGGAGAGAACGTAAAAATCCTACTTGTGATGCCGGTTCGTCAATGGTCATCATGGTTACTCAGCAATACCTGGCGAAATCTGCTCTCCTCAGAAGTTTACCGTGAGAACATGGTGGATTGTCATTGACGAGGTTCATGTCACATGGGTGGTAAATGACACATCTGAAACGATAGTCTAAGGACTGATACGTAGTTTAAAGCTGGGGTTGGTAATTTTGGAAAACTAGCATGAATTTAAATATAGCATCCCCTCAGGACTCTGTCTAGCCCCTCCCACCCCTCCTCCAAAATGACCCCCCATGCACGCGCATGGCTGATTCACACCCAGAAGACTGATTTAACTTCAAACCCCCAGCACAACGATTTTGTTTTACACTACACCAAGTCAGTCAGCATTAGGAAAACAGCAAAACATTATCATATTAAAGTTTAAAAAAATAAACATGGAAAGTAGTTAGTACTCACAGCCCGATGTTGATCGGGGTATAAGCAATTTCCATGCCATTCTAGCTGTCAAGTCTCCTGTTTTGGCCATGAAACTACCGTATTTTACATATTTTATCCTCTTTCCCGACGTCCTCCCGTATTAATATTCTGTAAATTTCCGGTGTGATGATATAATAATAAAAACATTCCTCTGCCTCTCCAAACTGAACTCTTTCATGAGCCTGAATGGAGCGGTAATGCTCCAAAATGATGGATGCCAACTGTCGTAAAACCGAAGAAGAAGAAAAAGAACGTCCACCTGCAGTAGCCTGGGTGGCAGCTGTTGCGAGATCGGAGCCAACAGCAGAACAAACCAAGAAAAGCAAAGTGTTTATTTTAGATTCCTTGTACACCTGTCTTAAAATGTGAGGGATACTGGAGCTTGGTTGGGTTTGTGGGACGGCTCGTAGCAGGCTTCCCTTATATTCAAAGCCAAAACTTGAAAGGTAAGCGTTCTCCCGTGGACTCTGGTCCCTCTCAACTCGGCTACACGCACTGAGTCTGTGCACACTGGCAAAATGTATGAGCAGGAGGCGGACAGAATGGTGACAGGATTTCATTGGTTTAAAAATTGGTGATACGTCATGTTTATTGGTTGGTGTTTTTCCTGTTTTACTCCTGCTGTGGATAGCTGATAGTTTTCGCTCTTTTTTAAGAACACATTATGAATTAAATGCCATCTGGTCATAAAGACCATTTTGACCAGCATTACAAAAAGTGGATCTAAATCAGATTACCAACCCCAGCTATAAGCTAACGGGTCTAACAACAGGGTCTCGCTGCTACGTCATACTGTGGCTTCACATGGATTAGTCTGTGATGAGTGTGACTGGCAGAATGATCATCCAGTTGTCTTTGGAGGTTCTGCCTCTGAAAAAATTTTTGAATGGCTCTTTCCCAGTTGGATTAGTGAAATATTTTTCATGACGGATATATGAACTGTCAGTCTGGCTTGTCAGGTTAACCCAAAATGGTATTTTCAAAAATCTTCACTTTGGCTGGATTTATGGTTATTGGTTGTAACCTCCTTTCTATTCATTTGAATATTGTAAATGCCATGCTCAAGGTATTATACAGGCAAAAATGACATTCAAACAATAAATTAAAACAGCACGTGTTTAGCGTTTTCGTCACAAAGCTGCAATAATCATGAGTAAGTGTTTTCCACAGTGTCTAATTTTCTCCAACACTGAGTCTGACTTGGATCACAAACACTGCAATCATCTCTCTGCTGAATGGTGTAACACTGACTCCGGTGTGATCCCGTAACTAATTTACTGTAGATTACTATCAGTCAGATAATGAGAGATCTCACACTGCGTATACAGCCAACGCCACTTTTGCTAATGAAGGTAATTCTCATTGTGCGTCTCATTCACATGCTGACAATGATTGCGTCCGCTCTTCAGTGGAACGGAGACTCGTTGGGGTAATCATGGCGGTAAATTACAGCAGATGAAAGGACTGCGACGCACGCTCGGAGTCAGGATTATGATGACTCACTCAGATACAGATTTGGTGTCTGTACGTCTGATGTTGATTGATGAGTGCTTCGTTTTCTCGTTATTCAAGTTCGACTCTATCTGGTCTGAGGTCCCTCATGCGGGCAGCTGCTTTAGAGGCTTTTGATTTAAGTATCATCATCCATCAGTGGTCAGGCTTGGATTCAGATCAGACTTTTTAAACCCTGCAGAGATCAGTGGTTTCCAATCCTGTCATTAGTATGCATGGCTCTGCTGAGTGTCTTTGCAGGCACTCCACTGAGGATAACACTCTGGACTCTTTTAAAAAGGCAACAAGAAAACAAAATACTCTGATAGAGAAAGCTGCCCACATGGCGGGGTTAACAGATGTAACTCGATGCCTTGAAAACTTCAGGCTTTCTTTTAAATATTCCTAAATCTGACAGCATTCTGAAACAATTTCAATACCACACAAGCAAAATTTTGATCCAAAATAGACGGCATGTGGACTCTAGCACAACTTTTATTACCAAGATGGCCACATTATCATTTTTTCTGTGTCTAAGGGCAGCACTGTTACATATTTTTGGGCACTATTCAATAAGGGAAAAAAACACAAATAGCAAATATTTAGCTTCAAAAAAGGATTATACCAACATTAATATATTTTAACTCTAAGCAATCAAATATTCAGGATTTAATGAGCATGACAAATAAATAAAACTTATTTAATCCTCTTTCTTTTCTTTTTTTAGCTTTTTACTTCTTCCCAGAAAACAGATAGCAGATGAAGATATACAAGAGTTACAAGAGTGTACAAGAGTTAGACCAATAAGGCAAATAATACCTCCTTTTCACACAAGTCATAGATTAAGAGAACATTTTATACAGATATCAACAATAATCTTGAGTTCTGACATTTCTCTTATATTAACTAGCACAGGTAAGTGAGCTACCAAAAAGAAATATACAGTTGCACGAAAAAGCATGTGAACCCTTTGGGATTACTTGGATTTCTGCTTAAATTGGTCATAAAATATGTTCTGATCCTCATCCAAGTCACACCACTAGACAAACAGTCTGCTTAACTAATCCCACACAAAAAATGATAAGTTTTCGTGTTTTTATTCGACACAATATGTAAACAGTCACAGTGCAGGGTGGAAAAAGTATGTGAATCTTTGGATTTAATAACTGGTTGACCCTCCTTTGGCAGCAATAACGTCAACCAAACGTTTTCTGTAATTGTAAAAGGAATTTGGACCATTCTTCAGTACGAAACTGTTTTAGTTCAGCAAATATTCCTGGGATGTCTGGTTTGAATTGCTCTTTGGAGGTCATGCCACAGCATCTAAATTGGGTTGAAGTCAGGACTCTGACTGGGCCACTCCAGAAGCCGTATTTTCTTCTGTTGAAGCCATTCCATTGTTGATTTACTTCTATGCTCGGGGTTGTTGTTCTGTGGTATCACCCATCCTCTGTTGCACTTCAGCTGTTGGACAGATGGTCTTAAGTTTTCCTGCAAAATGTCTTGATAAACTTGGGAATTCCATTTTTCCGTCAATTACAGCAATCCGTCCAGGCCTTGAGGCAGCAAAGCAGCCCCAAACCATAATTAACCATAATTCACTAGTTTCACTTGTAATCTTGCTGTAGTGTTTTTTCACAATGAAAACCTTTCTTTATTCTGTCTGTCCACTGCATTATGTTGGGGGGATGCAGCTTCAGCGAAATGATTGTGATTGTTTTCTTTGAGCTTCTTTTTAATGCAAGAAAATAATGAATGTTTAACAGTTTTTAAGCACAAATATGTTTCCTCTACCACTGTTTCCAAATATATTTGTTGCTTATAATATTTTATTTTAATGCCTCATCAAAGTATTTAATTGTAAAAAACAAAGCATGTACCAACAATCTAAGGTAGTAAAATTACATAACCATTTATCCTAATTTGTGCATTAAGTAGTCCAGGTTACTCATGACACATCATATTTAACAGTTGTTATTGTGTTTTCTTCATGCTTCCGTTTTTTCTAAGCATCAGTGGGCCACATGGAGTGAAGTTTAGAGCCGCAAGCCACCTGTTGCCCATTCCTGCTCTTGCACAAGTTATTATAGCAAAACTGGAGGCAAACGCGAATCTCAAGGTTACTTTGTCCGATGCTTGCTCCATGTTTTTGAAAGCAAAATGAAATACAATTCAAGCGGTTTTGTTTAAATTTTGATCGAACATTCATCTGACATAAACTGGTATGATATTTTAGATGACAGATTGAAGGTTGAGGTCCTTTTGCCTCATTCTTGTTCTTGTGAAGGCAACATTTTTTTTTTTTTTTTTTTTTTAATGTATTTTTTAGGGCATTTTGTGCCTTTATTGATAGGAGAGAGACAGTGGATAGGCTTGTGAAAGGGGGAGAGAGAGTAGGGGAAGACACTCTGCAAACAGGTCACAGGTGAAGGCAACATTTTGAACACTTTGAAAGACTTTCTTTGAACAAATGTCCACTCAGTCCAGGATGATTTGGTATGGCTTTGACGATTTAAGGTTAAATGTTAATGTCACTGTTCCTCATTTCTGTCCTGTTGTGTAAATACAGCATCACAATAACTCAAGATATTTTTTCTTCAGACTTTGTTAGCATGTTTATTTGAATTCAAAGTCAAGATAATTAGACAGGCAGATGTCAAGGACAGTATGTCTTATGTTCATCTCTTGACTCAACATGCAGTATCTCAGAAGCTTTACAGGAGTTTAGTTCAAGCTTTGCAACAAAGCAGAGTCATAAGATTTTGGATCAAAGTTGCAACGTCTTTTTCTTTTGGCTCACAATTTCTGATGTTCATCCTGCGATTGTGAGGGCAGCATCGCAGAAACCATAAAAAGAAATTTCCTTCAAACTTTGCAAACAACAATTTAAAGTAGCAGTGGTAGACTTTTTTGTTATCGGTAAAACTCAGGGTCCATTGAATATATCTCATATGTTTGCTGTGATTCTTAACATGTGAGGGGCACATGTTGAGAGTTCTTCCAAGATTTTTTTTAATCAAACTTTGACAAAATGTCCACTGTTATTCAGACTAAGATTGTCTGGTAAGACTTTGGAGGTCATGGATCAAATGTCAGGGCCTCATTTTCATTCCCTGCGAGTGAACACGGTATGTCTAAGGTCAAGGTCACTTCACCCAATTTTTATTTCTTGATTTTGAAGGCAGTATCTTAAGAAAGCATTTGGGGACTTCAAACTTAAAACTTTCTGTAACTGTCAACTTTGACTTATGATTGAACTGGTATGCTATTTTGGTTAAAGCTCTTAAGGCAAAGTCCCCGTCAAATGTTCATTTTTAGCTTTTAAAAGTTGTTTTCCAAAAGCACTTTATTTTCTTTATAGCCATTCTGACATGTTGGAGGTTTTTGTTTGGCCTATCATACATATACCCACACTTCAATTGTAAGATTTCTAGCAATAACACTGTCTACCTTCAATTACATTAGATTAGACAGAACTTAATTAATCTCTTTGGGAAATTCCTTCAGGTAAATTAGGATTCCAATGGCAGTTTAAATAAGTAGATGGAAAGATACAGTTTATAAAAACAGATATAATCAAAAAAATTAACAAATTTTAAATACATATAAAACAAACACAAATAATAAAATGAAATCAATAGAAATAAAACATAACACTAAAATAAATAAATTAAATAAATATACAAAATAGAAGCAATGCTACTTAGCTCTTCCTCTTGACCACTACTTTTACTATTTGGCAGTCGTGTGTCTTGTAGAGGCATATATCCACCAGGAGGTCATTCTGCTTTTAGGTATTAGCCGTTTTGATTGGAACAGGCCAAAAGTACAATTATGAAGGCATAGCTACTTGGATAGTTGGTGGGGTTGTCTTGCTGTTTGCTTAGCCGTAGGTTAGCTAATTAAAATCACATGTTGGCTACACATGGCCCTTTTCCACTAGCACGCCGTGGCCCTACTCTGCTCGGCCCTACTCGATTTGCATCATGTTTCCACTAGCCTGGTACCTCCTAAAACAAACTAGTTTTAGTACCTACTCCACTCTGGTTCCAAGCGAGCTGAGTCGATACTAAATGATGACGTCACCGACTGCCGGCTACTGATTGGTCAGACAATGTCGTCATCGATGAGTCATGAGCGCGACGGCCTAGCATGCTAATGGTAGCTGCCATTACCTTACTCTCATACGTCTTTTCTTTGCTGCTCGATTGCTCTCTTCCTCGGCTTCATTCTGTTGTATAGTTTCCAAAACTCTCCTGTGCTTCTCAAGGGGTATTTCTTCTTGCCACCTGCAGCCTTCTTTTTACTCGGTTTGTGGCAAAAAGCCACGGATTGTTGTGTCGCGCTCAAAATGACTTTGTCGCAGTGCCGCTCAGCTGTTTACAGCGACGCTGCACCCCGTTGGGCAGGTGACTGGGGCTAATGGAAAAGCAGCACAAGGAGAGTAGAGTAGACCCTGGTCGAGTCGAGTAGAATAGGGCTAATGGAAAAGGGCCAGTAAAATCACTTGTCCATGGTCACTTGATAAATTGACTTTTGATCCTTTCAAGCCTCTATTGGCAGGAAAATGACAGCCAAAATGCAACGAAAGACTTCAAATACGCAAATCAGCGACCAAATGATTATGTCATGGTGTTCCCATCTACAGCCTTTGCTAACCTCTAGTGTAATGTTTCTACTCAGCTACATCTAAAGCAACCAAAACAAATTCTCTTCTGAATGCATAAAGGTTAAGTGGAAAACGAGTGCACTTCCCATAAAATCAGGATTCTGCTTTACTTATGAATAACTCAGAGAGAAGCAAGTTGCCTTATTGTTTTTGAGGTTAAAAAAGGCCTTCAAATGATCGTGTGCAGCGATCCATCATGCCTGTACACAAAGTTAAAATGTGCAGCTTTAAAAATGAAACTCTGTTCTGCTCCCAGGAGTACTTCATCAGCCTCAGGCACCAGGGGGCTGTGCTCAGTCCCTAACCTACCCACAGCTGAGGAGACAGATGCTGGAACAACATCTGCACTCATGGGACACTCTCCTGTGGGCTTTGGAGAGGCCGATTCAGGGCAGGTGGTGTTTCAGAGAAGAATTACAGAGATACATCAGCAGCTTTCTACCTGCTCTCTCTAAAACATAATGACCCTGATAGCAGCCATATTAATAAACAAAATGCACCTGCTGCAATTCAAGTGATGTATATGTGGCTCTCAGGCTGCATAGAAATGATTTTCTCCTTACTACAAACGAAACGCCGATCCTAAAGGGACCAGCATTGAAATAAAGAGGATTTTACTGCCGGAACAATAAGAATATTACTGACATTTATGTGCTCTTTTGTGTGTTTCATCAGCAAAAAATACCTTTGAAAAATGTTTTAAATCCTCTAAAGGAGTGGGACCATTTGTACCAAGACTAAAATGATATTTTGACGGCAGTACAGACTGTAAAAAAGGCGTAGTACCTGTTTTTAAGAACATCATGTTCCTCAAAGCTTTTCTTAAATGAATGCTTGTACTGCATTTCTCACCTGTCTGACAGTTGTACACCCTGCAGATGAACAGAACCATCAGGTGGTAGCTGTGCTATTTGGCAAAGTCAAGATCACCTATCTGCATTTTGCTGATGATGCTGTGATCCTGACAGAGACTGTAGATGCCCTTGCAGGAGGCTCTTGAATTGCTGAGTTAGAAGGCTGAACCACGGGTGTGCGTGTCTCCTGGGTAGAAACAGAGATACAGACATTCAGAGATGCCTTGGATGCTGCCATCAAATCGTTGTCTGTGTGGTTGGTGAGAGTGTTGAAGTTGTGGAGCAGTCCGCTTACCCATCAATCTGCTGACAGTAAGACTAAGAACACTCGCAGACTTGGCCTCGCTTTTGGTAGGATGAGTTGACTGGACAAGGTGGAATGGCGCTCATGGTATCTTGTGCCGTTGAAAGTCAGAGTTTTAGATCCCCAGTCCTCCCAGTCTTGTTGTACTCTTGTGAGTCCTGGGCACTGACAACTAGACCCATTTTTAGGTATTTTAAGCTGGACCATTTGTCCAGTGCTAACATGCTCAAGAAGAACTGGAAGGGTCAGCTGTACTCCTACAGGCACCTGATCACGCTGTACTAAGGGCGAATCCCAATTCTCCCCCTTAGCCCTTCCGCTTCATCTTACCCCTTTCCTTTAGCCCTCTGTTTTGAGGGCCAAGGAAAAAGGGTGAAACACACGGCTGAGAAAAGAGACGCCACTCTATTCTACTCTACGTCATCTCTCAGAGCCGCTCGCTGGCTGCGACAAAGGCAGATGTGACAGTAACCATTCTTCTTCTTGAGATGTACATAGCAGTTTTGGGCCACAGACTTAAAACAGACAAGAGATTATACAGTGCGGACCCACGGCATGCAATTTAAGGTGGGCTTCACACGAGTACGAATTTGTAAGACTCCGGTAAAATAAACTATCGATCTGGTGATATTGACACACGGAGACGCGTATTTGTCCCTGACTCCGCATCTTTTTTGAAAACGGGTTTGCAAGTGGATATCTGCGTATTCGTCTTCATGCCGTAGTTGGTATACACAGATAAGTCCGGAAAAGACGGTGACCTCATAGCACCCGTCCTCCTCCCCGCCCCCCAACTCACGCTGTCACACACACACACACCAACAACAACTATGATGGCAGCAGCTATAAATATTGCTACGACTTTTACACCAACATTTGCTCACAGAACACCAACAACGCAGCTACGGCAACAACAGCAATAAGTGCTCATGCAGAGACGCAGCATGTTACACCCCAGCATGCAATATGGGTTAGGAGCATGCGTGGAAACCCACAGGTACGTCCCAGCGTGGATTTTGCGTTCTCAAGTAAATACACAAGCCTATCTACAATACGATGTGTAAACAGCGATCCATGTTTTGATGCCGACGCCAAGACAATACGGTGCCATCCTCGTGTGAGGAGGGCCTAAGATGCTCGACCACTCCGGCTGCCTCACTTATTTAAATTAGATGGCTTTTCATGAATATCATCATGGCGCTTATATCCACTGCAGCTTACGCCCCCCCCCGCCCCCCCCATATTTTTGTACATCTGATGGTAGGCTTCTGTAAAGTACCTAAATTGCTTTTAATAATAATAAAAACAAACATAAACACCTTCAAAGATGAAAGAAAGGTGAAGTAGTCGGGGAAGAAGGCAGGCATCTCACCAAATCAAGGCTGCATCCGTTGAGCTGCATTGTAAAGAGAGTAAAATAAATAAATAAATAACGGCGCTACAGCTTTGTACCAGGGTTATTCTAGGTCGACTTTGTCCACGGAGCAACATGGTAGCGGTCTCGTGTTAACAGGGAAAGACCCTTTGATTTATTGTTGTATATATTAACAGTTACGCAGTTACCGTTCGGCACCGCTATTAACTGAAGCTCGTGTTAGCTTAGGTACGGAGACTTACCTCAACACAACATAGTTAGCAAACATTTGCTACAGCTCACAACAAGAACGCCCAGCCGACATCACACAAGGTATTGCAAAGGAGCTGACAAGAACACTAAACGTTAACTGCCCCTTTTTAATTACTGACGAGAACTATAAATAATGATAATTATGATGATAAAGGTAAAGAAAATAAAACTCTTACCAACTTCCAGTATGATAATGGAGTCGACGAAGGTGTGATGAAGGTGCCGCGTTTTGAAGAGGAAGTTCTTCTTCTTTGGTCATACCTGCAGACCACGCCACAACGGTAAAAACACATACTGCCCCCTACTGACTGAACTGTTATGTAAACGGATCTCATTTGTTTTATGTCTTTCATTTGAATTAAATTTAAATTTAAAAGAATTGTGTAGTTTTTATTAATTTATCATAGATAAAGGTGTGAAATAAGTTTAATTGGGTACAATCAAGTTAATTTGTTCTTCTAATACCTATGACAGTGAAAAATCATTTTTTGAGTGTATGAATAAACACGTGGAATTCTCTCCTTAACAAAAAAGTGGGAAATAACTGAAAACATGTCTTATATTCTAGTTTCTTCAAAGTATCCCTTTGCTCTGATTACTGCTTTGCAGACTCTTGGTATTCTCTTTATGAGCTTCAACAGGTAGTCACCTGAAATGGTTTTCACTTCTCAGGTGTGCCTTTCCAGGGTTAATTAATGGAATTTCGTGCCTTATAAATGGGGTTGGGACCATCATATTTGTTGTTCAAAAGTCAGGCTGATGCACAGCCGACAGCCCTATTAGACAACTGTTACAATTAATATTATGGCAAGAACCAATCAGCGAAGTTAAGAGAAATGAGTGGCCATCATTACTTCAGTGAGAATCTACAATGTAATTAGTGATGAAAATAAAGAAAACGCATTGAATGAGAAGGTGTGTCCAAACTTTTGGCCTGTACTGTATCTCTCAGGAAAATGCTCCGATGGGGTCACTAAGGCTGGGGACAATACACGCTTCACTTCCCCTCCCTCTCCTCATCAACAATGCAAACATGTCGAAGAAGCCACCTGAGACACCAGCTAAGTTGGCGAAGAAGCTACGAAATTCCCAGCTTACTCCAAAGTACAGAGCAGTGCAGTTTTGTAACAATGATTATGTGTTTGGCGATCAAATGTTGTGCAAATTTTGTCAGCACACTGTTGACTGGATCAGTAAAGATACATATGAGGACCACCTGAAGAATGAGTGATTATATTTGATTACTTTAGTGTCTCAAGGTTACATTTATGTGAGATACTGAAAAATGAATTTTTAAAAACTAAAACTGGAAAGGAAAAAAGCGGAATATGGGAAATACTAAAATGACGAGCGGAGCAATACATGGCCCAAGTTGATGCAGTATCTTCCAGACCTGACCTGATCTGACCTGATGGTTGGCCCCTAAAATGGACAAAATATGATACATGGGTTGTGCTTTATATTTAAACATATCATGGTTTGTTTTTCCTCCCAAAGAGTAAAACAATAATTCAAGTTGTTGAGTTGACATATCTAAAAGTGAGAATTTGTTTTCTAATATTTTCTATTTCATGGTTTCGTTTTTTCCTTTTCCTCTGCTGTGATAACTTCCTCCACAACAAATCAATCCAGGGGGGAAATTTATGTATATTAGTGAGAAAATAACCTTTAAATAATTCAACAGTATAGTGATTTTCGCTCGCATAAACAATATTCCCATGACTCAAGACAATAACCAAATAATGCGTCTTCTCTGTCAGTAAAAACTTGCTGAGTCAGGATCACTGCCTCCCTGTTGGCTCTACACCTGTCAATCAAACCTGTCCCATTCAGCCCATTGGAAAACAATGTGTACAGGCATCTGTTAACAGCCCTGAACACACAGACCTGAAGATAAATCCTCGGCGGACACAGCAAAGATTTAGTGGCGTAAAGAGAGATTTTCCTCCTCATTAAATTGATCCATTGTTGACTGTGAGAGAGAGACAGAGAAGAGTGTGTTTGTTTGTGTACTTTGAGGTGCAGTTGTGTGTGTGTGTTGGCAGTGGGTTGTGTGTTTGTTACCCCGTGTGGGCAGGTGAGTTAGCGCGTTACTCGGCCCAGGTGGGTCTTTCATTCTTCTTCAGCCGGTATAATTAAAATCTGCAGTTTCCACGAGGGCAAAAATCATTATCGTATTAAGAGAGGGGGACGAAACAAACAATTAGCCCGACTATTCATTTGTGAGTCGATGAAAAGGCTCTTTATTGCCGTGAATGAGGCTGACTGTGTCCTTGAAGGAACACTCCAAGATTTATTGACCAAGGGGCTTGAACTCAGAATGGAGAATGAAAGAAAAAAGGAAAGAATGAAAGAGAGACATGGAAAGGACTAGAGGACAGACAGAGTAAATAAAGGGCATCATATACGTGGCGGCAAACAATTGAAGCTTTGCTGGTTTTGTGCATGGTGGTCTATTTTTTGATCTTGAGGAGTTTCTTGGTGTTTATTCGAAAAACATTGGAAGTCTGAGCCAAGTCCTGACCAATAAGCTTCTTTGGTATTTACAGGAATAGTCTGTTTAAAAAACAGAACCACAATCTGTTCATGTCACTCCAAAGCATATAACACATGGCTAAAATCTTTAACACAGCAGCCTAAAGCTGCGTACACACCAGACGCTACTTGTACTACCTCGGCGATCACTCTCCATGCAAAGTCAATGTACAACCATGATGGGGCGGGGCTAACCCTCCCGCAATGCATTTGCTGCGTACAAGACGATCACTCCACTCGTCGCGTGATATCAAAGCTTAAAAAAAGTTGATCTTTTCAGGCGATGTCGTGTGTGGCTGTGCGGCAACAGCCAATTAGCGGTGTGTGCATGTGTGACGGTATCCATGACAGACAGTTTTTCATCCGGACTACAGAGGAACAATTTATGTCCGTGTAGGAAAAATTAGTCAGTGAGGACATTAGTTCCGCCGAGACGGACCGCAGAGAACTCTCAGATGATGCTGCTGCAGGGCATCAGCTGCAGTGTTTTGTGGTTGATAAGTGAGTGAAATGGATACAGCTGGAACAACATCCACTTATACATCCTATTATTTGATTTATGATGTGATCACGGTGAAACTTGAGAAAACGTGACGTCACCGAGTGATGGCCGACGGCAAAGGTTACCAAATTGAGGTATTTATGGACACTCAACATGACTTCAGTGGGTGACACGATTTTGATTGCAGAGTTGCTTGCAGTGTGAACGCAGCATAATATTAACCTGACACACCAGATGGACTGTTGAATATATTCACAGGTCCATATGGGTAACAGCTTATAGAAAGTGTTCGGGAATGGGCGGATCCTTTCAAAAGTATTGGACAAAAGTTCTATCATTCCATTTTGTTGTGGGCCAACCAGATAATGCAGGATGTGGGCACTACTGCCACGGCGTAAAGGGCAGGACATGAGTCATTTGTCAAATCAACTCTCATCAAAACATGTCAGAAATTTAGCAAAAAAATAACTTGTATTGAGAAATGCTTTCAGTGTTTTTTGTTTATAATTTAACAAAGATGTGGTCCAGGTCTTGTAGAAATGTTGCTGAAGCTGTTAGCATCTACACTTGCTTGTGGCTCCCATCTCTAACTGCTTTAAGGCCTCTGATTGCACCATGTTGGTCCAGGCGCAACTGTTGTCGATTGGAGTTTGGCAGGAGGAATCTGACTGATAATAACCACTGAATAATATCATCTGTAGGAATCTTTATAATAACATTTTATTTAGTTGTTATTGTCTGTTTATCATTAATTCCTCATAACTGCAGTAATTTAACTGTGTGATGGTGTCCTCTCTGTCTTCTCTTTAGGTGAATCTGCTAGCTTCATACACGCTCTGACACAGCTCTGTTTGCCTTCCGCCTACATGCAGCAACATAACAACAAGCCCGCAGGTAGGAGAGAAATAACTGTGCATATGCTAAGGGAATTTTCTTCCATGTTCTTCTTCCTTTGTTTTTTTTTCCTATTGCAGTGAAACCAATAGTAAAATAAGGGTTTTTCTATTTTAATTCACATTTTAGCATGACTTACAGCTGATCTCTTGACATGCAAAATTATACCTAGAAGTATTCTGAGCAGTTCAATAAATTGCTATATAATACATTATCCTCAACGCTGATCATGACAGTAATTTAGATGCACTTTGGACGGCTCTGCTTCAAAAAAAAAGGCTGACAATCACATTTAGACCAGCATTTTTTACAAGAGTGACAAGTCTTCGAAAGAGAAAAGCACAACAAAACAAATGATCAATCCCCAAAATAACCATACGGTAAATGGACTTGAACTGGTGAAGTGCTTTTCTAGTCTTTCCACGCCTCAAACAGTAACTCACTGATTGCCCTGAGTTTCTTTGTTAGTTCTCCATCAGTATTACTTAACACACCTATGCCACCCATTTACAAACCACTTACACAGCAGTAGGAGTGACTTAGGGTTCAGTGTCTTCCCCAAAGACACATCAGCATCTGACAACTTGAGCTGGGCTCAACCCCTCAACCCCCTGAATGATGGTTGAGCAAACTTCCAAATCAAGTCACCAACAAACCATTTACAAAGAATATTTTCTTCTTCACTTAAAAACAGACAGACTTTTTCATTAAGATTCAGCAAACACGAGACCTTTAAGATCAACAGTTTGTAACTTTCTCACCAAATCTTGTAGTCCAAAAGATGGTACCCTGTACAGTAAGTCCTAACAGGGACAATGACATATTCTGTGTTTTCCAGATTGTAAGTCGCACTTTTTTTTCATAGTTTGGCTGGTCCTGCGACTTTTAGTCAGGTGCATCATACATATCAAAATATACATGTTTTAACATGTTTTTTTATTGACAGACATGAACAGAGGAGTAAACATTGCCGCCTACAGCTACGAGAGAGCGCTCAAGGCTAGACATGAGCAAAATGCCAACAAAATGAAAATCCTTTTCTGACAAACTGTAGGTCATAAAATATGTAGCGCTAATTGAGTAGAAATAAAGTTTGGAGTGAGTGAGAAACGCATGAGGGACTGGCGAAAAACAGAGGTTACTCTTACTCAATGAAGAAAATGAAGTAAGCTAATCGCGGGCTGAAAGCAAGACCGCCAGAGCTAGAGGAACAAGTCCACAGATGGGTGCTTGAACAATATGCTGGGAGAGACTTGTTACAGGCCCCTTTACGCTTAAGGTTAAAGATGGATATGGATACAGACAGAGCCTCTTGTCCTTGCTCTGCATTCATTTCATCAATATTTCTGCACATTTTCATAAAGCTTACGGATACGGGCAAAACAGAGCAGCACCACCGGAAACAGTTTGGCGTGTTGCTACCCATTACATAGCCCTAGTGAGACACGAAGAAGAAATAATTAATGGTGGAACTTTTTAAGGAGAAACTGTGCAAGTTACTTAGAAAGTAAAAACATCTGTATGATGTTGCTTCGCCTGGACTCCAGAACAGACAAATAGAGAAAAAAGAAAAAACGCTGGAAGGAGACTGGTAAGAAATTAAATAGCATTTAGTCAATAGCAAAGGAGTAGAGGTCTGTGCAGACAGATTTGTTCAGGCCCCCTGGTGTATGTTTTGGTTCACAGCAATGCCAACGGGAAGGGCGCAGTGGGCCTTCTTGGTTTTACCACTTCATACAAAGCAACCACCTCTCTATCAAAGAACTAAATACATGCGACTGATAGTCTGGTGCGAGTTATATATGTTTGTATGTATGTCTTCAGCCTCGAAGTTGTCTTATTCCTCATCAGTTCCAATAAGCTTTACAAATTTTGAACCTACACATCTTTCTTAGCTAGCAGTCATCGATTGCCCTCTACAATATGACCAGGCTGTAGCAACAGTTGAATATACATAGACTTAAGCACTAGCAGAGTCCTATTAGTCCTACATTTGTCCTGTATCTTGTACCTTGTCAATTGACACAACCTGATTCTGACCACCTCAGGCTCAAAGCCTTCTCCAAAGGACCTGATCTGTTTTCTGATGCTGCCCCAACACTTTCAACATGAAAGAGCTGCAAAAGAGGCGTGCATTGAGCGGCTGGAGCTTCCAGCTTTACACAAAAAGATACAGGAAAAGGTGAGAAGCCCACAGAGTCAGGGTTTTCTCTCAGCTGTGTTCTTTAAAGCTGATTTCAGATTTATTGACAGAACTCATGTTGATGCTGGTCATGATTTTCACAGCTTGCTTTGATGCTTCAGTCGAAATGTATTCATGGTAGATGGAAAAGTATATGGAGAAGAAAACTTTCTCAGTTTTTGATGAATATATCTCAGGATTAAGGCTGTCACTTTTCCTTAAAATCAAACTTGAACGGTTTTCAAATATGCACCCAAATAACCTAAGATACCCCCTGTAGTAAAGGACACAGTCTCTCTTATCTGCCCCTTTGTTAAGGACACTGCCAAAAACGCAACCACATACTCTGGATTGAACTCTTGACAAAGCACTGCTGCACTCGGCTGTATAACTCGGAAGCCAACAGTTGACCCCAGAAAATTGATGTAGAGGACAAGTGAGTAAACTTTTTTGCACATAACCAACACTCTTTGATTTTAGTTGCCATCAATGGTGTAGAACTAAAAATTCTTCCACAGTTCTTCTCAGATGATGACTTATCCCCATATTCCACCAGTTATTTGAAAATTAAATATAAGGTGACAGCCCTACTCAGGATATGACTTGGGCTGTCATTTCAGGAGGAATATACATAGGGAAACATTTTAGTAAAGTTCAATTTATTAAGCAATGCTAAAAAATGTTTGTAGCTAACGTGGACATTCTGAGGAGTTTCCTTTAAACTTGAGTGTATAATCTGTTGACAAACATTCCTGTTGTCCTTTATGATAATGCTTTAGAAAAAATGTGTTTGAAGTTGATGTTTTTTTAAAGTAGGTGTGGCTGTTAGAGGGACAGTGGGGTGTTTGGGCAATTAACTTTGATTAGTGTCTCCTTGAGGACAGAGGCGACCAGTCATATGGTGAGGAAATGCTGAGACACAAGACTCTGGAGACAATATAAGATCTTGTTGACAAGTTTTTTTTTTTCTTGTTGATGTTCCCCAAAAGATTCATTAAGCTGTATTCGCATTGACATTTTGACCAACTTTTGTCGAATTGCAGAGAAATGTTGAACCATGTCAAGCTAAGTCAGGCTGAACTGAACATTGACTTCAGCTGAACGACTGTGATGATTGTTGGTTTTGTTGACAAATTTTACTTCAAGAATTTTTGACATTTGATCCAACATGCTTGTGAACACCAGCAAGAGTTGGCCACTGCTTACCTTTGCTAGGCTCAGTTAGTTACATTTATCTGTTAGTGAAAGTTGAGGCCTGCTTGCCAGTAGTTCAACAAGCATCAGCTCTGTTGAGTTAAGCTGCTTCCTTCTCAGGACTGGACTCTTGTTGCACAACTTGATACGCCCTTTTGAGGACAGCCATCTTTTGTCCTCTAGGCATAGTGTCAGAATTCTGAGACCAGCTGAATCTGCCTGTATATGTATGTAAAGCAGTGGCGATTGCTCTAAGACTGCAAGGGAAGCTCGGCTTCCCCAAAAATGTCACCAAAAAAGTGGTGATATGTACTGCTGTGTGTACATTTCATTGACTAAATATGCACTAGAATACCTTAATCTTTTGTTCAGAATCAGCTACTTATCACAGGTAACTGGCGCGACTTCCTTCTGATTCATCCCCGCGGCATCTCAGCGCTTTAACACAGTTGGATGCTGAGTGTCTTCTGACTTCGGGGGGGAAGCGTAGAGTGGGTTGTTCCACTGTGGAAACTGGACGGTCATTGGATAAATGCTGGGCTTTGTCCAGCCCATCGGATGCTCAGTGTCTCTGAGGGTCTATGAGGCAGTGGGCTGGCCATGACGCTCGGCTTCTGCATGATGATTGGATGATCTGTCTGAGGCTGAAGCCCTTTTTGATTGACAGGTAAATGAGCCAATCAGCGATCTTGAAGTGTAACCCTCCACTGGAGCATCTTCTAAAGTTTTACAGGAGCTTCTCCTGTTTGAAGCGGCTCAAATTTTACACCGGCAACACAATGGGCCAAGACCATTTAAGCCTCCTAGCTCTGCTGGCCATTGAGAGAACACTGGTAAAATCCCCTTTTCTTGAAAAGGAACGGAGGGTAGAATTTACATTTAAATAAATAAACAAATGTATAATTTAGGCTGAAAAAAAATGAGCTTCCCCTCCTTGACTGACCAGCAGCTGCCACTGATATAAAGTTTATGCATCCACTTTTTATGGCATTCATTGAGTGGCATCTCAAAATATTTGTACAACAATCAGCTGCACAAAGCTGCGTTAGGCCAAAGTTCCTCTACGTTGAGTAGACTACCCATGCGTTTCATTGGCACTGGCAAAGATTTAAAATCAGTCTACCATTTTTGTCCCGACTTTCCCTCTCTCTTTCACTTTCCTGACTAAGAGCAGCAAATGCCAGATTGTCTTATGTCTTATAAGATTATCCTATCAGATTATCCTGTGGTCTGTGGTGTGTTAAGAGTGAATCTGTCCTGGAGTGCTGGTTTGATGGAGTGGTTAGCAACCAGGCACGTCCCATACTTCTGCCGGCCCGGGTTTGAATCCAGCCTGTGGCCAGTTTGCAGAGTGTCTCCCCCTACTCTCTCACCCCCTTTCACAAGCCTATCCACTGTCATTCTCTCCAGTAAATAAAGGCACAAAATGCCCAAAAAAATACATACAAAAGTGAATCTGTCCTTATAATCGCCAAAAAAATGGGTGGGGGATGCCAATATTAAACTTGTTCAACTTATACAGCCAAAAATCTTCATGTATGTGGGGTAAGTCGTGGACTCCCGAGTCATGACCACATGAAACATGAATGTAGCCAATCAAGAGGCAAGTTGGCTGAGGAACAAGGAAGCAGGCGTAATATGAACAAGCATGCCAACCTGAAACATAAAGTTCTGGGGACTTCAGAGGAGGACCAGCAAACATGTTCACACTGTCTCCAGGATTTTTTCCACAGTCTTGTCTTTTTTTAAGTTCAGGATTTTCTATCAAAAATATTCCTAAGACCACTGTCGTTCCCTCTTCTTATATGTCCTCTTCCATGTTGCATGTTTTGCTTCCTGGTTGTTAGATCAAGTTTGATGAGGTGAGATTTCTGTGTTGTAGGACTAGATTCTAGATCATGGTGGGACAGAACGGTTATATGTTTGGTGTGCTTTGTTAAGATTGTCGGACAACACCACACACACTAAAAGCAAGCTTTTCAATGCCAGATTTTTTTAATCTCCATTTGTGGTGTCTTTTACAGATAAAAAAATCTGTTCAGGTTCAGAAAGACATTTTGTGTGTGCCCTGCTTTATTCAGGGATCTGACGGGAAATGTCTTACCTCACTAGAACAACATTTCTCTCTGCTTTGGAAACTACAACCTGCTTTGAACACAACAAATTTAACCCTGGGAACAAGCTTGAACCAATCGTTTGAAGATTACGCAACTATAGTCTACAGCAGTTACTTGATTGTTTCGGTACTTGGTTGTTGTCGGCTACGATAATAGAATATAAGCAATTTGTCTAAAAGGCAAGTTAGTATATGCTGTCTATGAGCTCAAACTTGTTGGTTTAGTTAACACTTCTATAAACCTTCTTTTCCAACTTTGCCAGAGAGTTTCTTTGGCTTTGCCTGGTGAGATTTATTCCAGTTTCCTCCTTCAGATTCCTTCTGGCTTCTGAAGAGGCTCAACATGGCTTCAAGATCTGTTTAGATAAATAAAACTTTAATGTGGTGGGTGTGAGGGACAAAAGAGCAGGAGAGGCAGGAAGAAGGGATGGTGGGTAGACGGCAGAGAGGCTAACAACGAGCGAAAAAAAGGGAAATAAGACGGAAGAGCAAATGAATCAGTAGCGACTCATTCATCCCCGCTGATCGATAGACGGTTGGATGGATTAATGGGCGAGACACAAGTGCGACAGCGGCGGCCCACACACACCTGCAGGGCCATTGATTTGTGGCTCTCGGTGTGTGATTGGTCCTACTGTGTTTGAGGTTCCCCGCTTACCTTGACTAAAGTGTGAGTGGGTGTGTGAATGTGTCTCTGTGTGCTGCTGCAAACTCTTTCTTTAGGGGTGTTGTTAGGCCAGGCTGTGTGTGGAGACAGCAGCTAGAGCTCGATAAGCATCCAGTGAAGGGGAGAGCCGCAGGGCAATTATTCTGAATGACTCAAAGGTAAGGGGGAGGGGGAGGAAAGGGGGAGGGAATGAAAGGTGGCATCAATGGAAAAAAGGGAGACGAGAAAGAGGTGAAATAGAAGGAAACTGGATCTACCATCTGGCTCTTATGTGCCAATGCAAGGCAAAGCATGGAGGCAAAGTAAAGTGATGGATCAGGAAGGGGTTACGCTTTGTCTTCCGTAATCCAATCAGTTCACATTGAAGTCCACGTGTGTTTGTGCATAATTCATGAAAAAATAACCTTAATGCATTCTTGAAGTCTTAGTTTTAGATGTAGCCCCTTCAGTTATCCCCTTCCTGAATACCTATTGAGTTCCAGCCAACTCCCAGCCACTGAGAGCACCCACATCCTCTCTCGACACCCCACTACCCCTGTAAATATGCCCGTTCATGTTGTTGCAGGGTGTCCTCATGATATGGTGCTTCCTTTGCAAAAACACATCCAGTGGGTTTCAACTTATTAGCCTTTCTGGAATAGCATTACCCATTTGGTCTTCAAATCATCACCAGGATTCTCATTACATCCACAACAGCGGGCAGGTTCTGGCACTTTCCAGTCATAGATCTCTTAAGAAAAGTAGGGAAAAGCTAAGTGGCTCCATCTATATCACACCTGGTTCAGACCAACTGATTGATTTGGGATGTGTGAAAGCTCACACAAACTCTGCTGTAGACCAAATTATCAAACTCTGATTTGCCTTAAACAGGGTTCTTGTTTTTTTTTCAAGGTGATCCAGAGTTTGATTTGTGGTGGGTACATTAGCCATCCAAAGTAAGTAAAGGTCCAAACCATGCAAGCTAACTAAAGAGCAGTGAGTTGTTGCTTAATTTGGCCAAATATCACAACAGTATGCAAGCTAGCGAAGAGTTTTCTAACCACATCAAGCAGAGTGTGGAAAATGTTAGTGTTACAGTTAGGGCTGTCACTTTGGTGCATTAATCCCTGCCGATCCCGGTTCGAATCCAGCCTGTGACCACTTTGCAGAGTGTCTTCCCCTACTCTCTCACCCCCTTTCACAAGCCTATCCACTGTCTCTCTCCTATCAATAAAGGCACAAAATGCCCAAACAATACATTAAAAAACAGTGTTGATGAATCCTTTAATTTCTTCCTGGATGTGGATCAGCACCAAAAACAAGTAACTTCATCCTTGTGTCATGACCAACAATTCCTTAAAATGTCAAGAAAATCAGTTGAGGACTTACACAGTACTGTAATTAGCAAAAATGGCAAAAACATCTGTACCTTTTAATGTTAACAAACCTGCCTCAGTCTGCATCTGTCTTTTGATCACCACCACAATCGAATCACTTCTTCCTTGAATCATGAAGAACATAACCTGAAAATGTATAAAAGCCTGTTGAAAACTTTTGGAGGTACTGTATTTCACTCCCAGACAACACCAGCAAAGATACTACGTACCTCCTTGGCAAAGGTAAATGCTGTATGTCATTTTGAACTTAGGGAATTCATGGGTCTGGCCTCCCTGACCTGTAACTTTTGACTTTCTCTGATCAGTAAAGCAGCGAGTCAAAGTGGACATTTGTGTTAAGTTTGGAGAAAATCCCTGAAAGTATTTTTTTAATACTAATTGGCAAGCCGGACCGAGAGGACAGATGCACAGCCAAAACATAAGTCTTTCAGCCTTAGCTATTTTGGCATGGAGGCATAAAAGCAGCAGGGAAGAGAAAAAGGGACGGTGGACAAAAGACAGAAATCATGCCCCAAAAACAGATTAGGCCTGTCAAAAAGACTAACTCCAGCTCCCTTCTAGATCTCTCAGTGTCTCACCTCATCTCCCCCTTAAGCCTCCCTCTCCTCCCCTTGTTGTCTCCTGCTAACGGCCTCAGTCTTGTCTCCCCTGTCCTCTCTGTCATTCCCCCTTCCTCCCCTCTGTCAGACCCTGTGATAGGAGGTGAATCAGACCATGAAGACAGCGATGAGAAAAAGGAGGAAAACTTGATACTTATCTGTTGTTTCTCAAATTGAAGCTGCCACATTCGGAAATGTCAGGAGGTTTTTTTACATCAGAGGGTGATGGGAATATTTCATTAGAGATGTGATGGCTACTGTCAGGCTCACTTTTCCAAAACTTTAATGTAGCAGAAGTTTTGGAATTTAATCTTTTAAAGCTGGGAGAAATTTTGATCTACATCTGATTACATTTAACATTACTACATTAATCTCTCCAACGGCCACTCGATAGAAAATATCGTAAATCATTGATGATTAAATGTTGAATTGATATCCACTTACAAATGATTCATCAAGTGTTGTAATAAACCATTTATTGTGATTTACTAGACCAACAGAATAAACATCTACTTACACTCCAAGTATTCCTGAAGGCAGTTTAAAGTGTGTTTACCAGTTTGGATGTAGGGCCCTTTTTTTGATGGGGTTTTTAAGGCTGAAATGGCCTTTTTCCACTAGCAAGCCTTGGCCCTTCTCTACTCGACCCTACTCGATTTGCAGCGTGTTTCCACTAGCCTGGTACCTCCTAAAACAAGCTAGTTTTAGTACCTACTCTACTCTGGTTCCAAGCAAGCTGAGTCGATACTAAAAGATGACATCACCGACTGCCGGCTACTGATTGGTCAGACAATGTCGTCTTTTCTTTTTAGCTCGATTGCTCTCGTCCTCGTCTTCATTCTGTTGTATAGCTTCCAAAACTCTCCCGTACTTCTCAAGGGGTATTTCTTCCTGCCACCTGCAGCCTTCTTCTGCTTTCCTTTTTTACTTGGTTTGTGACAAAAAGCCACAGATTGTTGTGTTGCGCTCAAAATGACGTCACCGCAGTGCCGCTCAGCTGTTTATAGCGACACTGCACCCCTTTGGGCAGGCGACTTGGGCTAAAAGCAGCACAAGGCGAGTAGAGTAGAGCCGGATATAGAGTCGAGTAGAGTAGGGCTAATGCAAAAAGGTCAAAAGTTTCAGTGCAAAGCCAAGCCAAGAGCACAAATAGGATTAGCTAACTTTATACACCTGTGTGTTTGGGGAATAACATGAGATTAAAGGAACACTCCAACATTTTTGTTGTTTTTGTGTCTTGCTTCACTCCTGTGTCCATGACAAGCAAGTAGACACCATTATTTTGACTATGCGTGAAGTAGCAAGGAAGAGACGGATAAAGTCCCCCTACTGCTGGTTAGCGTTGCTCAAACACTGGGAGTCAATGGGTAATGTTAGCCTGCCTCTGCCTACAGTCATCAGATAAACTCTTCAGCAACTCTGAATAGCCCTGTGTGCTTGTTGTGTCCTGTTTTTTTTTTTCACCGTGTTATGTGATGTTGTCTTCTGCTATCTTGATATTGTGTTCTTCTACTCCAAAACAGAGGCTTTGTTTTGTTGACCTGCTCATTTTTGCGAGAGATGTGGCATTTGCAAATGAGTCAAGCCTAAACTTAGTTAAAAATGCAGGCAATTTGCATTAAAGAATGGCTCAAATATGAACAGCTCACTCACAACTGCAAATCGGTACTCACTGTTCACTTAAGAGAGCTGTTCAAAAGACTCAACTCGTTCAAGAACGTCACATCTCTAGGACAAGTAGTAGTAGAGAGTAGAAGAATGTAATACAATAGCACTAGAGGATAACATAACATAAAAAATGAATTCCAACAAGAACACAGAATTGTTTGGACAGTGAAGAGTTTATCTGATGACTGTAAGCAGAGGCAGGCTAGTTGTGAAGAATAATTTGACCTTTGTACACATTTTATGTATTCAAACTTTGTACATATTGTATACAATCTTTTCATGTATTTGTCTCTTTATAACCCTTTCCTAATCTTGTTTACTTGACTATCTCTTTGTAATAATCATGGTTTAGCTTTTGCATTCTTCTGACACACACACATTACATATCCACACATTATATACTACACGTGTGGAGGCTCCTTCTTATCAACAACCCAGCTCATCAGACGGAGAGGAGCCTGTGCGGAGGTCACTCCATACACACACCTTCTTATCACTCTTATAAAAGAGAGAAAACATTGTATTTCTTCAGTTCAACATCCAGCCTTTGCCTCTATTGTTGTCCTCCTCACTGGCGAGTAAATTCCATCTGATTGCACCCAGCTGACTCTTCGTCATCTTTTATTTTGAATTATGTCAGGTGTTGGTACGAACCTTAAAAGTTACACTAAGCTCTTAGAACTGCAAAGGGAAAAATCCTGACACTAGTGCTACCCATTGACTCTCAGTGTTTGAGCTAAGCTTAGTAGTGATGGGTCAGCTTTAACTGTCTCTTCCTTTTGGCTACATGCACAGTGAAAAGAATATTTGTCATAGACTCAGGAGTGAGGCAAGACACGATAACAACAAAAATGTTGGAGTGTTCCTTTATATTAATCAAAGTGTCAGCCCTTATTTTTTTCAATAGCAGCACACAATGTGGATTTAAGGTCTTCCTCTGTCATGTGCTGCATCCACAACCATGTTAGATCAAACATACACAATTTTCCAGCCTGTTGAAATTTGTCAATGTACATGACAAACATCAGCAGTGTCCCAATGATGTTGATTTAGGCCTGACTTGGATCAACGTTTCCTAATATGTCATCAAAAGTTGGTAAAAACATCAATGCTGCTTAACAACGAGCTCATTGAAAATGTCATATTTTGGAAATGGGAAGCCTGAAAGAAATATTAGCTTTCTCTGGTGTAAAATTGATTTGTATGACATTCAAAATTACATTTAACAAGATCAGAATCCAACTATTTCAGGTTTGTTAGCTTAATAAAGTAAGACCTCCCTGAAACGCATGATTTTCACAGCGGTAATTCCTTTTCTATGATGAAAAAAGGAAACTAATTTCTCCTTTTATCTGCAATGTTCTGCTGCATATTCACAAATGGGAGATATTTATAACAGTTGGCCACTAAGCACCCTCACAGGAACATGTTTCAGATCACTGCCCAAGAGTTAATTCAGCCTTGAAAGGCATTTTTTCCACTTTGTTCGCCCAGTCTTTCCCAGTTTTTCTTTGGAGTGTCTGCCAAGAAATTTCATTTTTTCAGTTGTTTTTCAAGTATAAGAAAAGTCTCTCAGAGAAGAAGTTTGTATCAGTGTTCATGAGCTACATGGTACATCTTCAAGGCTCTGAAGGCAGTAAGGGAAGGAAACATCAGTGTGTAAGAAGTGTTTTCAAAGAGTGTTGTGTAGTTGATGTAAGTTTCCAAGAGGATAGATTATCAAACAGCTGCAAGGACAAATGTTTGAATCCCCACTGGGAACTGTGATGTTAATGTATGCACTGATGGTACGGTGGAGCTTTGAATAAGAAAAAGGCTTGTTTATTCCCTGAGGACGTCTTGTGAGAACAGGAAAGAATTTGTCACTCATTACTCAGGCTTTATAAACACTCTTGTGCATCCTCGAGAGCAAAAGAGTTGTAATTATCCAGCAAAGGTCGACCATCACCTGATGGCTGATTTTGCTGCCATTTTATTCACTCTCTGACTTAAAAACGCAAAGATTTTTCCTTTGGGTATTCAAGTCGATCTACGTTCAGACAGAGACACTGGAGATTGCTGTAGTAAAGCATGCTGGTTCAGTAGATGGCAGTGTAGGTTTGCAGTACATGTACGAAGAAGAAAAACTTTTCACAAACATCAAAGGCGAGTGGACGCACAAAGACGAAGGAGACAAAATCTGTCTGGATATTTTTGTCTGAAGAATAAACCAAGCATGGTTAGCAGCACACACGTTACTCTGTAAACAGCTGAAGCTGCTTTCGTTCCTGGTATGGGCACAGCCTTCACATGAAAGAGTACTGTGCATGCGGTGATGTCAGCGTTTCACCCTGAAACGCTCTGATATGGGTTCACACAGAGCATTTGGCAAACCGGTGGGTATCGGTCGGTACAGAGTACCAATCCGACACCAGTATGTTTTAAAATAAATATCAAACTTTGCCAGCATGACCCTTTGTCAAACATGAATAAATACAGTAATGCTGCAGCATGATCATGCAAGTTAGCTTAGCTCCAAGCCTCACATCAGCCGGCTCTGAAACGTGTGTCTGTTGTGTCTGTGTCACATGATCAATTCCTTCAGGTCCCTGCAGATTGCAGCACAGCGCTACTGTTTTAAGAGCGGCGAAGAAGAACTATGCCAGAGTTTCTTACTAATTTAATGAATTACATGGTATCGGATTGTGCATGGACTCCAGTACTCATCAATACTGATGCCAGCATTTTAGGCAGTATCGGAGCAGTTTCCAATACTGGTATCGGAAACAATCCAATTGCCTGAATAAATGTGCAGTGTTTAGATGTCATGTCTCTTCAACTTATCAAATCTTGCTAACATACTGTATATTAGCCATGCTAATATAAATGCTTACATGCACGCTCCATCGGTTTCATTCCTTTCCAGCGACTCTGTCTGAAAGCGGATTCAGTTTGAATATGCAAAGAAAAAAATCGTTCTGTTTTGGGTCACAGTGTCTCTGTGTAAACATAGATACAGTCGGCCTAAAGAGGAACACCCACAAAACATCCATTTTTTACACCGAGGTTGAAAACACACTGAGCTGTTGTGTGCCCTTTTGCACATCAAATAAGAGGAAAAACATGAATGTTCAATGAATAGTTTTAAGAGAAATTAACTTATTACTGCATTATGCATGCTACCTTAAAGCTCTGGTCTACGATTTGGAAGCTTGGTACATCTTAATAACACCATTCATAAGGCCATTATGGTCCTATGGTCCGATCTACGCAATACAAAGACCAAAAAGAATGAAAAAAATCCATTGAGTTTATCCGCTGCAAAGCGGCATAATAGTTGACCAATCCGAACCGCTGTTCCCCACGGTTCGGATTGGTCTGTGAGTCCATCCAATCCCCTGTCTCCCCTGCTCCGCACTGTTCCACCCATGGTCCCGCCTCCTCCCCACTACAAATCAAAATCAAATCAAATCAAATTTTATTTATAAAGCACTTTTCATACATTAAAAATGCAGCACAAAGTGCTATACATGTTAAAAACAGTCCCCCCCCACCCCCCGCCCACGCACACACACACATACACACGCACACACATAACATGATTTAAAATGTGTGATTTAAAATCGTGTGGCTGAGTGCAGAGGAGCCAGGTCAGGAAACGCCAGGAGGCCGACTGCACTGGGCGGCGCCCACGGTCCAAAGTCGGGACACCTCCACCCGGGCATGCCTCGCTACAGGTCCAGCGAGGGGCCCACTGCAGCAAAGCACTGCTGCAGACCCCCCACCTGTCCAAGACGACGCCCACCAAAGACTACCTCCCTCATGTACTGGTGAGCAGCTAGCTGCACAGCTACAGAAGCGTCATGGAGCCGGAGAAGACCAGCACCGAAACCGGGAGACTGCCTCTGTTACCCTCCACATCCAAAGGAAGGAAACGTAAAAGTTTCGAGGAAAGTTTTGTTATATATATAACAATATATGAATATATTGTTAGGAGGCAACACGAGCTGGGGGGCGGGATCTTGGAACATGGGGGGGAGGTGTGAGTGAAGGGGGGGCAGGCTGCGTTTTTCAAATCTATCTCAACAGCCAAACTGGTTTTCAGATCGTAGACCCTAGCTTTAACACGTTACAAAAGCTACGCGAGTATACAGCCATATACATACAATCAACGTTATTAACATAGCTGTATTTTGCTTATACATCTGTATACTCGCTTAGCTTTTGCAACAAAAAACATACCACTGTAAATTATGTGAAAGCAACGTTGTCGTACCTGTAATGAAGTGCTGACTACAGACTTCAACATGTTTTGATTTTGGATCCCACAGGTGACCAAACTTATCCCCCCGCTGGATCACTTGAAGCCACAGCGTTCTTCTCCTTGGCTCAAATACAGCTATGCTAATAACACTGGTGGTAGCTTCCCAGGTCTACACAGTTAAAATTTGTTTCGTGAGCTTTTCTCCTATCTTTATTTCCTACTAGGGTAATTTTTTATGGATCTGTGCTTGTCAGCTGGTTATAATGAATCAATGTATGACATTGTAGTGGTTAGCATGGATATCAAAATTTGAAATTGCGGGCTATCAGCGCTGCAGACAAGGGGAAAAGGATTGTGTTCCCCCTCAAAATGCCCCGCTCCCAACTGTGACGGAACTGTGACACGACGCCAACTGTATGTGACCTAAGTGTCCTCTGCGTCAAGCTGTTATTCATTTTCAATAATCGCTGGCGTTGAGGGGCATCGAGGAGCAACGAGTGGCGTGATGTGAGTGACATGAGCAACCCGTAAGTCGGCAAAAAAAGGTTAGAAACTCACGGCTAACTCCAGAGTAAAGGGCAATGATTGTTAGGTGTCAGGAGATCATATGTTCCGAAATTTTGTCAAGATACTGTTGACTGGACACATAAAGATAAATGTGAGGACCACCTGAAGAGTGAGTGATTATATTTAATTATTTTAATGAGAAAAAGCGGAATATGGGGAAAAATGAAACAGAATTTGGGAAAAAAAATAAAATGCTCCAAAAATAATCTTTAAAAAATTGTTTCTGTTCTTAAAAGCCCCAAAAAGACCTCAAATGTTTTGTTGAAATGATGAAATTGCTTTCAGTCAAGTTGAAAAGGTTCCTCATATTGGTCTTTGCCCAGGGCCTCAAATATCACAAAACTGCCTCTGTCTCAGAGATTTTCGTCCTTCTTTGAGTCTGAATATTCCACAAAATGTTTAATTCTAAGTGCTGCCTACCCGTCTCACCTAACCATGTCTGATTTGACTTCACTGACTCTCAGTGCACTTGGCAGCATATTTTTATTCCTCTCATATTATGTCCTGTTTTACTCATCCCTCTCCTCCTCTCACACAAGTCCTCTGTCCTTGTTTCACCCACATTTCACCTCCTTCATGTTTTGTATTTTTCTCACTGTGTCTCTTGCTGCGTCCGCGGGTCCAGACTGCTAATCTGAGTGTTTGTTTTTAACCAGACGCCCGAAGCTGTCAAACTCCTACATTAAACAGAAACACATGAGGACACATACTCAGGCCTGTAAACACAAATATAATCAAAACACAGATATGACTAAAGTTGCTAAGACCGCTAATGAGGAGTGTAAAAAAGTTTCTTGAAAATAGTTCGATCATTACGGAGCCCTGGAGGTGTCAGGGTGCAGAATATTTTATTAAGGCGAGGGAACGCCTTCGATAGTGTGGGCACGCGTTATTAAAGCGTTACCTCACTATAATACAGTGAGGGAACAGGATATTTAAAGAGTTACCTGGCTATGTTATAGTCAGTGATGGCAGTAATGGCGTTAGAAATAACGGTGTTACTAACGCGGTTATGTTTTCCCGGTAACCGATAGTCTAATTATTTACTTTTTCATGCGTTAAAACGCCGTTGCCATTACTGACATTGAAATGTGGCACGTTACTTTGCACCGATGTCATGCAGCTGTTATCCAACCTGCCTCATCCCCCATATTCCACGGCACGTGGAGTGCCATGCCGCGGTATGCTCCGACAGATAAACTCCACCGAGGAGCGTCACGGCGCGCAGCCCTGTAGGGGGAGGGCTGATCCCCCTACAGCGATATCACACGCTCATAAAGCATGTTATGGACTGAGAAAAGAAATGAACAACACCTTGCTTTGCTTCTCTATGGTCCCTTTGCTGGTCCCAACCACACAGCTTTGTGATTTATTCAACTTCTATCTGCCTATATCCTTGTAGAAAAGATGTTTGGTGTCATGTAATAAATGTTATATATTTCTGTACTTCTATGATTCACTTTTCTTTGTCCATGGTGTCGTGTTGTCTCTGGGACCCTCTGACGGACTGCTGACCTGATGCTCGTGACTCCGGTTTTGACATAGTGACAAAGAATTAAGCAAATTTACGTTTCCATGCATTGTATGTATTCTGAAACTTCTAGATAGTCCACACGCTGACTTCCGGTCTGGTGCTTTCTTAACGACAGTGAATTTACGAGGTTTGGAAGCAGGCGCACCGAAAATCTCCAGCGCCTTGGCGCGCGCTGGTGCTTCACCAATGCACCACGGCACAGCGCCCTTGAAATGTACTGCAGAGCACTTTGCTCCAATTCTAGTCCCATTCTAGTTCCACTGCAGCTCACTATAATATAGCGAGGGAATCCCTTATTTATCCCGTTCCGTTTTAATAAAATATTCTGCACCCTGACACCTCCGGGGCTTTGTAGATAATAATATTCCCAGTAACTATGGCTATGAAACGGTGTTCTTCCCATCTCAAGTCCTACATTAGCAGTGAGTTAACATCATAACTGAAGTATATTGCATGTCAGTCTTTATGAGTCAGTCAGACCTCCCCCTCTCTGCTCACTCTGCCATATTCAATAACATCAAACACAGAGCTCATCCAATGTTGTCCTGCCTGTTCTGACTTTTACAACACTGTACATGAGATAAATACGACATGGCCATGCTTATATCATTCTCCAACTAACACAAACCACTACACATTCATATTATATGAAACAAGCATGTGCTTTTGACTTTGTTTAACATTTTGTATATTAATTAAAACATGTTTTCAATGCTGACATAATTGATGATTTTAAAGGCTCTGAATTGGCTTCCTGTGTCTTTTAGAATTATTTTTAAGGTTCTTTTTTTAGTTTATAAATCTCTTAATGGTCTTGGTCCTTCATATTAATATGATTTGCTTTTACCCTACAAACTCAGAAGAGCCCTCAGGTCTTCAGACAGTGGTCTTTAAATAGTCCCTAAAGTCAAAATTAAAACACAGCCTCAGACCTGAGAGCAGCACCTACTGTTCACAAAGTGAAGACCTATGTTTTTAGTCCAGCTTTTAGCTGAATATAGTTATAATTACTTCTTATCACCTTGTTATTATTTATTTTTAATCCTCTTAGTCTGTTTGTCTATATTTCAGTTCAGAGTTATTATTTGGAACTCTTTACTCTGTTCATTGCTTCTCTTTTACCATCCTACTTTTTTTTTTTTTGCTGATGTTTTGGTGATGTTATCAATGGCACAGTTAGAGATGGGAATTGAAAACCAATTCCGGTTGAGAATCGTTAACAGCTCCATCAAAGAATCGACATCATGAGTCTTTTTGCTAATCAGTTCCTTTATCAGTTCCAGGGTTCAGAATTGTGCCTTAATTTTTTTTACAAAAAGCGCCTACTGCACAACCTTAAAGCTGTGGTCTACGATTTGAAACCGCAGCCTGCGCCCCCTTCCCTCACCTCTCCCCCCCCCGTGTTCCAAGATCCCGCCCCCAGCTCGTGTCGCCTCGCCTCTTATCAAGCCCCCTCGGACTGAGCTACGAGCGACTAGAACAATATATCAGCAGCAAACTCAATCAAAAACAGCTCAGCTCAACTGAAAGTATCAAACACGACAGACATCCCCCTTGTAACACACAGCAGTAGCCATTTCAGTTGGACCGGCGGCAATGCGGGTCTGGCGCCGCCAGAGCGGAGCCGATTGTGGGGGAGGATTTATCTTTCTCAGCCTGTCCTCCCCAGCTCAGCTTACAGTGCAAACGATTAGCGGCTAACAGGCTAACCCGCTAACCCGCTCCCCTACAAGTTATTAGCCCGTGCAGGCACAAACTAAGCAGAGTTATTCAGCAGACATCTCACACTGTAGTAAACAAAGCCATTACCTGATCAACCAGGGGCGAAACGGTCGATGCTGAAGGTCTGACGGCTGGCTGAGGCTGTTCGTTAGCCGTTAGCCCGCTAAAAGGCCTCAACCCGCGGGCAGAGCTCCGTTGGGCCCCGCGGGAGAGGGGGGCGGCTTCGGTCTCGGCGCTCGGCTTTTCCGGCTCCATGATAGTTCAGTAGCTAACGCTGCTAGCTGCTCACCGGAGGTGGAGGGGAGGAGACGGGACCATGACGCACTACGCATCGCATGACGATGCGTAGTGAGAGAGACAGGGGATTGGATGGACTCACGGACCAACTCACGGACCAATTAATAGTCGCAGGTTCTTAGGATTGATTGGTCAGCTAGTATGCAGCTTTTCAGCGGATATACTGAATGGATTATTTTCATTCTTTTTGGTCTTTATACTGTGTAGATAGGACCATAGGACCATAACAGCCTTATAAACGGTGTTATTAATATGTACAAAGCTTCCAAATCGTAGACCATAGCTTTAAGTGAGAAACACCAGCAACTTGCAGAAGCAGTTATCTATGCTGTGACGTGTGTTTGACATTGCTGACACTGAAAATCTACAGGCCAACATTTGCCCACTCAGAAAATCTGCAGGAATCAATAAGGGAATCGTTAAAGAATCAATTGATTTGCAGGATTGTTAATAGAACTGCTACCAATAAAATCTTATCAATTTCCACCCCTAAGCACAGTTCAAAGTCGAAGCTAAACTTTCAACTTTTATCTTCGGCCTAAAACTTTTGAGGACCTACATTGAAGTGTCTTGAGTTGTAGAACAATCTTTTTCTTTTTGCAATAAAAAAACAATATTTGAAGTTGTCAGGAATTCTGAAAAGGATCATAAAAGTCCATAATTTAGGCTTATCAGGATGCATATTATATCATAGCCTCAGTATAAGGATACATATTGTGTTGTGAGGTTGCTGGAAATACCCAGCCATAGTAGTGTGGCAGATGCAGTTTGTAGCTTTTACTCTTAGAAATTAGAGTTTCAAGGGATTCAAAGACATCAGCATTCAGACACCGACCTTGATATTCAGCTGTCAGCATGGCAGTCCTTACATGGCTTTAGGGGGGCAGCATTTTCTGCCACTGTCCTTTCTATTCCTTTGGATATCAGTCATTGTATCAAACAAGGCAAGACCCTGTCTGTTTTTCTTTGCTGTGGACTGGTGACATCAATCTAGATCAATTAGAGTTAACAAAAAAGTGGATGCTTTGCAATAAACTGGCTCTAAATAGGGCCAAAACAAAATGTATAGTTCTAGGTTCTAAACATTCATTAAGAGAGACACCTAAGCTTCACATATCTTTGGGTGACACAGAGGTAGAACAAATAACAGAGGTAAAACTATTAGGATTTATTGTAGACAGTCAAATGTCCTGGAACACCCAGGTAGATCATATAGTTAAAAAGATGGGTAGTGGTATAGCTGTGATTAAACGCTGCAGAAATTTAATGTCTAATCGTCTACTAAAGCAAGTGGTGCAGGCACTGGTGCTGTCACACTTAGACTATTGCTCTATAATTTGGTCGAGTACAACAGAGAGTAACATGAAAAGGTTACAGGTGGCCCAAAATAAAGCAGCCCGTTTAATCCTTCAATGCCCATTCCAAACAAATGTTCGAATAATGAATGATAGTTTAGCTTGGTTAAGTGTTAAATGCAGGGTGCAATATTCACTAATATGTCTTATCAAAAAAATTATAACAAAAACACCAGAAATACTACACAGGAGGATACTCATTATCATTTTACCCGACAGTCATTGGAACGTCGGTTGGTGTTGGTGTAGAACCAACTTTAAACAGAGGACGGTGTGTTACAGAGCAATGGTGGCATGGAATGCCTTACCCTTTTTTCTGGTCTCAGAGAGTAATGTAATGTGCTTTAAGAAAAAGTTGAAATTGATTCTGTTTACCCAACATGTATAACTGTGAAAATGCATTGTCAAGTGAGCGTTATTTATTTATTTAGTATCATTATTCTTTTTTTTCGGTGTTGAGCTGCAATCTGAGTCGTGTGTATTTGTTAGTATGAATGTGATATAATGTAAAAGTGTTTGATGTTTGCTGCTTCTTTGGTTGATGAGATTGGTGAGACCCCAGGAGGAGCAGCTGCTGTTAATTTCAGCAGCTAATGGGGATCTTAAAAAATAAATATAAATCTGTTTAACCCACATCTTTCAAGAAAACCCATTTGACATAATGGTGGTTTAGGCTTATAACAAATGTTGTCACTGTTATTTTGTATACATTTAACCTGACCTCTTTAGAGCCAGTCTGCACTAATGGGAAAAATGATCCATGAAAATATGCCCCCTTAAACTCCAGTCTCCAGACAGCACTTTGTCTCTCTATGCCGAGTCTGGACGAATGGATCAAAAGGCTTTTTATGTTAAGTGTGACAGAATTATTACATATTCATCCTCACCCTCTCCATGCACAAGTCTCATTAGATTACACTCAGCCAGCTGCAGGCCTCCAGAAAGAGATGAAACATGAATGAAGGCACTTTTAAATCAGGTTGAAGGCCTGATTTAGTTTTAACACTTCCTTTAAAACCAACCCGCTAAAATTAAAGTACGAGTTTCTTTAAAGTTCAGCAAAGAGCCATTAGGGACTTGTTCTTATTGGTCTTTGTTACAAAAAGGGAAAGGTGGATTTTAAACAGATATGCTGTGAGATCTATGCTTTAAGTTTGCAAGTCGCAAAAGTGAGACGTTCACTAACTGTCTAATACACCCACAGTTGGACCTCTTAAAGGGATACCAACTTTTTTTCTTTTTGTGTCTTAACTCACTTTCGAGTCCAAGACAAGCAAAATCAACTCCATTCTTTTGACTCTGTGTGTACTAACAGCGCTGCTAATTAGCCTTGCTCAAACACTGGGAGTCAGTGGGTAGTGTTAGCCTGCCTCTGCCTACACTCATCACATAAACCCTTCAGCAACTCTAAACAGTCCTGTGTGCTCATTGTGACTAATTTTTTACAGTGTTATGTTCTGTTATCTATTTTTATTTTATTTTATGAAGAAATACATATGAAACTAGAAAAGCACTCTGAGAGCGCAGACCTCCGCCAGCACCACAGTCCTCACCCATATTGTAATTTTCAGCATAAATATTAGTCCTACCTTTATTTAATCTCAATATTAAGATTCCTTGACCATGAAAACATACCATTAGCAACTGGATTCGTAACTATATCTATTTTAGTTCAGTAGTTATTCACAAAAATCAAATTTTTTATCATGGCGGGTTTATGCTGATCTGGTTCACTCCCAAGATCTAATCATTTGTTCCTTGTCCCAATCTGGACATTTCCTAAAATGTACTGTATTTCCAAACCGCTGCGAACATGCTGTCAACAAGGTCTTCCCATAAAAATGCAAAAAAAAGAGTCACAACAAGCACACAGGACTGTTTAGAGTTGCTGAAGAGTTTATATGATGACCGTAAGCAGAGGCAGGCTAACACTTCCCATTGACTCCAACTGTTTGTGCTAAGTTAATTAGCAATGGGGGAGTTTTGTCAGTCTATTCCTTGTTACTGCACGCACAGTCGAAAAAATGGTGTCTACCTGCTTGTCGTGGACTTGGGGGTGAGTCAAGACACAAAAACCCCAAAAATGTTGGAATGTCCCTTTAACAAACAGCAGAGGACAGATGCAGTTGTACTGTATAGTCTTTTTACCTTAGATGAAGACTCACACAAAGGTATTTTGGTCTTCCAGAAGAGTGTACCCAATATTCTATTAAAGAATTGGAAGTAATAGCTTTCACCTCATTAATTGCCATATGCCACCTCTTCCTTCACTGGAAATCTAAAATAGCTCCTTCCAGTTTTCAATGGATTAATGAGGTTATGTCCTTTTTTAAAGGAGAGAAATTGAGACACTCCAATAGGGGTACCCTATAGTAAATGGCAGCTATTTGTTTTTTTTTTGCAACAATATAAACCTCCCTCCTACTTTTTATTTTATATATTTATTTATTAATTGTTATAATTATTATTATTATTATTGTTATTATTATTATTATTATAGTAATAATAATAGTAATAATAATAATAATGATATTATTATTTTTTATGTTGTTGTTATTGTTGTTATTATTTTATATACATATATTTTGTGTTTGATTCTTATTTGTATTTGTTATATGTTCCGGGGAAAAAGAACCTATATAAAAATTTAAAGGTGTATACAAACATTTGTTGCTGCCGTGTTATGTAAGTGCCTTGTTTCTTTTTTTCTGTATGCATATCAATAAAATATGAAACAGAAGAATTACAAAAGGTAGGGGTGTTAACATGTAAACTGGGACTGGGTATTTTCAGCAATCTCCCAATGCTATATGTATCCTGATACACGTACATTGTGAACAATGACTACACTTTTAACAGAATTTCTTTTTTTTTGCTTTCCTTTCTAAGAAAAAAGGAACAATGATGAGTTTTAAATGATTCTACAACTTAAGAAACTTGAATTCAGGCCCGAAAAGATGTTAGACCTAAGTTCAAATTTGGAACATGTGCTATAGCATGTAGCTTAGCTTCTACTTTAAACTGTGTTGTTGTTAACATTGGCCTAAGTGTACAGACAACAACACTGTGACAGTATTGATTCTGTAGAATCTGTATCGATACACTTATCCCCAAGGAGTGCATGATGACATTTTGCTGTATCAATGTTTTGAGCACAGCTTTAATATCAACATATGCACTTAGTGGTCGGTTGTTGGGTTTAACGTGACCCCTTTTGTTGTGAGGGAGTATTTTTAGGGCTTGGGCATTCCCAAAGGATGTAGCAACAACATCAGTCATTAGCACTGAAACCGTCTTGAAAGTTGTTTCATCATGAGGGTCCAGCCTGGACCAAATTCATATAGCAATAAATGGAAGATATAACGTGCTATCCTATATGAACAGTCTGACCTTGCTCCTTATTTGATAACCTTTAGCATAAATAAAAAAAGTAATGGAATAAAGATTGCTGACAACTGTTACCTTTCCCCTTCTTGACCTGACCTGTCTGAGACTTTTAAAAGGCTACATATGAATTTTATAGAGCTTGAGCTTAAACACGTCAATATTTAAACAGCAAACCATCACATTAAGACCATCCAAGACCATCACGTTAACATATGTGCTACATGGATAAGCACTCTACAGGCTCCATTTTTACACCCGCATGAATTAATTACTTTTTCACAGACAAGTTGCAGGTTCATAATTGACTGTGACTCCACACACCTGACTGACTAAACCATTAGGTTTGACTGACTGGCTTCCGCGTTGGTAGGAATAAATACATCTTATTCTCAGATCTTTATCCCTTCAGTTTTGTATGATACGTCAAACAAAGGTCTCCCCCACAAACCACATTTTCACTTGCTCCTTTGGAATAGCAACAGAAAAAAGTTGAGTTTATCTTTGCTTGGTATAAAAACACTAACAGATGACCCTATGAGGAACAATTTGACTCTCATATATATTGTATATAGTTTTTTCTTATGTATTTGGACTATCCTGAATTCTTGTTAAATCATTGCTTTGTGACATAACCTTACATAACCCGTACATGACCTTACATAGCCCTCTCCTTGCTAGAGACTGCTTTCCCACACATACACACACACTACATGACCCTGCATAAGCCTCTTAGCCCTCTCGTTGCCCTTTCTTCCCAGAAACTGAAGTTATTCCCATGAACTTGCTGAACTTACTGCACCTGCAAAGCCATCTGCCTCACCAAACTCAACCTCACGTGACCACATACAATGTTATAAAAGGGAGAAGACACTGTACTACTTTTCAGTTCAACTCTCAGACTGCTTGACACTCTGTATGGTTGTAACTCCTTGCCGGCAAGTAAAGCTCCATTTGATTGCATCCAGCTGCTTCTTGTCAACTTTATTCTGAATAAATGTCAGGTGTTGGTACGTACCAACTGAGCTATTTTAGGACTGTAAAGAGAAAAATCCTGACAGACCCAAAGGCCTTATTCAGATCATCTGGTGAAGGCCCCCTGGTTGTTCCAAAGTTGAGGCTCAACTTTCATTTGTTGATGAAAATGTCGGTTGATTTAGTTTTTGTCCATGTGCTGTCTAGCTTTCGTCAGGGGAATAAAGGTTGTTGAAAAAACTGTGACAAAAATAATGAGTCAACAAAATGAACACTGTTTGAGATATTGCATCACCGGTCAAGGGACAACACTAGGCTCCCTCACCTTGGCATAAAGTCTATGAACTACTAATTTAAACTTATTATCCAGAGTTCAGAGTGGACATTTGTGCAAAGTCCACTGAGCAGTACTTGTAATATTGTCCCCAACCTTTTGCCCTGACCGTTTCCTGTTACTTATGACCTTCAAAGTCCAAGCATTTTTTCCTTGAGTTAGATTGGATAAGTGGGTTTAGTTTGAAGAACTTTCCAAATGGGTTTTTCAGTTGTTACATTTACAAAATAGGCCTCGACAGATGGAAAGACTAAGCACCTGAGAACGCCTTTGTTGTCATCAGTGCTTTGAATTTGTTACTTTCATGGGACTGTTAGTTCCATGCAATGAAGCTTAAAGACGCTATGAGGAGTTTCTAAGTAATTAAAAAAAAGTCTCACTTTTAGACATATGCCTGATCAAAATACAAACTTTAAGATGAGTTTTATAGCATCAAAATTGGTTATCTATAAATGCTATTCCTTAACTTTGTGGTCAGGTCGGGCAGCCGGCTGCAAAACTAGGATAATAAGTTTTCCAAAAATTGCTCGTTGTCACACATCAAAACCGCTACGTAACTAGAAAGAGATACATTACCTCGTCGCTTCCTGTAAGTTGTTGAAAAAAGAAGTTGTAAAGCAATGCAGAGTTCTGAGGAAGGTCCGAATTACATTTATTAGCATCACAACAAACACACGCTTTGGCTTGGGTCACATCTTTTGATACGTTCCAGTTGTAGTCAGAAGTAGGAATTTCCGGGTTCTGAGTAGGAAACTGCAACTGGAACGTTCCTACTGGGAACTTGGTGAAACCTCGCCACCCCGAGTTGACAATCGAAGATGGATGCCCTCAGTGTGAACAGTAATTTAGCTTCTGTTAACAATCAATTTATTTGCACTTCTAACAACGGCTAACAATAGCTAACAATGGCTAACAATAGCCTGGTAGATCGGCATGTTTGTTTTCGACTTCAACTGGAACGCTGATAAGTCGGAGATGATGTCACTCCCAGTTCCGAGGTTACTGGAACGCAGCATTATGACAGTCGCTGCGCGTGCTCATGGGTTGCTGAGTCTTAATGTCTTGGGAAATAGATTCTCCTCATAGCACCTTTAAGTCAGTTATAAAGAGACTTTTGATTGAATAGATTCTTTCTACTAAGCCTCTCAGTGGACCTTACCATCAGAGTTGTTCCGATACCAATACCAGTATCGGAAATTGCTCCGACACTGCTGAGCTGCTGGTATCAGTATTGGCGAGTACTGGAGTCCAGGCACCATCCGATGCCCTGTAATTTATTAAATGAGTAATCTATTTACCGTTTGGCACCGTTAAACTCTTGCACAGTTCTTCGTCGCTGCTCTTAAAACAGTAGCGCTGTGCTGCAAACTGCAGGGACCTGGAGGAATTGATCACGTGACACAGTGGCAACAGATACGCGTGTGTCAGAGCAGGTTGACGTGAGGCTTGGAGCTAAGCTAACTAGCACAATCATGCTGCATCACTGCTGTATTTATTCTTGTTTTACAAAGGGTTTGACCTGAGCCAGGCCTTACCACAATGATAATCATATCACAGTCAAGCAGGCGTAGTGTGATCATTTTTTTTTATAACATACTGGTGTTGAATCGGTTCTCTGTATAGGCCGATACCCACTGCACAAGTATCGGTATTGAGAGGATAAAATGGTATTGGAGCATCTCTCCTTAGCATGGCTGCTTTAGTGCTCTTGAGTATCTTTTCTGTACTGTGCAGCTATTTGATATTTTTAGTACAATATTCTCTCATTTTCTTCTTGTATTTGCATTTTGTCTGACACAAACAGGCTCTTTAGTTGTTTAAGATTCCACTCCTTGCTGCTCCGCTTCAGCGTTGTTTACCTGTGTGCTTCAGGGAAACTCCTCACCCACCAGAGTGCAATTTTTGTCAAAGCTAGCCGCTGCCGAGCTGAACCTCGCGGTCCTCTGAAACGACAGAATGCACAAACACTCAAACACAACAGAGGCAACAGTGGCAGCAGTTGTTTTTTATTTTTTTGAATGGACGCTCTGTCGGGAGAGATTACTCGCAAGGAAACTGGGGCGAGTTTGCTCTCGGTCAAGGCTTCGCGTCTGGCAGGCCGACTCTTGCTGCGGTTTCATTTGGAGCTTCTTGTGTGACGGCTACAAACACACACATACACACTCATGCTTTCTCTCTATCCTCTGCACCACTCTATTTTCCTCCCACCTGTCCTGCTATCTTTATTACTTACACCAGGATGGGAGATTGTTAGCAGTTGAGGAGAAGTGTTGAGTAACACTTAAAGGAGACATATCAAGCTGATGCATGATTTAATACTTACATATAATATAATGAATTTGAAAACAAGACTTTACACCCCCTTAATTTTCAAAAAATGAGATATTGTATTTTTTCTGATATCCTAGAACGAGATTTGATGCCTCTGAAAATAGGTCATTGCGAGATGTCCGCGAGATTTAAATCGTCGTGACGACACGAGGTACATTTTTTTTATTGGAGTAATCTGATAAAACACTTCCTCCTCTGTAATGTCCGTTAGCCACAAAACCGTCACAGAGGAACACATTTGTCCAGCAGCAGTTTATTGATCCCTAGCTCACACTCACTCTTTACCAGCTCTGGCCTGTAGGGGGACTCAATACGCGGTTGCTGCTTTGAGCCTGCCGGAAAATACAGTAGAAGAAGAAGAACAGGCTGGTTCTACCCCCGATAGAACTGACCAATCAGAGCACAAAGGGCTGTGACGTTGCAAGGTAACTGTAGGTCATCCTGAGATCCTCGTGTTTCAACAAGAGCTTCATAGTGGCTTAAAATGAGGATTTTGAGAACGCAATTGTGGGGCAATGAAGGAACTAAATGATTTGTACTTAAGGCAGAAATGCTTTACAGGCATCCTAGTCTGGCATAGTGAAAAGGAGAAACAAGCATGATATGTCCCCTTTGAGCTTTGTTCTCAATGTCGAGCCAGGTTATTGTTTAATCCACTCAACGTGACAATATGGTCACAAAAACACAACAAAAGGAGAAATATGACTAATGAGACCACGTATTCCTTGAAATATCCTCTTCCTTTGTTGACCTTGGTGCTGAATTCCTTCAAACATAATAATGTTTCCCCTCCTCTATATACCATGATCCAATCCCGTCGTAAAGCCAATCACATTTGGACGTAGTCTCCTGAAGCTCGTCCTTGAGAGAATGTATATTATTCCACCCTTTAATGGCAAAGGTTAGTGTAAAGACTTCTGGAGAGACATAGCGCTACATGGCTCATCACTCATGTAATTGAAGTTCCCATCCGCAAGGGTTTTAAGGACTCCCTGAAATCAGCCGGAATAACCTCAATTTTCTCTCCAGTAAGAGAAACTCCGAGTTTAATTCAATTCGGTGCCTTCTCCATTCTCTCAGTTTTGTTATCCAGTAATGATGAGTCATACAATAACAGAAAGTATCTCGGCCTCTGGGGCCTCATTAATCATTGTCATGTTTCCCAAAAAACAACTTGAGAATATCTGCAACTGGCTTAATGGAATATGACAAATACTTACCATAAAAGTGTCAGGGCTTCTTTTTGCTTTTCATACTAGAAAGTTTGAGCTTGTTGGGTGTGAAAATGAATACATTAGGCAAATTGAATGAGACTTTAAGACCAATATCAGTTAAAAAGAGTATAATACAAAAGGCAAGGTCATATCAAAATGAAATCAGACATATATGATTAGGGATGTATATCGTTATGATTTTATCGATACCGATAAAGATACCGATACTCCTTATCGGTATCGATACTTATCGATACTCTTATTGATACTATAACTGGTAATTTTGTGTAAAAAATAAAGACTTTACAAGATAGTAAAAGATTCAACCTTTTTTTATTACCACAAGGTAACAATAAAGCTTCAGCAGAATAGAAATAATGCATTACAAATGATTCTCAGAGACAAAAAGAAGGCTAAGGAGATGGCAAAACTCCTCTATGCCACCCAACAGACTGCATGTACAGACAGACCCAGATATCTTGTGCTGCTAAAATTGATGCTGTTACGATGACTACTCGGGCTCTCACTTTATATTCGATATTTGAATAATCGTTCGAATATGGGGATAAATATCCGTAACCGAATAGTAAATAAATATTGGAATGTAAAATATTGAGTGTAGCAGCACATCAGGCTTGGAGCAGTGGACCGTTTCATCCAATAGAGGGTGCTGTGAGCGCAGCTTGACCGTCAGTCACATCCGCTGCTCTCTTGACCTCAGTAAACAAAGAGTTTCCGCTCCGAGTGGACATTAACAGCTCTGAATCATCTGAGGAGAGCTGTGCCACCAGCTTTTCATCCAAGTTATATGGCTGAGTGCAGCCGCACTTCCTCAAGAGTTTAACCCAGTGTGACTGTGTTGTTTTCGGCAGGGTCTTTACCGAAGGGGCGGATAATAGAGCCTTTGTCTCCTTTAGCTTTATACTATGCGCGCGCTCCAAGTGTTTGGTGATGTTGCTAGTATTTTCCCCCTGGACGCAACTTCTCTCTGACAAAGACTGCATAGGGCCGAGTTTTCATTAACTTTGCTAAAGCGTGCCCAAACCTATGAACGCTTAGCCTTCACCGACATGCTTGAGCCGGACGGCGGTAGTGTCATAATTACGTGGCAGTTGAAGAGACGTTTAAGTACCAATAACAGTACCATTTTTTCCAGATTCTTAACGGTATTCGGGTAACGACCCAATTAGTGACTGGTACATAAACGTACCAGTCCATGGTATACATCCCTACATATGATTATGTTTAAAATGAAATGTATGTAAACATATTTTGTTTTATTTAAAGATCATATGTTTGTAACCATGTATAAGTAGCATATAACATTTTATAGTCATTGTATTAAAAGGAACATTGGCTCCTAAATAAGTGGTTGAATCCTGTATATAGTTTAAATACGTAGAAATTAAAAAGATCACTGTAGGACGTGGTAATAAAAGGGGTAGGATTAAAAAGTTAAGACTTCTGCCTACTCCTTTTCCAGAAAAGGAGTAGTCCAGAATATGGACTTGCTGCACATGCAGGATGTTGTCAGCAGTTTACCTTGATTGTTTTGTATGTGTTTGTGTATGATGAATACTCGTATTTGTTTTTGCATGTTGGATATAAAGCATTCATTCATTTTTGATTGCATCAAACAGCCACTCTGTCTGGTCTGCAGCTATGCAGAACATTTCTTTTTTTTAACATGTATATTTTTGGGCATTTTGTGCCTTTATTGATAGGAGAGAGACAGTGGATAGGCTTGTGAAAGGGGGAGAGAGAGTAGGGGAAGACACTCTGCAAGCTGGTCCCAAGCGGGATTTGAACCTGGACCAGCAGAAGCATGTACATGGGGTGCTAACCACTACGCCAAACCAGCACCCCTATGCAGAACATTTCTGTCTTTATCAGCATTAACTTCTTCAGCAGTTTTAGCAACATTATCTCATCTTGGAGTGGACCATACAGGTCAGCCTTCATTCCCCACATGCATAAATGAGCCTTGGCTGCCCATGACCCTGTTCTCGGTTCACCACCTTTCCTTTCTTGGACCAATTTAGATATTACTGACCACTGCAGAGCTGCAGTTTGGAGACGCCCCAACCCATTTGTCAAGCCATCACACTTTGGCCCTTGTCGAAACTGTTCACGTCCTTAATTCCTTAATCATTTTCTGCTTCAAATATCAACTTTGAGGACAAAATGCTTACTTGTTGCCTCATATATCCCACCCACTAACAGGAGCCACAATGAAGAGATGATCAGTGTTACCTTCATCTGGTTTATTTTATCATTTTATTATGCCAGAGTTAAAATATAAACTTTTCCATGCTTGGTTCCCATTTCTGAAAGATTTATCATTTTCAGAACGAAATTGCAAACTTTGACATCGCAATCATGTGATCGCCAAAGCTGCGATTTTTACAGCGCTCCTGTACAACCCAGGATCTGTTGTGTCAACAATTTTTGACACACTTATACAATTTTGTAGGCAATTTACGTGTAAGAATGGCTTGTACATCAACAGTTTACTCACAGCTGCAAATCATTTCTTAAATATCACTTAAAAGAGCTGTTCAAGGGGGCGGACATTTGCTCAGTTGGTAGAGCGTCCGCCCCATGTACGGGAGCTGCCAACCCCCAGCAGCGGCTGCTGGCTCGATTCCCGGCCTCAGCCCTTTGCTGCATGCCATCCCCCCTCTCTTCACCCGCTTTCCTGTCAATCTTCAGCTGTCCTATGTTATAAAGGCCATAAAAGCCCAAAAAATAACTTAAAAAAAAAAAAAAAAAAAAAGAGCTGTTCAAAAGAGTCGACTCGTTCGCGAACGTCACATTTCCACCACTAAAATGCTGTTAAGCAGGTCAACACCACAAAGCCTCTGTGTTGGAGTAGAAGTTGGAATATCCTTTAAATAATGAAGACAGATAATTTATCATCAGTATTAGATGATGATGATCATTGATTTCCTCACTGTTGTCTATACTGTAAACATAGTAACTATTGCACAGAAGCTTGATTTTAAAGGAAATCGTGAATCAAATTGAAAGTGCAATTTCTGCAAGAAAAATCGCAGTTGGATCTTTTCCTTAAACGTTTAGCCCTGTTTATTCCCAATAGGTGGTTTTCAAAAAGCCTGTTTATGGAGGTGCTAGTTGACGCTTTCAAATTGAACTTTAAACAAATATCATATACATTCAGAAATGGCTAGACCTCACTAAATGATTATTAATAGATTATGTTTGAGTCAACAAAAGTGAAAGAATCATTCAGAAATGTATGCAACTGTCAAAACACCCATGACCATTTTATTTTGGCTGTTTTATTTCCTAAATAACAAACTTCTGCAGATATAGCCCTGAGTCTAATGATTCAAAACCAGCTTACATCCATTTAGAATAAAAGTGTTCTAATTATTTTCAACAAAACAAACATCTTTGATTGCAGTACAACTTGTTCAGAATTTGAGAAATAGCTGTCCATTCATTGAAACAAACCTGCCTCGGAGTGAGTAATACAGAAGAAATAAATGAAGCAAATGATCGGATTGAAAGGGTGAGTAGTGTATAGAGAATTGGTCGTAGATTAGACCGAGTGTTAATGAATCCTGAGAGAGAACCTGCTCTAATTCTTGAAGGATTGGGAACAAAGGCTGCCCACACTGATAATCTCTGTTGTCTGAATGGAGGTAATTTGTCTGTGTCCCGGACACGGCTGCAACCGCCATTAGCACAGAGGCGAGAAGAGGTTCTTATTCTCTGCACACAGCAGCGTATGAACACAGACATAAATTGAAATTCAGTGTCACATTTGATGACGGAGCTACCTTGCAGAGGATTCACCTTGTGTGTCTTGAGGGGAGAAAAAAAATTGGTAAATAAAGACAACTCCTCCACAAATGAATCAGCCGCCATTAAGGAAACAAAACATCTTTACTGATATTGGTATAAAAACCGAACAGGCCCAAACACTTGTTGTCTCTGTCATTAGATATTTTATCTCACTTTTTCAACATTTTGATTTATATATATATTCTCCTTTTTTCTTTTTGCATGGGGATACATTTGTGGGAATATGTTGCAGGCATCATGTTTAAAATGAGTGAATATTTGTAAAAAAAAAAAAATAATACGTTTATCAGTTTGGACTTTAAATATCTTGTCTTCATAGTTTATTTAATTGGATAGAAGTCTAAAAATTTTGTAAGTGTATTCTACTGTTATTCATTTCTTTTTTTATTTATTACAAATATCTTAAAAAACATTTAAAAAAAATTATGCACATTGAAAGACAAAATGGAAAGATACACCAGGTCAACATCAGTACAGAATTTTCATGTTGTGACATGTTGTGAAAATTCTGTACCTTGTTTGAAAAGGGTGTTGAATGATGTATGGAACTTATCTAGTCCTACCCCTTTTTTCCAAAAATGTATTCAAACATTTCAAGCCTCAGTCATTCAAAACATCACCAATTTTTTAAGAGGTTTCAGAACCCACTTATTGTTGTACATGTTTTAATTTCTTTAGTGCAGCTTTTCCACAGATTAATTCCTTGTGTTGAAATGCAGCTTAGTCTCATATAAGACAGAGTTGTTTTTTTTTACATTAACTTCTGAGATTATGTATACTCTACCTAAAATGAAAAAAAAACTTTTGAATGCTGTTTGGCAACTGATTATTTTCAACTTTGTGCATAACTTGGATTGTCTTGAACTCAGTGTTTTTAGTTCAATGAAGAGTAGATTTGTTGGTTATCTGTAACTTGATTTATTGATAAGTCTTGCTGCTCTTTTCTGAAGGATAAGTGTTCAGTGTTTGTTTTGCATGTGTTTTCCCCACCCCTCCACACACTTTCTTGGTGCTTGGGGCAGCAGTAGCTAAGTTCTTATGTGTTTAAATAATGCCTCTTTCAGACTGACCCAAAACCTGTATAAACCCTGTAACAATCGGCTCCTGTCTGCAGTTTGAGAGGGTTTAATCAGCATTTCGACCCAGGTCGACTGACCCTGCAAGCAACACAGGTTTTAATCAGCTCACTTGATCGGCTTCAGTGAGAACATCACACTCGGGTCGACCCACTAATTTACAGATGACATCCGCATGATGTCCCCATGGCATAACATTATGCCCGTCCCTTCTATCTGTAACTTACGTGACTCTTTGCTGTCTCAGCAACAAATAACATCCACCTTTGTGTCTTTGAATTGTTTGTACATTTTTAAAGAGGGACAAAAGTACAAAGAAAAGAAAAACGTGTCCATGGCCTCCATGCTCCTTTACATTGTTTACATGGAGGGGCTTTGTCACGCTGATGATGTCATCAACATGATGACATCAGCTTGATGCGCCAGAGGACAATAAAAGGTGCACAGCTCGTCTGCTGCTGATTAGACCCAGGTCTTCTGGCAGTGGGAAAAGAGTTACTTGCCCATTGTTAGCAGGTTAACCCGCTTTGAAAAAACCTGTTTTGCCCCGCTAATTCTAGTGTGAAAGTGGTATAAGGGACCAAAATGTGGCCGGTTCAAGTCCTGACAAAACCATGACTTAAAGTTGGTTTGGTAGCTGTAGAGTTGCAACCTGACTTCCAGGGCTCAGCCAAAGTGCCCCTGAGCAAGGCACTTAACCTCAAAAAAGCCTCTTCTGCTGAAATAGAAAGCCACGACTTTCACATCTCTCCATCAACCCTTTCATGCATGAATTATTAAATCGCAAAGGAATACTTTTGTCAATGCTTCTTTTTCTTCAAACAAGTTGAAATTCATGGTCATTTTTTTCAATTTTATATTTTGAAGTAGTTTTATATCCGTCCACTTCACCATGCATCAACACAGTGAATTAGTGGAACTTAATAAAGATCCACAAACACAAAAAAGAAAAATCTGAAGCGTACATGTTATTTCTGTTTATTCTAACTATTCAATTGTGAATTATGCCAAAATTTAAAATAAAAAAATACAAAATTATGTGAAATCTGAATGCCAAATTACAAATTTGCCCTTTGTTGGCTGTTATGGAATTTGGATGCAATATCTCTATACTATATGGTTAAAAAAAAGGGGGGGGGGGGGGCGGCAAAGATAATATTTATATATAAGACTTGAGACAAGGGTTTGGGAGTTCACCAACTGGTAGTTGGATATGGTACTGGGGTATAAAATTAATTCCAAATATCTGTCTACTTAAGTGAACACCATGCATGAAAGAGTTAATACATGATTGTAGGACCTGTTTGCATGTGCATGTGTACTTCAGTGTGGGTTTTAGCAACACTGTGTAAAATTTTGAATTTCCCCATGAGTGACATATGAAGGATGTCTTTCATTCTGTTGTCTTTAAACACACATGGAAGTTTGAAGGATCAGGACAAAGTGGAAACAGATGGCTGATTTGAAAGGTCTTTAATTGTGTAAAGAATTACAACTGATTGACATTTTTGATTTGACATATTTAACATGAGATTTCCAATTTATTTTTTTCTTCCCTTTAAACAAAATCCCAACCTCATTGGAATTCGGGTTTGCACATTTCACTGAAGGGTTTGAAGAAATATCTCCCTTTGAATCATTATGTCTTATCTCCTCATTTCTCAGCGGCTGTGTTATGATTCAGCAGCACCACAGTGTTTTGGGGAGATTGCCAAACAAAATTTCTCGGCCACTATCTGTCATATCGCAGAGCAGTTGTTGAGTCGCTTGATATTGATCAGTGTTCACTTCGGTCTCCGTACATAACTTTCTTTAATAAGTTTGTTCCGAGGGAAAGCATCAATCTCACCTACAGACTCTGGAAACTCCCTCTCTGTACATTAACTATGTGAGTAAAGATGGCAGCTCTCTTTGAATGATGGAGAGACTTGAGGGCATAAAGTGGCCATTAGGCACTGGATGGATGCCACACCACAAACACATCCTGTCTGTTTTCTGAACTTCAATATTTACCATTGATTTACTGTCCGGCTTCATCTTGTTAAAATAAACAGCGGATGAAATGTAGGATACTAACATGCTGATCTAAGGGGAAGTCCCTTTGTTTTGAATACATTTGCATGATGATACTGGGAATTCATTGATGAAACTATTCTCCAACCATCAATGTCACCGCCTGTTTAGAGGGAAGAATTCATTATGCCTCTGTAACCAGGGATAACCAGGGACAGAGGCACCATGTTTTTGAGTCATCCGTCCATCAGTGTGTGTGTTCACCTCCAAGTCTTTCCTGCAATATAATTATTGTAGTTGGAAATTTTCACTTGGCCAATCTGACCTAAAAGCAATATTACCAGAATAGACCAAGAACATAATGCCTTCTTATTACCCCTTGCCAAAGAGTGCATCATCTTAAAGGTCTTGTGTCCAGCAAAATTAGTTTTCTTTGCTTTTAATGTTGTTTGAAGAGGATTAAAGAGCAGAGGAACATGACAAGTTTAACTAAACTTTAAGTTCACAGAAAAATGCACTTTGCATCTTTAAAGAAAATGGCCCTTGAAATGCTGTGTTTTTTTTTTACTTCCCAGGCTAAATTCTGGTAATTAATTTTGGAGTTATTCCCTACACAAACTATCAAAACACAAACAAAAAAACTATCCAGAAGAGTTGCCAAGAGCACAAACCTCTGCCAAATCATTTCCATTGTTGTTGAGCGAGTTATTGACAAAATTTTGGAAAACTGCCCAACATTGAACTGTTAATAACTCCTTTTAAAATTCCAAAGTCTGCACCATCAAAATGGTGTCACTTCTCTCTTTTAGCTTGACAAACATTCCCTGAAAGTGTCACTAAAATCCAATGAGGATTTATTTAGTTATCAACAATAAATGTGGAAAACTGCTTGATCTCACAATGTTAAGAAACTGTTAAAATGTTTCCTGGACCTACACCCGGATTTGGATCTCCATCAAAATCAAGTTCATTTTTCTTTCAATTATTTCATTATTTACAAAAATTATCACAGGTAAAGGAACACCTACAAACAAATTTCACATAACCAGACAAAACACAAACCCCCAAAACAGCACACCAGATTGAGATTAACTTAAAGATAGTAGAATTGCAGCCACCAATCAGACAAATTGTTTTTACACATATAAAATAAAAAAAAACAACTGATGACATTGAACATTAGTTATCAGCATCATTATGCAACATAGGTGCAGGTCATCAAGGTTCATTTTTTGCCATGAAAAAGTTCAGCAAAGGTTCCCAAGTCTTATCAAACAAATCCCCTCTGTCCTCGTTATAAAATCTCAGTCTTTTCAGATGCAAAGTGTTGGCCATTTCACCCATCCAAAGATTGTAGCTGGGGACATGATCCTTCTTCCATAACTTCAAGTTTAGTTTTTTTGCTACCACCATACCAAATAAAATAGCCCTCTTTTCATATTTACTAGCTAAGAGGCCAGCAGCACCAACAATGGCAACAAGTGGGTCAGGTTTTCCAGCACTTTCCAAATGCAACAGAAAAAACAGCTGAAAAATCAAATTCATTTTTGGGCTATGACCGACATGTTCTGAACACTTGCCACAAGTCCATTCTTTATTTATTTTTTTTTAGTTATCCTGTATTTCATCATTTCAAACATTATTGAGAGTGACTGTCAAAAACTTGGAACACCAGCCTATCGTAAAATCCCTAAAACAATTCCAAAACTGCATCCTCATCACCACCAAATGACCAAAATTTCCTGAAAATATCTTGGTAGTCAGTTGAGAGCATGTTAATAATAATAAGAATACATTTTATTTAAAAGTGCCTTTCTTAGCACCCAAGGACACTTTACAAAATACATAATAAAAACACACTGCATTAAAATCACAATTAAAATAAATAAAAACAACATACAAGAGTGACAGTTAAATGAGGGTGGGAAATTACAGAGAATATGCAGTTTGGAACAGATGGGTTTTGAGTTTTGATTTGAAGTGGGGAAGGGAGTCAATGTTTCTGAGGTCCGGGGGGAGAGAGTTCCAGAGTTTGGGAGCAGAGTGGCTAAAAGAGCCGGGTGGAGGGCACAGAGAGATGGAGGGAGGAGGACAACCTGAGGGAGCGAGAGGGGGTGGTGATGTGGAGGAGATCAGACAGGTAGGGGGGGCGAGGTTGTGAATGGCCTTGAAAGTCTACAGCAGGATGTTGAGTGATGAACTTCCCGATCTTACAATGCGAAGAAATATTTTTAAAATTACTGGATTTACATCTAAAATTCAGATCATCACCAAAATCTAACCACTACTTTGTTGCCTCAGTGAAGATCCCCTGAATTTTTTTATCCAAATCTGTCCAGCACTTTTTTAAAGGAGACATATCATGCTGATGCATGATTTAATACTTACATATAATATAATAAATTTGAAAACAAGACCTTACACCCCCTTAATTTTCAAAAAATGAGATATTGTATTTTTTCTGATATCCTAGAACGAGATTTGATGCCTCTGAAAATAGGTTATTGCGAGATGTCCGCAGGATTTAAATCATCGTGACATCATGAGGTACCTTTCTGTTTATTGGAGTAATCTGATAAAACACTTCCTCCTCTGTGATGTCCGTTAGCCACAAAACCGTCACCGAGGAACACATCCACCAGCAAGGGTTTATAGTTCCCTAGCTCACAGTCACTCATTACCTGCTCTGGCCTGTAGGGGGACTCAATACGTGGTCGCTGCTTTGAGCCTGCCGGAAAATACAGTAGAAGAAGAAGGACAGGCTGACTCTACCCCCGATAGAACTGACCAATCAGAGCACAAACGGCTGTGACGTTGCAAGGTAACTTAAGGTCATCCTGAGATCCTCGCGTTTCAACGAGACCTTGTTAATGGCCTAAAATGAGGACTTTGAGAACGCTATTGTGGGGCAATGAAGTAACTAAATGACTTGTACTGAGGGCAGAAATGCTTTACAGGCATCCTAGTCTGGCATAGTGAAAAGGAGAAACAAGCATGATATGTCCCCTTTAAGTTACCCTGTTCAAAAAATAACAAACAAAAACTCAAATACCGTCAAAAATAGAAGGTCTTTTTAGACCTTTTAGGTCTTGCAAACAATTATAATACATGTATGCTTGTGTGACAACGTGCCACCTCCAGCCATCACAGTTTTAGAAGTGTAAAAATAAAGGAGAGGGTTTTTAAGTACAGCTACAGCACATATAACTTTGCACTTCTTGTAAAAAATGTCCAATTAATAATGTCTACTTTTTTAAAAGAAGCTTATTGAAGCTTGTGCCAAGCAAAATGTTCTTCTGCCTAATCCAATTCTTTATCAACATCTAATTAACAGAAACGGAAAACCAATGTCGTATCCACCCCGTGATAAGCCACGTTTAATCATTTTCTAAATTAAAGAGAGATTTTAGGTAGGTGTGATGTATCTTTAAACAAACTGACATGACCCAGTGTCCTGAGAAACTTTTGTTCCTCTGTCAGAATGAAAAGTTGTGCTCAGATATCACAAAACGCTGCCTCTTCATTTGTTTTGCCATCAGCTTACATCCTGCCTCTGAACAGAAAGAGGTGCCCGAGCCAATGTTGATTAAATCTGAACGATCGAAGGTAGGAAGTGATGGCGAGACGATGGAAGCCGGCCAGTAAAAACGTGTGTTTATGTGAATGGATCTATGAAAGTGTTAATGTGCGACAGTTATATTAAAGAGGGGTCACGGGAGGTGGTGTGAGGACAACTTCTTTGTATTCATGAGTAGAACTGGAGGGGCTGAGTATCTACCATGTGGACTCACTCAATTATTGCCCCCCCTTCTTTTAGCAATTTATCCTCTGCCACTCTCTCCTGTTCTCTCAGGCTTCTCTCTTTCTGCAGTCAGAAACTTCTCACAAATGCACTCCTTAAAATTCAGAACATTTTGATTCACACCCCAGAAATTTTCACAGATTTGTCCCTCACAGAAGAACCTTTTTCACAGTCCACAGATCAAAAAGCGGACTGTGTGGGGTAATCAACCTAGACCAGGGAAGGTAGAAAATCCAGACATTTTGTTTGGAAAATCAAAGTATGTATCAATCTGTCCATTTAAACTGCAAAACCTCAGATCTGGTTGAGAGTATATGTCCAATTTCAAGTCAAAAATACCTCAATAGACTTATGGCACAATTCCCTGGTATGTCTGAGTCAAGATCTTATTTGGGCATATAAAAACTTAATTTAAGGCTTGGCTTGCTTGTAATAAGTTAACTTAAAACGGGACTCCATAGTGCGCCCAATTTGGTCGCAAATGCGCTCAAAATTTTCAAGAGTGAGCCTTACATTTTTGCGTGGTCGCACTGGTACACCTGGCGCTTCCCGGGTAAAAACATTAACTTCTGTCACAAGAGCATCATCCCTCTCCCTCAATACAAATTTTAGAAGTTGAGAAAGCACATTTCAGTAAACCTACAAAAATTATAAATATGACAATATGACAAAGGTAACTGCAGTAGCGGAAAAATCAGCAGAAAACGGGCCAGACACATCTGCTTCCTCTCATTTCTGTCCCTTAGTTCTATCTTCACAGGCAGCAGGCTGTAGGCCAGCACACACACACACACACACACGGCCTTCAGTTATCATCCAATCAGCTGTTAGTATGCAAATGAGCCCAGACGGAGCCTGATATTGGTGTCAGGTTTCCAGTGGGGTAAAGGAACGAAGTAATAGTACTTAGTTACAGTACTTAAGTATGTTTTGGGAGTATCTTTACTTAAATTGAGTTTATATGTTTTTTGCAACTTTCACTTTTACTTCACTACATTAAAAATTAAAAAATGATACTTTTACTCCATTACATTTAAATTGTCAACTTAGTTACTCGCTACATAATAAAATGTGAATATAAATTACACTTATTTTCACATTTTATTTTGAAGAGGATCGTACGGACTGTTTGTGCTCTTGAGCGAAGCTGAACACACCTGGAGCCTGTGAACCACTGTTTAGCAGTGCAGGACTTGTATTCAGCCCTCGAAGAGCACGACTGAACTCAAGCAATTTTGAAAATCAATGCAATAGATGAACCGCAAGTTTGTGAGCTTTACGTAAGGGAGGAATGGAGAGAGGGAGTAAGAAGTGAAGGGAGCTGAGGGAGGGAGGAAGAGTTAAACTTAATAAAGCTTGGGAGAGCAGCAAATATTTGTACCTGTTCTCTTTGTTTGTACTTTTACTTTTAATACTTAAGTACATTTAATAGTAGCTACTTTAAGACTTTTACTTAAGTGATTTTTTAATGAGTGACTTTCACTTTTAGTTGAGTATATTTTATATAATATATCTTTACTTTTACTCAAGTATGGGTTTCAAGGACTTTTTACACCACTGCAGGTTTCAACGTGGAGCGGTAACTCCGAAGAAGAAGCAGTGCTCTGCCAAATTCGTCTTAGAGACTGTCAGATAATTAATAATAAACAACAATAACAAGTCAAACTAATTAATGTTAAATTCATCATCTATATTTTTCAGTCTTTTCTCCTGTTAAGGTATTAAGTATTTTTAAGTCACACAGGCACAGTACTTCTTTTGCTGGTACACTTAAAAAATGTAGGTGCAAAGTTGCAATCAATTCAAAACGTTGGTCTGGAGCGCTGTTAAAAGCTAACCTGACATGCCAAATGGACAGTTCCATATTGAAAATATTTCACTAATCCATCTGGGGAGGAGCCCTGTGAAAATGTTTTCAGGGGCAGAACATTCAAATACAACAGCAGCTTGTGATTGGATGATCGTTTGGCTCAACACACTCATTGCAGACCAATCGATATCAAGCAGCGCTGCTATGACGTGGCATATGTAGCGGCTAAACGTAGCGGCTAACGGCTAACCCTTAGCCGCTACGGCTTATGGCTGACAAGGGCAAACAACAGTTAATTGCCATTAGCTGTAGCGGCTAGCTGTTGTAAGCGGCTAACTGTTGTTAGTTGCTACGGCCAATGGCCAACTGTTGTTTGCCCTTGTTAGCCATTAACCGTAGCAGCTAATGGCCACTAGCCAATAGCTAAACTACCTTGAGACTATCGTTTCACATTAAATTATACCAGACAGATGTAACATTCAACACTTATATGTGACATGAACCTTGTCAAAGACAATCCCTACTAAGTAAACTTATGAGGAGAGCAGATTTCGCCAAGTATAACTCAGTAATCATGATATCTAATCGACATTAGCCTCCATTATTTGTACAACAGAAAGTGACTTCACTTCCTGTTGAGTCACTTCCTGTTCCCACTGCTATGCTGATCCCGCCTCTCTTCCCTGATTGGGCTGTTAGCATTTAGCCAAGTGAAACCGTTGGACAATGGAGGCTGGCAAGATGGAGATGCATGATTTCAGAATCAGCCAGGTCTGTCTTCTCTGCAAGGCTAGTTAAAAAGGTATTTCTTTCTATCCAGAGTAGATTTTAAACTTGAATTAAAGAGTCAGACTTTACTTTTTCTAATTGGCAGATATTTTCTTATCATTTCAAGTAGTTCAATCACTTATTAATGCCTTTTATTCCTTGTAGTAGAATATTTATCTGGACTAACTAAGTGACTGTGAATTAAAATGATTATATTTCTGACTTGAAAATAGACAAACACAGCTGCTAAGATCTGAATTTTGTGGTGTATCTATGCGTCTATCAATCTACCCATCTGTATTTGGGATTTCATCATAGTCAGCCAACGCAGCATCACATCCTCGCCACGGCTTTCCCTAAATTGCTGGTGCATTCTCGTCCACAGGTAGCATATTTAAAGCTTTGCACAGCCCGGGAAGCTTAAACCACAAACCAAACTGACACAGAGTGACAGCAGTAAGAGCAGCATGTACACAGGTTATATTCCCCGCCTGACGTTGATTTGTCGTCTGGATCAATATTGTTTCTATAATCTCTGCTATATTTGAAATGAACTAGAAACTCAGAGTTGTTGTTGATTCGATCTGCCTGGCAAAGGCTGATGCTGCATTAGAGGAGCTCCTGCTGATGATTGACTCGTGGCATATTGCCAGGAATCCTGCATCGAGGTGCCCCGCTGACACACTCTGGCGATGGATCAAGGCCTGGGCTATGGAAACGGACTGATTGTGGAAACCGAGTCATTGATGAAACTGGAGATGATGTGCTGCAGAGTGAGCGGCACGTACATGATGTTGGGAAGGTGGACTATGTGGAAAGTGAGGGTATGGCTATGTGCCCAAGGATTAATTGCCTAGCTTAGACGTATATAAGTATTTTAGCCATGGCATGAGTTTAAATCAATCGTCTCTCTTTCTCCTTAAAGCAGTTTGCAGTAGCCAGTAGTAGGCTGCATAGCGTGCGCAGTTAGCGTAATAGAGAGATACAATAGGTGCAGTAGCAATGGCTGAAAAACAGCCCAAAAGAAAAAGGTCAGAGAAGCAGAAAGTGAAAAAGAAGGGCTATGACCATGAAAGAAGACCCGGGTCAACATTGGTGTTGCTTTCCAATGGTGGAGGGAACTCCGCGATTTGAAAGACCTGAAAACGGACGCGGATGTCGCCGTCTTTGTGCTGGATAGGTAAGCAACATTAGCTTTGTGGTGCTTCACATAACAGTAACAGCCGTTGGGCATTCATCTTATTGTCTAATCTGCCAGAATGTACTGTTGTCGTGATGTTATCAATAACAGCAGTCGAGTTGTCTGACGAGTTGGGGTTACCTTAGCATCGTTGGTCAGCTACGCAGTTTCTACTGCCATTTCCATGACGATGCATGTCCATCAGCTTTCAGGGGTGGAGCCAGGGGTGAGGTATGAAGGTTGAGGCGGGTCTAAACTTGTTCATGAACAACCTCTCCACTCGTTTTCTCCCACATTGCTGACTACACCTTTAAGTAGTGGGATATGTGCTCTTGACCAGAAATATCAGCATTTTACATCATGTAATAAAAATTTTGGCATTTCAGATATTGGCAAAAATCCGATCTTGTGCATCCCTTTTGCACTTTGTCCAAAATAACTGTATCTCTGTTCATTTGTATGAATATCCAGGTGATACTGTGCACTGCCTGTTATTGCAGGTCTGCTTCTAGGCTTTAATTTTAATGCAGCTGAGGTTGAACAGTTGTGGTTTGGATAATTGAGTTGGCATCGTTATGCACTAAAAATAAAACTGGGTTTGAATCTCTCAGTAACACCTTGTGTTTCAAATACCTCTGAGCTCTGAGACATTCTGAGTTTGCAGTGTCCTGTACAATGTCGGGAAAACTTTCTTCACGTGAAAAAGAGGAATATACAGGACATCTATTCAGAGAGGTAACGATCCAGAAATGCTTATATGAACATTTGTAGACTGCGCATGTGTCATGTCTAATATATTTGTTCAGCTGGATATACCAAGGTCCTCAAGAAGGTCAAGACACAATACTGTAGGAAAAGCAAACTAAGTTAAAATGCTATAAGGAGTTTCTAAGTAATTACAAAAAAATCTCACTTTTAGATATATGCCTGATCAAAATACACACTTTAAGATGAGTTTTATCACATCAAAATAGCTTATCTATAAATGCTATTTCTTAGCTTCACAGTCGGGTCGGACAGGGCTGGACTGGCCTGGATACTCAACTTCGGGAACAAGACAATTAAAACTAGAGCAAATTTATATTATTCAGACACATCTCCGAGCACCGGGCTACCGCTACATAACCAGAAAGAGATACATTACCTCGTTGCTTTGCATCCTGTAAGTTGTTGAAAAAAGAAGTTGCAAAGCAATGCAGAGTTCTGAGGAAGGACCAAGCTGCATTCATTAGCATCACAACAAACGCGCGCTCTGGCTTGGGTCATGTCTTTACGACAGTCGCTGCACGTGCTCATGGGTAGCAGAGTCTTTATGTCGCCGAAAATGGATTCTGCTCATAGCACCTTTAAATCATTAGAGACGATTGAATCAAAGTATTTATTTAGTATGGATGTGATTCTGTCTTTGGAGCTTGAACCATTAGATCGAAGGGTATTGCCCTGACAGGCAGATAGATCTATATCCACCGTGGAGTACAGTGTTGGCTGATGATGTCATCTGAGTATGAAGAGATACAAAGCAGATCCAGCTGTGCTTGTGACTGAGAATGAAGTGAAACATCACAGGAATATGAACTGCACGCCTCAAAATGCCCTAATGATGAATGAGCTTGAAGGGCCGTCTTTTCCTGCAGTCTTGGTTCTGTCTTTCACCCGCACTGGTCCTGTTCACCATCTTTTTCTCATGTCGGCTGTCACCAGTCATCTCCTTTCTGTAATTCCCACTAATCACATATGTCATATACATGAGAGACGGACATTAGGGAAGAGAAGAGCTCAGGGGGGGCATGCTTGGAGGATGTGAAGCGAGACGGATGATGCGGACTCATTGAAGTGACTTGATGGGCGATGGGCTTCCTCAGGGACATGACAGAGAGTGACTTTATTTCAGAGCAGGACTGAGCTCAGAGACCCCGTCACATGTTTGACGGGGGATGTGGTGCAAAACAGACATGTGGAAATGAAATCACTGCCAAGTGGTGTTAGCTAGAAGAAGGAAGAGTAGTCTTTATCAAGTACAAAATATAACTCAAGAGCTGTGTTCGTCCACTCAGTCACCGTTACGGCTGTGGCCGTATTTGGTTTGATTTGTGCATGTGTTTTTTCTGTATGAGTGAGTGCTCTGTTCGGCGTGGATCTTCGTTTTTCGTCCCATTTGTTTGTGAGAGAGTGTGCGGTCTTGTGTGAGTGGATCGCTTTTTCAGATGATGGTGCGGCGTGATTGGTTAATAAGGTCGGGGGTGCTGGCAGCGAGGACGAGGCGCTGATTGGCCTCAACATCTTTAAATTCAGCGGCCTGAGAGTGACGGGCAGACCATCTGACAGCCGCACACTATTTTGTTTTTTCCCTGCCTCCAACCGTAGTTTGTTCGAGAATCTCCTGTGTTAGTGGTTGTAGCTATGTTCTTTGTTTAACTGGTCAACCTTGGTTTCTTTTCCCTTAGTGAATTGTGTTTTTTTTTGTCTTTCTTTCCCCCCTGGAGTAGTTTTATTTTTGAGAGCTTTTTGCCTCCTTTGTTTAGAATCCAGATTTCTGTTCAAGCTTTTGAAAGTGAACTGTTTATTTATTTTATTGTAAATAAATCCTGTTAAACCTTTTAGAAATCTCATATTTTCGTTTGGGGACTGGAAAAAACATTATTATTTTAAAACCTTATGGTATGCACTTTCCCCCTTGACTGGTGCGTAACAGTCACTCACTCCCTGTTCCCTATGTAGAGCAAATGAAATAGTTAACTACATGGGGAATGACCAGATTTTGGACACTACACTGAGATTTTCTAAACTTCATTGCGTCAGTAGATGAGCCAGATGTTCTTGTGACTGAAGTGGATGCGTCAAGAATCAAACCAGTCACTCAGGAGGAAATATTTAAGCTGTTTACAGCCGTTGAAAGACGTAAAAAAGCTACGTTATAAACATTTGAAGGGTACATTAACGTTTCTTACATTTATAGAAGAAAGCAGTGCCAGTTTGTGCCTAAGCAGCCTTCTTCTTCTTCTTCTTCTCTGGAAAAACATGACCGAATGACATTGTGATATACGGGAGTACTATATAGGGTATATCGTATGTGCACTCACATTTGCACACTCACTTGTGCATTGTGGGTATTATATAGTGCACTATATAGTGAATAAATTAACCACTGAGAATTGGAACAGCACTATAAAATGGCAAACACACTATATAGTGCACTATATCCGAGACAAGAAAAGATTTATTTTGAACACAGCTAAGGAACAGGGTTGCCACAACTCCTGGAAAACCTGGAAGATGATTGACCAATTTTCAGCCCATTTTCTTTATGGAAAACATAAAAAAAATAGGAAGCTCAGGTTTGGAGCTGAGCAAGATGGACCTGCCTGCTCACAGACGCGAATCAGGCTGATCCAGCTGCACTGCAAGGCTAGTAGTTACACTGAAAATATGAAAAAGTACTCTTAGGAAACCTATCAGGTTGTCTCTGATGAAGAATTGATAGCTGTGCCAATTTACCATAAAAGAAAGACCTAGAACATAAAAAAATCCAAATATTTATCTAAACGAATGAATGCCTATACAAATATGGCTTTCATTTATCCAATGGTTTAAGGGAAAATTCAGAGGTTTTTCAGAGAATTTGGCACTCACTTTAGAATAGAAAAGAGACTGACTCATAAAGTTATGATAATGACCTTATGTCTCTTAAAAAACTGAGTTAAATGTGACCAGATGTAATCAGCATTTGGTTTGAAAAATTAATGATTTCTGCCCAAAGTAGCTTATGTGATAAGTGGCCATAATTTCCCAAAATAAATTTTATATTTTGTTCTTAAAAAGAACCCAATCATAATCAGGCTTAAAAAGGAGGTCCAAGTACTTTTTGTGATAAGTGACTTTATAATTCCTCCAAATTAGAGTTAGAGCGTTTAATCAACAATAAGTGGATTCTAGAATGAAAGGGACTCTTGTTCCAAAAACTATTATTTAAAAAAATGAATGATAAGAATGAATCCAGTGTTTAACTTTTTATTGAGAAGTGCTGATATTTACTGAACATTTAATGTGGTCTCTGTTTTCTTATATTTTGAGGTTAAACATTATGTTCTTCCTGGAGATACTAAATAATAAGGCTACTAACACAGTTTTTGCACAAGATTAGCAAACTCCAAAAGACATGAGCATAGTGTAAATGTAATTCATCAGAGTACAGTATCTTCCAATTCTTTAAGTTGAATACTAATGATCTAAAGAGAAGATATTAAGGGCCCTAATATGACATTGAGAAGCAGGTTGTCTAAAGCAGATGGCGCACAGCAGTTGGGGCATGTTGTCTATATTTTGCTATTTTCAGGATTCATGTTCTCGGCACAGAGCCAGACAAAGGGCTCAAAGAGGATTATATGTCTTGATTATCCACGGGGGTGTTTTGGGTGTAAGATAGATAAATCTAATCACAGTGTTAGCTCTTATCCCATTTCAATCGGTGCATGAAGCATCTAGAGCAGAAGAAATGATCCAAAAGATAATCCAGACACAGTTTTAAAAGGGAAACCTCATTAATCATTTAAATCTTCCGTTTGTACTGAAAGGATTAGACAGGTTTGTGGTTATGATGGACCGTTTTACTGTACAGCTGGCTTGAACCAATTCATTTGATCATTTTACTGACTTAGTCTTTCTATACTGCATGCTCAAAATGCACTGGACAGCCTGTTTTATTATCTGTGAGCATACTTATTGAAATGTAGCTCTATAATTTGAATAATCCTTGAACCCTGGGCAAGCTTTTTTTGTTTCTAGGAAGATGATGCCTGCATCACACAGAAAATGGGGAAGACACCTGCACTTCATACCAGAACAGTTTGCATAGGGCATACAGGAGTAGGGATGGGAATCAAAAACCAATTCCAGTTGAGAGTCGTTAACAGCTCCATCAAAGAATCGGTATCACGAGTCTTTTGGCTAATCAATTCCTTTGTCAATTCCCTTCACTGACAGGGTTCAAAAGCGTCAGAATGGTGGCTTCATTTTTTACAAAAGGCGTCTATTGCACAACCTTAAGTGAGTGGAAACACCAGCAACTTGCAGAAGCAGTTATCTATGCTGTGACATGTGTTTGACATTGTTGCCACTGAAAATCTACAGGCTGACATTTGCCCACATGGAAAATCTGCAGGATTCAATAAGGGAATCATTAAATAATTGAATCAACTAGCAGGATCGTCAATAAAATCATATCAATTCCCATTCCTATACAGGAGAGCCTTGAATGTTTATACAAATTAGCCTCTTCATAAGCACTTCACAACTTTCCCAGTCTTTTCTTTGCCCTTGTGCCAACTGTTTTTGAAATGGCAACAGGCATCATAGCCAGAATGTGTGTTCCCCCTCTCTCAAAAGAAAGGGTAAAGTTTACTAGTTTAAACATCTTGTCCTCACACTTGACTCAAACAAATTTAGCTTGAAGGACATTTGCAAAGTCCCAACACATTTGAAATTGCAGTTGTATACCGACAGCTGCCTGATTAATTCTGAGCTCGTTACCGTCATTCCTCTCCAAAACTGGATCTCTCTCCATTTCCATTTCCATATTTCTCCCTCTCAGTGCCCTTAATGTTCCTACATCTGTCTGAAACGTGGATCACATGTCAAGGTCAATCTACAGAGGCGCCATAAATGTTTAAAGAGCGTTTTGAAATGCCGCTCACATCCCACTAATGTCAGGGCCCATAAAGCAGACTACAATTATGACCAGCTGTAATAAAGCCTGTCAGGGAGTCACTGGCGCATAATTCTCCTCAACTACGTTGCGAGGCATAAAAATAATTCGCCGCACACCCCTACACGTCATCCATTAAGGAGTTTCCGCTGTCTGTCGTCATGCCAGGGATATAAATTCACGTCCAACGTCATCCGCCTCATCTTCGCCTTTATTACCATAATATCCTCTGAAACAGTAAAGCTTGTTTCCCAACTCACAGTGCTGGTATAAAAGTCCATTACGCTATTAATCAACCCCTACACTCCTCCTGCAGGACAGTGAGTAACTATCTCTGCTTTCACTTTCACTCTCTCTGGCTGAACATGACACATCCGAGTCTGAGGGGCTCCCACAGGGCCAGCACATGTTTAATACTGCATGATTTTAGCATGTGCTGACATTTTAGAGGGTATTTCTAAGTATGGAGTGAAGGTTTACTCTGGCTTGTGTAAATCTCAGCACTTTATTTATGACACAATATTTTGAAAGTCAGAGACAGAAGCAGCAAAGGAATAAGACGGAATAAACTTTCTGCTGGTAAGAACTGTACATCTTGATGTTCTGAATTCTGGTCAAAACAGCAGAAGAAGCTGAAATCTGCTCTCACAGACTGTAGGCGTTACGGCTTAAGTTTAAGCCAACATTAAGAATGACATTTTGGGGTGCTGGTTTGGCGGAGTGGTTAGCAACCAGGCACGTCCCGCATTCATACTTCTGCCGGCCCGGGCTCGAATCCAGCCTGTGGCCAGTATGAAGATTGTCTTCCCCTACTCTCTCATCCCTCTTCACAAGCCTATCCACTGACTATCTCCTATCAATAAAGGCACAAAATGCCCCAAAAATACATTAATGAAAAGAATGACATTTCCATCCATTTTGAGTCAAATTTTAAACTGTTTTGAAATCTATATCCAGAATTTTACTGAATTTATTTTACCTTGAACCAGCACTGTTTAGTCTGGCGCAATTCTGAATTCACCGCAACTTGGACGCGCTCCTCAGTCGCGTTGCTTGGTCGCCAAAGTTGAAAAATGTGAACCTCTCCGGCGACATCATGTGTGGCTGTGCTGCGAGAGCCAATCAGCATTGTGTGGGCTTGACGGACTGTTTTTATTTTGAGTCATAGTGAAAATCTAGCCTTGCAGAGCAGACTGACCTGCCTGATTCTGAAATCATGCATCTCCGTCTTTATTGTCCAACAGTTTCACTCGACTAAATGCTTAACGGCCCAATCAGGGAAGAGAGGCGGGAGCAGCGGGAGCTGCGGGCTTGACGACAACAGGAAGTGACTTAACAGGAAGTAAAGTCACTTCCTGCTGTACAAATAATGGAGGCTAATGGCAGTTAGCCTCATGATTACACCGTTATACTTGGCAAAATATGATCTCCTCATAAGTTTACTTAGTAGGGGTTATCTTTGATGAGGTTCATGTCACATATAAGTGTTAAATGATACATCTGTGTTGTATAATTCATGTGAAACGATAGTCTCAAGGTAGTTAAGCTAGCAGCCATTAGCCACTACGGCTAGGGGCTAACAAGGGCAAGCAACAGTTAACCATTAGCCGTTACAGCTAACAACAGTTAGCCGCTACGGCTAGCAGCCATTTATTGTTGTGTGCCCTTGTCAGCCATGAGCCGTAGCAGCTAACGACTAACCGTTAGCTGCTAGGTTTAGCCACCACATATGCTACATCATAGCAGCCTTGCTTGATATGGATAGGTCCGCGATGAGTGTTTTGAGCCAAACGATCATCCAATCACAAGCTGCTGCTGTATTTGAATGTTCTGCCCCTGAAAACATTCTTGCAGGGCTCCTCCCCAGATGGATTAGTGAAATATTTTCAATATGGAACTGTCCATCTGGCATGTCAGGTTAGTGAAAATCCATGTCCATGTGGGAACATTAGATAGTGAGGACATAAGTTCTGCCTGGACAGGGCCACAGAGATCCCCCTACTTGAGGTGCAGCTGTAGTGTTTTGTTGTTGGTATTTGAGTGAAATGGATACAGTTGTTATAATGTCAGCCCAAACATCCAGTTATATGATATATGTCTGCAGGGAAACTCGCACGGGCAGGACATCACTGAGCGATGCCAATGGTGACCAAAATAAGGTTTTTACATGACAGGCAACACTACTTGGTCAGGCGACCAAGGTCATTGGGTCATTCCTGGTTGCTTATCACTCTGCTAACCCTACTGCTTGTGTTTAGTGAAGCAGGAACATGTCACCTCTATCCTGGCCTCTCCCCACTGGCTCTTTGTTCACTTCAAATCCATTTTAGGCAGTTAATGTTTGTCCTTCAATCTTTAAATGGATTTGTACTTCAGTATTCTCCATTTCTATGGTAAGGCCAAACTAAACACCCAAGGTGACCTGGCTGTTTCTGTGGTGGGCCAGAAATTGTGGAGCCAGCTACATCCTGAAATCACCCCCACTTTACCTACTTTTAGATCTCATCTTAAAGGATAAGTTCGGTTTCTACAGCTTTCACATTGTTTATAGAATGAAGTAGAACAATTTACTCACCCAGAAGGCTTTCCTGATCCAAACAGTGCTTCAGGAGATATATAGATCCAAAATCAAGCGGCAGACATCCGTATAATGGTAGCACATAGGGCATGTATAGTGCTGCTCCTAAAACTGCATTAATCGTCCAAAAACTCATTAGTTTCAAGTACTCTCTGGCCAGCTGTCTCTTTGCCTCCGCATCCTCCTTTCGATGAGCTCCTCATCTGTATACTCTGGCTTGAAACTGTAAGGACACCCATCACATTCAAAGTTCTCCTCCTCAACATCTTCAACCGATAGATCCAAGCCAATCCAATCCAACTTTATTTGTTAAGCGCTTTAAAAAAAACAACGATAGTTGAAACAAAGTGCTGTACAGGAGAATAAATAAAATACGAGATAAAAGAATAGACATAAAACATAGATATAGATATTCGTCCATTTTGCACAAAACTGGAAGAAGAAAGTCGTTGTGTAGCCGGCAGTCTTCCCCTGAAACAATGAGCCGTACTGCGCATGCGCAGAGGCAAACATTCTTCTTCTTCAGTTCAGAGGTCAGCACAGTCACAAAGACATGTCTGGGGCGACACAGACTGTAATGGAGGAGTAGCGTGAGCGGATGATGAAATATTGGTGAAACTAATGAGTTTCTGGACGATTAATGCAGTTTTAGGAGCGGCGCTATACATGCCCAGTGTGCTACCATTATACGGATGTCCGCCGCTCGATTTTGGATCTAAATATCTCCCGAAGCACTGTTTGGATCAGGAAAGCCTTTTGGGTGAGTATATTGTTCTACTTCATTCTATAAACAATGTGAAAGCTGTAGAAACCGAACTTATCCTTTAAAACCTCTGTTACTTGTTGACTTTTATTTAAGCATGGGAGTTGTGTGGTCTATGTTTTTGTGTCTTTTATTCTCTAAATTTGGCTTTTACTATTACAAATTTTCTTGTTACCTCCACCAGGAGGTTATGTTATTGCCAGCATCTGTTTTATTGTTTGCTAGTTAGTTTGTGTGTTTGTTAGTTTGTTTCTGTTAGCAAGATTACTGAAAAAGTGAAGGACGGATTTCACCAATATTTTCAGGAAATGTCTGGATTGGGACAAGGAACAAATGATTCAATTTTGGGACTCATGCGGATCACCGTCTGGATCTGCCATGACAAAACATGTGACTTTCTTGAAGAACTACTGACCTAAAATAGATATCATTATGAATTAATTTCCCAAAGGTATGTTTTCATGGTCAAGGAATCTAAATATTGAGATGAAATAAAAATAGGGCTAATATTTATTGTGAAAATAACAATATGAGTGAGGACTGTGGTGCTGGCAGAAGTCTGCTCTCTCCGAGTGTTTTTCTAGGGTTTTATTTGTTTTACATGTGCTGGAAAGCACAAAGTGGTCAGAAACTTAATGAGGATGTAAAATGAAGCAGGGCTGAATTTGAGGGGGTTTATAGGCATACCTGATTACCTCCGCCAGGAGGTTATGTTAGTGCCGGAGTCTGTTTGTTTTCTTGTTAGTTAGTTAGATTGTGTGTTTGTCAGTTTGTTTCTCTGCTAGCAAAATAACTGAAAAAGTTAAGGACGGATTTTACCGAAATTTTCAGGAAATGTCCTGATTAGGACAAGGAACAAATTATTAGAATTTGGGACACATTCGGATCACTGTCTGGATCTGCCATGATGAAAAATGTCATTTTCGTGAATAACTACTATACCGAAATAGAAATCAGTATGAATCCAATTGCCAATGGTATGTTTTCATGGCCAAGGAATTTAAATTTTTAGATGAAATAAAGGTAGGGCTAATATTGATCATGTAAATCACTATATGAGTGAGGACTGTGGTGCTGGCAGGAGTCTGCTTTTCTAGATTTAAAGCATGACACTTAAGAACTGTGTCCAGAGTAAATGTGTTGAAAAGAAGTGTCCTGTAGTGCAGGAGGGATGTATGGACAGACAGGCAGCCAAAAGGGCATTGTCTGCATGAAACAAAAGCCCTGAACGGACCTCCCATTCTCATTTCAATTTTGTTTTTTCAGGATCCGTCAAGGTTCAATAAAACCGTGACTGTTATGAAGGGGCTGGAATCCCTGTATCAGCTGGAAGAGATGAGTGATTTTCCTTTTGTCTTTCCAACCATCATGGAGCAGCACACGTGGCAGTAAAGCTAAGCTCAAGGACACCTTGAGTTGGTTTTTGGATATAAAAAAGCACAGAGTTTAACGGCTCCAGAGCTGGTGAACTCTGAACTCTAAAGTCTGATAAATATTCTGATTGTAACGGTCGTATTTTTATGACAAGATTGCTTGTTGTTCCCATTGTGGCTTTAACAAGGAGGATTTCGATAACCATTGACGAGGGAAGAATCAGAAGTTCACATTCTGGTCAGAGACTGTGTGAAATATGTGCTTTTCCAGGATTTGTTCAAAGTGAGGTTAGAAACTCTCCAAGTATCGTCTGTTTTTCCCCCTCAAAATCAGATCTGCAGCTCTGTGTTTATCTACTGAAAATAACGTAAGATTTCCCTTCCTGAAAAACAGCGGGGTCCATTTCTGGGGAAAATCTGGCTGGTTTATGGGCGACACGGGGGATGACACAGTCGCTGGCACACGCGCATACAAACACAGAACAAGAGCGAACACAGACAAAAGGAGACAACTTGGTAGCAGTCCACTTCCCCGAGGAGGTTTCGACTGAAACAGGAGGCAGAGGGAGGCTGACACAGAACAGGAGCTTCTGTTAAACCAGCGAGGAGAAGGGAAAAGTATCGACACTCCACTTGGCTTTTCTATTTTTATTTCTTAACCCCTTTGTGCAGAGAGGGTTTGATTTGTTTCACCTTCTCAAGGTTTTTTCTCCTACTTTTTGTAAATTCCCTTGTGAGCTCCTCTCTCCTGAATATAATGTCTTCTATGTCCTCTCAAGGGAGACGGCCTGGCTTAAAGCAACACATTGCTAACCAACCAGAGTGACGTGTAAAGTACTGCAAAGGTTCAAGCCAAGTAAGCTTCCAAAAAGAAAGACATTCAAAACATAATGACACCAGTTAGTGCCTCGAAATTAAATTGTGCCAAAATTAAAAACAATTTGCTGTTTCTCTCCAGGCTACAATTAAATGAACAATTCAGCTCTAGCTTTTTGGATTTGCGGTTTGATTTCATCGAGTTTACATGTTTTGAGGAGAAAAAAGCAACCATTACATCAATTCAGCTGCACATCAATGCAAAAACCTAACAAGCTAAACTGCTGATCTGCTGACATTTCATTATTAGAATGGTCCTAAAAGAGTGGCGAAAAAATTGTCGTTCATGCAACAGGTCAGAGTTTCTCCTCTGACCAGAATGGGTTGTGTTGAATTAAAGGCAACTGCAACTCAAAGATGATCACTTGTTGAAACCAAGGAATGCAGAGGACTTTTTGTAAATGTACAACACATCATGATATTGATATTTGTGTGCATTTGTTGCCTGTTTTCCCTGAAAATGACTGTTAGAAACTCGCCAAACTTGGCTTGTAAAACAGGATCTGCAAATTATTTAATTTTTTCTTGTTAGATGGCCAGCAAGAGTGGGATAGGATTCCGCAGGACACCATCCGACACCTAGTCCAAAGCATTCTCCGTCTGCATCAAAGCAAACGGAGGCCGTATCCCGGTATTGACTGTTGTGACTCTGTGTTTGGCAGGTTCCATTTTTGTTTGTTAATTTTTTTGTTTTGAAATTGTTCTTGAAACTTCAGTGTTTTGTTTCTCTATGCCAAAGTCTTAAACACATAATTCATATGAAAAAATCCAATTTCGGACTTTGAAATTAAAACTAGAGAATTTGCATTTCCTTTCAGCAAATGCGTTGAAATGCTGAGTCTGAATGCTGGAACTGTGAAATGAAATTTCTAAAGCCAGTGCAAATAAAGCTGAAAATGTGACATAAGCAGTTGGACACAGTAAAACAAAGCTCACAACTGGCTATGCTAAATAAAAATGTTAAAAGTTGTGAAAGTAAGCTAGAAACTGAATAAAGGTGAGCCAAATTTGCATAAGGCTGCTGATATGTTTGCCCACCCTGAAGGAGTGACAATTGTTAAAAGGGGTAAATGGATAAGACCTAAAATGACAAGGACTGTAATCAGTAGCAGAGGTTTTAATTATGTTCTGAAATAAGCATTCTAAAGAAAGACATAGAGTATGGATACATTTCTGTTCGAGTACATATGCGTGCATATGTGTGAATACATGATTATGGTCATTGGTCTATATGTGCATTTGTGCATGTATGTTTACATGATGGATCTATGCATATACCAGAGTATGTGCATATGTAAATGAAAAGGTATCTTTCATTATGGGTATATTTCTGTTTATGTGTATATGTCTGAAGAAAATGATGCATATGTATGTACAGTCATGGAAAAAATTATTAGACCACCCTTGTTTTCTTCAATTTCTTGTTAATTTTAATGCCTGGCTCAACTAAAGGTACATTTGTTTGGACAATTATAATGATAACAACAAAAATAGCTCATGAGAGTTTAATTTAAGAACTAAGAACTATTCATTTTCCATGGTTTTCTTGATAATAACCAAAATTACTTAAATTCTTACATCAATAGCTATGGCATTGTACCGCCAAAAAACACTACTTTTAAGCATTCCATGTTTTTCTGTTTGCTTTAAACACATGATACACACAAGAGTTAATACTTGATTGCATAACCATTGTTTTTGATGACTGCAGCCATGCGTCTTGGCATGCTCTCCACCAGCTTCTGACATTGTTCTGCTGTCACAGCAGCCCATTCCTGTTGGACAAATTCAAACAAATTTTCTTTGTTTTTGGGCTTGTGGTTCTCCATTTTGAGTTTGATGATTTTCCACAGGTTTTCAATTGGATTAAGATCTGGTGATTGAGCAGGCCAAGGCATGGTAATGTTGTGGTTCTCCATCCAGGCTTTAACTGACCTTGCCGTGTGGCAAGGGGCATTGTCTTGTTGGAAAATCCAGCCATTCGAGGCAGGAAAGAGTTTTCCAGCTGATGGAAGAAGACTGTTTTCAAGGGTAGTCCTGTACATGACCTGGTTCATTCGGCCTTCACACAATTGCATTTGCCCTGTTCCACTCAGACTGAAACAACCCCAGATCATGACTGATCCACCCCCATGTTTTACTGTAGGGGCAAGACAGTCTGGGTTGTAAGCTTCTCCAGGCTTCCTCCTAACCAGTAAGTTGGCTGGAGTGGGCATCAATTCAAAATTGGATCCATCACTGAAGAGAACCTTAGCCCAATCATCAACAGTCCAATCCTTGTGGTCTCGAGCAAAGAGTAACCGGGCCTTCCTCTGCCTTTCATTGATGAAGGGCTGCTCTGTGTGACTTCAAACCAGCTTCAACAAGTCGGTTTCGAACTGTCCTTGCTGAACAAGTCACATTTCTCGACAGTGCCCACTCATTTTAAGGTCCCTGGAGGTCTGACGACGATTCCTGACACAGGAACGGATGAGTGCACGGTCATCTCGTGGGGTAGAAAGACGCTTTCTGCCACGGCCAGGTAGCAATTTGGTAGTGCCATGTTCAGCTTGTTTTTTTTGTTGTAATGAACGGCTGTCTTGGAGATCTTCAGTTTTTTCGCTACCTGTCTCTCACTCATGCCAATTTCCAGCAGTGCCAAGATGGCTGCCTTTGTGGCTTCACATAATTCTTTTGTTTTAGGCATTATGTGAGAGCTGACAACTTCTGAGTTGTGCTACGGCTTGAATGTAAGCAGGAAACCACTCTAGGCCTTTGCATGTGCAGTGCTGCTTGTGACATGAAATGGCCTCTTATATACCCTGGGAATCAATTAAGCTTAAGAATGTCAAATAGGACATAAAGTATTATGTGACCAGCTGCATTTTTTGTTGTGTTCATTGTATTATACGTTTAGTGGTACCAGATATTAGAATGAACAAGAAATTGAAGAAAACAAGGGTGGTCTAATAATTTTTTCCATGACTGTATGTATGCATCTGTAAAATGACTGAGAGTGAAATGAATGTGTTAAAGCAAAAATGCAGTATGTAGGTGAAACTATGCCAAATGTGTAGAGCTCAGAAGTTGAAGCAGTTTTAGCAGGACTGTATAAATCTCCCATTTATTTAAGTATATTTAAGTATACCAAATCTGTAAAGCTTGAAAGATGAAGCAGGTTCAGCAGAACTGCATAAATGTCCAATTCATTTCAATGCGAAAAAAATCAGTCAAAGTATTTTTGTCTTTTAAAACTATCACAGTTATGAATTTGAGAAAAAAACAGGAGACTTCTGTTCAACAATCTGATTTGCGCAATTTTTTTCTCTGAACATTACGTGCAAGAGTCCGTGCATTGTGTTTTAATTTGAAACTTCTGGTCACTCCACACGGTGACTTCCTGTGAATTTACGATGTTTGGAAGTGGCCGTGCTGTAAACAGACCTTTACTCGCATGAAGTGATCACGGAGCTGTTGACATCCCCGCCTCGTGTCTCACCAAAACCTCCGCTGAATGTCTCGGTTTCACGGAGGCTTTGTACATCAGCTGCGGGTTTGTTCCTCAGTGCTGAGCCGAAGCCGCTAAGCTAAGCTAAGCTAAGCTAAGCTCCACCTTTCACAGCCAATGTATGGAGGAGCTGAGGGAAAAAAGCTGGGTACTTCCGGGTAAACGAAGGCTCGCTGTGCCAAATCCGTGATAGATATCAGAAAAGGGATTGCACTGTGAGCATCCCAAGAACATGCTGAAGCTATGGATGTAATTTTTATGTCCATAAAGTAAAGAATGTTGACATAGTGGCGAGTTAAAAACAGGCTTCAAAGTGAAGCGCCCAGCTGTCCGGAGGTGAATTTTTGCATTACCGCAGATGAGAAGATTCTGACTCATACCGCAAAAGCTGAAGCTCACTGAGACAAAACGATGTCAGATTAAACTTTGAAGCGGATTTCACGTATAAGACGAGAAGGTTAGCGACGTTTTGATGCATAAATCATGTCTGTGGACGACAGTTTGACAAAGTTATAACAGGATAATTCTGCTGAGTCCGCGAGAATTTTTCTGTGTCTGTCCACTCTGAGATAAGGTCACACTAGCACTGAGGACATTGATTGCCTCAAAAGTTGGTGTTGCTTAAAAATTCATATTTAAAAAACTGTAGACGCCAGCAAAAAGATGAAGATATGTAAAAATGGCTGAGAAGTCAGTGCAGCTATTAAAGTACGAATGAAGTCTGTAGGTGGAAGCATGCCCAATCTGTGGAGCTTCAAAGTTGGTGAATTGTTCTGCAGAGCTGCGGAGATGTCCCATTGATTTCAATGTAAAAATACATGCCGAAATTATTTTTTACTGTAAAAAGTATAACTGTTAAAGCTGTGAAAAATACAAGCGCACTTCTCACGAACATGCTGCATATGTCAATTTTTTTCTGTGAAAATCTGTGCAAATTTGAAGCCTGTGAAAGGTGTTAATGTCCCAGAACAAAATGTCACAAAATGGCGCTAGGGAGAACAGTATGTTGAAATGCTGACACAGCATTTCAACATAATGATGGCGAAAAATATGGTCTCAAAGTTTTTAATGACTGTCAGTGTACTTCACCACAGTGCCCCCTACAGGATGCAGAACATGGGAAGGTAGTAATAACTCTCAAAAGAGATACTGTATAACCTTGACATTTTCTTGATGAATACTTGTCCTTTACTTATCACATCCAAACATTTGCCTCTTCGTCTGACGTCCTGCACCCTTGTGGTGACTTTCAGCACTACGTTATTCATGAAGTGTTAAATTGGATTTTGAAGTTAAAGATGCTATGAGAAGTTTCTAAGTAGTTACAAAAAAGTCTCACTTTTAGATATATGCCTGATCGAAATACACACTTTAAGATGAGTTTTATCGCATCAAAATAGGTTATCTTTAAATGCTATTCCTTAGCTTCGCGGTCGGGTCGGACAGGGCTGGACTGACCTGGATACTCAACTTCAGGAACAAGACAATTATAACTAGAGCAAATTTGTATTATTCTGACACATCTTAGAGCACCGGGCTGTAAGTAGCGATATATAGCCGGCTACAAAACTACAGTACTAAGTTTTCCAAAAATTGCTTGTTGTCACACATCAAAAACTACCGCTATGTAACTACAAAGAGATGCATTACCTCGTCGCTTTGCATCCTGTAAGTTGTTGAAAAAAGAAGTTGTAAAGCAATGCAGAGTTCTGAGCTGGATTTATTAGCATCACAGCAAATGGACACTTTGGCTTGGGTCACGTCTTTTGGTGCGTTCCAGTTGTAGTCAGAAGTAGGAATTTACGAGTTCTGAGTAGGAAACTGCAACTGGAATGTCCCCCGAAGACAGAATTTCTTACTGGGAACTCGGTGAAACCTCATCACCCCCGAGTTGACAATGGAAGATGGATGCCCCCAGTGTGAACAGTTATTTAGCTCCTGTAATAATCAATTTATTTGCACTTCTGACTGGGGTGTGTCGCTCTAGATCAGCTGTATACATAGTGTTGTTAGACTTATAACAACAACAACGAACAACAACGCAGGGCGTGCTAACAACAGCTAACAATAGCCTGGTAGATCGGCATGTTTTTTCCGACTTCAACTGAAACGCCGATAAGTCAGAGATGATGTCACTCCCAGTTCCGAGGTTACTGGAACGCAGCATTACGACAATCGCTGCGCGTGCTCATGGGTAGCAGAGTCTTTATGCCGCCGGTAATAGATTCTTCTCATAGCACCTTTAATTAGTGCTAAAATTTTGAAAATTACAGTAGCCATGGTGCAGTACTCAACACAACCTTACAGTGTCCGGTGAGTTGTGAACTCCCAGCAGTTGCAAAACACCTCAAGAAGTTAGAAATGAAGCAGCCCTTTCATTGACAGTGTGGTTTTAAGTCAACGTTAATCATATTCACTTTCAATTAAAATATACTGGAACACTTTGCATACATGGCTAAAATTATAAGATTTTTTGTCGTGCCACAAAAATTTCACCTACCATGTGTCTAATAAGAAATTTGGTTGACGTATGTTTGATGTCTAAAATACAAAATCATGCTTTTCCAAACTTTGAACTCAAAAGTAGTCATAGTTTTTGTGATTTGAGCTGCAATTTTGGAAAGTATTTTTCTCACAGTTCTTCCCGTCTGTCTGCTTGAGGGTAGAATTTTCTTTTCTTTTTTGGTCATTCAAAACTCAATTATTCCCTCGCAAGCCATATTTGACCAAATCAAAGTAGATATTGCTTATATGATATTACACACCTGACCAGTCTGGGTTTCATTAATGTTGACATATTTTATTACATAGCGAGTGCATAATTTTGTAAGGATTTCCCCCCCCCCCCCGCTGCAGAAAAGTTCCAGCAGAACGGACTATCACACTCATCATTTAGCCTCCTGTTGGGGCTCTAATGGATGAGTTTCTCTGCTGAGGAAATAGGTGTGTGTCTGACTGTGGGCTGGAGGTGCAGACACTTGCTACTGCAATGACTCACCCATTGATTTCCAGTAAAAGCTCCCAGGTTTTCCACAGTGTGGGCCAAGATTTATACTGATGCAATGGTGCAAAACTGTAACTTCAGACAGGTTCAGTAAGTAAAGAAAGGAACTCCAGATAGCAGCAGATGGAGGGATTAATTCTTCAATGGAAACAGCAGAAGTCAGATAGGGTTTCTAAATAAGATATGAACTAACACTGTGAGCTTGTCAGACTTTACTCTCATCCTTGTTTCTGACTTTTCCCTCTACGAAGGATCCAAGAAAAGTGTAACAACTTAAGTTGACATATTTTGTCAACCATATTATTTTGTTACTTTTTCTGCTCTATGATGTAAGATTTTCTAGGGGTTTTTTTTGTTTTTTTTTTCGAAACAAACACAAAATTCCCTCACTGATTCACATTAAACTGAATAGGTGGGATATAACAGTGGTAATGCTTTAGTCACACATTTCCCGTTTCTCATGACGATTGTGCACGACTGTACACAATTTGCAAAGCTGGTGTGATCGCTATGATACGGGATGAAATGACTGTCTCAACCCTGGACACACCCCGTAAATACACCATCAGTAGCGCTTCTATAGTGCTACAGGGGTGTTCGATCCGCTCAAATTAGGTTAATACAGCGATATGACGAGGATTTCTTGAATTTCCATCCCGCTGACATGAAGTCAGCCCTGCTGGAGCTCAGTTCATGTCACGTAAGCCCTGACCGAGCCCCGTCGCTTGCGCCGTCTTGAACGGGACACAGTCGGGGCACAAACGGATACATCCTTGTCAGTCGTCCCCATAAAGCTTTCAGGATTGAGCCACGATCAGCCCGACTGAGCTCCGTACATGCCACGCTAATACCGTTCACCCAAGGACTGCATTAGGCTTCCATCCCGCTATACTGAGGTGGGCTTTACACGAGTACGAATTTGTAAGACTCCGGTAAAAAAAACTACCGATCTGGTGATATTGACACACGGAGATGCGTATTTGTCCCTGACTCCGCATCTTTTTTGAAAATGGGTTTGCAAGTGGATATCTGTGTATTCGTCTTCATGCCGTAGTTGGTATAAACAGATAAGTCCGGAAAAGACGGTGACCTCATAGCACCCCTCCTCCTTCACCCCCAAACCCACGCTGTCGCACACTCCAACAACAACAACAACAATGGCAGCAGCCAGGCTGATTCTGATCTTGTTCCAGCAGCTATACATATTGCTACGACTTTTATACCAATATCAGCAACAAGGTCTCACGCAGAGATGAAGCATGTTACGCACGCATGAGCACTTATTGACGTGAAATCCACCTCGGAGCAAGACTGTGATGTTACGAGTGTAGTAACCCAAGAACTACATTACCCAGCTTGCAATATGAGTTGGGAGCATGCGTGGAACCCCACAGGTACGTCCCGGTGTGGATTTTGCGTTCTCAAGTAAATACTCAAGCCTATGTACAATACGATGTGTAAACAGCGATCCATGTTTTAATGCCGACTCCAAGACAATACGGTGCCGTCCTCGTGTGAGGAGGGCCTGAGAGTGGCGATTCTCCACGACAGTTTTGAACAGTTCAGAACTGTCGGGACCCTTCCATGTTCCCCGCCGTTCATCCACAACTATACAACACTGATCCCGACCAAGTAGCACATGCACCACGACCAAAGCACGTTTTATCAGGATTATGACAATCGTGCACAATCGCCATGAGAAATGGGAATGTGTGACTGGGGCTTAAACAGAACACTTGAGAACCATTCACTGGCCACAGTCTAAGGTACACCCATTCCTAAGTCCTTGACTTAAACTGCTAATAAACCAATCACAAGGCTGCAACTAAATGCGTTTTGGAATGTAGACAGGTTCAAGGCAAACTGTTGAAGTTCAAATAAAACATCAAAATGGAGGCAAAAGTTGATTTAAGTGAATTATACACAGCTGGTTGCTGTATCGGAGTATATAAAACACTCCACACACTACAAACTGAGTTAACAGATAATGGTCCAAAGATAGAAACAACAGATTTGTTTATTACTAAAAATCTTTCAAAACAAATAAGTAAGTGATAAGTCTTGATTTTTGGCTCTATTATTAGATGTTTCATTTTACCTAAGTGTAAAACTCAAGGAAACATAAAAAAGGTTGTACACTTCATGTTTTAATCAACTGAATTTACAGTAGACTAAAATATTTTTAAGATTTCATCAACTTAAACAAGACTAAGACCTGGACCACACAAATATGAAATATTCCTAAACACACATTTTCCATCCAATTGGGCCTCTCAACCACACAAATATGGCGATTTCACCCACATAACCAGAGATATTTTAAAATGGTTAAAAAGCGGAGGAACTAAAAAATATCCGGTTGAGTGGATCCGTGTAGCGATGTTAAACAGGGCAGGTGTTGACTCAATGACGTCAAGCGCTTAGCAGCAAGCCACTCAACTCTCAGTCGATATTTTCTTCGACCTTTTTCTTTTTGTAGTTTTAATGTTACATGAAGTAACAAGTCCACCTCATCGTCTGTCCACACAAAAGACTCTATTTTTCTATTTTATTCATTTTTTTCACCGTCTTCTTACCGATAACTTTAGTCGTTTGTTTGTTTTGGTTTGACCATTAGACTGCTTCTTCTTCCTGTTTTTGGCTTCGCATGGTCATATCCTTCTTCTGTGGTTTTCACATTTTGCTTACCTACCACCTATCACCTGGGCATGGCATTGCAGGCTTCAGAGGTGATTGTTTTCAGTTTTGCGTTGTGTGGACAGAGCTTTTTTTAAACAAAGACAAATATATCCAGCTAATAAAAATATCCGTATATGTGTAGTCCAGACCTAAGATTCAATTTAGATGACTAAATTTTGACTAAAGCCTGGACCACAAGAATACGATATATTCTTAAACACACATTTTTCCATCAGAATGGGCCTATCAACCGCATGAACATGGTGATTTCACCCACATAAACAGAGATACTTTCAAACCGGTTAAAAAAATGGAGATATAAAAAATATCCAGTTGAGTGGATCTGTGTAGCGATGTTAAACAGAGCTGGTGTTGACACAATGACGTCAAGCGCCCTGCAACAAGGTTTTTTTTTGTAGCTTAATGTTGCATGAAGTAACAAGTCCACCTCATCGTCCGCCACATAAAAGACTCTATTTTTTTCGTTTTTTTCCGACATCTTCTTACCGGTACAGCAGCCGTATGTTTGTTTTGGTTAGACTGTTAGACTGCTTCTTCTTCCGTTTTTTGACTGCGCATGCTTATAAGGTCCTTCTTCTATGGTTTTCACATTTTGCTAACCTGCCACCTATTGGCTGGGCATGGCATTGCAGGCTTCAGAGGTGATCGTTTTCAGTTGTTCCTCTTCGTTTGCACAGAGACACTTCCGTGGTGTGGACAGATTTTTTTTTTTAAACAAGGACAAAGATATCCAGTTAAAAAAATATCCATATATGTCTAGTCCAGACCTAAAATTCAATTTAGATGACAATATTATGACTAAAACTAAAGATGTTTCAGGCAAAAGACTAGCTAAAGCTTAATTAGAATGTTCTGTCAAAAGTCACACTGATAGGCTCCAGCCTTCTGTTATGGATTAGACCCCGGGTCCAATATAATAACAATAAACACATACTGCTAATCTTAACCTGAAGTGTGTTTAAGGGATAAGAGACGGCTTGTGCAAGAAGTGACTGGTTTTCACGCAGAAACAACAGAAGCGGGACAAGCTCACCTACACGTCCTTCAGCGAGGCCTCTGGCGAGGATGGCTCCAGTCGGCGTCGTGGTGAACGGCGAACCCAGTTGGCTTCCTTCTCCGCTCAGGCTTTATTTTTGGTTGGGGATTTTAAAACAAACAAATGCTGGTTTCGTTCTAGTTGGCAGCCCCGTTGCATCTGCAGGCGTCTGCACGTTGGCGTCTTAACAACTCCCAGCTGCAGCCCCTTTTACCTGATGGCTAATGACGTCTTATAAAAGGAGACAGACGTCCACTCCCGGTGCACCTCAGGCATGATGCAATCAAGTCCATCAGAAAAGACGGCCATGCCAACACAGCTTGACCCACTCTTTCCATTTCCATCATGAAAACCAGTCCATCGTAAAGTAGAAAACAAAAGAACCCCCCCCCCCCACAAAAAAAAAGAGGAACCATCTCTCCTCACAATCCCAACATTTCCCACTAGGGGTGTAACGAAATGGTCAACTTGCGAAACGATACGAAATACGAAACAGGGCTCACGATACGAAATACTCACAATACGAAATAAAGATTATAGAAAATCTGCAACAGCTGTGTAAAAATCTCATTTTCTTTATTTTCTTCCGAATGCGGACAAACGAAAAATATTGCTGCATCAGTACAAAATAAATGCTCATTGAAAAAAACAAAATAGTGTTTTTTCCCCTTATTTAGACTACAGTGCAAATACAAACATAAAATCTCAATAAAAAGAGCTTTGTTGTTGTAATAATCAGGATAAGTACATTCTTGAATGAAAAGGAAAACAAATAGCAGTCCTCAGAGCTGCAGTTTAGACCTATAAATGTCTGAACTGTGAACTATAATATTTAGCCTATAACAGTGCATATACTTCTGATCTTCAAGTATGACATACAGTTGCTGCCTGTCTCCAGTTCAAAGTAGTTGGTAGTTGTACTTGCCGCAGTATACGGTGAACTGTAGCGGCATATTTTGCACACGGTTGTTGTTTTGTCCGCAATCTTCTCATCGTTCTCTCGTCTTTTACATGGGAAGCCAAAATAGGTCCACACAACCGATTTATTCAACAAAGGAGTGTCAGCTAATTCCTTGACCTCGTCTTCCTCCGTATTGAAGCGAGTGTTTTGCTACGGTAGGCGAGGAGGGTAAAAAAATCACCAGTCTCAGTGGTGCGCGCGCGTATCTTATTTCGTGCTTTTATTTCGTGCACTTTGAATTTTATATTTCCATTAATTTTTTTATTTCGCAAAATTTCGTGGCACGAAATGTCGTTACACCCCTACTTCCCACCATTTCAAAAGGGATAAGCAGTATAGAAAATGGATGGATTAATCGTATTTTTTTCATTTTTATTTATTTATTTAACCTTTATTTAACCAGGTTGGTCCCACTGAGATTCAAAACCTCTTTTTCAAGGGAGACCTGGCCAAGACAGGCAGCTGCAAAAACACAAAGTTGCAGACAGATACAAAAGAGACAAAAACAATTTACAAACACATCATTATGGATTAAAAACAGAGACATCAATGAGCCATATCATAGCCTTGCTAAAAACATCGGCATTGGATAGAATCTGCTTCCATGTCTTCCATTTTTGATTTATAAACATTGAAGCACATCAGCTCCTTGAGCTTTAAAGAGGACATATCATGCTTGTTTCTCCTTTTCACTATGCCAGACTAGGATGCCTGTAAAGCATTTCTGCCCTCAGTACAAGTCATTTAGTTCCTTCATTGCCCCACAATAGCGTGCTCAAAATCCTCATTTTAGGCCATTATTAAGTGCTTGTTGAAACGCTTCGTCTCAAGGATGACCTAAAGTTACCTCGCAACGTCACAGCCCTTTGTGCTCTAATTGGTCAGTTCTATCGGGGGTAGAGCCAGCCTGTCCTTCTTCTTCTACTGTATTTTGCGGCAGGCTCAAAGCAGCGACCGCGTATTGAGTTCCCCTACAGGCCAGAGCTGGTAATGGGGGAGAGTGAGCGAGGGAGGTTTATACCCCTGCTGCTGAATGTGTTCCTCGGTGAGGGTTTTGTGGCTAACAGACATCACAGAGGAGGAAGTGTTTTATCAGATAACTCCAATAAAAAGAAAGGTACCTCGTGACGTCATGATGTTTGAAATCTCGCGGACATCTCGCAATGACCTATTTTCAGAGGCATCAAATCTCGTTCTAGGATATCAGAAAAAATACAATATCTCATTTTTTGAAAATTAAGGGGGTGTAAGGTCTTGTTTTCAAATTTATTATATTATATGTAAGTATTAAATCATGCATCAGCATGATATGTCCTCTTTAAGTCATTCTGCAAAACATTCCAGCCTGATGGTGCAGAGTACCCAAAAGCCCTTTTCCCAATTTCAGTTTGTGCGTTTGGGACAGAGAGCATGATAAGGTCCGGGGAACGCAAGGAATACTGTCCGGTAGTTCTTTGCATGATAAAAACACATAAAAAGGGGGGAAGCAGACCAAGAATTGCCATATAAATGAAAGTGTACCAGTGTATTGCCGTACGGGTCACCAAAGCGGGCCGTCCAACACGGGTGTACAGCTCACAGTGATGACACAGAGGTTTAGAGTTGGTCATGAACCCCAAGGATGCATGGTAGCCAGTATCAACCATATGAAGACACTGCAGAGGCATGCATGTACACAATATCCCCATTATCTAAAACAGGTAAGTGAGACTGTGAACTTCTCCAGAGTATAACACAGAGGAAAGCATTTGTTGTGAGAGGACATAACTGTGTGACACATTGGATAAACTGTCATTTGCCATGGTTCTTCAAAATACCGAACTATCCCTTTAACCCTTTATCAGGCCAACATATCACCAGCCCACTTTGAGCTTGATGACAAGCAGTTTTTCCCATATCCACAAGACATTAAAAGCATCCGGTTTGCCCAGACGACATTGGATTATGATTTTTATCTGAAGGGATCACCTTTGTGACAGGACGTCACTGTGTCCTTTTGCCAGTGTTACACAACAGCAGCAGTGACTGGCGTGTTTAAAGAGCATCATCTGTGTCTTTTTGCTTCTCTTTCCCTGTCAAAGTCAGCGTCATATCACATCGGCCTCTTTACGGAGTTCCTGTGTGGGATCAGTGACTCAATGATAGCTGACTCACACTCATTGCTCATCTTTCAGGTCGCTCTTACCTCCAAACAGAGATCACAGACAGGAGATGCTTAATGGGACAGGTTATGCTCCGTCTGAGATGATACAGCCATGGAGGCAGAGATCTCCTTTTCAAGAGGCGTTATAATGAGGAAAGTTTGAAGCTAAATTTTCAAAATCTCAAACTAACATTTGGCCTTTATTCTGAGGAAAGAAACCACCCTGAAGGGTTGGCTGCTCATTAAAACCTTTCTACCATGACTGAAGGAAAAAGCCGGCAGCACAATAAATAAGTCAGGGAGAAGAAGACGTTAAAGATGCAGTTTTATTATTCATAAATACCAACTTCACAAACATTTTACCTTTAACTTCCTCATGTTTTCCGACATGTTTGTTTGAGTGACCTTTTGAAACAAGCTGATGGAGGAGACTCTTGTTGCTGATGGTTTCTGTTCAGTGTCGTTTAAGACTTAGTTTTGTATTTTTCTTCTATTCCCCGTCCCTCAGTTTTTTTCCACAAGTATGCTCAGGACTTAGGTCAGATTTTTCTTCAGGGAAATGATCTTGAAGGAACACTCCAACATATTTGTTTTCATGTCTTGCCTCACTCCCGAGTCCATGACAAATAGACTCCATTCTTTAGATTGTGCGTGCAGTTACAAGGAAGAGATGGGCAAAGCTCGCTCACTGCTAGTTAGCTCTCGCTGAAACACTAGAAGTCAGTGAGTAGCGTTAGCCTGCCTCTGCCTATAGTCAGCAGATAAACTCTTCAGCAACTTTAAACAGTCCTTTGTGCTTGTTGGAACTCATTTTAGACATGACACATATTTGACCATTACATTAGGAACATTCCATTCCCATTATTATTATAGCTGGTAATGGAGACATTAGCATGATCTTCCTACCCATGGTCGATACATCTATAGTATCTACTTTTATCACCACAAGGCATGGGATCCCTTTGATAATGGGATGTCACATCTCAAGAGGCCTTTAATACAGTTACACCTAATGGAGACAAATATGGTAGGGATGCACTTGTGGTCTGGGCATCCATGAGTTCGTCACTGCCATAAATTCTTATTTTCAGTCGGAATATCATCAATTAATCTTCTATAAAATGATCACCACAACCATTCAGACATGAGGACCCTCCTGAAAACGAGATGTAGCATCTCAAGAGGCTAACCTCTAATAAATCAGACGACAGGTCTGTGGTTCATCAATCTGTCCCTAACTTTAGTTAGCTCCGCCAAGGAGGTTATGTTTTCGGGAGAGAGTGTTTGTCCGTCTGTCTGTCTGTCCGTCCGTCTGTGAACAAAATAACCCCAAAAAATTATTCACGGATTTTGATGAAATTTGCAGGAAATGTTCAGCATGGGAAAAGGAAGAACTATTTCGATTTTGGTGTTGATCCGGATCAGCGTCTGGCCGCCATGGCAAAAAATATGATTTCTGTGAATAACTACTAAACTAAAATATATATCATTATGAATCCAGTTGCTAATGGTATGTTTTCATGGTCAAGGAATCTAAATATTTAGATGAAATAAAGGTAGGACTAATATTTATGGTCAAAATCACAATATGGCTAAGGACTGTGGCGCTGGCGGAGGTCTGCGCTCTCCGAGTGCTTTTCTAGTTCTTACTTCAGTCCACTTGTCTCCTCTTACCTCCCTCCTTCGTCCTCACACCCAACACAGCACAGGTTTTTTCTTGCCGCCATGATGGAGGGATTCATGATTGGCTATATGGATTCATGTTGGGTGTTGGATGTATATATTTGCATATATATGTATATGTGTATCTTTATATGTATATATGTATCTATGCATATATGTGTATCCATAAAATGAAAAGCTTTATGCTCTTTTGTAAAGTGTCTTGAGATAACACTTGTTATGAATTGGCGCAAAGATTGATTGATTGAATTACTTACTGATTACTTAATTACTGAGAGCACGCACTCAATGGAATTTCAAGATTAACTAAAAAATGAATTTTTTTACCCCCTCACATTACCTTATCTTCTTCTACTACTATATCACCCGAAATTGCCTGCACATTTAAGAATGGCTTGCAAACAACTGGCTCACTCATAACTACAAAGTAGTTCTCACTGTTCATTTAAAAGAGCTGTTCAAAATACTGGACTCATTCATGAACATCTCATCTCTAACAAAAACCAAAGTTTCTGTTTAAGAGGAAGAGAAGATAATATGAAGATGGTAGAAGATAATGTAACATAAAGGAGTAAAAAATGAGTCACAACAAGCTGAAGCTGCTGAAGAGTTTATCTGATGACTGTAGGCAGAGGAAGGCTAACACTGCCTGTTGACTCACAGTGTTTGAGTTAAGTTAGCTAGTGGTGGACAATCTCTTGTCGTCTCTTCCTTTTTACTAATATACAGTCAAAAGCATGGTGTGTACCTGCTTGTTATGGACTCTGGAGTGAAGCAAGACATGAAAACAACAAAAAACATTTGACCTGGAAGTTGACTAAATAAATTAGCTTATTTAGTTATTCAAACACTAATAAAAGCATGTCAATGGTTAAATGTGCCGTCATATGATTGCAGTGTACAAACATATTGGACCTTGATGCAGTTTTAAGAAGAAACAAAATGACCTCGAAGAGCACAAACCTCCACCAAAGCATTTTTACAGAAATGTCGTAAGCTGCCATATCTCACACTGTTTAGAAAATCCTGCAAGTTCATTGTTTATCAAGAGCGTTTGAGTTTCAAGCTGTGTATTGGCATGAGCCTAAATCAACATAGTGAATATCTGGCTTTATCACCACATCACCTTTACAAGTATTAGACCAAGTCGTGTTCATTAAAAAGTAAACTAATGGTATTCATCAAGTAGGTACACAACCACCCCCCCAACCAAAAAACACATGATCTAAGCCCATGCCTTGTCCTTTCTATTGGTGTCCTCACAGAAAGGTCAGCTCTAAAGTGCTGTGGTTTTCCAACATCAAATTTTACTTCTTTTCTTTCATGGTGTCACATTGCCCCAGGGACCTTCTAAGTGACTGATGACTTTTGTGGTAACAACACCATTTGAAGGTGATGTTGACAAAGCGATGTGATTTTCAGTCCTGCAGCCATGTATTGTTCTATGTTGTCAAATAAGTGCTTACTGTGAGCACACGTGCTCATGTTTTGGATCAATCTGCACAATGTACAACAATTCCACTGAAGTTGGGACGTTGATGTTGTTGTTGTAAAACCAATGTTTATTTTGACAACACTTTAAAATTTAGTTTTAGTTTTACTCTTTTGTTTAAAGATGCTATGAGGAGTTTTTAAGTAATTACAAAAAAAGTCTCACTTTTAGATATATGCCTGATTGAAATACACACTTTAAGAGGAGGTTTATAGCATCAAAATAGGTTATCTATGAATGCTAAATGCTATGCCTTAGCTTCGTGGTCGGGTCGGACAGGACTGGACTGGCCTGGATACTGAACTTCGGGAACAAGGCAATTAAAACTAGAGCAAATTTATATTATTCGGACACGTCTTAGAGCGCCGGGCTGTAAGTAGCAATATATAGCCGGCTACAAAACTACCATACTGAGTGTTCCAAAAATTGCTTGCTGTCACACATCAAAAACTACCGCTACGTACCTTGGGTCACGTCTTTTGGTGCATTCCAGTTGTAGTCAGAAATGGGAATTTCCAAGTTCCAAGTAGGAAACTGCAACTGGAACGCCCCCGAAGTCAGAATTTCCTACTGGGAACTCGGTGAAGCCTCGCCACCCCCGAGTTTACAATTGAAGATGGATGCCCCCAGTGTGAACATTTATTTAGCTCCTGTAATAATCAATTTATTTGCACGTCTGACTGGGGTGTGTCGCTCTAGATCAGCTGTATACATAGTATTGTTAGACTTATATTTACAAAAATGCTGCCATAGTGATAATCACATTCTTCATGTGATATTTGTAAACAACAACGCAGGGCGTGCTAGCAACAGCTAACAATAGCCTGGTAGATCGGCATGTTTTTTTTCCGACTTCAACTGGAACGCTGATAAGTCAGAGATGATGTCACTCCCAGTTCCGAGGTTACTGGAACGCAGCATTACGACAGTCACCACGCGTGCTCATGGATAGCAGAGTCTGAATGTGCCGGAAAGAAATTCTCCATAGCACCTTTAAACAAGCATAAAGAGCAAAATGAGTCAGTGGAGACCCTGGACTGTTGAGCAACTTAAGTTGTTCATCAAGCAAGAAGGAAAAGGTTTTCCCCGACATATCTTGGTTATTTTGTGCCCTCAGTTAATTTAAGGAAAGGTTATGTAACACAGTGGCAAAAATGTCCCTTTCCCAGCCCTCAAACACAATAAAAAGTATCAGTTTCAACATCAAATATCTTTATGTCTAAAATCTTCTCTGTGTGGACGACCCATCGATGGATCCCCTAACAGGAGTACAACCCTTCATTAATGATTTTTCCTCAGTCTTCAGCTTCTCCTCTCTGATGTCCTCTCTGAAAAATACATGATTATATGAACTTTGAGTGACACTAACTGAGGGATAGAAGGCTACGCTGACATTTGGAAAACCATTCCTCCTCAGATGAATGGACAATTGGAAAATCCCATCCCCATCCCCCACCCAAGAGAGCCACATAATAGAAAAGACAGACGTTCAGGGTCCCTGTCTCCTCATTGTCTCGGTTACATCCCTCTGCTCCCCTCCTCTCTTTGTTCACTCATGCAGACATGTGTTCCCAACCAGGTGAAAGCAATATGGAGGAAGTCAAAGGTGTCTGTTTACCTTTGGTCTCATGCATAACTGGACATGAAGAAGAGGTAAAGGAAAGTGGGTAATGCAAACAAGACTGGATGAAGTAGCCAGGGACGTGTGGTTGTGCTTATTTCAGCATGTATTTCAATTATTTAGGGTTTATTTGAGGAATTTTGGGATGAATATTTGATCTTGGATGTAGCCTACTTTCCAAATGTCTTAACCAGCCTTTGAAAGGTCACAATTAAGCTATTAAAGCTTCCACATATCTCTTAATTGTCCACCTTGCAGGGCAAAATGTCTACCAGTCTGATTTTCCCTGTTGTCTTCCTGCTGTTTTCAGGCATGCTTTTGCTCAATCCTAATGTCAGCATGCTCACAATATGACTGTGGGGATGCTAGCAACTGACATTCAGGGTCCTATTCTTGACTTAGCACAAAAAACACAGCTAGGTATTTTATCATTTGTCCTTTTTACACTGAGTGTTAAAGTTTTATATTCTAAAATACCAAATAATAGCCGGGTTCCAAATAATTCCCGGGTCCCAAATCAATGCTGGGTGCAGTAGCCAATTTTGATAAAAAGACGTCCACTCCAAATGGTCGTATTTTTTTAGGCACAGCCTACTAGCTATGGTCAAAAGTACAGAACAGGCATGCAAACGCTGAGCTCACAACTGACCGTAGACGCTTGAAATGTGATTTAGTCGAAAAGAAACATGATCAGGCTGTACTTTATCACTCCACATGGTTTATTTGTCTCTTGGGACATCCTGTTGGCTCACTTCTCCTCCTTCTGTATGTCAACAAATGCAGGTTGGTGTGATGCACTGTTTTATGACAGTGCGGTTACACTCAAGCTCCATAGAGGCCCCTAGAGAGCAGAAAGCCTCATGCTGGGGCTTTAAATTTCAAAGAAGACGTTACTGCAACTGCATGTTATTTGCCCATTACCAACGTCAGGATGCCACCCACATAAGTTACCACCATGGTCCCGGTACAACGCAAAAAAAATTAAGGCCTTAGCTACCGGTAGTTCCTAACCAGTATTCAAAGTGTTTGGAGAGTGCTGAGTTGAAAAATGAAGATAAAAGTACAATTATGGTTCTGTAATCTTGCCTAGAAAATTTAAAGGTGATATCTATACTGGTGTAAATAAATAATTTAATTACATTTGCCATATTTTTTCATTTTTGGTAAGCAAGATGTTTGTGAGAAAGGAATCATACTCCTGTCCCATATACATAGCTAGCCTTGCAGAGCAGACAGACCTGCCTGATTCTGAAATCCTGCAGCTCTGTCTTGCCAGCCTCCGTTGTCCAACGAATTCACTCGGCTGAATTCTTAATCAGGGAAGAGAGGCGAGAGCTGCAGAATGCAGACGTGACAACAACCGGAAGTTGAGAACGGACATGCCGATTAGCCTATTGTCCTTATGGCTACTCAGTGAAACTTGGCGAAATCTGCCCTCCTCAGAAGTTTACTTGTAGGCATTGTCTTTGACGAGGTTCATGTCATATGTAAGTGTTAAATGAATCATCTGTGTGGTACAATTTAGTGTAAGACGATAGTATAAGGCCATTAGCTGTTAGCAGCTAAGTTAACGGCTAACAGTCATTAACTATTGTTAGCTGTTAGCAGCTAAGTTAGCGGCTAATGGTTATTAACTGTTAGCTATTTTTTGAACGTTCTGCCCCTGAAAACAAATTCAAAGGGCTCCTACCCAGATGGACTAGTGAAATATTTCTGTGGCAGATATATGGAGCTGTCCATCTGGCTTGTAAGGTTACCATATAGCCGCATGGTCCCAAATAAACACCTGGTCTGCTTAGTGATTCAAACAAATAAACATCCCAGCTATTATTTGGTATATCACTTCATAAGGCCAGTGAAAATGCACTCCTGTTTTGGTATGTTTTTCTCAGAGTGAGTATTGTTTAGGTGCAAAGCTACTGTTCTTTTATCTTAAGGACACAGAAAACAACTGCCTTTAAGACTGGTGTTTACCAAAATTAGGATCAGGATGTCCTGGGTGGGTCATGAGACACTCAAGAAGGGTTTTAACACTGTCATCACATCTCCAAAGTGTCACTCCGTGTGACATTCTCAAGATCAGGATGCCAGTTTCTTTGGCCTTGCTTCTGCATAATGATGACTCCTCTTTAAATTTGTCCCAAGAACATAGACAAATTCAATGTGCTGGTCTCACTGCAGCCAAGAAGATAACCCCTTACCCTCAGATGGCAACCACCACATTCATTGGCATGGCAGCAGTCAGCCAACTTAATACTTGAAATTATTTGAAGACTATTCTGTGGCCTGTGTACATGGGACCAGCCATAAAACTCTGCAGGCCTGAGAGGCAGCACACATTAGTTTAAGAGAGGGTGCAGCGCAGCGCGACCGACCTTGATTTTTCTATTACTTTTATTGGGGTAAGAGATCCTGGGTGGGAGGTATATAGGAGTCGCCTTTGGGAGGTCGGGAAGAATATAGAGTTTGCTTTCATTGTTACTTGCCTGCCATGTACAAATGGTTTTGTTTTTCTCTTATTTTCTCTTTTGTTTCTATTTGTACTCACTGTGTAGGGAGTGGAATAAGAAGGAAATGTGTATATAATGTGAATATATATATGTTGTCCACGTTTTTCCAATAAAATTTTCGGAGAGAAAACTATGGCCACTTTTACATAGAAAGTTAAGGGTATTCAATTTGATTTTGACATTGTCAAAATTTTCATTAAGAATGTTTTCACACTTCACTTTTTTCATCCGACCCAGAGTTTTGTATTCAATCAATCAATCAATCAATCAATCAATCAATCTTTATTTGTATAGCGCCAATTCATAACAACTGTTATCTCAAGAGACTTTACAATAGAGCATAAAGCTCTTCATTTTATGGATACACATATATGCATAGATACATATATACATATAGAATACACATATACATATATATACAAATATATACATCCAACACCCAAATGAATCCATAAAGCCAATCATGGATCCCTCCATCATGGCGGCAAGAAAAAACCTTCTGTTAAGCAGCTGGAAATCTTGAATGTGGATCCCGGTCTCATGATGAACAGCAAATCCACACGATGCTGTGTTGGGTGTGAGGGCAAAGGAAGGGAGGTAAGAGGAGACAAGTGGACTAAAGTAAGAACTAAAGTTAGGGACAGGTCCATGTACCATCGACCTGTCGTCTGATTTATTAGAGGTTAGCCTCTTGAGGTGCTACATCTCATTTCCAGGAGGGTCCTCATGTCTGAATGGTTGTGGTGATCATTTTCTAGAAGTATAATCTTAGATATTCTTACTGAAAATAAGAATTTATTGTAGTGATGAACTCATGGATGCCCAGACCACACGCAACTAGTTGGAACTGCAGCTGTCCGCTTGGTTCCTGCAATCCAACCTATTGTTGCACTGTGTCCCAGAAATACACAACCAGGCACCAAGGACTAACTTTTGGTTCACTCAAAGCATTCTTGTTTTATATGGAGGCCTGCAGACCCACCGTGAATCTGACTCTCATCACCTTGGAAAGAAATTCAGTCTTCCTTTTTCTAGCTGACCAGACGGCATGGCTATGCCAGAAGAAGCGCGTTTCCTCGTAAAATCGCGTTCCTCCTTCCTCCTAGTAAACATTGGAGCACAGTGTTCACTAAAGATTAAAGCAAAACAGCCTGTTTGATCATTATTGAAACTGAAGCATGTTTGTTTACGCTGCAGCTGGCTGTAGAGGTATTGTCCTGCTTTTTGTCTTGGGGCCGTCCTCTTTGTTCTCTTAGCCTTAGCTCTGTTGTCACTTGTCTTTAACCTTAGTCATTTAACATAGCAAAAAATGTACAATGTGTTGTGAAGCCAAAATGCAGGGAGCTATCATGAACTGTTAAAATACACTTTGTCAAACATCACTTTAATGAGCTGATTTCTTAAAAGTCTGTATTTATTGATTTTTTTTTTTTACCTGTTAAAACTTGATCTGTCTTAAAGTGTTTTTTTTAATTCTATGTATTGCTTAAAAATGTTACCAATACAACTGTGTACAAAAACAACAAAACATGAGAACTGCTTCTGAATTTGAATCTGAACCTGAAACGTGGAATGTCAAAAGTACAGCTCCAGTTTGAAAGGCTTATGAAAAAAACAGCCTGTTCTGAACAGTGCTGGAAAAGAGGGGTTTATAGGCATGCCAATAATCTAATATTTGAGTGGCTCTTAGGGTAAGAAATGCAAAAAAATTGGGTTTACTCTGGGATCACCTGGGACATGTTCTTGATGATAAAGGAGTAAAATCTGTGACCTTGTATGTTCATCGTGGTTTCTATCAGGGGTGGGAGAACAAAATCAATCCACATAAGTATTGGGATTTTTTTGTTAAAATATTTTTTTTTACTAATTTAAGTGCTTCATTTTAGTCTGTGTTAATAAGCCACTTTTTAATGCAATCCAGGCTTTTAAAGAGAGAGTATAAACAGCTGGTTAAAATATATTGCAACATAAATCCTAAAAATTGACTCATATGTGATATGTATTTTTCCTGATAAAGTCTGCAGGCATCATTATTGTTCTTTTTTTTTTTGCTGGTATTAAAAAATAGCTAACTAAAGATTGCAAAAATCTGCAATATTGTATGGTAGTATCGCAATTTACATCAAAAAATCGGCACCTAAAAAATAATTTCAAAAAATCAAATCAGGAGAAAAGCACATCGTCCCAGAGTTGTAGCATGTTCATATCTTATAATTAGCTCTAAACCCAAAATTGAAATAAATTTGATTAGGAAGGACAATGCCAAGACACTTATTTACTCCAAATTGCCTTGTTTGCCTACAGCTGCCTGTCACATCTGCTTACACTCTGCACGGAGGGATAAAGAAGAAGAGAGCCAGTTACTCAGGTAAGAATTACGCTCTTACTATAAGCCACAAATGATGAACCATCTGTGAGTTGTTTTTAATTTTTCCTCCTGTACTCACGCTGAAACTCGGTCAAGAGTACACAGAACCTTCGGTCACAGGTAAGTGATGTGGACAGGCTGAGCTTGTACTACAAAAAGTCAAACATCAGTATCAGGAGGTTCATTCTGTCCATTAGTGAAACCATGCATGACCGAGGAGCTTAGAGACTCCTCTGACCTGTGCCGCTCCATCTGCCGCACACCTGTGTACTGTTTGATGGCGTGTAGAAGACCGGAAGATAACAACTAAAGCTGAAAACATCAATGAAAGACTTTAGCATCACACTCACATTCTGTTTAATACTTTAATCATGTTTGGTTAAGCAGAGGATATATTAAAATGAATCAGCCAGCGACCATTTATGCACCATACAAGGCAGCTTCAAGGTCAGTGCATATTTTGGTCATTGGATTTTCAGTTAAGAAAAGGATATTTAAAAAAAAGAAGTGGTTAGTTGATTTTCATTTTATAATTCAAGAACTGAAATAAAATTCAAGATATTTTTCTTTTTCTTGGGGTCAAGAAGGGGTAAACAGGATGAAATTAAAAACCAGGTAATATTCATTTTGTTTCTGAAAACAAACAGAAAATAAAATGAAGACAGAAAACTATCCCTGTTTGTTCATTATGTGCATGCAGAAGTTGCAGATTTCAATGTAAGAGCGTGTATGAAGATAATGCTGCGTTTCCGGCTAGATCACCAAAATATACGACCTCTTCCTGTGGTATTCCAAGCTCAGGCTAAAACATCTTTGGAACTCTGATGATTTTTGACATGGTGAAACAGGGCTTGTCATCTGTTGAAATTTCTGCACGCATCTCATACAAAAAGTGGGAGTGGAAGAAATGTTTCTTCCAGAAATCTGAGGACGCACATTTAGAGTTGGAGGTTGCAAAAGCCAAAGATGAGGTGTGAGGCCGCTATATCTCCCCTTTGCTATGTGTAGTTTCCTTGAGACATACTCTTTTATTGATTTGAAAAATAACGCACTGATCCATGTCCTTCAACTTCTTTTACTCAACAGCAATGAAAATTCTCTCTTCTCCACAGCACCGCCCTTATACACGCTCTTCCTTCAAAATATGTTGTGTTAGTTGACCTACTATTTGTGTTGATGTGCAGAAGAAGAGGGGTACCTAATGAACTGGCCATTGACTTTAAGTCCTTATGAAGCGTTACGCCAACTTTTATCATCATTTGTGTCTTGCGTCACTCTCGAGATAGACACCATTCTTTCGGCTGTGTGCGCAAAAACAAGAAAGAGACGGGCAAAGCTGGCCCACCGCTTGTTAGCTTAGCTCAAACACTGGGAGTCAATGGGTAGTGTTAGCCTGCCTAGCCTATAGTCATCAGATAAACTCTTCAGCAACTCTAAACAGTCCTGTGTGCTTATTGTGACTTGTTTTGACTGCGTTATGTTACGTTATCTTTATCTTCATATTATCTTCCTCTACTCCCAAACATAGCCTTGGTTTTTTTGCTTCTTTCTAGAGTCGAGCTTTTGAACAGCTCTTTTTAGTGAATGATGAGAAACGATCCTCAGTTGTGAGTGAGCTGTATGTTTTCCAGCTATTTTTAAATGCTTATAGCTTGCATATATTAAGAAACAAACAGCTGACCCACAACTTTATTATGGAAGTATTGCTTATTGATGTAACAGCAATATGTGAGCAACTTGGCGGAGGTTCGTGCTTTCAATGTGCTGCCTTTTCTTTACTGTCAGGTGTGTCATCAGGAGTGTTTTTTTGTTGCAAGAGCCCATCTTCTTTTGGATTTTACATGCAGAGGTCTTCTGTGTACCATAATTGTAACAACTGTTTTTTAGACTTACAACTGCCCTTTTATGATCTCAAACAACTCTGATCACTGGCATCAGCATGGCATTTTCACTGAAAAACCTGCCAATCACTCGATATTGCCTCTGTTTAAGACCATTCTTTGGTAATGCCAGATTCAATGTCACTTTGATCTCCTTTCTTTTCCATTCTGATATTCAGTTTGAACTTCATCAGGTCAGTTTGATCATGTCTACATGTCAGTATGCTTTGAGTGCAAACTATGTTGATGTGCTTTAGAAGAGGGGTACCCAATGAACTGGCTATTGAATTTAAGTCCTTAGTAAAGCCATACGCCAACTTATGTCTTTCATGTCTTGCCTCGGTTACAAATCCATGGCAAGCAGATAGACACCATTCTTATGACTGTGAGAGCAACAAGGAAGAAACCACCACTATTTAACTTTGCTCAAACACTGGGAGTCAATGGGTTGTGTTCGGATGCGTACACACCGGATGCTACTTGTACTACCTCAGCGATCACTCTCCATGCAGAGTCAATGTACAGCCGTGATAGGGCGGAGCTAACCCTCCCGCGATGCGGCAGCCGCTTTTCACACTACCACATAGCTTGTCGCTCGATGTGAAAGTAAAAAAAAGTTCATCTTTTCAGACGATGTTGTGTTAGGCTGTGCGGCAGAAGCCAATCAGCGGTGCGTGCGTGAATGACGGTGCCTGTGACAGACAGTTTTTCATCTGGACAACAGCGGAACAATTTATGTGCATATGGGAAACATTAGTCAGTAAGGACATTAGTTCCACCTAGACGGACCTCGGGGAACTCACAGACGATGCTGCTGCAGGGCATCAGCTGCAGCGTTTTGTGTTTGATAAGTGAGTGAAAAGGAAACAGCTGGAATAATGTCCGCTGATACATCCTATTATATTATATATGAAATGATCGCGGTGAAACTAGGACAGACGTGACGTCACCGAGCAACGGCAAATGGCAACGGTGACCAAAATGAGGTATTTATGGACACGCGACAATATGTCAGTGGGCGACGCGATTTTGGTAGCTGGGTTGCTTGCGGTGTGAATGCAGCGTTAGCGTGCCTCTGCTTACAGTCATCAGATAAACCCTTTAGCAACAGTAATGTGTACATGTTGTGGCTCATTTTTTTTAACCCATCATGTTTTATTGTCTTCTACTACTTACCTTCTTCTACTCCTAAACAGAGGCTTAGTTATTTTACTGACTTCAGTCCGCAGTGGTTTGTGCTAGAGATATTTGTGAATGAGTCTTTTGAACAGTCCTTTAAAGGAACAACACAGACCGATTTGCAGTTGTGAGTGAGCCGTTTGTTTGCAAACTATTCAAATTCACGGATGAAAGAAGAGTGCTTGACATGGATTCAGGAGTGAGGCAAGACACAAGAAGAAAAATGAATTGGAGTATCGCTTTTAAACTAGTCGGACATTTGCTCTCTTGGCTTAATGATTCCTGTGGTGATGTTGATTTTGGACTTTTTGAGCTGTAAAAGGTTAAACTCTTTATGATCGTTGGTCCCACAACTTTACGGCTGTTGGTCTTGTTTTTGGATCCTCCTATTGAGAATTATTTCATATTTAACTTGCCATATTTTGACCTTTAATCTTCTGTTTGAGTTGCTGTTGGTCATTTCCATCAACCTTCACCCACAACACTTGATGTTGCTCAAATGTCCCAAGGATTTATCATAACTTGACAACAACGTGACGTAAAGGAGAGCAATCGTACATCAGAGCCTTGATGCTGTGATTTAAGTGAAGGGCCAAGGTTTGACCTGAAGGGGACCTTGGACTTGGTCATAAATGAAAACATCAAAGATTCTGATGTCGGTGTCGTCTTATGCATTTTAATAATTTGAGTCAAGGGCTGTACAACAAAGAGAAAAACTGATCATTCATGTCAATGTCAAAGATTTGTATTCCAAAAGACTGCAGACACATTGTGATTCTCTCATGCACTTAACCCCACCACACCTCAGATTTAAAGTTTTAGGAAGCATTTAAAGAAACTTTCGGGTTCTGATCAATATTCCTCCTGCCAAAGTCTTTAATCCTCCTCAGTGCATTAAAAAGACATCAAATCAAATTTAACCTAGCCAGAGGTGAATAAGAATGTCTGAAATGTTGCGTCAGATAGCCTCTGATGAAGAGCTGCCCACTCACCTCAAGTAAAAAAGGCTTGAGAGATTGGCTTTAAGGGCAATAATACATTTTGTGTGTAAAGGTTCAAACACTTCTGCAAGAACATTAGTAAGCCTGTGGTTTATCAAAGGAGTATCTGCTGCAATGCACTGGAGATATTTCACCTTATATATCTGATATTGTTCAATAATTATGAGCTAGGAGGCTAAAAACAAAATGGAGAATGTGGCGGTATTTTAATAAAATACTGGGGCAGCAATTTTAATTGGAAGCCTAAATTATTTTAAACCCCGCACAAATTATTTGTTTACTCTTATTCAGGAGTCAAGAAATCGACCTGGATCAAATTTCAAGGGAATTCAATATACGTGTATATACGTCAATAATCCATCATCTACTCATCCATCCCTTCATGGTCATAGGGGACTGAAATCTGTCCCATCCATCTGTCCATCCATCTGTCTATCTATCAATCCTTCTACCTATCCATCCATCCATCCATCCATGTATATATCTAACTATTAATCCATTTTTCTATCTATCTGTCTGTCTGTCTGTCCGTCTGTCCGTCTGTCCGTCTGTCCGTCTGTCCGTCTGTCCGTCTGTCCGTCTGTCCGTCTGTCCGTCCGTCTCTTCCTTCAGCTGTAATTCTTCCTGTCGCCATGTTACTTCTGACATACCACCTTTGGCTCTCCAGTGATCCTATAGATTCCTATAGGTTATGTGTAGACTGTGTCTGCATCATTTTTATTCATGATGACGTGCTCTACTGACACACTGAGTAGACGCAGGTCATGCATGACGGCTATTATGTGTCAATACCTTTATTAGAACCCCAAAGACACGGCCACATCCAAAACAACCTAAAAGTATAATTTTGTCTTTTGTTGTGTCCTTTTCTGCCATATCCTGGATTAAAAACAGCTTCATAAAAACCCTCTCTGAGTAAATTTAGCTTGACAAAAGAGACAGAGACTAAAAGCTGCTCAGCCAGAGGTCAATCTGCAGCCCAGAGGCGGCTAATGTAATAAAGGGGGCTGGCTTGTTGGTCGAGGCACATTTAGAGGAGAGAACCAGGAAAATGAAAAGAATGGAAATGAAATGAAGATGCTGCTGTGTCAAGGTGATGCACTCCAGCAGAGACCTGCTCCACATATTGGACTACTGTGAAGGAATAACAACACATACATTATTTAAAAACATGTATACTGTCTGTATACACTCTATGGCTTCATAATATCAAGATCTAACAGACAAAAACTTGACTGCACTAACCTGGCGGATGCTTCTTTCAAACCTTTAGCATTTTGTTGAGGCATTAGCTTGAGTGCTCGGAAATTCATGTTGGTTAATTATAATCACCAGAGATTGGACCTTGAACTTGACCCATTACTGATTCTTAACTTTATTTCAAAATGGGCCCAAGAAGAAACTGTGATTCATAATAAATCAAATATCAAACTACAGAAGCGTTTAGAGAGTGCAGACCTCCGCCAAGCAGCCCAGTAGCTTGTGATTTCCACCCAATATAATAGTCCTGCATTAATTTTATACACACATTGTGGAATGAGACATATCATTCTGCAAGCAGTGTGACTGTTGTTGATATAAATAACATCCCATAGAGTTGTGTTGTGTTACTAGAGATCAGTCTTGAGACAACACTTTGAAGGTCTTGGTCTTGTGTCAGACTCGAGAGCATCTTTACTCAGTCTTGTCTGGGTCTTGGACTGGCCGGACTCTGGATTTTCCATCAAGACCGATCAAGACCAGCACTAACCTGCTGTTCTTCAACTTCATTAATGTGAATAAGGAGGAACACTTGGTAAAGCAACAAAAAAGCTTCAATTCATGTGTTATTTCCCCCTGTGTTAACTGCAACTTTCCCGATGTTGAGATTGAGGGACACCCCCCTTAACTGTTCAACTTTGTCATGGTTTTTAAAATTGGTTTTGATGGTCTTGGTCTTGTCTTGGTCTCGGTCTTGGTCTCGGTCTTGGTCTCGACTCGGTCTCGACTCCCAAAAGTCTTGGTCTTGTCTTGGTCTCAGTGCATTCTGGTCTCGAGCAAGTCTTGGTTTCGGATAGTGTGGTGTTGAGCACAACACTACCATAGAGTGACCTACTTAGCAATGGGTCTTATAACTTGTTGACTGGACCAATTTGCTGCTGGTTGAACAGATGTTGGTGTTGTGTGTGCCACAGCGCTCCAGTGGGCCCCGGTGTGCTGCACGTTTGCTCTATGTGAAGATTGCAGGGTTAGATTTTTTAACTGATGGCCCTTTTCCATTAGCCCTACTCTACTCTACTTGACTCTACTCTACTCGCCTTGTGCTGCTTTTCCATTAGCCCCTGTCGCTTGCCCAATGGGGTGCAGTGTAGCTGTAAACGGCTGAGCGGCACTTACGTCATTCTGAGCGCGACACAACAATCTGTGGCTTTTTGTCACAACTGAGTAAAAAAGGAAAGCCTAAGAAGGCTGCAGGTGGCAAAAAGAAATACCCCTTAAGAAGCACAGGAGAGTTTTGGAAGCTATACAACAGAATGAAGCCGAGGACGAGAGCAATCGAGCTGCAAAGAAAAGACGTATGAGGGTAAGCTAATGGTAGCTACCGCTAGCACGCTAGGTCGTCGCGCTCATGACTCATCACTGACGACGTTGTCTGACCAATCAGTAGCCTGCAGTCGGTGATGTCATCTATTAGTATCAACTCAGCTCGCTTGGAACCTGTTAGCCGCTTGGTAGTCGCTTGTCTACCAAAGCGACTCAGAGCGCTGCTGGCGACACACATAACAAAACAGCATGAGGGGGGAGAAGACGACAGGACGAAAAGAGAGCTGTTTACACCGACCGAATGTCAGGCATGTGGCATGTTTGGTTTTATTCAAACGGGAACGGGACAGGAGTGGGAGTAATTTTGAGTGGGAGCGGGATGGGAGTGGGACAGGACAGGAGTCATTTTTTTACTCAGGCCCGGGATTGGGAAGGGACAGGATTTTTTCTCTGGGAGTGGGACGGGACAGGAGTGAAAATCCGCTCCCGTGTCATGCTCTAGTGTTCACCATGTAGCTTGGCTCCTACTTTGAACTGTGCCATTGTCAATATGACTCGAAGTGTATTGATAACAACTGCCAAAACACTGAGGCGGTATGGATTCTGTAGAATCCGTATCGATACACATATCCCCAAGGAGTGCATCAAGATATTTTGCCTTCTCGATATTTTGAGCACAGGTCTGGTGTAGTCATCAACATCCTCCTGCAGCATTTAGCTCAAAGTGGCATAAATTCAAACACTTTTGTAACAGGATTTAGAAAATGTTATAAGCTGTATTTGCTACAAGGTCAGACCTCCCTCCAACAGAGAACATAATGCACCTCAAGGTCATGATGGTAAAAATAAAATCCAGCATTGCCATAAATACTCAGACCTCGAGGCCATCAACACATCCATACAAAACCATCTGCTTCTTCTGAAGAGGATCTTCTCATATGAAGCACAAGAACCACCTGGGCTCACTAAAAAAGGCTTATTACAGGAGTCACGCAGGGAGCAAGGCTGCCCACCACCACCACCAGCCTTCGGAGCCAAGGTGAAACTTTTATTAAAAATGAGTATGGAGTTCATGCTGAAATTGCTTTCTCCTGCTTTAAAGGTGACAAAAATAGCAGTGGCAGAGGAATATGCAATAATGCTGAGACAAGAAGAGGGTATGTGCAGGAAGTCTTGACCTCTTCAAGTTTGCATTCCCTTTGAGTCAATAATAACATTTTTTACTGTATTTTCTGTTTTTCAATACATGCAGGAGCATTGCAGTAAAAGTATGTCAAAAACAAAAGTAAAAGTAATGAGAAAATGTGTAAATAAAAGTGAAGACTCAAAGCAGCAGTGACAGTTTCTGAAGGGCCAGGAACACTCCAGAAAATCATTATCAGTTAGCGTAGTTGCTTTTTTCTTTTCAAGGTCAAGTTAAAAGTCTATCATGAAAAGCCATTTATCAACAACATCCAGAAACACTATCGGCTTCTCTGGGCCTGAGCTGATCTCAGATGGACTGAGGCAAAGTGGAAAACATCTGCTGTGGTCTGACGAGTGCACATTTCAAACTAGAAAAGCTCTCTGAGAGCACAGACCTCCACCAGCACCACAGTTCTCAGTAATATTGTGATTTTCACCATAAATATTAGTTCTACCTTTTTCATCGAAATATTTAGATTCCTTGACCATGAAAACATGCCATTAGCAGCTAGATTGATCATGATATCTATTTTAGTTCAGTAGTTATTCACAAAAATTGCATTTTTCGTCATGGCGGATTCAGACTGTGATCCGGATCAACACCAAAATTGAATCACTTATTCCTTTTCCCATGCTGAACATTTCCTGAAAATTTCATCAAAATCCATCCATTACTTTTTGAGTTATTTTGTTCACGGGCAGACAGACAAACTCTCCTGAAAACATAACCTCCTTGGCGGAGGCAATTATTTTTGGGAATCATGGACGTAGTGTCCTCGGGATGGAAGAGTAGAAGGACCATCCATATTTTGGTCAGTGCAAAGTTCAAAAGTGAGCATCTGTGATGGTCTGGGGATGTATTAGTACCCACTGCGTGGGTAACTTGCACATCTGTGAAGGCACCATTAACAGTGAAAAAGTTGATGCAGCATACACCGCCAATCCGGGTGACATTTTTCCAGGGACGTCCCAGCTAATTTCACTAAGGGGCTGTTTACATGGCGCCGAAAACGGTCAAATCCGATACGTTTTCGTTGCGTTTTGGCCTTGCGTTTAGATGAGAACCCGTTGCGTTTCCATCTAAAATGCAAACTTTTGAAAACGGGCTCCCGAGTGGAAAGATTTGAATCCGCTCTCCATGCAGCTCCATGTAAACCCGTATCAGAGTTTCAGGGTGAAACGCTGACATCCCCGCATGCGCAGTACTCTTTCAGATGAAGGCTGCGTGCGCATACCAGGAACAACAACAGCTTCGGCAGTCTGTCGAGTAACGTGTGTGAACGTCTTACAGTGCTTGGTTTGTTATCCAGACAAAGCTATCCAGACAGATTTGTTGTCCAAACTGATTTGTTGTCCAGAAAAGAAACTCCTGCTTCTCTGTGCGTCTATTCGCCATTGTTGTTTGTGAAAGGTTTTCTTCTTCGTTTGTGTGTTGTAGTAGCGCTGCTTCTCTGCAGACCTACACCGCCATCTACTGAACCGGCATGCACACTACAGCGGATTTACAGGGGATTAACTCGTCTCCAGTGTTGTCATCTGAATGCAGAAGAATTTCAAAACGCAAAGGAATAATCTTTGCATCTTTAAGTCAGGAGTTTCCATGTAAACGGCCCCTAAGACCATACAAAGTCACATTCTGCACCTGTTACAACAGCGGGACTTCACAGTGAAAAGACCCATTTACACGACAACGCTGTCACGAGTGACGGGAACAGGAAAGCAGCCCAGAGCAAGCGTTTGACTTGAGTCAAGACTATTGATAGAGAAAAAGTTCAATTGTTGCTGTAGTGTCTTGGTTTGTATTATCTAGTGCCTTGGAATGCAAATTGTCTGTAGCCTGGTAACTACACCCCGTAGGTCTTTTCCCTAACAATAGACCTCCTTACACCTGAAGTCCAGACTGACCCCACACATCCTTGCACCTTTGATCAAAGAACTATCTACTATCTATGCTTACTGGCTAAGGAATTAAAAGCTGTCTAATGCCTCACAATGGCTTAATACACTCAGACATCTGTCTCCTGTCTAGGGATGTATCGGTATGAGAATTTCATATCACGGTTATTGTGACCAAAATTATCACGGTTACCATTATTATCGCAGTATTGTTGCAGTGTGCTCAAAATGTTCACAAAGTTCTCTGACACAGTCTTTAAATCATTTAACCCCTTTAATATTGCAATTTTAACAGTTCTTATGTCTTTTTCTCAGGAAATGTCCTTTAGGAATATTTGTTTAAACTTTTTTCATGAGAAATAAAAGTAAACAATTCAACAATAAGCAATTCTGACAAGTATTTGTCATTATAATGTTATAGATGCTTAAACTGTGTGTAATTACAAGAAAAGAAAAACACAGATTTGTACTTTAAACAGGTTTCTCTCCATAAACAGTTTTAAATGAACATGTTCAAAGTTTTTACATGGCCAAAAATAAATGTAATCTATTTTACAAACACTCACACATGTTTTTTTTTTGCTTACAGCAATAGTGTCCATGTTATAGCTCATTATAGTAGACCATGTCCAGCCCTTTTTATATATTTATTTATATTTATATATTTATCTATTAGATTATATATATATTTATTAAGACAAAATACGGCAAAACAAATCAGATAAACGGTGAAAGAACGGCAAGGACACTCCAAATTGATACCAATGCTGTTATTTACAACCTTTATCGATATTTAGACAGAAAATACTAATAAACCGCCTATAAGTCACTCAGGTATGGCTAACTGAATCTCTCTCTCTGCTCGTTTACTCGAGGAGTTACGGCGGTTTTAATCACGCGCATTTTTGTCTTTCACCTTAGCTTCGTGTTTTAGACAGGGTGACTGTCGTCAATTAGTTTCCCCCAACATCCTTGTAAAATCCAAAGTTTGACCAGACTTTAGCTGTTTCGAGTGGGAAACCCTGTTAAGAGTCTGAGTGAGGCTCCAACCTCTGAACTTTCTGAGACTAAACAATACAAATTGCGCATGCGGGCCTCCATTTGTGAGACACGCCTGCTTCATCAGGGGTAGACACATAAAGTTCCGGCTTTTCGGGGCAAAGAGCAGCATCACCATGCGTTATTGACGCAATGTGGTGATCAAACTCGGTAATTCGGTAATTTTAACTGGATGCAGTAATGATTACCGTGGGAATTTTTATCGCGGTTTACCATTTTACCAGTAACCGTTACATCCCTACTTCTGTCTCAATTGAATTACCATGTCTAATTGATTTAGCGTGTCTGGTCAAGGTACAGTCCCCTCTTTTCCTTTTGGTATATCCCATTGTTTCCTACCATACTTAAACCCTGTTCTTTCTTCAGTCGTGGTCAGCTCACAGACACAGACCTGCACTCTGTCTGTCAGTTCACCAGCTTGCCGGCATGCTTCAATAAACTCACCTCACCACAGCAAACCCTAAACTGGACTCTGAGAATTTTTCTTCAACACTATTTATTAAATTAGAGCCATAGAAGATTTGAAAAAAAAAGAGTGGACCATTAAAATGTGGACCTTTTAAAAGCTGTAGCGTCCAAGTTGGACAAGGTTTCCCTGACAGAGATGATGGAGATGCTAAACTGGAATTTTTCTACCACTAGACGTAAATATGCCACTATGTCACATTCGATCCCTGTCCAATCAGAACCATTCCCAACCCTCATCATTTAATTCCAAATTAAAAAACACCATTTAACCGTGGCCAATTAAAGCTCTGAAGTGAACTGAAATGAAATCGTACACCAAGTAGGGACCTTAATAAATTCAACCAACAGGGCTTCAGCAGCTAGTGTCCTCAATTGTCAAACACTAACTGTGTGTTGTTGAAAAGAAAGGTGATGTAACAGGTGTGGGAAACATGCCCCTGTTGTTGTAGGCCTGAAGATCAAAATGAGAATATTTGAGGAAAGTTTATCAGTTTGAAGCTGAAATATAAATTGTCTTTGTAGTTTATTCAATTGAACAAGCTGTAGGTTGAGAAGGATTTGCAAGTTACCGTATCAACTGTATCAATTTTCCAAGCTAACAGCAGCGTTCAGTGTAATGCACTTCAGATTACCCCACCCACTATTTCATATTCAAAAACTCATCCATACTCGAACTGAACAATTTTAACTACACGTACACAAACAGGCAAGAACTACTAACAATACAGAGAAAAGTACAATAGAATAATGAAAAATAAACTAAAATAAGTCCTAAATAAAGATAGATTGCAATGCACTGTATTCTGATTTTATTTATATTTTAAGCAACATCCAAACTTAACCCTTTAAGGCCCAAAACCATAGCTTATAGCCAGAAAATTCTATTTTTTTGGAGCAGAAATGTTTTTTTCATTTTCTGCTAAAACCCTAAAAATGTCAAAATGTCCATAAAATTCAACATATAGATTTTTCGTATCTCATTTAATACATAAGGTGTTTTTGTCAACTGCTAATTCATTTAAGCACATTTTTTATCATTTATCTTACTGTATGCAGATGTTTTTTTTGTAATTTGTTGATTATATTGAGCAGATAGAGGTCTTATAAAAGTATGTATCAAATATGATACGATTGGCTTTACAGGGTTAAATGGAAATGAGATTTGCATGTTGAGTTTTAATAGTACTATCAGTAAAAAAAAAAAAAGTTAATGAGATTCTGCCAGTTTTCTCTGCTCAGTAGAACTCAAGTTTTGATTTTGAGAGAAAGAGAGAAGGAGCCTTGGCAAAGACAAAGGCCAGATAAGATGATAATGTCTCCGCGGTGTCCGACTCTGAAAACGACCACACGGTGTTGTCCCAGTAGGAGGACTAATATATGGGTACGCAGGCTTTGTATTTGAACTCCACAGGGCTGATATATGACTCACTCCATCCTCCACCAACCTCTGTCTCCATCCAGCCCCCTCCCCAGTGTTCTCTACCCCTCCGTCCTCCAGCCTGCCCACTTATAAGCTCCTAATAAGGTGTCATGGAGGAAGGTGGGTTTACCTCCTGCCAACTCTCCAACAGAAAAAAAAGCTCCAGAGAACAGGGAAGCAGAGAGGTCTTTGAAAGTAAAGAACTGACTCCTGGTTGAACTGCATCCAGTGAGACTCAATAAATGGATACAAGGATGAAGCGTGTGTGCGTGAGGTCCGTCTGTGCAGTGAGAAGACTAAACTAAGACTACATATGGTTGTTTGTGTCTCTGCAAAGTGCTGGACAGGGAGGAAATCAAGGCAGGTCGAACAAAATCAAAGGCCTGGGTGGATCATGATGGGTCAGAGATGGGCAACTGTGGTTACCATGAGGGTAGGGATGTAGCTGTTACCGGTAAAATGGTAAACTGCAGTGAAATTTCCCAAGGTAATCATTACCATGTCCTATTAAAATAACCATTATACCATGTTTGATCACCACACTGCGTCAATACCGCACCGTGATGCAGCTCTTTGACTGGAAAAGCCGGAACTATGTGTCGCTGATCCTCGATGAAGGAGCTGTCTCTCGCTGAAATGGAGGCGTGCATGCGCGCTTTGCAATGTTTGGCCTCTGAAAGTACAGCAGTTGGAGCCTAGCTCAGACTCTTACAGGTTTTCCCACTCGAAACAGATAAAGTCTAAGTTCTGGTTGAAGTTTGGATTCAACAAAGATGTCAAGAGGAAATGACAGTCACCCTGTCCAAAACACGAAGCTGCAGTAAAAGACAAAAATGTGCGTGATTAAAACTGCTGTAACTCCTCGAGTAAACGAGCAGAGAGAGAGAGAGGATTCAGTGAGCCATACCTGAGTGAATTATAGGCGGTTTATCAGTATTTTCTGTGTAAATAATATATAAAGGTTGTAAATAACAGCTTTAGTATCATTCTGCAGTGTTTTCTTGCCGTTCTTTCGCCGTTTATTATCCGTGTGATTCCGTATTTCGTCGCAATAGATCTTCTTTCGTCATAGTTCGCATTTTATGGATTTCATCAATGATAATTTGGAAATATCAAAGAAGGAGATGTCAAGGAGATCTGCCATGGAAAGGGGAGGCCAGAGGAGAGTCATGAAGGGGGCTAACTGCTACAGGGACTATCGTTAGTACAACAAAAAATAGATTTAAAAAAAGGGCTGGACATGGTCTCATATAATGAGCTGTAACATGGACACTAATGCTGCAGGCAAACAAAAATGTGTGTGTATGTAAAATAGGTTAAGATTATTTTTGGCTGTCTCAAAACTTTGAACATGTTCCTTAATGTGTATAAGGAGAATCCTGTTTATGGTTCGAATCTGTATTTTATTTTATTGTAATTACACACTGTTAAAGCATTTATAACATAATAATGACAAATACTTGCAAGAATTGTTTACTTTTATTTCTAATGAAAAAAGTTTAAACAAATTTACTTATAGGACACAGTTATTGACAAAAAAGACAAAAGAACTGTTAAGATTATAATATTAAAGGGGTTTACTGATTTCAAGACTGTGTTAAAATACTTTTTGAACATTTTGAGCACAATGCAACAATACCGCAATAATAATGATACCCGTTATAATTTTGGTCACAATAACCATGATATTAAATTTTTATACGGTTTAACCTGTCCCTATTTTGGGAATGCTTGCACACTCTCCAACAAAAACGTAGGAAAAAGTGAACTATTCATGTAGAAAAATAGTCGTGTTGCACATCAAATTATACAGGAAACTTTCAGCTACGCAACCATTGAAACCATTTTTACACACACCAAACGCAACGTCAACAGCAAGCAAATGAATTATCAAAGTATCGAAATCTGTTTCACTTTGATTCAAACTTGGTTGCTTTATATGGATTTCTTTGAATGGGAAAATGAAGTTCTGGTTGTTTTTTTCCAAAACTAATTTTGTATTGTGAGATTTTTTATCAAAAAAAAAGGCAAAAACTGCCACAGAGAAGCAGAAAAAGAAATTTAAAAACTGTTGTTTAAAGTTTGGTATATCAGAAATTTCAAATGGGACTAATGGTGCCAAACTGAGCCACGATTGGGCCTGACCACTCTGTAGTTCAACCTCTCTAACTTTGCTCTGCATCACTTTATCAGACTCAAACTTGGCAGAAGTAATATTCACATATTTTTCCTTGAATTCATCAAGTTCTAAAGCTGCAACTTTTTGTTGAATACAATCATTCCAAAGAGATATTCACAATAAAAACATCTATCTTCATTTACTTTGTCCCAGTAAAGCAAATACTGATAATTACCAATCTGGACAAATCTCTCACGTGTTACTTTATTATGACACCAAAATAATTAAAATCAACCTTGAGGTTGCAGAGATACACTCTTTTCTTTATAAGTGCGTCATTTCGAGCAGAAGGCCTAAAGGGGCTGAACAGGATAAAGAAGAAATTGAGTCCATTTCTCGTATTAATGCAGATGTTGCCTCATCTACAGAGAAAGCTTCAGAAGCTGCCATTGTGTTCAAACATGCAGTCACTTCCAGCTGTCGCCACCTCTTCATTTTTCACCTTCCTTCCTTGATTGGGTCGTCCAGCTTTTACCTGCGAAGTCTTTGGAACTGGAAGCTTGAATATGGCAAAACAGATCTGCGTGATTACAGAGAATGAATCAGGAAGGTCCGTCTGCAGTGCAAGGTTAAAGCATTGGTCTCACAAATAAGTTGTGTAAACATATATGTAAGTGTAGGGGAATAATTCCAACCAATGGTGTGAAAACGTAGTTTGAGGTCCAAGCTTTGGATCAGTCCAGGTTATTTTTAACCATTAACGGAAGAGAACATTGACTGACACTCCCACAGACATAATGTGAGACATGAATTTATGCATTCACATAATAAATGTGATGGTGAGAATGGTCCCTCATTCATAATACAACATGACTGTAAATATTTATAAGATCTTATAAATCTGTAAGTCTACTTTTTATTGAATGTTGGTTGTCAGGCATGCTGGAAGTCCCAGCTGGATTGTAGTTTTATATCTAATCATTGATACAGAGTGAAGCCATCTTTATTACTTTAATGCTTTTGATATCATGAATGATTCTCACACTCTTTAAGGCTTTAATTTATCTTGTTTTGTTCTGACTGTTATAGGATTGTTGGGACCTCTTAAAGCTTTTATCACTGAAGTAATTTCACCCGTCTGGGCTGTAATAGTGTTTCTGTTTTCCAATCACACAATCTAAATGCCATTGTAAAGTATTTTCACCCCAGGTTAAGACAATTCTTGGGTAAACTGTCATTTTACCACGAAAAGCAAAGATTAAAAAATGTAGGTATTTGTTTTAGCCATGAAGTCAGAAATAAGAGAAGAGAAAGGACGTGGGTCGTTCAGGACAACCTCTTAGTCTGGCTCTGTGTCGCGTAAAGAAAGATGCATTGAAAAGAAATAGACAGGGATAATCACCATGATCACTCAGGGTCCACGGGGAAATCAAACTGATCACAGGAGTGGGCTTAACAGGGCCGTGCCGCTCTGCTGATTGGGGGATTGATTGTTGCCAAGGTCACACACAGGTCAGAGAGTCAAACATGGAAAATGCTTGCAGAGATTCAATGATCTGAATATTCAAATGCTTGTGTTTTTGACGGAGTAGAGGATTGAAAAGACTAGAGCAATTTCAAAAAGTAGATAAAACTGAGTGCATAGAATAAACAAATCTGTACATAATCCTGCTAAGTTCGTGTACAAGTCTAGGGGACTTTTTAAAAACAGTTTTCATATAAAAGAGGGAAAATGTCCAAATCTGTGCGCACTGCTGTCGGCGACAGTCGCTATTTCCAATGACTGTGTATGTTATTAAGAACATAGCTACAAAACTTTGTAGGGTCAAATGTACAATTGGGTGAAAAAATTTCAGAGTGCTTCCCGGAAACTGTGCTGTTGACCCTATTTATGATGCAGTAAACGTCTACTTTTTCTTTTGCCTGCACATTGATTTTGCATACTTAAAGATGCTATGAGGAGTTTCGAAGTAATTACAAAAAAGTCTCACTTTAAGATATATGCCTGATCGAAATACACACTTTAAGATGAGTTTTATAGCATCAAAATAGGTTAGCTATAAATGCTATTCGTTAGCTAAGTGGTCGGGTCGGACAGCCGGCTACAAAACTACTAGAGCTGCAGCTATCGATTATTTTTGTAATTGATTACTCTATCCATTTTTGTGTCGATTAATCGAGTAATCAGATAATGGTTACATTGCGCTCAATGCTATTTTTTTTTTTCTACATTGAATCACTACACATTATCATTAGAAACACACAAAGCAGAAAAGCCACGTCACTTAAATTAACAACTTACTTTTCTTATTTTGAACATTCTGAGCATAAATGGGATCTCAAAATCAAAATCTATACTTTTATTTTTACTCTGGGCCATATCTTGCTTTTTTCAGTATTTTCTTTTAAGTTTGGTTATTTTTATTTTATTTGTATACATGCCTGTCTCTTTTTGCTAAATTATTGCCTTTACTACTGTACCATATTGATGATCTTATTTTGTTTACTTTATTTCTAGGACCAAATAATATCATACTTAGATACTAAGATAATTTAACTAGCTAATGTACATTTCTATAACATATGAAAGCATTCCCTACACCTGCTTCCTCTACTCACTGTCAGTGTTTCCTCTTCTACTCTCTGCAATCAAATTAAATGTAAAGTTATTGGATGTGGAAAGTATGTGAACAAAGTACACATGATTCAGGGCAAGTATCCTCCGCATTGATTTACGTTCTGAACCAGCCTTTACACGGAGCCATAATCAAAGTAGGTTATTTACTAGCCCATATCTCAGTTTATTGATCACATTAGCTGCTTCTGCTGATGTATCGCGAGTGTCACCCTGCAGTGTCGCTCTGACGCACAGACTGGATGTTTACTACTGCAGCAGTGCCGACGTGCTATCATGCTAAGCTACGTGCTAAGCTAACTCCGTTTGACGTCAGACACACTGCACTGTGTTTTTCGTCCCTTGTTGTAATGACCACACACTTGGGACACTCTCTGCAATTTCTAATGTGGACTCTCTCCTTTCTGTCCCTCTCTTTTCTCTTCCTTCATGATTTTACAAGCCGCGCAGCAGCGGAGGTAGCAGGCGCGTTGTGCCACAGAAATTACCGTCTGTGTCAAACACCGTGCGCTGTACAGTAGTCCAGATATATATTTTACATGTATAATTATATATGAAACGAGGCTTTGAGGCACAAAATTTGCTTCAAGGATATTTTGTAATCGAATACTCGCGATTATTCTAGGAATCGTTTCAGCTCTAAAAACTACTATCATAAGGTTTCCAAAAATTGCTTGTCACACATCAAAAACTACCGCTACGTAACTAGAAAGAGATACATTACCTTGTCGCTTTGCATCCTGTAAGTTGTTGAAAAAAGAAGTTGTAAAGCAATGCAGAGTTCTGAGGAAGGTCCGAGCTACATTCATTAGCATCACAACAAAAACACACTTCGGCTTGGGTCACGTCTTTTGGTGCATTCCAGTAGTAGTCAGAAGTAAGAATTTCCGGGTTCCAAGTAGGAAACTGCAACTGGAACGCCCCCCGAAGTCGAAATTTCCTATTGGGAACTCGGTGAAACCTCGCCACCCCTGAGTTGACAATTGAAGATGGATGCCCCCAGTGTGAACAGTTATTTAGCTCCTGTAATAATCAATTTATTTGCACTTCTGACTGGGGTGTGTCGCTCTAGATCAGCTGTATACATAGTATTGTTAGACTTGTATTTACAAAAATGCTGCCATAGTGATAATCACATTCTTCATGTGATATTTGTGAACAACAACACAGGGCGTGCTAACAACAGCTAACAATAGCCTGGTAGATTGGCATGTTTTTTTCCGACTTCAACTGGAACGCCGATAAGTCGGAGATGATGTCACTCCCAGTTCCGAGGTTACTGGAACGCAGCATTACGACAGTCCCCGCACGTGCTCATGGGTAGCAGAGTCTTTATGTCACCGGCAATAGATTCTCCTCATAGCACCTTTAACCTCGTTTGGAAGAATTGACCCTTCGCTTAGCCTCTCCCACAAACAGCTACTGTCCAATCCCATGTTAGCACCCGTAGCTTTCCACAACAGGCCAGTCAAGCTATCGGCAGAAAACAATATGCCTGAGCGGTGTGTATACGGGACTAGCAAGTCCGACAGTTGATATCTGAGAAGTTTGGAGTTTGGTGTCCATTTTTTTGTCTCCCTCCTAGCCAAAGAAGTAAGCAGAAAGATGCTGTGTGTGGATAAAGCACGAGAACACCTAGGTTTGTTTGAAGTAGGTGCTCACTAACGTTAGCTAACCATAGCTCTGTGCACTGAGTAAGAAAAAACTAGCAAACAAAAACCTCTCAGTAGTAGGTTACTTCTGTTAAACCTTGGGCCACTGGGTAATATTTAAGCAAAATAAATACTAGTGACAGATAGAGACAAGTTCTGACATACTTCATCTTTTTGGCATTTTGTGAACGGACACCCTAGAAAAGGGCAGACACAACCATAATGAAAGCTAACAACATTCATTTCAATTCAAACAATCTCAAAACCCACTCTGCTGTACAAGAACATTGTTTTTCTTGTTCTTGTATGTGATTGTTTTTAATGTGAAGTATCAACACACAGGGTGCTTGACTCTTGCATGGAGATCTGTGCACACTCCGCTCTGTTTTAATGTCCTCTTCATTCGTCTATTCTTCCTCAATCAAGCCAGCTACAAGCAATTCACCATCCCACACTGCATGTGTGTGAGCATGGGTGGTTTGTTACAGGCATGGTTTGTGACCAAGGCCTAGCATCCAAAAGTTGCTTTTGACTTTTCTTTATTGGTTTTACTCATTTACTTATATCATATTTCATATTTTTATTCATATTTTTGTCTCATAATGATCGAGTCTCTAACCAATGAGGACTTAAAGGACTTCTGTGCTGACTATATTTTCAGTCCTGCTGACTCTAATTGAACTGATAACTACACTGACTCTTCTGATCCAAACTTAAACTGTCTTAAATTTACCAGCAATGTGGCTACTACTTGTAATTATTACAATCCCCAACAATTTACAAGTCTATACGAGAGTATCCCCAATTCATTTTTTCCACATGTCATTTGAATATTCGCAGTCTTTCTAAAAATCATGATGAATTCACAAACTTGTCTCGAAGGCAAAACTACTCCAGTTTTGTGTTGGAGAAGATCTAGCTCAGGAACTAACAAATATTGATGTTGAAGCTCTCTTCGTAGAAATCACTTTTTGCTCTTTTTTCAATGGCAGAAAAGTCATTATTGGATGCATTGGATATACTCTTCATTATTTAATTTGCTTGTTGTTTGTTTGTTGTTAAGTTATTTTGAGTTTATTTCATTTTATTAAATTTTATTTCGTTTTCTTCTTATATTTTTATTATTAACTCTCTATTTGGTGCAATTAAAATCAAATAAATAAAATAAAATAAATTTCATTTGTTAAATATATCTCTCAAAAGTATATTGGAGATCTTTCTGTCCATTTCTTTCTAAAATTTCTGAAGAATCTGTCCAGAAATATGCACATATTTCCTTACGAATATCACTCACCAGTACTAAAAACTCCATATTTCTCACTCTACGAGGGAAAGCTTGAAAGGCGTAGCAACAGTAACCAAGGGACGGGGCTTAGCGAAGGGTCAATTATTCCTGCTGTACTGACTGGTGATCCCATGCATCCACAGTAAGGGGAACTCCAGTCAAAATCACTTTGATTTGGTTCAGAATTTGTTTCCTCTGCTTTTGTTGTATTTTCCTGAGACAAACCAGCAGATCAGTAGACTAAAATTGACACAATTGGAAGAATATGCTGCATCGTAAAACAGTGCCAAACTATAAGAGATTATCTAGAAGGAGGATAAAGCTTTCTAAAAATTTTTCACCAAATCATACATTGAAACCTTCATTTTAATTATGTGAAATAACTGTACCTGGCATTAGCAGTGTACCTTACTGGAAGTCTGAGCTTGTTATTGTTAAAGGTACAGCGCTGCAGTGAGCCTTTCAACCACTTTACCGACTGTTGGCAAGTACCTGATACTAGTCAAGTAAAAAAAATGGTCATTGTGGATTTGTTCAACTTTTAGAAACATATATGTCCAAATATTAAACAAACTAACATGTTTACTGTAGAACATTTTAAAGGTGCTATGAGGAGAATCTATTACCGGCGACATAAAGACTCTGCTACCCATGAGCACACGCGGCGACTGTCGTAACGCTGCATTCCAGTAACCTCGGAACTGGGAGTGACATCATCTCTGACTTATCGGCATTCCAGTTGAAGTCAGAAAAAAACATGCCGATCTACCAGGCTATTGCTAGCTGTCGTTAGCACGCCCTGCGTTGTTGTTCACAAATATCACATGAAGAATGTGATTATCACTATGGCAGCATTTTTGTAAATACACGTCTAACAATACTATGTATACAGCTGATCTAGAGCGACACACCCCAGTCAGAAGTGCAAATAAATTGATTATTTCAGGAGCTAAATAACTGTTCACACTGGGGGCATCCATCTTCAATTGTCAACTCAGGGGTGGCGAGGTTTCACCGAGTTCCCAGTAGGAAATTCCGACTTAGGGGAATGTTCCAGTTGCAGTTTCCTATTGGAAACTCAGAAATTCCTACTTCTAACTATTACTGGAACGCACCAAAAGACGTGACCCAAGCCAAAGTGTGTTTGTTGTGATGCTAATGATTGCAGCTCCGACCTTCCTCAGAACTCTGCATTGCTTTACAACTTCTTTTTTCAACAACTTACAGGATGCAAAGCGAGGAGGTGTGATAAGCAATTTTTGGAAAACTTAGTATTGTATTTTTGTAGCCGGTTTTATATCGCTACTTAAAGCCTGGTGCTCTAAGACTTGTCCGAATTTTATAAATTTGCTCTAGTTTTAATTGTCTTGTTCCTAAAGTTGAGTGTCCAGGCCAGTCCAGCCCTGTCCGACCCAACCGTGAAGCTAAGGAATAGCATTTATAGATAACCTATTTCGATGCTATAAAACTCATCCTAAAGTGTGTATTTCGATCAGGTATATATCTAAAAGTGAGACTTTTTTTGTAATTACTTAGAAACTCTCAGGAGGTTATGTTTTTGTGCGCATATATTTGTTTGATTGTTTTATTTTAAATTTTCAAGAAATGTTGGTTGTGGCTTGAAAATGATTGGATTTTGGTGGTTATCCAGACAACCACCATCAGCAAACAACCGTTTTTACTCAATAACTGTCTCACTAATAATGATATAAACATGATTCTGAGTGCTAGGCATATTTTCAGGGTCAAGGAATCATATTATGATAGCAACTTTATCATAGAACTATTACTTGTTAATGTAACAGCAATGTGGGAGCTACTTTGTTAGAAGTTTGTGCTCTCTGAGTGCTTTCTAGTTGTATTTTAAATTTAAGTTGTTCTAGTCTTACCGATACAATAAATCAAGCTTTTCAACATTATGTAAATTATTAAGTGTCCAGACAGAAACTAAATTATTCATGTTTTAATCCAATGCTCCATTATACTCCACATCAGCCTATCTCAGCTGGGGTGTTGTGGCACCATGGGGTGCCCTCTGGCTTTGTCAGGAATATCTTCAAATTTCTTCAAATTCAACCAAGTGTTATTATGATAATGCAGATCATTATGTATGAACTGAGACAGAAGTGCCTCACAGGCTCTCACTCCTGATGAAAATACCTTATTTTTGTGCTGGCAAGGTGTTTGTGGAGTGTGCTCAATCAAAACCTTCCATCAACTTCTTTATCCAGAGGTACCCCAGCAGGACGATGAAATTTGTTTTTTATTGGTTTAAAAGAGCAAGCAGTAATGAAATTTTTGAAACTGTCCAAAAAAGACCTGATGGCTTGAGCTATTTTCTGACTATGGTACTAAAGCTGTTTGGCCTGACTGAGGCTCCCATTAATGGAAGATAACAGAATTGAATTGTTGTGAAAATATGTCAGATGACATCCCCATAAGTGTGCAAGTTGATGGTCAGGGATGCTAAATGTGTCCCTTTTACTATTCATTTTAAAAGTACAGATATAATCTATTATTTTTAAATGTTTTTACATTATGACTGATGTGGGATGATATTTTTTGCAGCTCTTCAGGATACCACAACAGCAAACGGTCGAAAAACGCTGCTCTTTACTTTTCCGGTGTAATTTTTTTCCATCCAGACTTAATAAAATTAATCTGGACATAATGTGGATATGCCAAGGAACAGCTCTGGGCTGTTGGATCGAGGCTTTGCAGTCATCAGGAGATGGAGACTAGTTCCTTTTTTAATAAGACCTGATTTACACCTGAGGCAGGAGCTGAATTTGATTAACTAGCAGAGAAGAAACCAGCTGTTCTTCACCCACTAGGACCAGACCTGGAATCCTGCGCATTAGATCATCTCTTATAGAACATAACAAGGTTTCAGACAGCATTAAATAATGTAAGCATACTGTGATATCCCAGGGCTTGTATGAACAAGACAAACACAATATGAGAAATATGTTGTATGGGCTAATGGAGCTTTAATATCCCAAAGGAACCAATGTGGGGTGATGTATAATAAATGTCAGACATGGAAATATCAAGCTGTTTGACGTATTATTCTTTCCTGTAAGATAGTGATATTGGCTCCTGCTATGGAACAAGTGTGAGGTATGTGTCCTGGAAACATCGCTTAATTTCCTGCAGCACTGCATTATTTCACTTTTATTAAATTGTTGTGTTAACATGCATTTGTTGTGCATAATGCACTTAAATAAATGTATTTCTGGGAAAGCGAGGCATTAAACATGCTGCATATGCTGCCATCTATTTTCAGACAAATTTAATGCTTCACAGCTCCACAACGCTTGACACTGTTTGCTTAAAAGTTATAGATGATGCACTCTGGCAGATGCAGAAGAGTCTCAGCGAAAAACCATATAACGGTGCAATCCAGCATCCGCCTCTGACACCAGTGGTAATGAGGTGAATTCCATTATAGGCCTATAATGTGGGTGAGTGTGTGTAACACAATGGACTGTAACAGGATAAACAGTTGAACCAAAGCGGCGTGACGGAGAGCTTACGACGCAGGTTTTGATCCATCATGGTGGGCAGGGGAAGGAACAACGTCAGGGCAGAGATTGAGACTTGGAGAGAGGAAAGGATGCCAAATACGTTTCTGTCTCTGCCATGAATCAGTGGGGAATGTTTACGCTAAATGGAGGGATTTATTACAAAAAGGTTATTCATTTTAAAGCTGAAGAGAGCGTAGGTTAATGCTTGCTTGAATTTACAACAACCACAGTTAATTTGTCAAAAGTGTGTGTGTGCTCTTGTTTTACTGGTCTAATGGGGACCTACGAAAGAACAGGGTCTTGTGAGGACAATTATGACAGCGAGGACATCGTGCCTGAGGATGGCTTTATGTTTTGGTTGTTAAAGATTTGACACCTTATGCAGGTGTCATAAATTGTAATGGATAGTCTAAACCATAGAAATCAATGACAAAATAAGCTTCACGATAACATTCTCTGACAGCAGCTTGTTACTCTGGGCCTCTAAAAGATTTTGAACAACTTTGATAAACTTTTTGAATGTTGGTTTGTAGATTTTTATACTAGTTAGATAATTCATTTGTTTGCATGGGGACTTTTGCTGCCTTTTGTCTTTGTATCTATTTATTCTGATATTTGCTTTTCAGTTTGTTTTTGGAAATACCTTCTGCCTTTGTTTTGTAATAAATAATGACATTTAGATGTCAGGTCTGGCGTTTGGTTTTTCCTGGAATATATTATGCACCTTCCCCCTACACAGGTGTGTAACACTACAAAAAATATACCATATGACTTTAGAGGGACAGTAAAACACATTTTTTGTGCAGTGTATAACTCACCATAATGCAGGATCAGAGTGTGCCAGGGGCTTGTTTTTAAACCCCCAGTAAAGAGACATTCAAGAGGATTTGTTTTGTTTTTCAGTAGATGCTTAAAAAGGATGGTTAGGAACACAGTTGGCTGAGTTATCTGTTGACACAGTAAGCTGTTACATCTTCTCCCAAGGTGGAAAAAAGCTGCATTCACGTTGAACTTTTGTCCAACTTTTACTGAAGCAGAGTGAAACATTGAGCTGTGTTGAGCTAAGTCAGGCCACACAGAACTAAGTCAGCATTTTGTCCAACAAATTTGAGAAGGCCAGCAATAGTTGACCTCCGCTGACCCTCACTACCCTCAGTAACAGCTGCGTTCAACTCTATTGGCTCCAGCTGCGTTTATCTCAGGCTTGACTACTTTTGTATAACCTTTTTTACTCCTTTAGGCATGGTGTCAGAATACAAAGATCGGCTACACCTGCTGAATGTCTGCTTTATTTGGCGTTGGTTGGGTGACATTGTTTTAAGTTTGTACAATGATCAGCAGTGCCGGGCTTCATTAAGCCAAAGTTCCCCGAAATTTGATTGAGCTACATCTGCATTGGTGAACATTCAACATCTGCCGGTAAGCGTCATACCCAGCAGCACAACATTTCAATCCACTTAGCATACCTCAGTCCAAACTTTTGATGATTTCTCAACAGTGGTAAACGTCTGCGACGATATGTTTACATGTGAATGAGCCTTAAGCTGCTCATTTGCTTCTAAGCAAGATGCCAGTGCTCCTATTTCAGCTTATTTTTCTGCAGCTTCATTTGTGTGCACTGAAAAGGAAAATGATTCGTAGTTCAAAAAATGCAAAATATTCTCTCATGTAGGCCTGTCATGATAACAAATTTTGCTGGACGATAATTGTCCAAAAAATTATTGACGATAAATGATATTATTGTCAATGTTGTTTTGATTTTTTTCCCCATTTTTTTCATTAATGTAATTATAATATATGTCATAGTAAAAGAGCATACTATATCAAAAACAAGAAACTTTAATTTCTTAAGAGTATTTAACTGTAATTGGAAGGTCAGGATCTTTTAAATAAAATAAATAAAACAGACAATATAATACATTTAAATAAAAAAAGAGAAAAAAAACGATGAAAATGAAATGGACTTTCTTTTTGGAAAAAAAAAATGCATCTAAATAAAAATAATTATACTAATCAAAAACAATAAAAAATAGTCCCTGTCTCTGTAAATAAAAACGAAACTCCAATTAAAACAATAAATAAAAGGGAGTTTACACAGGAATTGTTTGTGGCATGTACTTTCTCCCTGTCAATCCGTACCTTCTGTCAAACGTTTGTAACAATGCTGGCTTTTCAACTGTATTGAAGGGTTGCATTTCTTTAGCAATGTAGCGAACCACACTGTCTGTGAGCGTGCATCATTTTGCTATTTTATTTATATTTACTTTGCAGATCAAACGCCTCAGTAAGCGCAGACTGTCAAGGACGAAGGCTCCGCTGCACCTCCCCTTCTTCTTCTTCGTCACCACCTTCAAACAAATACGACATATCAGCTCGTCAGTGTTCGTGGGCTCACACCTTGTTTATTCTGTTTAAAACCAAAACATTCTCACACTTGGGCTGTGGCAGCCGGCTTAAGAACTGTATCTTTCGTGCCACCACTCATATTAGCGTTTGTTTCCTCGTTACTCCTCAGGACACTCACTTCAGCTCTCTTTGATTGTATGCGCGAGTGGCCCCGCCTCCCCCCCAAAGATCGCATGTCCGACAGATGCTCACTCCGCTATAAATCCGTCATAGAACCGATGCACCCTGGTGTCAAGAAAGATAAACGTAGTGACCCATCTTCTCATTCAGCCTGTTTGGTAGAAAGAGAGGAGGAAAACAAACACGCATGCACATGTCAGTTTATTGAGGCTGGCAAACTTACCGAGGACGTTTTTATTTATGGTTCGGTTAATTGATTTATTGACTATCGTGACAGGCCTACTCTCATGCATCCTGTTACCTCTGCCAAGGAGGTTGTGTGCTTGCCAGTGTATGTTTGTCTGTTTGTTAGCAAGATAAAAGAAAATCTATTGGATGGATTTACATTAAAGTTTTACCAGAGGTGTGGTTTGGTCCAAGGAAGAATCCATTACATTTTGATGGTGGTATGTATATTGTCTGGATGAGAAAAAAATCCCAATTTTTCAAAGACACCACAGGTTAGCATTGGGGGGAATTTTAAAAGTCATATCTCTGCCATTTGTTGACAGATTCACTTCCATTTTTACAGGCTAATATGGGTCCATGTCTCTATCATCAAGATAAATTTAGCTGGATCCAAACCAGATTGGCGTCACAAAAAAACATTGAACTTTAAAATGGGAAATCCCACGGACAACTTTTAATAATTCACATAAAGTCAAAATATAAAGTGATGTTCCCAAACAACCTCCATGTATGTGCTGAGTTTGGTCCAGATCCTGGAACTATTCTGGATCAGGTGATTCAGAATTTTATCTATTACAGGGATTGTGGAAAAGCCACTGCCGGAACTGAGCTGCTTGGCCAAGGTCTGTGCTCTCTGAGTGCTTTCCTCGTATAAAACAGCAAGAATTGTCTTAGATTTTCAAACACTATGAGCCAGATACATGAAGTTATTTAATGTCAAAGCTAATATTTGATATGAACAAGTGTACTCTCTCTTTATTCCAACTCATTCATGTATTTGAAACAAACTGACACTTTTGTTGTGGTTTTTAATTCTACAGGCCACATTTTGTCCTGACCCTAATTTTCTGCGAGCACCAAGGACAGTATGGTATGCCATTTCAGTTGCCTAAAAGGCCTAAAGAGTAAGAAATACATCAATCCATACTCCAGTCCATGCTCTTGTTATCTTTTGTCTGGACTACTTCAACCCCCTCCTTAGCGAGTGTGCCTGCATCTGCCATCTGACCTCTGCAGCTCATCCAGAATGCAGCAGCCTAGCTGGTTTTCAATTTGCCGAGTTCTCCCACACAACAGCACTCCTCCGCATCCTGCACTCACTTCAGGTAGCTGCTCAAATTCCAATTCATGTCACTGGTACTTACCAGCTGCTTTTCAAATGGCTCCGGCTCATCCTTCTTTCAGGACATAGTCAAAACACACCACCTAACCTGTCAGAGCTGTTCACTGTTCTGGCTACAGCACAGTGGAACGAGATCCCCACTGACTTTGGGACAGCAGAAGCTCTTCATTTTTTCTGTGAGAAAACATTTTCATCCATTTGTACTTCATCATAGCACTGTTGGTGAAAAGCTGCTAAAGCTGTAGATGTATTCTCCTCAACATGGTTCAAAGCAGTCAAACTGTTTTGTCATTTTTCTTTTTCAACTTCTTTTCATACAGTCCCCCATGGTCGCATGCTAGATTATGTTAGATTAGGCAACCACTGTGACTAGGAGACAGCAAACAAAAGCAAAATATTTTGAGCACTTATCTTCTTTATTTCCTCCACCAAGAAGGTTAGGTTTTTGCCACCATTTGTCTGTTTGTTTGTTGGCAAGATTACGCAAAAACTGTTTGAGGTTCTGGTTGGATTATTGAAAATGTTTTTGTGCTCTCCTAGGTAGTTTATAAGTAGGTAAACGGTAACTTGAAAATGTCATGAGTGCAACTGGATGACTTTGTTAGTCTTTATTAAGTCAGACATGGGCAAAGAGCCAATCAATTACATTGCAAAAGTCACCCCTTGACGCCAGCGATTATTGAAATAATGTAAATGGCAGCTTGATGCAGAGGACGCTCAAAACGCTTTTGGTGTGAACACAGGGTCAGCCAGTGTCTCATGCTATGGCCACACCGGACGCGAATTGGCATAGTAAAACACGTGTAGTGCCTGTGACACGCCGCGCGTAACGCCCAAGGCTGGACGCTGGACCTTTTTGACAAGCTGAGGGGCGACGCGCGTCACTGCGCAGGCGTAGTAGAGAGCTGGAGCCAGTCGGGCTCAGTGATGACCCGTGCAGGCAAATCCAGCTGGAAACGAATATTTACTGAACTTACCTTCAAAACCTGTCTCCTCAGAGACTTTCACCCAAGCTTGCTCCTTTTTGTTCCAGTCTCTGCAGAGTACACATGTCGAATCGTATAGCTCCAGATGATGACAAACAGCGCAGATCAACCTCTCCTCCATCTTTCAGCGGGGTTTGAGCCGATGCAGGTGGCCGGAGCATCACACGTCATCAAATCAATGACGTCGGGGGGGGGGGATGTCATCACTGATTGGTTGCCGCGGCACAGCGTCATACAAATTTGCGTTGAAAGTTCAATATTTTCAACTCAAGCGTAGAAGCGTTTAAAGCCCCAAATGCGCCGGATGCTCCATACACGCCGCGCCAAACGCGTTCCAACGCGCCGCCCGGGGCAAATCTGCATCCAAACGCGTCTTTGCATTGACTTTGTATGCAATCTCAATGCGCGTCTTTGCAAATTTGCATGCGGTGTGGCTGTAGCATCAGACAGCTGCTGTGACATGTTGACATTGTTCAATGAGGGGAAGAGGAGGGGGACAAGAAGTGATGCGTCCATTGTTGGCGGCGTCAGTGAACCCTCTGGTATTTTTCCGAAAGATAACATTCCGTTTTACGCAGATAAAAAAACATTAAATTCCACATTTGGGGTGCTGGTTTGGTGGAGTGGTTAGCAACAATGCACGTCCCCTATATGTACTTATGCCGGCCTGGGTTCGAATCCAGCCTGTGACCAGTTTGCAGAGTGTCTTCCTCTACTCTCTCACCCCTTTCACAAGACTATCCACTGTCATTCTTTCCTACAAACAAAATGCCAAAAAATACATTAAGAAAAACAAAACTCTGCTTAATTCCGTGATTTCGTGAATGCAGATTTCATAACGCCGTATATTTATTATGATAAGGGATATCAAAAGATTGAGTGTTTTAACTTGTGTTGCAAACCAAATTGCCCTCAGAGGATATTAAAGCTTTTCAAATCAAATCAAATCAACCAAATATTTACATTGAGACATATTGCAAGGAATACAATTTAGTGTACCGTCTTGAAACGTAACATCGGTTTTGTTCTGTTACCTCTGCCAATGTTTGTTTTTTTGTTAGCAAAATTACGCAAAAAACTTTTAGTAATGGCCAAACTTGATATTGATTAGATTTTGGTGGGGATCCAGAGAACCTTCTTTAGCTAATTATTTTTTTGCTCAATAAATGTCTAACAATGATATCAACATGGATCTGAGTGCTATATGTAGGTTTTCAGAGTCATGAATTACATTAAGATGGTAACTTGGGAATAGATGAAAACAATTTGTGAGCTACCTTAGTGGAGTTTTGTGCACTGTGAGTGCTTTCTGTTTGTTTCTCTTTCCAAAAAGTTGTGATGAATGATGTGTTTGCTTGACGATAATTGCAAGCAGGTGTGTGCGGGGAATCAGACCAGAAATCAGTCTAATTATCTTGTTGTGTTTCCCCCTCTGAGCAGTCTCACAGTTCTTACTCTTGTGAGGAAACAATAGAAGATCCTGAAAGTTAAATATAAAACATATCCTGTGATTTTGTGTATTGAGACTTCGCTGGACTACAAGCAAAGGCTTGTTTAGCTTTTGTCATATTCTGTGGTTTGTAATTACTCAGGTTACCTAAATGGGTAAGCAAAATAGTGTTTTTTGTAGGTAAAATATTCCCTTAAGTATATTTTTGATTGAAGATGAGCACAATGGACCTCCTTGATGGGGTTTAATTGGTCAAATTAAGTGAAACACATGCTGCGTGAGGCATCCTGTGTTTGCCCTTTAAATGTAAGGTCACTAAAGTCTTCCAATCAATTAAACTATTGCTTTGACAAAACAGGGACAAATACAGTCTAGACAAATGGCTTTGACTTTCTAAATTCAGCGCATCAGTGTTTCTGTTGGCTTATTCTGCACTTCTGAACTAACAAGGTGGAACAAGGTGAGCCCTGACATTTGAGCCCACTGAAGTCAGGTAGAAATTGCCAAAAAAATGAAACCCTGTGCAGTTCATAATCCCTTTGTTCAGGACTTCAGGAAAGGTGAAAAAGGACGAAGCAAATAACTGCATTCATGGACCGACAGAAACTTTAGCAAAGTTTTATGTTAGTTTAAAAAGTTGAACTTTAAGGATTGCATCAAGGTACAAGTGTATATGCAGTCAGTCAAGTCATTTAGGATTCTTCTCCAGAACAATTATATGAGGACACAAGATGGCACACCTGATGGGAAATGATGCTGATCCTCTTTTTTGAGGATCATAAAATGAAAATGTCATGAGTGTAACTAGATGACTTTATTAGTCAGACATGGGCAAAGGGCCAATCAATTAGATTATAAATGTGATCTGAGTCCAGATGCAGATTAAGGAGTTTCCAAGGAATTCTCAACAATGTATGATAAGAAAGTTTTCCAGACTTTTGCAAGAGAGAACAATGATTTATGGTGACGTTTTCAGGATGTGTTGGTCGTGACACAAGGGAGAACTCAATATATTTTAGTGGTGACCTAAAACTGTATTTATATCCAGGATTTTTTAAGGATTGTTAACATTGCAGGTTGGGCAGATTCCCACATTTCTGTCAATATCTACATTGACAATATTCGACATTGACAACTTTTCAAGTTATGAATGTAATTTGATGATATTGCGATAAGTCACAATCCGATTTCAAAAGTGATCTGAATCCAAAACCCAGATTAAGGAATTTTCCAAGGAATTCTCAACAATGTACGATAGGAAAAATGTCCTCCTTTGTGCTAAAATTTCAGTACGTTCTCAATGATTTTGCTGAAATTTTCATTAAATGTTGTTAAAGGGACTGTGAGGAGAATCTATTACCGGAGACATTAAGACTCTGTTACCCATGAGCACGCGCAGCGACTGTCGTAATGCTGCGTTCCAGTAACCTCAGAACTGGGAGTGACATCATCTCCGACTTATCGGCATTCCAGTTGAAGTTGGAAAAAAACATGCCGATCTACCAGGCTATTGTTAGCTGTTGTTAGCACGCCCTGCGTTGTTGTTCACAAATACCACATGAAGAATGTGATTATCACTATGGCAGCATTTTTGTAAATATAAGTCTAACAATACGATGTATACAGCTGAAAAAAAATTCGTGGATACACATCCAGAGTTGGATCATCTTAAAAGTGTATTTAATTCTCTCATGTCATTACTGACATTGAATGAAAATGTCAGCAAAATTTATTAGAACTTTATGATTGTTAAGCACAAATGTGGAAAACTTTCCTCCTGTACAATGTTGAGAATTCCTGAAAAATTCCTTAACCTGGTTTCGGATTCAGATCACTTTTGGACGCTAACTCTGACTATTCCCAATATCATCAAATTACATTCATAACTTTTAAAATTGCTGTGTTTATAAACTAACAAATTAAGTAGAAGAACTAAGAGAGTACAAACCTCTGCATAGTTATTTTCAACATTGTCAATAGAGATATTGTCAGAAATGTGGGAAACGGCCCCATCTTGCAATGTTAACAAATCTTTGAAAAAATCCTGGATACACATTCAGATTTGGATCACTGTCAAAGAGCATTTAATTATCTCTCATGTCATTAAAGGAACTGTGAGGATTTTCTAAGTAATTACAAAAAAGTCTCACTTTTAGGCATATGCCTGATCGAAATACACACTTTAAGATGAGTTTTATCGCACCAAAATAGGTTATCTATAAATGCTGTTCCTTAGCTTCATGGTCGGTTGGACAGGGCTGGACTGGCCTGGATACTCAACTTCAGGAACAAGACAATTAAAACTAGAGCACATTTATATTTATTATTTATATTACATGTCTTAGAGCACTGGGCTGTAAGTTGCGTTATATAGCCGTCTACAAAACTACGACACTAAGTTTTCCGAAAATTGCTTGTTGTCACACATCAAAAACTACCGCTACTTAACTAAAAAGAGATACATTACCTCGTCGCTTTGTATCTTGTAAGTTGTTGAAAAAAGAAGTTGTAAAGCAATGCAGAGTTCTGACGAAGGTCTGAGCTGCATTTATTAGCATCACAACAAGCACACGCTTTGGCTTGTGTCACGTCTTTTGGTGCGTTCCAGTTGTAGTCAGAAGTAGGAATTTCCAGGTTCCCAGTAGGAAACTGCAACTGGAACCAGTGGCGATTGCTCTAAGACTGCAAGGGAAGCTCAGCTTCCCCAAAAATGTCCCCCAAAAAAGTGGTGATATGTCCTGCTGTGTGTACATTTCATTGACTAAATATGCGCTAGAATACCTTCATCTTTTGTTCAGAATCAGCTACTTATCACAGGTAACTGGCGGGACTTCCTTCTCATTCATCCCCGCAGCGTCTCAGTGCTACAGTCAGAGTCGGACGCTGAGCGTCTTCAGACTTCAGCGCTTAAATATAGAGTGGGTTGTTCCACTGTGGAAACTGGACGGTCATTGGATAAACGCTGGGCTTTGTCCCGCCCATCGGACGCTCAGCGTCTCTGGGGGTCTATGAGGCAGTGGGCTGGCCTGGACGCTGAGCTTCTGCATGATGATTGGATGATCTGTCTGAGGCCGAATCCTTTTTTGATTGACAGTGAAATGAGCCAATCAGCGATCTTGAAGGCTCACCCTTCACCGGGGTATCTTCTAAGTTTTACATTCAGTTGTTCTGGACTGATCCGGAGGCTTTATCGATCACCAGCGACTTTATCTTTCTTAAAATGTCTAGCGTTGTGTTTGAAGATTCTCTCCTGTCAATTTTTCTTTTCACAAACGAGCAGCTGTGGCTGGGGAGCTTCTCTCTCTCTCACTCACATTCACAGCCCGTCAAACAGTAGTTTCACATAGCTGCTCCAGCTGCTAGCAAGCTGCACGTCATGGCAGATAGTATGAATGTTGGAGACCAGATTTTGGCGAGGCCATTTGATAGTCTTCCTTACGAAGAGAAAACTAGAGTCAAACAGCAGGGCAGATCAACTCCTAGATTGATTTAGTGCAAAAGGTGAGGAAAAGTATCAGATCTTTTAAGCATTCCTGGTATGACAAGGTGAGCTGGCTCATTGGAAGTGCTGTCACAAATAAAATGTGTTGTCTGGTCAAAAGTGGGTTTTTGGGGAATAAAATCCCTGGAAAAGACACCTAGTTGGTACAACAGGGTCAGAGATCATTTACATAAATAAATAAATTTATGATGTAGGCCAGAAGAAAAATGAGCTTCCCCTCCCTGACTGACCAGCAGCCGCCACTGACTGAAACGTCCCCCGAAGTCAGAATTTCCTACTTGGAACTCGGTGAAACCTCGCCACTCCCGAGTTGACAATCAAAGATGGATGCCCCCAGTGTGAACAGTTATTTAGCTCCTGTAATAATCAATTTATTTGCACTTCTGACTGGGGTGTGTCGCTCTAGATCAGCTTTATACATAGTATTGTTAGACTTATATTTACAAAAATGCTGCCATAGTGATAATCACATTCTTCATACAACAACACAGGGCGTGCTAACAACAGCTAACAATAGCCTGGTAGATCAGCATGGTTTTTTTCGACTTCAACTGGAACGCTGATAAGTCGGAGATGATGTCACTCCCAGTTCTGAGGTTACTGGAACGCAGCATTATGACAGTCACCGCGCGTGCTCACCGGTAGCAGAGTCTTTATGTCGCCGGTAATAGATTCTCCTCACAGTCCCTTTAACAGCTATAATGAGAATGGGAATGGAATGTTCCTAATGAAATATGTGTCATGTTTGTAATTGCGTCTTCCATGAATGTCTCCCCCGTCACAAGCATATCCACTGTTACTCTCCTGTCTTTAAAGGCACAAAATATCTATAAAATAATCTTTAAAAAACAGGGCAGCTCTACGTCTTACAGTTGGACTGGCAGGGTTGTGCTTAATGGACTTTACTTTTCCTTTTTTAGTCAGATTACATACTAAATGATACCAGTGAATGTTTTTTAATGGAGGGGCCCCTGCGGATCACTGCCCAAGGCCCCAGCACACCCCTAGAATCCCCCCTCTGCAGAGCCAAAGTGCAGATGTATAAGTGTCATATGAATTCATATTCTGCTTTTGTGCACTGCAGTGTTGCATCTCGTCAGATATGCCCCCGTGGCAGCTGCTGCATCTCTCTGCTGGTGACAACATACCTTCCATCCTCTCCTCCAGAATAAATATACAGTTAGAGGAATATTGCTGAACGGTGCCTCTGGCTGCTGTGGGGCTTGTTTCCATTCAAACGTTGCTGAGAGGCTGCAGAATTCAGAATTTGCAGGCGCACGTTTGAATGTCAGACCTTGTTCAAGCGTCACAATGTGTGTGTGTGTGTGTGTGTGTGTGTGTGTGTGTGTGTGTGTTGGGGGGGGGGGGGGGGTCTGGGAGTCAACTTGTGGTCGGTGAAGCGAGTCGGAGTCTGCAGTCTCCCTCTCTCTCTCTCCCTCTCTCTCTCAGTCATTCAGTCATTGAGGAATCCGCTACTGACGTTTCTTTCTTCCCTCCTTTGCGCGCTCGTCTCCGCCGGAAAACTTCACGCAAAGGAGCCAAAACCAGCCAAACAAACCCCCCAACATTCGCCTGATCCCCTCCTGGATTTTTAACACGGACTTACTGAGATGTTTCCTCCGTGTTGGCGCAGGCTTCTCGGTGCGCTTTGGCACCACGTTCCGTCTCCTGCGCGCCCGCGCTTGATCTCAAAGTGACAGGAACCCTCTCTGCAGTTGGACTAAACGCACACCTACCTGGTCTGCTCGTTTCCTCCACTTCTCGAGTTCGCTGCCGTGCGCTCTGAAGATAAAACGCCAGCTGGAGAACCGCTGCCGACGGGGCACGGACTGATAAAGGAGGAGGATGTTGCAATAAAATAAGGGACAGCTGAAATTGCAACCACGCAGGAGGGTAAGTGGATCTTTTTCGTGCCTTTATTTTTGCTCCTATTTGGCTTTTTCTGCCTTGATGTGGATGGTCTGTAGGGGGATGTAAGACCTCACCTTGCAGAAAAAATACTGGCGAATTAGGAGTTTGAAAGTTGGTGGCTTTGAAGCTGGAGCCAGTGCAGACACATTTAGACGAAGAAGAAACTTTGAGAATTCGAATTATTTGACAGCACAGGAGGATGCGGCGCGTTTCCAGGCTCGGACGCGCTGGGAAAGGAGCTGCAGCATGTGTGTTCAAGTGTGCATCCTGATCATTTTGTGATAAATGAGAACATGTGCTGAAGAAGCCACATTTGTTATCGGGGTTGTTCTTTTCAAACGTGGACTGAGGCGGATGAGTCATTTTGGGGGATGCGTTTTTACGCAGCGTATCGACAAATGCGCCAAGAAAATCAAAATTTTGCAGTTCCTTGTAAATTGCGGTGGGAATTTGGTTCTTTCTCAGATATTTAATTGCTTGTATGTGTAATACTCACTTCAATGCTTATAAAAATGTTTTCAGTGAAGGATTACAAGTCCGAAATTTGGGAGAATTAAGAGGACTTGCGCATGAAGCCTTTTCAAAGCATCTGTTGAGGAGATGACATGATCTGAAGTCTTGATGATGGATTTGTTGGCTTGTAAAGGCACTGAAGATGCTGAAGGCGTGAGCAGGTTTTGAATGTGCGTGTTGATTTCATTTTGAGAGGGTGTGGCTGCCCGTGTGTCCATCCTTGCGCTGCTCTTTGCGAGCGTTTGCGCCTTGTCCAAGCTTTAAAGGAGCATTCAGCTGCGACTACCTGCAGCAAACTGACAACTAATTCATCCTGTTTTGTGTTTGTGAGCGTGTGTGTCCTCCAGTTAGTGTGTGTGCACATTTGTTCACTGAGCGTCCCACTAATCCACCTGTCCTCATGGGGGATTAAAGCGTTTGGGACATTTTGGGACCTGCTCTTCCCCCACCTCCCTCTCTCTTCCTTTTAGCGACACAATCCACAAGACAAAACATCGATTCCTTCACTTGCTCGCAGGAGACGGAGCCACAAGTGCAACGTTTGGTGGAGGCGTGTGTTCAAAGTGCGTGGATGAGCCCGGAGTGCAGATATTTTTAGTATCCAAGGCTGGATGGTCTCAGTGATGGGATGTCAGACTGTGGCGTGTCAGGATGGAGGCTTTGTAGCAGAGCAATTAGGCAGAAACTGTGACATGACTTATGGAGGATTTTGGATAACAGAGAAGTCAAACAAATCAGACTTTAGGTTTAAAAGATTTACAAGAAACAGAAACCCTTTAATCTATCACATTTTGGTCATTTATGATATGAATCACTCTCTACTTCTTCCCTTTTTTTCAAGCTTCAATCCAATTTTACTCAATAATGCTTTCCTCCTTTTTTTCCTGCATAAAAAAGATACGAGGTGCAGACCCCAGTGGTGGACTTGGAAAATTTCGGGGCCCATTATGGTTGTGGGGGCACAAGCGTTGTCCATATCTTAAATCAGTGGTCACCGACCTTTTTCAGCTGAAGATCACCTATGACGCTAATGGAGATGGCAAGATCTACTTGCCTAAATTCACTGAGAACCACAAACAAAACTTCAGATTTTAATGATCATTATCAAACTTCACAATAGGGCTGAATGATCTGAGAAAATAATCTAATTGCGATATTTTTCCCCAATATTGCAATTGTGAAACAATTTGCAATTGTGCAATTGCCTCCGCGGAAGAGCCTCTGCTGCAGCGGAGGCTCTGCAGCCACAGCTCTGGCTGTGCAGCGGAGGCCGTTTCACGACGCTATGAGAACTAGAGCCTTATTTAGCGGTGTTTTTGTGTGAAAGTAACGCACTGAAAATTCTCTAAATAAAGCGTGAATGCAGACCGATATCAGACTTTTTCGGTGGGAGTCCGTTTATTTGTGTTTTTGGTCAAGTAAAATATGGCCCCGTCTGACTACAGCGGAATCAGCAGACGAGCAGATCCGAAGCAGGAAGAGGGAGTTAGGTCCTAGCGCCCTGGGTTTCTTCTCCACATAAACACTGCTGTAGAGGTAATTTCTGCCCTAACCCTTGTGATAGGACCCAACTTGTTCAATCCCGGAATATCACTTTAAGTGAGTGGAACCACGAGAAACTTACAGAAGCAGTTATCTATGCTGTGATGTATGTTTGGCATTGTTGCCACTGAAAATGAGACCATTTGCCCACATGTAAAATTTGCTGGAATCGATAAGGGAATCGTTAAAGAATTGGATCGATTAGCAGGATTGTTAACAGCATTGGTATTGATAAAATCTTATCAATTCCCATCCCTATATGCGACTTGTCTAAAAGATCTACAAGTAGATCAAAATCTACAGGTTGGTGACCACTGTCTTAAATCCTTTATTATTCAGGAGAAAATGTTTTTGATTTCATGCAGCTAAGAGCTCAGATGTTAAGGACTGCATGAGGAAAAAATAAAAATAGAAACAAACCCTCAGTTCAACATTTACAGTAACTTAGTATAAATTAGAGTCGTTCCAAAAATGCTGATATCGATATTGGTGAGTACTGGAATTAAAGCAACATCCAATACCACGCGATTTATTAAATTAGTAATCTCTTCACTGATTAGCACCATTAAACTCTGGCACAGTTCTTCTTCACTGCTCTTAAAACTGTAGCGCTGTGCTGCAACCTGCAGGAACGTGGCGTAATTGATCATGTGACACAGACACACGTGTCAGAGCTGGTTAACGCGAGGCTTGGAACTAAGCTAACGAGCTTGAGAGTGTCGAATCACTTGGTATCGGCCAATACCCACAGCATAAGTTTATATATACATATATATATATATATATATATATATATATATATATATATATATATATATATATATATATACATACATTTCGTTTTAATTGACTCTTTCTTGAATGAAAGATAAACCGGGACCTCTGTTGAATGAAGGGATATGATAAATTTCACTAAATATCCAATGCCTGCTGGCGATATGGTAGAGACTGAAGGAAGTGCATAAATGTTAGTAATTAAGAATTTTCATTTATTTTCATTGGAATGATACTCAATAATCAATATTGAATTATTTTGTTACTAAATGTAAAAAATAAATATGAACCATTTTACCAAGTGGATAAAAAAATGTCACATTTGACTCCGACACAGCCAACTCTGCTAACGATGTACCCGTTGATGACTTCAACAAGAATCGAGTGGGGTCTCGTTTCTTAGGGTAGTGTTTTCAACCCCACTATATGTCTGTTTCTAAAGTCCCCTTCACACCGCCGCGCAGCCACCTCCATGTTTGTGCAGAGGAGTTTCCGTGTTTCTGAGGTCCTTCAGAGCAAAACTACAATAAAACAAAAAGAATGTAGCATCTTACATCTCGCACTGCTGCCTCTCTCTGATCTCCTCCCTCTACGCTCGTACTCCATCTTTTCTCTCTTTCCACTCTTATCAGCTTTGTATTAAAGGTGCTATGAGGACAATCTATATCCGGCTACATAAAGACTCTGCTACCCATGAGCACGCGCGGCGACTGTTGTAAAGACGTGACCCAAGCCAAAGCATGTGTTTGTTGTGATGCTAATGAATGCAGCTCGGACCTTCCTCAGAACTTTTTTCAACAACTTACAGGATGCAAAGTGACGAGGTAATGTTTCTCTTTCTAGTTTTGTAGCGGTAGTTTTTGATGTGTGACAACAAGCAATTTTTGAAAAACTTAGTATCGTAGTTTTGTAGCCGGCTATATATCGCTGCTTACAGCCCGGTGCTCTAAGACGTGTCCGAATAATATAAATTTGCTCTAGTTTTAATTGTCTTATTCCCGAAGTTGAGTATTCAGTCCAGTCCAGCCCTGTCCAACCCGACCACGAAGCTAAGGAGTAGCATTTATAGATAACCTATTTTGATGCTATAAAACTCATCTTAAAGTGTGTATTTCGATTGGGCATATATCTAAAAGTGGGACTTTTTTGTAATTACTTAGAAACTCCTCATAGCATCTTTAACAATGCATATCTTGAATTATTTAATGAAAAACGTGCCAAAGCGTCAACACTTTGCGAACCCTTGAGGTCAGTAGTTGGCCAGCGGTTTAAGAAAACGTTGATTTTTGACTTATGTTTCTAGGGATGTTTGGAAACAATCAGACTGACTCGTAAAGATATATCCATGTGAATTAAATATAGAAAGTGAACCCTCATACATTTTTGTACTCTGCCTGTTTTATATACACCTTTAAATTAGTATTCCACAAAGAAGTAAATGTATTTCACATCCATCAGTGCGCTTCAATGTGAGTACAGACTTCAAATATGCTGGAATGTGAAATTTGACCTTCGTGCAAAAACTGCCAAACATTTTTATGTCAATAAAATAAGTCTGCGTTTAATTTAATGAGAAATTGGTGCAATGTGTCGGCCTCACTTTCAGCCAAGGCAAAAACATGTTTACAGTCCTAAAAAAACAAAGTTAGACATGTTCCAATATGGAAATTTATGCCTTTTCTCCCCCTCAGCCTCGCTCATTTCCTCTCTCTCTCTCTGTGTAAGTGGTAACCCTCCTGAAGGAGAACATTCGACTCCCATCCGTCATCAAAGCCTCGCTAACCCCTCAGATCCAGGTGTTTGCTTATTAGTATTCCCAACATGTGACTGACAATTTCACTGAATATATTTGGCTTTTTGGCGGGGTTCTGCTCGGCGTATAATTTCATTCATGGCCAATTTTCCATCATGATCCATGCTGTGGAGGGTGGAATCAATGAAAACTATTGAAAGGTGAAATGATTTCTGTTCTTCTTATCGCTTTCTACCTTCACTGTTCATGCTCAGAGTGCTTGCGCGTGTGCGTGAAAAATCAATGCTGACCAAATGGGTAATGGTTTAAGATCTTCAGGGATATTTAGGGCCAAATGAGAAGTCTACAGGGACTGTTGAGGATGGACCGTGGGGTAATACTCGTACAGAAATGTACTCCGATCTATAGGAAAGAGAAATAACTGCAGGGGATGAGACTTGAGTACATGGACCCAGAGGGAAAACAGGTCTAGAGGGAGGACCCTGTAGCCCAAGGACTGATACAGAATGGGATTTTGTGAGTGTGTTTGAATGTGTGTGCACATTGCATGTACATATATCATCTCATAGAGCTCTGGAGACGAGCGTTGCACTTCGAATGATGATTCTTGTGGCACACTCTTCAGTCTTGCTCAAGGAAAAACATATTCTAAGACTTTTTCTTTTTCTTTTTTTTTGGAATAAATTTAATCAGCTTGCAGTGACTTTTAATCCCCACCAATCAAAATCAAAATCAGAAAAATATTCTTTACAGTTTAACTCCTGAAGTCCCTTTTTGACTTGTTACTTGTCGCCAAGTCCTCAATAGTTTCTAGTGATACTAAGGATGAGGTTTTGCCTGTGATAGCAGTCCTGTGATTGTAACTTAACTGATTGATTGTTAATTATCGTTACTCAAATAAATAATAACTAGATACATTTCATACTTCAGAAAAGGAGAAAAAACCCAGAAGTTGTTGCCTCATTGTTTAGTTTAGACATAGATCCAATTGGTTCAATTTCTATCGAAAACAGGGTTAAGCTAAGGCTTCAAACCACTGGGTTAAGTTAAAGGTGCAGTGTGTAGAATTTGGCAGCATTTCGCCCAACATAAACGGTGAATATGGTTTATAATGTTTCTATTTGTATGTAAAGTCTGTCAAAATAAGAGTAAAATCATCCCCATTAAACATTTCTTTTAGTTTTATTTAGTTAGAAAAAGCTTTAAAAAATTACATTACCGTGGGCCGCTTTTATGTAGGCCGACATTACGATCCGCCGTATAGTCTACGGGTGGATTATAATGACAAAAAGAACGAAACGCGAATCAATCCGCTGGTTCTGAATTCTACCTGGAATGCAGGCGAAGAAGAGGAGAGGGGGCGGCGGTGGATGTATACCGAGTTGAGAGTCCAATCAACTTCTTTCGAAAAAAAGAAAGCACGACAAAATGAAGTGGAATCATGACAGAAAACGTCAGAAAACAAGGACAAACATTGGGGTTGCTTTTACAATGTGGAGAGCCTTGTTTACAAAGTTATGTCTGAAGACTGACACAGAAGTTGCTTGTTTTCTGCCGGACAGGTAACTGTGCAATATGCAGTTTTATTACGTTTTGTAACCATGTTTATTATGTTTAAATTGCATTGTTTACTGGGAAGAAACCCAATTTCAGCAACAGCTCTGGCCGCTAACAAAGCAAATAGCTTCAAACGTTTTTACATTTGTAAATAACGCCCATAAGTGGTGGAAAATAAATACTCCATTAATCATATTACAAAACTTTCATTTGTCCGGCCCAGCTTTCCGCCACATTGTACTCTCTCTCTCTCTCTTCTTCACCTTATTTCACCAAATCCACATCAGGCTTGATCTGATTGGCATTAATGCGCTAATGTTTGTTTGTGTTACTACAAGTTTACAAAACCTACAATCGGCAGCTAACAACTGACCTATAATCTATAAAAATAATGGATACAAACCTTGTCACTTTAGTAAATGATGCCATGTTCAGGATCCTTTTTGGTCTTCACATGATTCCGTTGCTCAGCGACGTGACGTCTTGGCTACGGTTAGGTTCATTCTAGAATTTGAACGCTAGATTTGGCTAAAATGCCAAATTCTACACACTGCACCTTTAAAGTTTTAAAGCACTAGCTGGCTTTGGTTAAAGACAAAGCACTGGGCTTGCTTTAAGCATAAAACCACTTCATTTGCTTGATGGTCAACAGAGTACATGGATTTGCTAAGACACAAAAGCCCTTGGAGTGATCTGAATTAGTTACAAAATTGCCTGATTTGTTCCAATTAGGCCATAAAACCACCGTAAACTGTTTCATTTAGGTTATAAAACTTCTCGTTTGCTTCAGTTCAGAACTTAAACCACCTGATTTGTTAAAAGTTCAGACCTTAAACCACCTGAATTATTAAATTATGGCTTAAAAGTGCTTGGTCTGATCTGAGCAAGTTTAGTCCCAAACAAATGGGTTTGATTCAATTTAGACTCAAAACCCCAGGGACTGGTTTTGCGTTGTCATTTGAACACTTAGTTTAAGGTAAGTTTAGGCCTGGAAACACCAGGATTGCTTTTGCTTTGGCAAAGCCCAACTTGATTTGGTCAATAAACCTCTATGTATGTACAAGACTTTGAAGTACTTGGTCTTTCAAGACTTGAGACCACTTTGTCAATCCAAGGAATGAAATCACTTGGTTGTGGTAAGGGGTTAACTTATTTTGGTTTATGTTTAACATACATTTACAAATTTTTGGTGTGACTCTACCAGGTTTTGTCAAGGCATGAAACCACTTAGTTGGATTGAGGTTTTAACTTTTATTCCAGTGAGACATTGAGCTTCTTGGTGCTTGAAATGGTATGGTTAAGTTTAGGTTCAGAATCACTTTGCATGTTCTAAACTACATTAGTCATGAAACAAACTTGTTTGGTTGTTGTTAAGACAGAAAACCATTTGTTTAAGTTTTGTTAAGGCATTTTAACACTTGCTTCAGAATTGAAATAACCAGGTTTGTTTAAGTTTAGACCTGCAACCACCAATGTTGGTTGGGTTTAGGGATAGCATAACTTGGTTCTGTCATTTAATTCTTTGTTTTGATAAGCTGCATCATTCGGTCAAGGCAATATACCACTTTTGTCAGGTCAAGAAAATAAGTTGTTGTTGGATTAAGGTGTGAACTTGATTTGGTTTAGGTTTGATATTGCTTGGTTTCACGTAAGTGTGACCCTGCTTGGTTTGGTTTGGTCATTAAAACCTTTGTTTTGAAAAGCTTCTTGGTTCTGTCAAGGCAAGAAAGCATTTTTCTCAGATCAATATGAAACAGCTAGTTTTGTTTGGATAAATGATGAAACTGTTTTTTTTTTTTTTTTTGGAATAACACCATTGGTTGGGTTCAGGTGTGAAACAATGGGTAGGCCAAAGCTTGAAGCCATTTTGTTGTTAAATAGAGACCTTCATTTTAATAGATAATGTTAAAAATTGATTTTTGCACTCAGTGCCATTTAAGTTGAGATAATTAAAAGCATTATATTTATTTAACCTAAAAACAAACAGCCAGATCAAGACATCAGATTGGTGCAGTCACTATTTATGTGTTAGCTCATTTATACTGGACTATGGTGTCACCTGAAGAGAGAGATGCAGAGTTGATGAAGGTAATTTGCAGAGCTAAAGCAACTCAGCAGGACACTAAATCAAAATACATTTGTTGTGTGTGGTTATTTTCTATTTTAATTTTTGTTTTCTCTATAAGCCTCATGGAAATGTACATCCACATCATTTATTTCACTATTTTCCACTGAGCCATGATTCTTTTTTCCTTTAAGACCCCGTTCATCCAGTTTTCTTTGAATGTTAATGCTTTTTTTAGTAAAATAAGTCATTTTCTGATCTTGAGAAAACTACCAAAACCTTCTTATTTAGATTTCTGCTTTTTTGAACACAGTCATAAATGAATATTTGTTCTCTCAAGACTAACTGATCCTCTTGGTAAGGCCCTTTGTTTGAACCATCCAGTCACCCACACATCCTTCCAGTGCATGTGTCTGATTCCTTGTACAGTCTTAATAAAATTTAATTGGTATCATGTAAGTTTTTGTGAAAGGACAGCCTTGGGATCGACATTATATGGCTACCAATAGCATAATGGTTGGGAGCACAGAGCTGTGTGTGACACTCTGTAAATGAGACATGGCTGCTCATTAAGTCATGGATGTGCAACACTGCTAGCTTGAGTGTGTGCATGTGTTCTTGTATTTGTAGCTTAAGGGGACATGTGTGACTTTTAGACCTTGAGAGGACCATCGTCTATGATCGTAGACCAGGTCTGACCTTCACTCTTAAGCACTCTTTAATCATTCCTTTCACAACTACTACAGTCTCCTTTTGTGTGCAGCGCCTTGAATACCTTCGACCATTGACGGCGTGCTCTTTCATACCCATTGTGTGACTCACCATGTTTCTCTCCTCTTTGCTCTGGCAGGCTTCACTACGCCATGGAGTAAACACATCTTGAGATGTCTTTGGGTAACATTCTGAACAAAGATGTTAGTTTAAAGTACACTCATGCTTTTATAATCTTTGTGTGTCTCTGTATTCGTAACTTTGAGTTTTTAAGCTATACACAAATAATATTTTCCATTTATTCACTGTTTTTGTTGAAAGAATAAACTTGTGTGGTATTTTCTGAAAAATGTATACCTCACCAGTGTTAAGTTTAACAAAGTGGAATCTATTCCACAATTTGATCTGGGACTCAAGAAGCCCTATGCCAAAGACGAGATGTTTACCAGTTTGTCAGTTCAATCAAAATACACACTTTAAGATGAGTTTTATAGCATCAAAATAGGTTATCTATAAATGCTATTTCTTAGCTTCCCGGTTGGGTCAGACAGGGCTGGACTGGCCTGAATACTCAACTTAGGGAACGAGACAATTAAAACTAGAGCAGATTTATATTATTCAGACACGTCTTAGAGCACCGGGCTGTAAGTAGCGATATATAGCCAGCTACAAAAATACGATACTGTGTTTTCCAAAAATTGCCACATCAAAAACTACCGCTATGTAACTAGAAAGAGATACATTACCTCGTGGCTTTGTATCCTGTAAGTTGTTGAAAAAAGAAGTTGTAAAGCAATGCAGAGTTCTGAGGAAGGTCCAAGCTACATTCATTAGCATCACAACAAACACACGCTTTGGGTTGGGTCACGTCTTTATGACAGTCGCCGCGTGTTCTCATGGGTAGCAGAGTCTCAATGTCACAGGAAATAGATTCTCCTCATAGCACCTTTAAGTTTATTTTGAATGTCCTACGTTAGCAGATTTTATTACACATTTGGTGTTCTGCCTATCTGGTTTAACTTCTTATTGTAAACCTAATTTGTGTAATCATTTTTCCTTGTAGTATAAATGTAATTTCTTATCTTGTTTTTTTTCATTTTTTTTCATTTTAGTCATAGCTCCTATGTTTCCTCATTTTAACACAAGACAGTGTTTCCTCGGTCCTCAGTTTCTTTTTTATGTTTAAGTCTCCTCTTCAACAAATGTCCACTTTGACTTATTGCTTAAATGATTACATTTCGGAGGTTGTGTGTCAAGGTCAGGGTCAGTGTGCTTCACATTCATCCCTCACTTGTATACCTTCTTTTTACATAAATCTTAAAATATGTTTTCAAGCTTTGCACAAATGTCCACTCTGACTTAATGTTAAACTGATCAGATTTTTAAAGTCAAAAATTTACGATTTATACTGTTTATCCCGTATATTAACCATAATATGCCAGAAATGTTGCGTGATTTTGTCAAGAATTTTCCTGAATATTCACCCTGACTCAAGGAAGAAGTTCTTAGATTTGAGAGGCCAAATGTTCTCTTTCAATTTTGCATGTTGTCTCTGCATCAAGAGCAAACTGTAAGATTTTGGAGGTCATAGGTAAAAGCTTAGATAAATGGGTCTCATATCATTCTTTACTTGAGACCATAATCTTTCAATGATGCCTTCTATGATTTCTTTTAAGAAAAATATGTTTAATTGTGCACATGACACAAGGAATAAACTGATATGACTTTGAAGATTATGGATTAGAGTTCAACAGCATGTGGTCTCATATGGATTGCATAATTGCGAATGTGATACTTTATGAATTCTTTGGAGGTAAAAGGTCCAATGTTGGGGTCAGCTGTCTTTAGTTTTCACTTGTGAACAAGTTGTAAGAATTCTTTGTGAGTTTGAGTTCAAAATCTGCTGTTGTTCCCTTCAAATACGAAAGAACTATTTACAATTTGGAGGCTAAAAATCAAATCATTGGGTCACATTTTCAACCCTAGTATGTAAATACATTACATCAAGAATGCTTAGTAGCAATAACAACTAATTTTACTTTGCTGTTGGTAGACCTGCCATGATAATCAATAAATCAATTAACCGCACGATAAATAAAAACGTCCTCGGTAAGTTTGCCGGCCTCGATAAATTGACACGTGCATGCATGTTTGTTTTCCTCCTCTCTTTCTACCAAAGAGGCTGAATGAGAAGATGAGTCACTTTGTGCAGCTGTCTCAACACCTGGGTGTGTTAGTTCTAGGGCTGCCACAAACGACTATTTTGATAGTCGACTAGTCAACGACTACTTTTGCGATTAGTCGACTAGTCACTTCATGCATGAACTGCAGCGCATTTCGCAGACCAGTATGCAGCTGGTGGCCCAACGCTTATATTATGAGCAGAGACCTGGCAAACTTTGGTGCCTGTGTGTAGTTGTTCGCGCGCCTACATGCATGAGTGTGTTTCGGGTGTAAGGTTGATTCCTGCAGGTGTGATAACCGTGAAAAACAGGAGACAGATAGGCAGACAAGACAGCAGAGGTACAGCGCAGTTTTGTAGAGAAAACACAATTTAAAAAAACAAATCTAATTAGTCGACTACTGACTAGTCGCCGCATCATTTTGATAGTCGACTAGTCAACGATTAGTCGACTAATCGTGGCAGGCCTAGTTAGTTCCATAGCGGATTTAGCGGAGTGAGCATCTGTCAGCCATTCAATCATTGGGGGGGGGGGAGGCGGGGCTGCTCGGGCATACAGACACAGAGAGAGCTGAAGTGAGCATCCTGAGGAGTAACGAGAAAACAAACGCTAATATGAATGATGGCATGAAAGCTACGGTTCTTAAGCTGGCTGCCACAGCCCCAGTGTGGAAATATTTTGGTTTTAAACAGATAAACTCCATTTTATTTATTGTTGTGTGTGTTTTTATTGGAGTGTTTTTTTCCTTTGCATAGACAGGGTCTATTTTTTATTGTTTTTGATTAGTATAACTATTTTTATTTACATGCAATTTTTCCTAAAAGACAGCCATTTCATTTTCGTTGGGTTTTTTTCTCTTTTTTTGTTAAATTATTATATTGTTTGTTTAATTTATTTTATTTAAAAGCTCTTGAGTTAGTTAAATACTTTTAAGAAATTAAAGTTTATTGCTTTTGATTGCTTTTGTTCACTCACTTTACTATGACATATTTTAATTACATGAGTGAAAAAACTGATGTTTCAAAATAATATTGACAATAAAATCATTTTTCAGCAATAATTTTTTTGGATAATTACCATCCAGCAAATTTTGTTATTGTGACAGGCCTAGCTGTTGGGCAGTTTGACACCTTGCAGAGGCATAAAACCAACAGGTGGTAGTTCTGGCTCTTCTTATCCGTGGGAAAGTCTAACAGCATCACGGTAACCTTATTGCATTGGAGCCAATTGCATTGCTCCAGTTCAGATCATATCAAATTCTCTAGCTTTATCTCCTTCCACGTTTGCCTCCAGGTTGCTCACTCCCTGAGATTAAAAGCACAAGCTGCAGTGTGTTTATGCTGCAGCCATGACGATGGTACAGTTCATTCAGTCATTCGGCGGAAGAGGATATCATTTGGCTGGGTTGCTTCGGTTGCTCCTGTTGCTCCTGGCTGAGACCCACAAGATTAAAGAGACAGTCAGTCATGTGAAACAACAACAACCGCTGCCTGCACTGCCGCTCACTCTCTGTGAACCCAAGACCGGCCCGCTGACGGGGCGACACGGCGATCACAGATTGGAGTTTTGACCTCTGGTGTTGGCGTCCAAACCTCATCAACTGTGAATCAATCCCTCTTGCTGCCTCCACTTTCCTCCCTGTAAATGAAAACAGAGATAGATATTGAGTCTTCTTGAGTGTGACTATCTTTTTGTTATGTTAAGGGGTGTTTCTTGTGGGTGCATGTGTGTTTAGAGTGGAAATTCCTATTAGTGAGTGCCTTAGAAGGTTGAATGCAGTTTTTTAATGAGGGGAGAAACCAGCCTTTTCTCATGTTTGGTGGAAGAACTTCAGCTGTTACATCAATACAAGATTCTTTTGGACATTTCATTGCCTCCCAAGAAAGTTGGAAAACCTCTGTCTGAGCTAAATTTATGTGAGTTTTTCTCAAATTAGCTCTTAAAATTTGTCTGCCCACGTCGACTAAATGCTGACTCCTAATTAAATTCAAGAGACGAAACCACGGGGCAATCCAAACTGGAGAATAACTTTTTATAAACTGTAGTTATCTTTGCTTTTTAAATATTGATCAGTGGACATCTTTATTATTCTTTTTGGAAATACAGGCTGCCTGTAGTGCTATGAAATGAAAGCCATTTCTTGTAAAGAAATAATGGGCACTCTGAAAAAATGCAGGGTTTTAAGAGTGTCTTTTCTCTTAAATTGGAGGCAGATTTAAAGGATAGAAGTGGAGATTTGGGGGCTGGAATGGCTTTGTCTGATCTGGTCTGTCATGGTTTATATGAAATGGTTAATAAATGTTGATTTATAAGCGGATTAATCATATTATTTGTAAGGCAGCTTTCAGACATGTTAATTTTTTTTCAGAGAGCCTAAAATGACTTATTTACGACGAGAGGTGCTCCGAAAGACATTTCTTACATTTTTATGATGATTGCGAGAGAGTGAAAAAATTCACAAATGTACCATGCTTACAAATACTTTAGAAAGTTCCTGGATCTGCTTACGGCTTTCACCAAAATCATATCACTTTTTCATTGTACCATGACCAACTAGAAAAGAGGAAGAACATAAATATCAGTCCTACCTTTATTTCATCTAAATATTTAGATTAATTGACCATGTAAACATACCATTAGCAACTAGATTCATAATGATATCTATTTTAGCTCAGTAGTTATTTATGAAAATCACATTTTTTATCATGGCGGTTTTACACTGATCCGGATCACTCCCAAAATTTGCCAATTTGTTCCTTGTCCAAATCTGGACATTTCCTGAAGGTTTTATCGAATTATTTCAATAATTTTTTGAGTTATGTTGTGAACAGAAAAACAAACAAACAGACGCCGGCGATAACATAACCTCCTTGGTTGAGGTAACAAGCCCTTAAAATCTCATCAAAATCCACAGAGGCCGTTCCGACTGATCAGCAAAAATGGAGAAAACTGCAATTTCTTGCAATCGTAACAAATCCTTTGAAAAGTTTTGTCAGTTTGCCTCAAAAATCTCAAGGAATCCCTTTTTCCTTTGGCCATGACTGACATTTCCTGAAATATGCATTGAATTTCGTTCGCAACTTTTTCAGTCATTCTGTTAACAAACTTACAAACATAAATACACCTACAAGACAGTGCAGAATAGGGTTACAAATCACTTCTTTGAATGTACCATTTTCATTTAGCAGATTTAAAGGGACTGTGAGGAGTTTCTAACTAATTACAAAAAAGTCTCACTTTTAGCCTGATTGAAATACACACTTTAAGATGAGTTTTATAGCATCAATATAGGTTATCTATAAATGCTATTCCTTAGCTTCGCGGTCAGGTCGGACAGGGCTGGACTGGCCTGGATACTCAACTTTAGGAACAAGACAATTAAAACTAGAGCAAATTTATATTATTCGGACACGTCTTAGAGCACCGGGCTGTAAGTAGTGAAATATAGCCGGCCAACAACGCGCCAAAAACAGCTAACAATAGCCTGGTAGATCAGCATGTTTTTTTCCCACTTCAACTGGAACGCCGATAAGTCGGAGATGATGTCACTCCCAGTTCCGAGGTTACTGGAATGCAGCATTACGACAGTCGCCGCACGTGCTCATGGGTAGCAGAGTCCTAATGTCGCCGGTAGTAGATCCTCCTCATAGCGCCTTTAGTATAACTTTATCTTTTTCACTCAAAGCACAGCCGAGCTGTTACAAGCTATACAATGTTATAACCATGTGTTTGGCACTGCTGACCCTAAAACACCTGTGTAGACCTGCTTTATTCCATACAAAAAATCTATAGGAGTCAACATGGGGATTGTGAAGGAATCAATTAAATATGCAGAATCAATATTTCCATTGGTATCAATATAACCATATCAATTCCAATCCCCTAGCAACAGCTTTATAATAAGACTTCAAGCATTGTTAGCCAAACTGTACAGTGATGAAAGAGAAATTTGATTCCTAAAATTGTTAGAAGACAGTTTTCATATTTTTGCTCAGGCCCTGGAGGCCTTTTCTGCACAATGCATTAATATTTTCATCCCACACACTTCAGAGCTGTATCAGTCATTTGCTGTTTTGTGCCACAGCCAACTTGGCACTCGTGTGGGTTTTCCTTTTTGTGATGCTTCCAGAGGTATCTCCACCTTGTAAATATTTTATTGCAGTTTTTTATGCACACTTTGGGGACTACAACCTCTCTTTCTACCTACCTGGGTCTAATGAAGCTTCAATTTAAGAAGAGCGTTTTCATTTCCCCCAGTAGATAATTAAAAAGAAGAATACTTCAATCTGACTAACAGGACTAAATGGTGGCTCTTCTTCTCTTTGCCTTGAACCTCCTACTTCAAAGTTTTCTTTTATTCCAAGTCAACCCTGTACTTTTCACTGTTAATAGAATTGAGACCTTCAGCTTCATGAATGTGGATCCAGGCACGACCTACAGTAGGCATAGTGTTGGTGCATTTTATCATCTAGTCAAAGAGACTCTGAATGGCTTTGTGTTGTTAAAGCCTGGAGTTTAAAAAGGTTTGCCAGTGGAATAAAGCAGAACAAGTGTTGCCAAGGTAGAAAGGAGAAAATCTGAGGCTTGGTTGAAAAGGGAAATTATTTACTGATGGTGCTAGCATCTGCATGTTCAGGGACATTCAGGTGCAGTGTGTGGCCCTGTCATGGGGTCTGTATGGTCCACAGCAAAGAAAGAAAGAAGCCATATTTCAACATGAGAACTTCATTTAACTTTTGATATTTTAAGCCAATACACTGTAGTGTTGGTTGTGTTCCTGCCATTGCATAGGACTTAAAGGGTTGGTTCAGGTTTTTCAAGGATGTTCACGTTTATGGCATTATTAAATATGATTTCTAATAAAGCAACCTGCAAGTTTTGTCCCTAATGAGAGCTAGCTGAGTGCGGAAACTAGCCGGCGTAAGATCATGAACACTGACAAGTGAAGTGAACAGCACTCTCGTCCTCGGCTTCATTCTGTTGTGTAGTTTCCAAAACTCTCCTGTGCTTCTCAAGGGGTATTTCTTCTTGCCACCTGCAGCCTTCTTCTGCTTTCCTTTTTTACACCGTTTGTGACAAGAAGCCACAGATTGTTGTGTCACCTCAAAATGAAGTCACCGCAGTGCCGCTCAGCAACATTGCACCCAGTTGGGTAGGTGACTGGGGCTAATGGAAAAGCAGCACAAGGCGGGTAGAGTAGAGTCGAGTAGAGTAGAGTACAGTAATGGACTTTAAGTACAGGCTAATGGAAAAGGGCCATATCTCAGACCCCATTTACATGATGTTTTTGTCACTAGAAATTGACAGGTTTACACTGTAGCAAGCATGCCAGGCCAGTAGTTGGTGATGTAAATTTGTAGTGAAACAGCAGTGCTACAACATGTTACTTTCATTGAAAATAAACTTTTCACAAACAACAATGGCGAGTGAACTCATGGCGGTGAAAGAGTTTCTCGTCTGGACAGATGAAGTTGGGCTGCTACTGGATGTGATGCTCAACTACGGATTCACCAAATGTCAGGAGAAGGTTAACTGGATGACTTCTTTTTACTCTTCTTTGTTTTTTAATGGCGGTTGACAAACCAACTTAGAGGCACATTTCCGGCAACAACTGGACAGGAGTGTGGAACAGGAGATTTGTGAATGGTTGTGGTGATCTTTTACCTTCAGTGTAGGGCTGGGTATTTCCAGCAACCCTACGATACGATTCGTATCCCGATACTGAGGCCACAATACGATACGTATCAAGATACACATAAATTGTGAACATTGACAGCGCTTTTAACAGAATTCCCAGCAAATTTTGTTATTACAAGAAGAAAAAGAACAAGCATGAGTTTTAAAAAAATTGTCAACTTAAGAACTTAAATTCAGGTCCCCAAAGATAGAAGACTTAAGTTTTAATTTGGAACATGTGTTTTATCATGTAGTTTGGCTTCTACTTTGAACTGTGCCATTGTTAACATTACCCAAAGTGTATTTACAACAACTGTTCAAACATTGAGGCCGGATCGATTCTGTAGAATCTGTATTGATACATGTATCCCCAAGGAATGCATGACAATATTTTGCCGTATCGATATTTTGAGCACAGGCCTACTTCAGTGTATCCAAAATACCATTGCTAAATTTGAAGAAGATTGGGTGAAACCCCTTGAAGGAGTGTGTTTCAGAATTAAGTCTTTAGATAAGCAAACTCGAAGTTAAACTCAAACTGTATGGTTTCCAATGCAGTTTAGATTTTGACCATGATAGACATATTTGTAAGTCTTTAAAGGATATGTTATCGAAAATTTTCATGCAGCTAGAATGAAGGGGTCAAAACATAGTGGGCTCTGAGGATATGCACATAGGCATGGAGACCTTTATTCGCCCCAGATGTTATACACCTTCCTATCTGGCAATTAAAATCCCAAGGTCACCAGGTGCAGTCATAATCCATCATAATCCAGATTTACAGTCTATGTATAGATGTAAATACCCCAGTGCTTTGACCCAACCTACTTTCCATTCGTCAATATTCAGCCCAACACCTTGAATTGGCCAGTAGGGAACAAATTGAAGGGCGAGTGTATGGATGTTTTACATCCTCAGCATTACAACCCAGGACAGGCGCTGTCTCACAGTAGATGTGATTAATTATTAAGTGCATCCGGCAATAACTGCTCTTATGAATAATAACATGGTGCCCATAGATATAAAGGTAAAAAGTAAAGATAAACAACCTGGAAAACATATTTTATCGATATTTAAGTATGATTTCATATGCCAAGGTTTATGTCTTGAATTTGTTCAAGCTTGATATTGTTAAGAAAAAGAATCTCGACTTTTTAGGATATGAAGAAATGAACAGGTATGGGTAAATATTTACTGTGTTATAGCTGTAAATAGTTTCAGAATTTAGATTTGGTTTAGAAAGTAAATACACAAACTCACGGAAACACAGATTGATTGCTAGCTTGAATTCATTGAAAGGTAAATAAAATCCTAAAAAATTGAGGTACAGAGTTTCTACCAAAAAGTAATGCAACACGTTAAAGTGCTGGTTTTGCACTGTCAGTCTTCCTGTTGAAGTTCCTCAATGGGACGATGATGCTTGAAGATTCCTGTCCCTGCTGTTTGTACATTTTTGTACGATTTGACTGGGATCCCCAACAAAACAGTATTAGTTATGTGTCATATTGATATATTAAGATCAGAATCTGCTAAAACATATAGGATAATCGGGATTTTGCATATCTGCATTTTTAAAACTTTTTTTTTTTTTTTTTTTTTTTTTTTTTACCTTTTAGGGAACACAAACAAAACCAGATAAAATTCCCCTCCAAACTAACAATGAGCATGATATTATTCTACTCATACATAAGATTAAAAATGAATAAATAAAATAAGAAAACGACAGGAGACGGGTAAACGAAGAGCGCATACAAGAAATAAATGAAAGGGAAGATGATGAATTATAGCTTCTATATAGCTTATAGAAGGAATCCAAAGGATCCCAGATCCTCCAAAACCTGTCAGATTTGTGATGAGCAGACATCTGTGATATCTACATGTCAACTGTAAGACTCTGGGAAGTTAACCACCACAGCAAAAAGCATTTTTTAGCCAGAAAACAATAAAATTATCCACAGAGGTTTGGTGGCCAAGTCCAGGACAGTAGTAGAGGATGACATTTTTCGAGAATTCTCGTGGGTCATGTAACTCCTGCGGGAATCCCATGGGATGGGAGTCCTTTTTTAATCAATCCCGTGATCGGGACAGGACGGGAAAAAAAGCAACGGGAGCGGGCAGGAGCGGGAACGACATCAATAGATGATCATTTTCAGCCATGTTAAACAATGAGATGAAAAGATGCGTCCATTTTTGTAGTCGTCTCTCAGTGAGAGCCAACAATCTTGACCGCACTAACAACACAAAAGAACTACAAAAGTGGTTTGAATTCCTGTCACCACCGGAAGTGATAAGCGACTCGGAGCGGCTGCTGGCGACACACATAACAAAACAACATGGAGGGAGAAGACGACGCATCGAAAAGAGAGCTGCAGCGCAAAGTTAAAAAAAAACTTAGAGGCATGCCTTTTATATGCACTGCACTTTTACCTAAAATAAAAAATACAACATTTTTTCAACATGTTTGGTTTTATTCAAACGGGAACAGGACAGAAGTGGGAGTAATTTTGAGTGGAAGCGAGTGGGAGTCTTTCTACGGGAGTGGGACTGGATTCATTTTTTACTCCAGCCTGGGATTGGGACGGGACAGGAGTGAAAATCCGCTCCCGTGTCATACTCTAGACCAATGGTCGGAAACTAATGGCCCGTGGGCCAAAACTGGCCCGTCTCCAACAATATCTGGCCCGCTAGATGAAATTGAAAATCTGATTTAAAAGGGGCAGGGACGTGCTGGCCATCGGGGAAACGGGAAAGCTCCCAAACGGCCGGCACACCTAGACGGCCGGCGACCGCAGCGCGCGCTACTGAAAATATCAATGAGCAGCTGCCCCCCAGTCTGACGTAAGCCACCGCAATCGCAAGCATCACGGCCGCGCAGCTGACAAAATAGTCGGCCGGCGGCTGCAGCGCAGTGGCTTGTGTTCGTCCAACTGAGGGAGGCTGAAAATATCAAGCAGCACCACTATCACCCCCCGCCCCCCCGCTCTGATGAATGACATTCGGCCGGTCTGGTCCAAAAAAATCCTGGGCTGATTTTCAGCCCCAGCATGTCCCTGAAAAGGACTAATTAAAAAAAATAAAATTATTTAGCTGCTTTCACAAAAAACGACAACCATAGCCCAGTCATGAAAATCTTTTTTTTTTTTAATATATAAATCTTTATTACAGTTGGGCTCAAAGAAGTGGTTATTTTTAAAATGGAAATTACTGACATTTTTATTAAATGTGTGGAGGAAAAAATATAGTTGGCTATGGCACATTTATGATGATTTAAAAGACAGTCAAGTTGCTGATGAGAGAAAGAAGCTATTTTACCAACAAGTTACTATTATAAGCAGTTTTATAATGCAGCCACAGTGGAGCTAAAGCAGTGATAACACACTAATAGTCTGAGAAATGAAGTTACTTTATTTGAAACAAATTACTTTCTTAAGTTAGTCTACATTTTGTATTCAGACAATATAAAAGTAGCCTATAGATAAGGGGAAAGAGAGAGAGAGAAAGAAAACATGTTTCTGATTGATGTGATGTTTTGGCCCACCATTTAGTTGCTCGGAAAAATTTTGGCCCAAACTTACCTGCCGACCCCTGCTCTAGACAGTCGATAGAAAGACAGTGTCAACAGAAACTGTTGACCAATGACTTCCTGGATTACAGACTGAACCCCCTTCCAGAAAGTCTGGATGTAGTCACATGACCAAAACTATCAGCAAAAACTTTAAGGAAAAATGTTCACCCCTAATTGCTTGTGATTTCTGTGTGTGTGAGAGAGAGATGGATGTTCATATCAGTTTATTCCATTAAAAAAATATTTTTTATCAGTAACACTGGAACGGTGCAAAGAGACAACATACGCAATTAAATTATTCTTTGCAGCTCAATCTCGACTTTAAGATTAAATTACTCTGCGTGTAACCAAATTAGCTTCACAGTCAAGCAGAACATGAAGTTTTAACTCAATATTCTCTGTGGGTATTAAACTTGCTAATGTGCTGAATATATATATCATCATATCTCTGATACACCTTGGCTGCAGAATAACTCAATTATCTGGAAATGACTGAGCAAACAAGTTCAGCTTGTTTAAATTTAATTTTTAGAGTCAGCTTTTTTATTCTTTAAGCAACAGCAAATGAAAGACTGAAGACTCCTGGGTAGAATTAATTTATTTGTATTATTTCTACGTCAACAAAGAGCAGTCAAACACAGCCAGATGTTAAAAAATGATCACGGTGTTCACAAAAAACAACAGTTTAAGAAGAGTTGACTTTTTTATTCAAAGAAGTTTAACCTTTTTTGACTTTCAACTACGTATTTAGTTGTATAAAACTAACCAAGGCTTCTCAGCATTATTAAAAAAAGCACTCCCATGACTTTGATGCACATTCAAGTTAATCTATGCTGAAGAAAATACAGAGAAAGCGAAACATGCCAGAAATTCAAAGTCTTAACTGTCATAATGCTGAAAATACTGACATATTTATATTGAAATTTCCTGAAAAAGTACAACACACTGAAAAGGCAGAATATAATTAAAAGTGCTATGAGGAGAATCTATTTCCGGCAACATAAAGACTCTGCTGCCCATGAGCACACGCACCGACTGTCGTAAAGATGTGACTCAAGCCAAAGCGTGCGTTTGTTGTGATGCTAATGAATGCAGCTCGGACCTTCCTCAGAACTCTGCATTGCTTTACAACTTATTTTTTCAACAACTTTACAGGATGCAATGCGACGAGGTAATGTATCTCTTTCTAGTTACGTAGCGGTAGTTTTTGATGTGTGACAACAAGCAAGTTTTGGAAAACTTTGTATCGTAGTTTTGTAGCCGGCTATATATGGCTACTTACAGCCTGGTGCTCTAAGACGTGTCTGAATAATATAAATTTGCTCTAGTTTTAATTGTCTTGTTCCTGAAGTTGAGTATCCAGGCCAGTCAGACCCTGTCCAACCCAACCGCGATGCTAAGGAATAGCATTTATAGATAACCTATTTTGATGCTATAAAACTCATTTTAAAGTGTGTATTTCGATCAGGCATATATCTAAAAGTGAGACTTTTTTGTAATTACTTAAAACTCCTCATAGCAGCCCTAAAATACAAAAGTCTAACAACTTGCAGAAATGCTGAAATATTTAATTTGAAAATGCTGAAAATGCAAATTGCTAAAAAGATGGAAAAGCTGGAATGGCAGAATATGCTGCAAATCCAATGGTCCTTAAAACTGTGGAATAAAAAGAAATAAAAATACTTAATTATTTTATTTTAAAAAATCTGACAGTACCCCAAACACAAAAACAAAAAAAGACTGAACATGCTTGTTCTGTACTGAAAGTAATGTGCCAGAGTGGAAAAATTCATACAAGCTACCTTTAATATATACGGCGCTAAATTGATCACAGATTTTCAATATCTTTTGCCTCTTAAGAACACGGCAGAGCTCATTAGAACTGAGTACACCACACTTTATTGGATCCTTACGCTCAAACTAGCCTTAATTAAGAGACGATCCTTTAATATATTCTGATCTATTGCAAATGTTCTCGTTTTTAATTCCCCCTCAGAGAAATTCCTATAACCACGGGACTACATTTAAAAGAAGAGAAACACTGTTACACCACAGCACAGTTATGCTCTGAAATACACTCCCTGTGATGTTTACTGACATGGAAGGTGATGCTCCCCGACATCGTTTGGTTACAGCACCTCAGGGTGTCTTTTCTTAATTAGATCCAAGTGTGAAATTAACTATAAGCTGTTTTCCATCTGTTCTGTGCATTTCTGACTGCCATAGTTCCCTTGTTTCCTCGACGTTTGATCTCCTCAGCCTGCTACTGTTTTACTTCTTAACAGTGAGACGTTAGAAAGTGTCTGAAATGAAGACGGACAGTTCAGAAAGTGAGAAGGGCATGTTTAAGAGGTGAGGAGTGGAGAGGCTTAATGCATGCTTCCTGCTCAGGCTAAAGGTGTAGGACAAGGACGTCAATAAATCGGATGACATAATGGCCACTTATGACTTAAGTGTGTGTTTAGATAAGAGCTGCTGCTATAAATAGCTGCAACAAAAGTGCTCGGGCATGGCGGGCATTGAGGTTGCTGCTGATGTTAATGTGAGATCAAAGTGTGTGTGTGTTTAAGATGGCTCGGGTGTGTTTGCTTGATATAACACACCCCGAAGTTACACAAGGAGATAACGAGACGCCTTCCATAACACCATCATATATATGCAGACTGTCAAATTAGTCATGTTAAAGGGATAGTTCAGGGTTTTATAGTGAGGTCTGTGCCACTAAAAATAACAGAAGATAAAATTCTGGGTCACCAAATCAGGAATAGTGCCAGGATCCAGACCAAACACAGACATGGAGGTTGTAACCCTGTATAAGAATGGCAAGTTTGTTACAGTACTTAAAGGATAAGTTCAGTTTCTACAGCTTTCACATTGTTTATAGAATGAAGTAGAACAATATACTCACCCAGAAGGCTTTCCTGATCCAAACAGTGCTTCAGGAGATATTTAGATCCAAAATCGAGCGGTGGACATCTGTATAATGTTAGCACATAGGGCATACAGCGCCGCTCCTAAAACTGCATTAATCATCCAAAAACTCATTAGTTTCACCAATATTTCATCATGGTCCGCTCGGGCTACTCCTCCATTACAGTCCGGGGTTGCTCCAGACATGTTTTTGTGACTGTGCTGACCTCTGAACTGAAAACTTTCTGTACGGCTGCCGCGCATGGGCAGTACGGCTAATTGTTTCACGGGAAGACCGCCGGCTACTCAATGACTTTCTTCTTCCAGTTTTGTGCAAAATGGACGAATATCTATCGGATGAAGATGTTGTGGAGGAGAACTTTGAATATGATGGGTGTCCTTACAGTTTTGAGCCAGTTTCGAGCGACCCCGGACTGTCTTGGAGGAGTAGCCCAAGCGGACCATGATCAAACATTGGTGAAACTAATGAGTTTTTGGATGATTAATGCAGTTTTAGGAGCAGCGCTATACAGGCCCCGTGTGCTACCATTATACGGATGTCCGCCGCTCGATTTTGGATCTAAATATCTCCCAAAGCACTGTTTGGATCAGGAAAGCCTTCTGGGTGAGTATATTGTTCTACTTCATTCTATAAACAATGTGAAAGCTGTGGAAACTGAACTTATCCTTTAATATTAGGGATGTCCCGATACAACTTTTTCACCTCCAATACGATACCGATGTTGCAGCCTTGAGTATTGGCCGATATCTGTATGATATGATACCAGCAGGAATCATACATATATTTTTATAACATATTTGAACGATGGACTGTAAGAAAAGGCTTGATCAAGTGAGATTACTAAAACAGAGAACAGTAGTCAGCAAGAGCAGTTATGAGAAAAACTGACTCATTTGTTTTTAACCAGTGAGTTAAATAAATGTTAACCTGAAAAATAAGACTATAGTACAATTAAATAAGTGAAAATGCTACTTGGTAGAGGGACATCTGGGTTGAACTGCTTGGCTTGTCGCTCCTGGATCAAGAGGAGAAGATGGATGCATGGAAGGGAGATAAAATCATAAATATCCATTGCTGGTACAGTTTTGAAAATTCAGCATGATAACCAGCTCGATTTATCATTGACCTGGCTCCACAAGGCGACTACAGGCGATGGATGTGATCCAGGAATGTGTTGATGCAGGCAGCTCATGCTCAGGGTGTCACACTGATGTATGAGTCTGTCACTGTTTGATTTAATGGTGCAGATAGATGACATGGACGGATATGTATCAGCCATGAATCCTGGGTTTGTGTGTGCAGCCGCGCAACACTCGCCTGCTTCATTTGTACCCGTACAGTACGAAGATCACGACAGCGCCACGCTCACATCTCCCCTCAGACTTTAATCTACACGAGCAGACGCCCCTCTGAGCACCAGAGGACGTGCGTTTGACACGCGACATGCACCCACGAACACCAGATTTGAAGAAAAGTTAGGGACTGTCATTAAACAAGGCAGCCGTGACAGCAGCTGTCACACATGCACACGGTTATCGTCTGGGTCTAGCTGCAGACAAACACACGCAAAAACACACATTTACAGCATCCCGCGGGTTTCAGGGGAGTTTCCACCAGAGGAGAGAAATTGCTTCACACCTGTCGCTGTGTATTCGAGGGCATGTGCGTGTGGGGGATAAGCGGAGAGCAGAATTCCCACAATTCCCTGATGTCATTTGTCAAGTGTTGGAGGACGAGATTTAAAAATAGATGAGGGAGCGCACATAGTAATACACACTGGAAGGCGTTGGCTCAAATTTAATGAAAGTGCAGAATAAAATTATCATAATGTGGACAAATGTATTTAATTAACTCCAGTTTACTCCTTGCTCTTTTTTAATAAGCCATTATACAAATGTCAATTCTAATGAAGTTGGGACGTCGTGTCAGATAAAAACAGAACACAGTGATTTTTAAACCCTTTTAGATCTTTATTGAATAAAATACACTACAAAGATTAAACATTTCGTGTTCCAACTGAAAAAGTATTGGTTTATTGCAAATATTGTCTAATTTTGATAACTGCAACACAATCCAAAAAAGCAAGGACGGGTGCATTTTTACCTTCCATTTATAACAACACGTAATGACAACTTTAGTTGCTCAAATTTTTCAATAAATGAGGCCTTAAATGGTTTTAAAAATAATTCAATTTACTTCTGTAGCATTCAATATTCCTTCTGTAGTTTTCAAGAAACATATTTAGAGGTGTTATGAGGAGAATCTGTTACCGGCAACATTAGGACTCTGCTACCCATGAGCATGTGTGGCGACTGTCGTAATGCTGCGTTCCAGTAACCTCGGAACTGGGAGTGACATCATCTCCGACTTATCGGCGTTCCAGTTGAAGTGGTAAAAAAACATGCTGATCTACCAGGCTATTGTTAGCTGTTGTTAGCACGCCCTGCGTTGTTTACAAATACCACATGAAGAATGTGATTATCACTATGGCAGCATTTTTGTAAATATAAGTCTAACAATACTATGTATACAGCTGATCTAGAGCGACACCCCAGTCAGAAGTGCAAATAAATTGATTATTACAGGAGCTAAATAACTGTTCACACTGGGGGCATCCATCTTCGATTGTCAACTCGGGGTTGGCGAGGTTTCACTGAGTTCCCAGTAGGAAATTCAGACTTTGGGGGACGTTCCAGTTGCAGTTTCCCACTGGGAACCTGGAAATTCCTACTTCTGACTACAGCTGGAATGCACCAAAAGACACAAGCCAAAGCGTGTGTTTGTTGTGATGCTAATAAATGCAGCTCGGACCTTCCTCAGAACTCTGAGTTGCTTTACAACTTCTTTTTTCAACAACTTACAGGATGCAAAGCGACGAGGTAATGTATCTCTTTCTAGTTATGTAGCGGTAGTATAGTAGTCTTGTAGCCAACTATATATCGTTACTTACAGCCCGGTGCTATAAGACCTGTCCAATTAATATAAATTTGCTCTAATTTTAATTGTCTTGTTCCTGAAGTTTAGTATCCAGGCCAGTCCAGCCCTGTCCGACCCGACCGGAAGGCTAAGGAATAGCGTTTATAGATAACCTATTTTGATGCTATAAAACTCATCTTAAAGTGTGTATTTCGATCAGGCATATATCTAAAAGTGAGACTTTTTTGTAATTACTTAGAAACTCCTCACAGTCTCTTTAATAATATACAGTCATGGAAAAAATTATTAGACCACCCTTGTTTTCTTCAATTTCTTGTTAATTTTAATGCCTGGCTCAACTAAAGGTACATTTGTTTGGACAATTATAATGATAACAACAAAAATAGCTCATGAGAGTTTAATTTAAGAACTAAGAACTATTCATTTTCCATGGTTTTCTTGATAATAACCAAAATTACTTAAATTCTTACATCAATAGCTATGGCATTGTACCGCCAAAAACACTACTTTTAAGCATTCCATGTTTTCTTTTCTGTTTGCTTTAAACACATGATACACACAAGAGTTAATACTTGATTGCATAACCATTGTTTATGATGACTGCAGCCATGCGTCTTGGCATGCTCTCCACCAGCTTCTGACATTGTTCTGCTGTCACAGCAGCCCATTCCTGTTGGACAAATTCAAACAAATTTTCTTTGTTTTTGGGCTTGTGGTTCTCCATTTTGAGTTTGATGATTTTCCACAGGTTTTCAATTGGATTAAGATCTGGTGATTGAGCAGGCCAAGGCATGGTGCGAATGTTGTGGTTCTCCATCCAGGCTTTAACTGACCTTGCCGTGTGGCAAGGGGCATTGTCTTGTTGGAAAATCCAGTCATTGGAGGCAGGAAAGAGTTTTTCAGCTGATGGAAGAAGACTGTTTTCAAGGGTAGTCCTGTACATGACCTGGTTCATTCGGCCTTCACACAATTGCATTTGCCCTGTTCCACTCAGACTGAAACAACCCCAGATCATGACTGATCCACCCCCATGTTTTACTGTAGCGGCAAGACAGTCTGGGTTGTAAGCTTCTCCAGGCTTCCTCCTAACCAGTAAGTTGGCTGGAGTGGGCATCAATTCAAAATTGGATTCATCACTGAAGAGAACCTTAGCCCAATCATCAACAGTCCAATCCTTGTGGTCTCGAGCAGAGAGTAACCGGGCCTTCCTCTGCCTGTCATTGATGAAGGGCTTCTTGCGTGCTCTGTGTGACTTCAAACCAGCTTCAACAAGTCGGTTTCGAACTGTCCTTGCTGAACAAGTCACATTTCTCGACAGTGCCCACTCATTTTAAGGTCCCTGGAGGTCTGACGATTCCTGACACAGGAGCGGATGAGTGCACGGTCATCTCGTGGGGTAGAAAGACGCTTTCCTGCCAGGACCAGGTAGCAATTTGGTAGTGCCATGTTCAGCTTGTGCGTAGTTTGTTGTAATGAACGGCTGTCTTGGAGATCTTCAGTTTTTTCGCTACCTGTCTCTCACTCATGCCAATTTCCAGCAGTGCCAAGATGGCTGCCTTTGTGGCTTCACATAATTCTTTTGTTTTAGGCATTATGTGAGAGCTGACAACTTCTGAGTTGTGCTACGGCTTGAATGTAAGCAGGAAACCACTCTAGGCTTTTGCATGTGCAGTGCTGCTTGTGACATGAAATGGCCTCTTATATACCCTGGGAATCAATTAAGCTTAAGAATGTCAAATAGGACATAAAGTATTATGTGACCAGCTGCATTTTTTGTTGTGTTCATTGTATTATACGTTTAGTGGTACCAGATATTAGAATGAACAAGAAATTAGAAACTCCTCACAGTCTCTTTAATAATATATGTCAATTTTAATGTAGAAATACATAATTAGAAACTATGATTCACCAGAAATGTACATCTGCGTAAATACGTAGAACTATGGTCATAATTGTTTCTGTCTGATCAGGTACAGTTGCCATGAAACTGGATGTTATGGTGGCCTGCAGGCAGTGTTTGGGAAGTTACTTTGAAAAAGTAATTTTTGCTCTTTACTCGTTACTTCTGAAAAAAGTAACTTGTTACTTTACTTAGTTACCCTCTATGAAAACTAACTTTTTCTTATTACTTTTACGTTACTTTTACATTGCAGACAGAACCCCATATCTGTGCCCAAATCTGAAGGCCTACAAAAAGTTCTACTTCAGAGAACATAAGTTATTTCTTTTGTGCTCTTTATTTTACAAAATCATGTCACATACGCTGTAGAATGAGAGCTCCTTTCCAGTGTTTACACATTTTGCTTCTGAAAGGCAACCAGGTTGATAAAAAGAAGCCCAAAATGAGCTCCAGCTATTTCCTTTCCTAATGTGATATATTACTTTTTAAAAAGAGAAATCTACATAAAGTGTGTTAATTGTTGTCTACATTACATTTCAATATCACAGTGCCAAGCATCTGTTAAAAAAAAGAATGTTGCTTATAATAAGCAGACTTGGCAACTTTGGGTCTGGAGCATGCACCATGTGCGTAGTGTGTTTGGGGGTGTGCGCGATAATCAGGAAACGAGGACGTGGACAAACTGCCTACCACACTCGTGTTTTGCTTTATTGTTGGAAGCTGGAAGAAAAAAACACGACCTCCTCATTGCACCTTTAAAGTTAACAGCTTTAAAGTAAATAAAACATATGGCTGGATGTCCCTTTCCGTTGCATGTTTGCGAGTCCCTGATTGGTTAAAACTTGTTATTATGCATTTTTCATAGATCACAGCTGGTGGTTGTGTTTACAAACCGACACACTGGGGCGACATTAATCATAAAAATGGTGGCGTTTTTTTTTTTTCAAAATGCTGAATAAATTCCTCCAGGTTTGACGGCCCCCTACTGACAACCCTCTCCCTCTCCTACCAGTAATTCCTCCCGTTGCTCTCCAGCCCCTTTTTTGGCCCTCATTTCCTTCTCCCCAACCACTCCTTCTTTTTGCGCTCTTCATTTTGCATACAGCATCTTCTCCTCCTCCATCTATTCTGTCTCTTTGAACTCCCTCTTGCCTCCGTCTTCCCCCTTATCTCCACCTGCCTCATTTCTTCCCCTCCGTCCCTCGTGGTCCCTTTATTCCTCTTTTTTCCTGTCCTATTCTCTCTCTCCCCTCTCACCAACTCTTCTGGGATCTTTAATCTTAGATAGACCTTTGTTGCACACCTCCTCATACAGTATCTCCATATTTACTTTGCCAATTTCTCTCATATTCCCTGCTCTTTTCATACTTCCTTCGCCCATTCCTGTGGGGATTTTCCTGGTGTTATTCCAAGGAACTTCTCTATATGCTACTTTTCCATTAAAAATTTTCCCTCCCAACAACCCCACCCTCAACTCTATTAAAGATTTTTCCATAAGCCCCTTATACACTGACAGCTCAAGGTGGAACTTTTCAGCCCTGTAGGATAGGGCAGTTGAATATCTGTCTGAGCATGGGAATAAAAATCCATGCTTGGAACTGTTACTTAATATTCATCTAAAATTAAACACCTCAACAATTCATTGGGAACCTGGAGCAGTGAACCACCTGATCCAGCAGAGGGCGCTTCCAGTCCCATAGGGCCAGTGCTCTCTTGACCTCAACAACAGCTAAGTCTAGTCTGCTGGAAAATCAAAAGAAGAAGAAAACACTTTGAGGAAATAAAGGGCTGGCAGAGCCACACAGAGTCATCCATCCAGTTTCATCCGAGGTCAGCAGCCTAAGCAGGGAATCCCAGACTTACCTTTCCCTTGACACTTTGCCCAGCTCTTCCCGAGCTCTTCCCGGGGGATCCCAAGGTGTTCACAGGCCAGCTGAGAGACATTAGTCCCTCCAGCGTGCCTTGGGTCTTCCCTGAGGTATCCACCTCACCAGGGAGGCGTCCAGGCATCCACCCTGATTAGGTGTCAGAGCCACCTCATCTGGCCACTCAGAGTGAGAAATGATGACACGGAGTACCGTGTGGAGGCACTTTGGGCTCCACTCTGTTGATTATGTGCAGAGTAACTGGCCCGTTTGTTTGCCTTTCGTCCAGAGGCATTGAAAAGGGGCGCAACATGCAGCCCACCAGTGTGGCCTTGGAAGAAGTACATTTAAACTGATCTAATGGAAATGCCCTGTGTATTGCTATCTGGGGTTAGGACGTACACATTAATAACCAAATATCTATGGATATTTGTATGTATGCTCAAAAATGTACATCAGAGCTCCAAGTTACAGCTTCCAGTTGAACACACATTAATGCTGCGTTCACACCGCATGCAACTCTGTGATTAAATACGCGTCACCTACTGACGTCACGTCGTGTGTCCATAAATACCTCACTTTGGTCACCGTTGCCATCGGCCCTCACTCTGTGACGTCACGTCCGCTGGAGTTTCACTGCGATCATATCATATATCATATGATAGGATGCATAAGCTGACATTATTCCAACTGTAACCTTTTCACTCACTTATCAAACACAAAACACTGCAGCTGATGCCCTGCAGCAGCATCATCTTTGAGTGTTCTGCGGTCCGTCTAGGCGGAACTAATGTCCTCACTGACTAATGTTTGACATAAATCTTTCCTCTGTAGTCCGGATGAATAACTGTCTGTCACGGGTACCGTCAAACATGCACACACCGCTAATTGGCTGTTGCCGCACAGCCACACACGACATCGCCTGAAAAGATCAACTTTTTCAACTTTGGCAACACCCGACGCCTTAAGTGATCGTCTTGTACGCAGCAAACGCATCACAGGAGGGTTAGCCCGGCCCCATCACAGCTGTTCATTGACTTTGCATGGGGAGTGATCGCCAATGTAGTACAAGTACCATTGGGTGTGTAAGCGCCTTTTGGCAAACTCTGACTCTCCAGAGTCCTAAAGAGGAACATGTTGGCAAATCAATCAATCAATCAATCAATCAAAATTTATTTATATAGCACTTTTCAGACAAAAAAATGTAGCACAAAGTGCTTTACAAACAGACAAATGAATTAAATGAAGGACTTATAACCCAAACCCACTCCACCAGCCCCTGAACCCACCCACACAGCAATCCATACACAGTGTCGATAAAAAGCATCATAAATAAAAGACAATAATAAAGCACACTGATGTACCCAGTACGTACTGAGGAAACGCCATCTTGAAGGTTTAAAAATGAGAAAACACTGGAGGTAAGGTTAAAAGTATAAAATTAAATATATCATGAAATAAAATAAGAAAATGAATTTTAAAAAAGAAGAATAAAAAATGACTTGAAATTAAGTTAAAATATACATATATAATAATAATAAATGAAGAATAAAATAGGAAAACTAGAAATTAAAATAAGAAAAAATAGATTTAAAAAGAAGAGATAAAAAATAAGATAAGATAAAATAATAAAAAGTGGCCTGTAAAACGTTAAACGTTACTCTGCTGTCTTCTTCAGAAATTGTCATCCTGACAGCTGTGATGTGTCTTATCAGCTGTTTCCGGACACAGCCGGCGGGACAGGTTGTCTCTTGATCTGTCCCACTGGCTATGTCCTCCATTGCCTAGTGGTCTCTGGAGAAGTGAATCCCAGGTGTGTCAGAGCAGAAAAGCTCCTTCATCCCTGTTGATGGTGTCCGTGCCCCGTTTTCTGATGTCTATCGACTCCTTTATCCACCTCTTGTATTTGTTGCTTTCTGATCCGATCAATGTTGATTTTTACCAGTCCATTACATGATTCTCATGTTTGCAATGGTCTGATATTGCTGATTTTAAGTTTTCCTGCTTTGCCTTTTCCTTTTCTGCCCGGGCAAGACGTGTTGCTGTTTGTTTCTCGCACTTCTTCTGATGTTCTTTTCTTCTGGTGCTGAAGGTTCTCCCCGTCTCCCCAATGTATGTTTTATTGCATGTTTTGCAGATGACATTGCATTTATTGAAGAACAGTAAAACATTTGTAAACTAAGAAGACAAGATTAATCTAATCAGTAAGGAAAATGTTTGGCCAGTGTTGACGTGTTGTTTAACAATGTCAATTGTTGTTTATTTGTGATTTCAAATAAGAGTTCTCCAACGGTGTTTTAGTGCAAGCTATTGGCCCTCGGACCATTACAAAGTAACTGCTTGAGTTCTCCTTTTCAGCTTCAAGCCTAAGTTACACAAAAATAACTCACTGAGTTGAAATCATCTGCTGAAAGTATGGTATAGTATAGTGATATAGTTTTTCTTTATGTAGTGGCCTGGGTTTGAGTCTCACCTGTGGCCCATTTGCTGATGGTTCACCCCTGCTCCTTCTAATTCCCTTGCACAAGCTAATCCACCATCTCTTAGTATGATAACCCAAAAAGGCTAGAAAAGGATGTTTGTGTTTTACACAAGCATCTTACAGACATGAATTAGAGAGCATTTCCTTTTTTTGGAAGTGTAAATAAGGTTTATTGTTTATGTGAGCTCTTTACGCATTTTATTCCTGAAATTTCAAAAAACAGAACAGCTCCCTAACCTACCACAGAAATATCCAGACCAACTTCTTTATACTTTGCATAAGTTTTCATGCAATTTGCTTTCCAATCAATAAAAAAATACTACAAGAGCAGCAGTGTTATTTCATATAGCTATAGTTTTTCTCCAAGTGAGAATAGACTTGCGGCTTTCTGTGGCTTGACCTTGAATTTTCCAGGACAAAAAACGGGGTATCTTCTGAGAACTGCTTGGCCTTCCTCTTCACACTCAGCCCTCCAATCAGAAAGTTTCCTCACAGTTTGTAGGTCGTTTAATGGAAAAACTCAGGGGAAAGCAGGATTCTAGAGAAGCAGCAGGTAAATTAAGTTTAAAATCTCTGTGAAAACAATGCAGTTCACCCGGGTAATCCAGGATATTTTTGGTTTTTACCACGTGCTAGTTGTATTTTGCAGATTTTTCACATTAATTCTCGAAGTGTTCGATATCTGTTTTGTCAGCTTGTGGGTTGGTTTGTCCTTTTTTTTCGTGAGTCCGTGGTGTTGATAAATGTGGATTAATTATTAACTTTTTTGTCATTTGCAACGAGTCATATTTGTCTTTGAGAGCCCATTTCCATGAATGTTTTGCAGTGCCATGACTGTATCAGTGTCTGTCAGGATATTAGATATCTTTAATTCATTTTCCCTCCTCTGCATTTCCTCCTACTTTTTTTTTCCTGCTCCTATTTTATCCTCACTACCTACATTTTACTCTATCTGCTCCTTCGTTCCTTTTATTCTGGTCGTATTCTGTTGATGTTTTCCCCTCTAATCCCCTTTTGACTACCTTTACCTTTTTTACTCCCCTCTATAAATCCACCACCCTGGCAGCTCTCCTGTTATCCTTCCCTCTATTTCCATTATTCCCCCCCTTGTGCCTCCTTCATCTTTCATCCTCATCTTACTGCTCCTATCCTCAGTGTATGATCCCTTCCCACCTTTTATCCTAAAAATCATTCATTTCAGCATCATTCCTCCATTTTTCCACCATTCCCTCGCTCCTTTCATCATCTTTTCAGCCATGTTTTCCACCTTCTGGTTTTATCAGCTCCATTTCTTTATTCCCTCTTCATCATTGGTGCCTGTCATTTGTTACCCCCCCCTGCTGTCTCCCCTCCTTTGTTCCTAAGTCCATCTCACCATTTTTTTTTCGCTCTCCTGTTGCTAGCCTCCTGGATTCCCTCACCTTTCAACAGCACTGTTTTGCCCTGTTTTTCATAGTTTTCAGCCTCTCTTTCTTCTGCTTTCTTCTCTGTCTACCTGTTTGGCCTCTTCGTGGCTCCACACAGGATATTGTCGGGGTTCAGTTTGGCCGTCCATCATTTCATGGCTGTGCCGTGTAGAAGCAATATCTCAACAACACTTGGAGGCAGGGGCGTAGTAAGGGATTGTGGGCCCTACCTAGAGTCAGACCTATGTTTTACAAAAATGCTTCAATCACTACAAAATGTCTTTCTGTGTTATTAATGTTGCACTGTTCAACTTTAGTCTCAAAAATAGAAAAAAACTATTAAAAATACACTTTATTTCATACTTACTCAATGTCAGTACTCCCAACGGTGGATCAGACCACATAATAAGATGTCTCCAATTTTAACCTTTTTAAAGGTGCTATGAGAAGAATCTAACAACTTACAGGATACAAAGCTACGAGGTAATGCATCTCTAGTTTTGTAGCAGTAGTTTTTGATGTGTGACAAGCAATTTTTGGAAAACTTAGTATCGTAATTTTGTAGTCGGCTACATATCGCTACTTACAGCCCGGTGCTCTAAAGGTGTGTTCACACCGGACGCTACTTGAACTACCTCGGCGGTCACTCTCCATTCAAAGTCAATGTACAGCCGCGATGGGGCGGGGCTAACCCTCCCGCGATGCGACAGCCACGCACAAGACGATCACTTCACTCGTCGTGCGATGTCAAAGTTAAAAAAAAGTTGATCTATTCAGGCGATGTCGTGTGTGGCTATGCGGCATCAGCCAATCAGCGGTGTGTGTACGTGTGACGGTACCGTAGACAGACAGTTATTCATCCGGACTACAGGGCGGATGAGTTCCGTCCAGGCGGAACTAATGTCAGTGAGGACATTAGTTCCGCCTGGACGGACCACCGGAAACTCACATTTGATGCTGCTGCAGGGCATCAGCTGCAGTGTTTTGTGTTTGATAAGTGACTGAAAAGGATACAGCTGGAATAATGTCCACTTACAGTATCCTATTATGTGATATATGAAATGATCGCAGTGAAACTCGAGCGGATGTGACGTCACCGAGCGATGGCCGACGGCAGCGGTTACCAAAATTAGGTATTCATGGACGGGCGACGCTACATCAGTGGGCGACGCAACTTTGGTAGCTGGGTAGCTTGCGGTGTGAACGCAGCATAAGACGTGTTTGAATATTATAAATTTGCTCTAGTTTTAATTGTCTTGTTCCCGAAGTTGAGTATCCAGGCCAGTCCAGCACTGTCAGACCCGACCGCAAAGCTAAGTAATAGCATTTATAGATAACCTATTTTTGATGCTATAAAACTCATCTTAAAGTGTGTATTTCGATCAGGCATATATCTAAAAGTGAGACTTTTTTGTAATTACTTCGAAACTCCTCATAGCATCTTTAAAGAGTCCAAGATCATTTTGATTTTGACAGCACTTTTCAATTTAGTATAAGTTATAATCTTTTGCCTAACGTATCTTTTAGCTTTGACCATAATTTAGCCATCCAATCTACTTATCCAATCTACATCTAGTCTACTTTTAGTTGTTGAAATTTCTAAACATTTTAGTCCAGGAAATGAAAATTTGGTTGACTAAAATATGAAGTAAAAGCGTAAGGCATTTTGTGGGGTTTCGTTGAATTTCACTTGGATAACAAAACATCTAATAACCCTTTGTTAAATACTAGTGAAGTCAGAATGTGTAAACCAACAGAAACAAATTCAACTTTGTGTGAAATGCAGTCACCTTTATTGAGGCTACCTGGTAGAGCATCTCAGTTACAATACTAGAACTGACAAACAGTGAACCTGCTCAATATAAATATATAAATTCATAAAGAGAGCAGCTCTGATTGGATCGCTCCACAACTTATCCCACCACCACCAAGCTAAGGCAGCTGTGATTGGATGTCCCTCTCAACTCATCCAACCTTTCCACACAACCAAAGTAGCTGTGATTGGATATATTCCTAACTTGTTCCTACTTTCTACATGACCAAATTAGGTTGTCATGTAGAAAGATTATTGTTTTTATTAGTTACTGTCTAATTTTTGACAAGGGAAAAAAGAGTGTTGATGAGAAGTATGCTGAAAATCATCAGTAAACAAAATGAACACTGATCCAAGATCACAATGATTTGTCAAAGCATTCAACAGTTATAACTATTTTATTACCTCAGCTAAGGCGGTCATGTTATTGCCGGTGTCTGTTTTTGTTTTTGTTTGTTAGTTTGTTTATCTGTTTGCAATATAACTCACAAAGTTATGGACGGATTTCCAATTATTTGTTCTAGGAAATATCCAGATTGGGAGAAGGAACAATTGATCGGATTTTGGGAGTGATCCAGATCACCGTCTGAATCCTGAAATTTTTTAAAGGATTCTTTAACATTACGAGATAGGACCATTTTAAGCATTTGCGCATATTACTCCACCAAAAATAGGGAAGGCATCTGAAAAGGAAATACAGGACAAGTTTCCAAAAGGTTCTACAGGATATCAAAGACTGATCTGGATCCTGGAAAAATTGTGAATTCTCTGATCCAGAACAAGAAAAATGTAGATATCCTTGGAATTTTTGTCAGAGCAAGGGAACAAATAAAGGCATAGATTTGCAACAAACGCCAAAATATAGCCAAGATACCGGGGAATCTGGAGTGTTCACTTGGATTTGTTGTATCTTCAAACACTTTGAAACTAGATCCAGAACAAAACCGCCATGACGAAAAATGCTTTTCATGAATAACTACTGAACTAAAATAGATATCATTATGAAACCAATTACTAATGGTATGTTTTCATGGTCATGGAATCTAAATATTTAGATGAAATAAAGGTTGGACTGATATTTATGGTGAAAATCCCAATATGGGTGAGGACTGTGGCGATAGTGGAGGCCTGTGCTCTCTGAGTGCTTTTCTAGTATAGATCCACATCGTCACGAGTGTTCCATTTGGACACTCCAAATGCACATGCTCCATGTCTTGTTCTCTGTTTAAGTGTATGTCTGAAAGCTTCCCAGCACCACACACAAGCCTGGAATATGTACTTCAGCATCCTCAGTAGGGCTGAACAATTAATTGCAAATTAGATTAAATCGCAATATGGCTTGTTGCAATTTTCGGTAACACTTTACTTTACAGGTCCGCAAATTTCATCGCTCTTAGGTAATAATTAGACAAAGTTTTTTTCTTAGTTATTTGAAATTACCCCCAAAATTTCATGAGAATTTGGAGAAAGCTGGCTAAAAAACTTCTTTACAATAATAATGTTTTGCATGTGATCTCAATTATGTATATCAACAAACGTGGCACTAAAGAATTTGGTGAAATTAAAAAACAAAGAGCTAACTATCAACTGCTTATTGGGAAATTGAATTATTCACTTAACATTTCAAAGGTAATTATCACAGGAGATAATGAACCTAACTTCTGTATTCAAGAACTAAGCAGCTATTTATCACCTGCTTCTCTGGAAATAGCAGAAATGTTAGGATACTTCTAAAACATTTTGTGGTGGGTTGTGATTTAATTTCAAATAAATTATTTGCTAATCGTCACCTTCTTACATTGCAATTCGGAGTAAATTTCAAAGAAACTGGAAAAAACAGTAACCTACCAGTTGTGACTTGCGACAATGAATTTGGACATTATTTTAGAGAAGTTATGTGCTAATTTTCACCAAATTCTCATGAAATTTCAAAGAAAAAAGAAAAAACTTTGTCTAATTATTATCTAAGTGCAATGAAATTTGCGGACCTCTAAAGTAAAGTGTTACCCAATTTTCAAATCGCAGAAGGTTCAATATTTTTAGCCCAAAATGTGTTGAACATTTTTGGCATTGTGATGTAGTTTTTTGCAATTTCATGCCTATTTTTTTTTTCCTCTATTCATACACTTTTTTCCCACTTTTGGACCATTTTACCTTTTTATAACCCCGTTCTTACAACTTTGTGCCTCTTTGCCCCCTTTCATCTTTTTTTGGCCTCTGTCAGAACCATTTTTGGGAATTTTTACATGGTTTTTGAAAGTTAATTTCAAATTTAATTCCCAATTTTGCTGCCATAATAAATTTTCCTAAGCCATTTTTGGATTTTTTTTTGCCAATTGTTCCCCTTTTTTTTTTTTGCAATTTCATACCTATTTCACACCTATTTATCCTTTTTTTTGCTTTCATACCATTTTACCCAGTTTTTACAATCTCATACCTATTTTGCTTCTGTTCTTCCCACCTTTTATCCATAGATTAATTTAATGTCATATTGGTTTTACAATAAAAAGATCTACTGCTTATGTTTGTTTAAGAATACATAAGATGAGGAACATTAAAATAATTGCAGAGTAAACAGCAATATTAGGGGAAAAATCGCAATTAGATTATTATCTGAAATCGTTCAGCCCTAATCCTCAGTGTGTTTTTTTGTGGATGGACAAAATCCTTGAAATGATGTCGTCTTAACTGAGAACATTTAAAAAACGTCTCCATGTGGACAGGGCCTTTGTTTCAAGCTGTTTACTCCATCTTCACTTCCCTCCTTATCCCTCTCCTTTTCCCTTTGCTTTGTATGCAACCCACCTCTCTTCCTTCCTCTTAAGAACTGTTTCTCCGGTGTGGCTGTGTGATACAGTTGCTCCACACACACACCGGTTCACACAGTCTCAGTGGGTTGTCTTCACTTTGAAGGTGATGTGCTCGGGGGATTTGTCTCTTCTTCTGCTCTTTGACAGTTTGGCAGCACGTACGGTGGTCTATGTGTGTGTGTATGTGTGTGTGCCAAATGCAGTTTACCAGTTAAAATGCTCTCCCGCTTGCCAGTTTATCAACTTCACAACTCCTTCACACTCCCTGTCTCCTGTTCGCGTACACACTCATTAAAGTGTGAAGCTCATGGTGCGGAAAACCCCGAGCTAAGCCTTCTAGGGTTAGAGGGCTTTGAATTCCAATGAAAGTGCCAAGCAGACAGTGTGTGACGCCACCCTTCAGTGACTATAAAACCTGATATAAAAACTCCATTAAACAAGCTTCAGGTGGGTCCATTATAACAGATGCCTAACCTATAATGTTATCAGTAATTCATGGTCAAGACCAGTGGCATCTTGGTTCACTGTGCTGCCTAATTAGCCACAGCATGATTTCATTCTAATAAAGGAGTGGGTTTTTTTTTTTCTTCAAATGGGGGGATAAAAATGGAAACAGCATGCCCTTGTCTGTATGTTATTGGTCTGACGCAGGTTTGAAGTTAAGTATTTTTCAACAACCTTTTTTCCCCTGACGAAAACTAGCCAGTAACTAATTAAAAGAAGTGCACATGGACAAAAACTACATTAACTGACATTTTCATCAACAAAAAACAGACAGAAAGAATTTATAATAATGCTCTATGTTGTCAAAAGTATTTGCTCACCTGCCTTGACTCGCATATGAACTTAAGTGGCATCCCATTCCTAATCCAAAGGGTTCAATATGACGTCGGTCCACCCTTTGCAGCTATAACAGCTTCAACTCTTCTGTGAAGGCTGTCCACAAGGTTTAGGAGTGTTTATGGGAATTTTTGACCATTCTTCCAGAAGCACATTTGTGAGGTCACACACTGATGTTGGACGAGAAGGCCTGGCTCTCAGTCTCTGCTCTTATTCATCCCAAAGGTGTTCTATCAGGTTGAGGTCAGGACTCTGTGCAGGCCAGTCAAGTTCATCCACACCAGACTCTGTCATCCATGTCCTTATGGACCAGCTTTGTGCTCTGGTGCACAGTCATGTTGGAAGAGGAAGGGGCCAGCTCCAAACTGTTCCCACAAAGTTGGATCATGGAATTGTCCAAAATGTCTTGGTGTGCTGAAGCATTCAGAGTTCCTTTGACTGGAACTAAGGGGCCAAGCCCAGCTCCTGAAAAACACCCCCACTCCATAATCCCCTCTCCACCAAACTTTACACTTGGAACAATGCAGTCTGACAAGTATCATTCTCCTGACAACCGCCAAACCCAGACTGGTCCATCAGATTGTCAGATGGAGAAGTGTGATTGGTCACTCCAGAGAACGCGTCTCCACTGCTCTAGTCCAGTGGCGGCATGCTTTACACCACTGCATCCAGGATTTGCATTGCACTTGGTGATGTGAGGCTTGGATGCAGCTGCTCGGCCATGGAAACCCATCCATGAAGCTCTCTGCTCTGTTCTTGAGCTAATCTGAAGGCCACATGAAGTTTGGAGGTCTGTAGTGATTGACTCTGCAGAAAGTTGGCGACCTCTTCTCACTATGTGCCTCAGCATCCACTGACCCCGCTCCATCAGTTTACGTGGCCTACCACTTTGTGTCATTGGCAAAACACTCCCATGTTCTTATAATCCAGCTGACAGTTGACTGTGGAATATTTAGGAGTGAGGAAATTTCACGACTGGATTTGTTGCACAGGTGGCATCCTATCACAGTTCCACACTGGAATTCACTGAGCTCCTGTGAGCGATTCTTTCACTAATGTTTGTAAAAGCAGTCTGCATGCCTAGGTGCTTGATTTATACACCTGTGGCCATACAAGTGACTGGAACACCGGATTCTGTTTTTCTTGCATGGCTGAGCGAATGCTTTTGGTAATATAGTGTATATAATATATTATAATATACAATAATAATGAATATATGAATGCTGAAAGTGGTCTGTCAGGAGTGGCTCATTTTTGGTACAAGCCTCAAGTGGCCATTTCACAGACTGCATCTTTTATTCTGTTTCCACATCAGTGAGGTTTTTGAGCTGAGAGGTTGCTGCTTGTAGCTACTGAGAAGAAACAGTCATTAATAAAGTTTTTGCTTCAATAAGAAACTAACTTACAAAACTAAAGTAGCAGTGATAGAGAAAATGTTTTAATGCTTAATCTTGTCTAAACTGTGTTTTTCTGCTGATACAAAACAAATAGAAAATTCTCTTAAACCCAACTCCACAGTGAACCACGTGAAAAACCACATAAACTGTGATTCCTCCTTTTAATCATCATCCGTTTTGATGATTTGCAAAAGTGGAGCAAATCCTTGTTGGTCCAACAGGGGATTTGTATTTGATGTTCAGAGTCTGTCCCTGGATGGTGTTTCCAATGCCTGAGATTAGCGTTTAGCATTGCTATTATTTCAATCTTCATGTTTGATTAAATAGTTTAATCTGTTTTTAATCGTCACCCCATCTACTTACTCCACTGTTGAGTCTCAAACATCAAGAACAGCTTTAGATCCTCCATCCAGCCTCTTTTTTAAAGTTTTGATTAAGTGTGCTTGGTAAAGCAGAGCAGAGTCAAATCCCATCTACATCTGGAACCTCGCCAGAATAAAACAAATGCTCAGACAGTATCTGCGAGGGCTTAGGAAGATTTCAGCTCCCTCTTTGGCTCTCTGACAGTCTGCTGCACAAGGTTATGCCTCCTGGTTTGTGGTGTGTGAAGACAAAAGGGACACCCCGTCGCCGCCACTGCTGCCAGACTTCTAAAAAATAAGAATTACAGACTCCAAAAAACAAACTAATCCATGATTTTTGTTTGTCTTTGAGGATATTTCACTCCATTAATTATTCATAGAAGTGTCAGAGTCTGGAAATATCCATATCCCACTGAGAAAAACACTGTGTTTGGAGTGTATTTTTGTTCTTCTTGTATTTGTAAGTGTGTACAACATGAGAGCTTTTGCCTTTTAGAGAACTGTTTACCACCAATAAATAGAACAGCCCCTTAAATCAACTAATTTATTTAATCAAATCTGTAATTAAACAAGTCCGTGTAAATTTACCAGATGATTTAATTATTATTTAATTCCAATTAATGGAATGATGGTTTGAACACATTTCATTCTAATAATTATCATTTCTTATTTGCTTTAGGCCTTTCTTCCTCTCATTTTGAACCATTTAAATGGTAATCACAAATAAACTATGTTTATTTGTGCAATAGGATTGAAACTTATGGAATCCTCGTCATATGGTTGTGTTGACCTAATTGAAGCATGATTAACGTTCCTGAAGTGCTGTAGAAGTGCTACTGATGGTGTATTCACAGGGTGTGTCCTGGGGAGAGACAGTCATTTCTTCTCGTATTATCCCGATCAAACCAGCCTTGCCAATCATGCGCAGTCGTGCACAATGGCCATGAGAAACGAGAATGTGTGACTGAAGCATAAGCATCATTTAAAGATGCTACGAGGAGTTTCTAAGTAATTACAAAAAAGTCTCTCTTTTAGATATATGCCTGATTGAAATACACACTTTAAGATGAGTTTTATAGCATCAAAATAGGTTATCTATAAATGCTATTCCTTAGCTTCGCGGTCAGGTTGGACAGGGCTGGACTGGCCTGGATACTAAACTTCGGGAACAAGACGATTAAAACTAGTGCAAATTTATATTATTCAGACACGTCTTAGAGCACTGGGCTGTAAGTAGCGATATATAGCCGGCTACAAAACTACTATACTAAGTTTTCCAAAAATTGCTTGTTGTCACACATCAAAAACTACCACTACATAACTAGAAAGAGATACATTACCTCGTGGCTTTGCATCCTGTAAGTTGTTGAAAAAAGAAGTTGTAAAGCAATGCAGAGTTCTGAGGAAGGCCCGAGCTGCATTCATTAGCATCACAACAAACGCGCGCTTTGGCTTGAGTCATGTCTTTACGACAGTTGCCGTGCGTGCTCATGGGTAGCAGAGTCCTTATGTCGCCGGTCATAGATTCTCCTCATAGCACCTTGAAATGCCACAGCCTGCCTGAGTATTGTTGCTTACCATGCTCATCCTTTTGCACTCATCTTTTGGATGGCCACCTAAGTGTGGTAGAACAGAAGATTGGCATCATGGCCTCAACTGCGGTATGCTATCATGAAGAACTGAAGGCAAATGGGGGTCAAACCTGGAACTAGTTTTACAGAAGAAGTCTGCAAGTGTGCTTCGATGACTCCAGGCCTTTCCATCTTATCTGTTTGAGTTCCTTCAATCTGTTGGGATCTTGATAGACAGCTGTCTGGATTTATGCGATAAGTTTAAACAAGATGGAGGTATTAAGAGTAGAAAAGATGTAGATAAAGGTCACTGCTGTGGATCTCTCTGCTTCAGCTCTCTATTCAAATGTCAAACCGTTTCAGTGATATCTGTTTCTCCAAGTGGATTCCTTCCTCAGGCAGAAGTCTGCTCTCATCATGGCTGCCAATGAAGCTTTTTATTCATTCTCCCTCCGTGGATAAACTAGCCATCGGTTTTAACAACAAGACAAGTTAAGCTTCTGTTTATTTGACCATGATGTCAGGGAGTGGAAAAGTAAAGATTTATTGATCTAAAATTGGCACATGGTAACCTTAAATCTTCCTCTTTTCTTGCTTTCTCCTTCATTGATTTTTCTCTCAACACCTCTACACATTTTTATCCAATTCCTCTTCTTTATGACTCCCATTCTCCTCTCGGTCTTTTCACTTTGTTCCGTTCCTTTATTCCCTCTCCATGTCTCACCCTTGGTGCTCCTGTCCTTTCCACTTTCTAATCCTAACCCAGTGTCTATGAGGGAAAAGGAACCAGATGTCAAAAGCCAGCCTCAGCCGTATCACGCTTTATTCCCGTCACTCTGGGATTGTCTACTCCAGTACGCCTGTGGGCACAGACAGCTCTGCAGAAAGAGAAGGAGGCAGAGAAGAGGAGGGAAGATTTGTCTAGTGTTTGTCAGAAGTTTATTTGAGCTTATTTGTCTTGCGCTGACAAAATAACCCATCTGATTGTATCATTGTGGCTGCGTCACATTGTACCAGCTTGGACCGTATTCAGTATAAACAGTTTTCAAGCTTTAATTTCATGTCTGTGGAAGTGATTCAGAAATTGGGCAAGCAATTAATGTTCAAACAGACTTTCATAGTGTTGGCGGTATTGACTGAAACTGTCTGCTGTTTACTTTTAAAATAAATTGTTTGTCTCAGACATCCGATCAATTGAGCTTAACCGCGAGCAGGAAGTCTTCATTTTATGTTGACAGATAACAGCTCTGTGAGAAAAACTGGGTATGCATCTTCTTCAGTGTTACATCCAACTACAGGCCTGATTCACAGAAACAGAAGGGGCAAAGTTTTCCCCAGGGCTGGATCCTACCAAAGTTTTCAGGTCAGGTCAGTTGACCTAAAACTGAAAGTCCAAGGTCTGAGCCCTCACCAGTCTGCATTAACCAGATATTTGCCCGAACAAAAGCAAGAAGTCAGGCCTCACACTGACGCAGTGATCTTCAGCTATCTGAAAACAAAATCTCTCAAAAGCTTTTGGAATTACCTCTGCTTCAGGGACATTTTTGTGTATGAGGGAATTGGCAGCAGTCCTTGTAGAAGGATGCCAAGGCCTGCTGAAAGCTCCAAGGGGTTTTACAACCTCTGCCTAGAGGGAGGAGGTTTGCCAAAGTCAGGATGGCCAAATCAGATAGATTTATTCACTTTACATATATATAGAACTAGGGATGCATGATGGCATAATACCACTATTGGCACTAAATAATTTAAAAGTTGCACGTACATCAGTCATTTAGATTGTTACTCCTAGCAAAAGGTCTCAAAATATTACTTCAGCCAGTTGTTTCTCCCCTTTAAAGGGACTGTGGGGAGTTTCTAAGTAATCATAAAAAAGTCCCACTTTTAGACATATGCCTGATCGAAATACACACTTTAAGATGAGTTTTATAGCATCAAAATAGGTTATCTATAAATGCTATTCCTTAGCTTTGCGGTCGGTTCAGACAGGGCTGGACTGGCCTGGATACTCAACTTCGGGAGCAAGACAATTAAAACTAGACCAAATTTATATTATTCAGACACGTCTTAGAGCACCGGGCTGTAAGTAGCGATATATAGCCGGCTACAAAAATACGATAAAAAGTTTTCCAAAAATTGCTTGCTGTCACACATCAAAAACTACCGCTACGTAACTAGAAAGAGATACATTATCTCGTCGCTGCATCCTGTAAGTTGTTGAAAAAAGAAGTTGTACAACAAAACAGACACGCTTTAGTTTGGGTCACGTCTTTTGGTGGGTTCCAGTTGTAGTCAGAAGTAGGAATTTATGAGTTCCGAGTAGGAAATTGCAACTGGAACGTCCCCCAAAGTCGGAATTTCCTACTGGGAACTCGGTGAAACCTCGCCACACCCAAGTTGACAATCAAAGATGGATTCCCCCAGTGTGAACAGTTATTTAGCTCCTGTAATAATCAATTTATTTGCACTTCTGACTGGGGTGTGTCGCTCTAGATCAGCTGTATACATAGTATTGTTAGACTTATATTTACAAAAATGCTGCCATAGTGATAATCACATTCTTCATGTGATATTTGTGAGCAACAACGCAGGGCGTGCTAACAACAGCTAACAATAGCCTGGTAGATCAGCATGTTTTTTTCCAACTTTAACTGGAACGCCGATAAGTCGGAGATGATGTCACTCCCATTTCCAAGGTTACTGGAACGCAGCATTACGACAGTCTCCGCGTGCTCATGGGTAACAGTCTTAATGTCGCCGGTAATAGATCCTCCTCATCACACCTTTAAAAATACCAGTTCTTGTATCTTTTTTTACATGGAAAAGCAGTTGCCTTCACAACAATTTAAGACTTTTAAGGTTATGCTTTTGTTGTATTAGCAGCACAGTTAAACCAGAGGGCAGAAGAAGATGTTCTTGAAGTTCAGCCTTTCTGAGATGAGAACTCCACAGTCTGTCTTTGACTTCCCCAGTTTCACAGAACCTTGGAGATGTGTGAAACTGGTTTCAAGGCTAATACCAAATAATGCCGCCTCTTTGTTAACTTGACCACCAGCTTCCAGTTGCAGGAGATTTTGGCATGTTTTTGAGGGTACTACCCACACATATAGCTATATTGCTTATTCCACAAATGTACAATTTTTAGAAGAATTCTTATTCTTATGTTACCAATATGAACCATCTGCCCATATTGGTATCATGCGAATAAGAAAGAAAGTTGACAGTTCAACACTTCAGATATAAGCAAATATCCAACATTTTACCCACAAAATCTGGACTATTAGTCTTTAGCTGGTGATAAACACATGCTATTTAGAACAATAAAGGTTTGGCAAGCCAATCCTTTCTCTGGCAGCTTTCAATATCATCAAAATTTAGCATGTATTGAAATTAAGCTTGCAGTGACAAAGGCTAATAAAAAAAAAATAACTGATGTAAAACTATAACAAAGATCAACCAAAATCTGGCAAACATATAAAATAGTGGTGTTTCAAATCAAATTATGTCTTAAAGTTTCACTTGGGTTGTCTTTCTATCTATCCCACTTTCTATCTACTATGTTGTGCTGATGACAATGTTTTCTTTGTTTCTAATTTAATTCAGGAATATCTGCTCTCTGTCTACAAAGAATCACTCAGCACTCAGTAGATGTTGATGGGGTAGTGTTTTCTTTCTCAGGTGTTTAGTCATAAACTAGCTAATCCATTTGGTAGTTGTTCAGGATTTTTAGTCCTCAAAGAAAAAGATAATCTATTTTTAGGTTACAAGCATTTGTGGAAGAACGAGAGGTCAGCATTTTAATATGTACAACATTAAATATTCAAGACTTCAATGTTTATACTCCACTAAACCATTATACAATAAGCCCATGTTGGCTTTTAAAGCCTTCATATTAAGCCAATAACACAAAGGGCCAGATGGAACACTGCCAATATGCAAGATGTCAATATACTAAGTAACGCTGCCCACAGTGATCGATGGGTTTTACTGGAATTTACAGTCAAATCCTCAGCAGCCTCCTGCTCCTTTTTTTCTGAATGCCTGACCCTCTGCCAAGTTCCCACAATGCCCCTGGGCACTGTTCAGTGGACCAGAGGACTGAGATACACATGTGTGCGCTCTTGTTTGTGCGAGCTGATGGTGATGTTGGTCATCTGTCTTCCTGTCTGTGTTGTCTAGACATGTTTTTTTTTCTGTGACATTAGCTAAAAATGTGGCTCATGGGGAACGTGCGAAGAATAGAGTTCTTTTTTTTCTTGGCACTCACACACACATAAAAACACACATGCAGTGATTGAAAGGTAGAGGAAGGAGACAGACAGAGATGCACAAAATTGGGTTCACATGGACATTGACCCACAGCTGTGCTCTAGTCCAGACACCAGGACTCCAGTTGAACCCCACGCTACTGTTTGACAGGGTGAATCTAACAGGTTTAGATCTCCCCGACATGTGTTTGTGTGGATGCCATTTATATTGAAGATGTTACAGCAGTTAGCAACAGTGTTCATTTTGTTGACTAATTATTTTCGTCATAGTTTTCATCAACAATCTTTTTTACCCCTCACAAAACTAGGCATTTGCTAATAAAAACAAGGGCACATGAACAAAAACTGAAACTAAATTAATTGACATAACCCTCATCAACAAATAAAATCTCTACTAAAACGTTTGACTGAGACTTATGCTGCGGCCACACCGGACACGAATAGGCGAATTTAAATGCGCGCAATGCCTGTGAAGCGCTGTGCGTAACGCCAGAGGCTGGATGCTGGACCAAACAAGCTGAGGGGCGACGCACATCAATGCAGAGGCGGAGTAGAGAGCCAGAGCCAGTTGGACTCAGTGATGACCCGTGCGGGCAAATCCAGCTGGAAATGAATATTTACAGAACTTACCTCCAAAACCTGTCTCCTCAGAGACTTTCACCCAACCTGCTCCTTTTTGTTCTTGTCTCTGTAGGGTACACACGTCGAATCGTATAGCTCCAGATGATAGCAAACGGCGCAGATCAACCTCTCCTCCATCTTTCGGCAGGGTTTGAGCCGAAGCAGGTGGCCGGAGCATCACGTGTCATCAAATCAATGACGTCGGGGGGGAATGTCACCGCAGATTGGCTGCCGCGGCACAGTGTCATGCGAATTTGCGTCGAAATTTCAATATTTTCAACTCGAGCGCTGAGGCGTTCGATGCCCCAAATGCGCCAGACGCTCCAGACGTGCCGTGCCAAACGCATGCAACGCGCCGCCCGGGGCGAATCTGCGTCCAAACGCGTCTTTGCATTGACTTTGTATGTAATCTCGACACGCGTCTTTGCGAATTCGCGTCCAGTGTGGCCACACCAGTAATCCAATCAGACCAAATTTGGTCATGTAAAAGTAGAAACAAGTTAGGAATCTATCCAATCACAGCTACTTTGGTTGTGTGGAAATGTTGGATCAGTTCAGAGGGACATCCAATCACAGCTGCCTTAGCTTCATGGTGGTGGGATAAGTTGTAGAGCGATCCAATCAGAGCTGCTCTCTTTATGAATTGATATATTCATGTACAGCAGGTTGACTGTTGTCAGTTCTGGTATTGTAACTGAGATGCTCTGCCAGGTAGACTAAATAAAGGAGCCTGCATTTCACACAAGAGGGACATTTGTTTCTGTTTATTTATTCATTCAAACTTTACTAGCATTCAATCAAGGTTTTTGAGATGTTTCATTTTATCCAAGTGTAAAACATGACTTCAGAAATTCAAAGAACCATAATAAAATGCCTTGCGCTTTCCACTTAATATCTTAGCCGACTGAATTCACAGTAGATTTAATTGACTAAAATGCAGTGAAATTTCATCAACTGTACTACACTAACTCTAAAACTAATTGGATGACTACATTATGACTAAAACTAAAAGATATTTAAGGCTTTGGATTTAACAAACTAAATTAAAGTCCATATTAACATTGATTGGAAAAAGGATGAAATCATCTACAAGTCTTTCGTCATTAGTCACAAACTCTGTGCCTCTATGTGCTGTATATGTGCATGTGTGTGTACATATACACTAGTATTTCTACCTTAAAAGAGACCTTCATCTCAACACAAACTCAGACTCACAACAGAAAGGTGTGTGTAGGTGTGTGTGTTTGAGGAAGTAGTCGTATGATCAGGTGCCAGCTGCCAACCTCCTGCTGCTGCCTCGAAGGTGCAGGCCTAACATATAGAGAAATATGAGGACACACTTCAATATCCAAACTTAAGGACCGGGAGAAAAATGCAGAAAGTTGGATGGACTCCCAGTTGCATATATTTCCTGGTATTCAGATCTCAGGGTGGTTTATCTCTGTTCCATATTTGCAGCATTAGTCATCCATTGAGAGCACAGATAGATTTCTGTTGCAGACTTTGTTGAATTATTTCCACTTATAAGTCTTTTGGCATGAATGGAGGGGGGGTGTAAATCTCAACTCACAGCCATATTCCTGTATATTTACTGGAGGCGTTGTTTATTGCTTATGAGTTATTTTAGGCTTTTAAAATTTTCCTTGGACACAGCAGTGCATTGATTTGAACCTGGGCGGCCTGCCACAAGGACTACAGCCTCTGTCCATGGCGCACGTACAACACCTGGAGATATTGTTTCAGAAAATATCTTGTATTTATGTTTGTGCAAAACATTTTAAATTGATTCATTCATAAAGAGAAATCCAAAGACTTAAAGCTGGGGCAGATTATTTGCTTTTAACAAATTATTCAAAATTATTCAGAGCTGAATTCCAAAGAAAAAAAATAGATTTTCCCAAACAAGGGCATCCAACAGCTTTTCTTACATATGTCTATTGTCTTTTTCTGAGACCTCCACCTATGTAAGCACTGGAGTGCAAGAGACTCCCATGGTCGTCTGTTTGTATTTAAAGTTTGATATGCATCGGTGGAAACCAAGCAAAAGTAGCTGGTGTTGAAAAACAGATCTAATGTAAAAATATTAAAGAAAAGAATTGCAGTTCTGGAAGTAGCTACATGAAGTATACTCCAAAATGTAATAATCGCCATTACAACCCATACCCTTACAATGAGTCTTACGCTGTGTTTGAAATCGTCCACTCATTCACTCACTCACTATCCTCTATGTAGTGTAAATGAAATAGTGGACTACATAGGGAATGGCCAAACGACATTTCGGACACTACATTGAAATTTTCTAAACGTTGTAGTGTCAGCAGATGAGCTGTATATTCCCGTGACTGAAGTGGAAGCGCCAAAAATCACGTAAACAAACCGGGCACTCGGGAGGATAAGTAGAAAATTTCGAAGCTGTTTACAGCCGCTAAAAGACGTTAAAGAGCTACGCTACCAACGTGTTAAAGATACTCTAACGTTATTTTACATTTATGAATCAAAGCAGCGCCTTCTCTTCTTCTTCTATGGAAAAACACGACTGCATTGCATTGTGGTATACGGGAGTACAATATAGGGTACATCGTATGTACACTCACTTTTGCTGTGCATTGTGGGTATTTTGTAGTGCACTATATAGTGAACGAAATTAACTGCTGAGAATTCGAACAACACTACAAAATGGCGAACACACTAAATAGTGCACTATATCCATGATAGTGAGCGATTTTGAACACGGCTATAGACTGGCATGTTCAGTGTTTACAAAAAGGAATAATAGCCATATCAGCTCCTTCTATTTTGCTTTTTCTAATCTTGTCCAAAGTTAGTTATCCTAAACTTGATGACCACCATTATTTGACTTCATAACACTTCCACAGAAGCCAGTTGATGAGTTCTACTGCTGGCTTTAAACCAGGGACACTTATGTTAAGTGTAAAGTTAAGATTTATGTGTCCAAGCTAATTGACTGTTCCAGGCAAATTGATCCGTCAGTAGCTACTTTCTCACCAAACTTCGACAATATCTATGCAGCCATTGATACCATTGACTTAGGGTAAAGAAAGATGTCTTAAAGCATATTGTCTCATTGGATTGCTCTTGTTAAGCCAAGTTTTGTTCTGTAACAACAATATGAGGAAAAAGCTTAAAGCAAGAAAAACCTGAGTCTACCACTACAATAAGATATTACTGACTGCTACCCCTTTTCACCAACATCTTGTGGCTCACAACACTAGAAAGGACAAGAAGTAGAGATGATGGATTGATGGATGAATGGGATTAGCATATGGTTTAAGAAAAGTTTACCCTAAAAAGCATCTATAGTGTTTTGTAATAGTAGTTTAAATTTGTCATTTTGCATAGTTCTCTTAAAGTAAATTTCCTCCTCTGTTCTCCCTCTAACACATACTGTAACCATAACATTAAGTGTAAATCTGGCCATTTTAGCTTGAATGTCAATTAGCAGCTTTTGTCAGCTAACACAAGGTCTTGGCAAACGTTCCAAAGTGGCAATAAACACTTTGAGGTGTGAGAATTTGGCACCACAACTTAGAGATCTCCAAAGAGGCCCAATCAACCCTGGCACCGTGGCAGGTGGATCGTGATGATTCCAAGAGGAAACATATGGGCACTCATTACTAACACCCCCAAAATCCCTTTGTCGTCACTGCTGTAGGAAACAATGGCACTACTATTTATAGGTACACTTTTTTCCAGATACAGCGAGATATTGCCAGGTGAACCATGAATAAGAAACAGGATGCCATTAGTTTATCAACACTTTATTTCTTTGTCGTCTTTTTCAAAGGCTCTCTGATCTGGTTGTCGATAAGCACTGGGAAATCTCTCTCTTGGTCTAACCTGAGTGCTTTAGAAAGGTGTTTCACCCTCCCACTACAGGAGTTGAAATGCTCCCAAACACACAGTGTCCCGCTCCATGCTTGGCCACAAAAAGATCAAGACCTCAGTTTGCCATATGACCTGTATTTAGGACTACTTTCCCTGTCCCATACAAGCTAACAGATGTCAGAGGTATTTACAAAAGGCAGGGCATGTACTCTATCATGATTGTTGAGCGGATAACAGATGCGATTAGGGTGTTATAGATAACAGGATCGAGTTTTACTAAGTCCATTTTAGACAGGGTTGGTTTGTTGAAGGATTATAGCTGTTTGCCTTTTGATATAGTCGGAGCCTGTTCTTTTGTTTTGCCTTGTTTTAGCATGCCAGACATTACCAACCTTATGATTATCATGTGTCATCTTTGCCCGAGCATGTCCACCTTTTTGGTTGTAAATTATGTCCAGGGGATTTTTAAAAATTCCTTAAAATGTCTGTGTTTTGATTGGCAACCAAAAAGGACATGATGCATGATTCAAACTCTCATAGCTCCTCGAGTAACCACACCATCTTAATAATGTCAACAGATCCTGAAATTTAGGAAGCAGAGCATTCCAGTGACATATGGTACATTACAGTGAAGGGTGTGTTGCCTGATGGGGAGGTATGGGAAGTGAGCTGACTGAGCCGGAGAGCAGAGAGAGGATTCAGAGACAAACGTGAGTCAGTTATTGGTATTTTCATTGGTATTATCTGTCAAATAATTTCAACATATTATAGTTAGTGGAATTAGTAACATGCTGGAGTGCTTTTGTCATTCTTGTGAGTTTTGCTGTATATTTACCTAATACGTCTTTACATTTTTCCCATGTTCCATCTTTTGTTTTAATTTTTTAAGATTTTTTTTTTTTTTTTTGAAATTCAACTTTTTATTCCTTTTTTAATATTTTGAACATTTTAAACAACTTTAAACTTTAAACAATGCAACATTTTGGTATATATATTGCACAAGACATAAAAGGGTGACATCCATTCACATAAATAAATAAATGGAGCACAGGACGTGTATGATTGCTCCATCATCTACTGAAGTTTCAGTTCTACATGTTGCCAAAAATGACCCCATATCTCAGTGTCTTACCCCCAATGTCCAGCCTGCCAAGCATGTGTTCATGAGATGAAATCCTGACTATTTCATTAGTCCATTCCTTTGCTGTGGGGCATCTTGTTGTTTTCCAGTTTTGCAGGATCAGAGTTGCAGCTGTGTTAAACCCAATTTTTAAGATACAGAACTTATCATTTGATACCAGAGGCACAAATTTCCAGTCCCCAAGGAGACAGAGCTTTGGATGAATGGGCAATATAAGGCCCAGCCAGCCTCCTAGGATCTCCAAAACCTTAATCCATAATGGGTGCGCCAAGGTACACTCCCAAATCATATGTGAATATGTATCCAGTTCTTTTTTGCACTTCCAGCATCTATTGTCATCAGCAATTCCCATTTTTTGAAGTCTAGTCGGCGTCCAATGATATCAATAATTTTTTAAGAATTTGGTTTTTATTATTTTACGCAAATTTAACTGTGAGACACTTCGGGTGGTCCTCACACATATCTGTATAGGTCCAGTCAACAGTGTGTTGACATAATTTGCAGCACATTTGATCACCTGACACACAGCGATCACTGGGAAACTGCGCTGCCCTGTTACTCTGGAGTGAGTTTTGTAGCTTCTTTGCCAACTTACCGGGTGTGTCAGGCAGTCGCTTCAACATATATGCGTTGTTAATTAGGTGATGAATTCTGCATTGTTCCCAGCCTTAGTTACCCCCTCGGAGCATTTTCCTGAGAGATACGTTCCTTTATATTCTGAAAAAACATTCAGGTTACATGCTGCCATTTCCGTAATATTCTGTGTTTATACTGAATTCTGTTTTTTTTTTTTTTTTTTGCCCACATCTGTGATTCCATTCAAAATTCCATTATCACAGATTTTAAAGTGCCCTACAAGGGTAAAGGAACAAGATGGCAGAAAAGCAGAGTACAATTTGCAAATCCTTTTGAACCATATTCAATTAAAGACACAACAAAGAGAAGATGTTTAATTTTAAAAATGATAAACTCAATTGTTTTTTTTTGTTGCAGATATTGACTTGTCTTGAGTTAAATGCCTGCAACACATTCCAGAAATGAATTTAAAAAACCTGGGAATGTTGAGGCCTACCTTAAAAACACATTTGTAACATGTTCCCTGTACTGTATTACATATTGACGATTTCAGTAAGTCTTTATTCAATCAATCATAACAAGCGTTACCTCAAGATAATAATAGAGCTGGGTAAAGCCATGCTCTTTATTTATTTGCATAGAAACAGCACCACACAAGGCCAACCAAACTACAGGAAAGTATGTTTGTAGGGGGCTTACAGTAACAGAGGTAGAAAAACTACAATTCTGATTTCATTAAACCGACTTATGCAAACCTCTGGTGTGACCAAGTGACCCGCCCAATCAATCTATTATTCCTGTTGCCTCTGAAACAGAACAAATGCCCCTGAAACAGAGTTTACAGAATCAGCTCCTTGTTTGGTGCAGTTCTGTGCAGTCGAATTCATTTTGTGCGAAGGTTTCAGAACATCTTATCACACTGAATGATGCCCTGATGTTTACGTACGCATTTAATCTGTACAGCAGAGAGGCAGAGTTGATGAATACATTGTGCATTAGACTCTGCCAAGGACGCCTATTCAGCAGCAACCAATTCAGCAGTTTCTCTTTGGTGTGTTTTTGATTAGCTCTGTGAAAATGAGGATCCATCACCTCCAGTATTTAGTGCCGTAGTGGCTGCTTTTCTGCAGCTCAGAGTCAGGCAGCAGCTTCACGTTGTATGTCATCGTTTGTCACAATAACAGAAACTCAACCTGAGATCTGACACAAACAAATCTAATGAAGCTGTGAGGATCTACAAATGATAGGCACTGTCAATGTGACTCATTATTTTTGATTAACTGACTGAAAAAACGCTTTTGGTTGCACATTGATGTCGACTGTCCAAAGCTGCTTTTTAAACTTAATGGAAACACTCCATCAAAAGGAGCTGACCTTTCTTCTTTCTTCTTTATCATCTGTCAACACCATCAAGGTCTGATGAACAAATAACTTCAGATGGATGATTCTTAGACTTTTAGAATTTACTGTAGCTTTTAAATATTCATTGTAACTGTAAATGATTAACCTGACACACCAGATGAGCTGTTCAAAATGTTTCACGAGTCCATCTGGGTAACAACCAGTAGAAAGTGTCTGAGAATAAACAGAACCTTTCAAAAGCAAATCTGGCAGAACATTGAACAACTGTTACGTCAGCTACATTCGTAACTGGCCAATCCAATTATTAAGTAGGCGGCCACTACTGACCTGACACGCCAGATGGACCGTTCCATATTGGAAATGTTTCGCTAATCAATCTGGGGTAGAGCCGTGCAAGCAACACTGCTAGGCATGACATAGCATACGTAACAGCCAAATGTCGTGGCTAACAGCTAATGGCTAACAACAGCTAACAACAGTTAATGGCTGTTAACTGTTGTTTGCCCTTGTGAGCCGTTAGCCGCTACAGTAGCTTAAACTACCTTAAGACGATCCTTTCATATTAAATTATACTACACAGATGTATCATTAAACATTTATTTGTGACATGAACCTTGTCAAAGACAATCCCTACAAAGTAAACTTCTGAGTAGAGCACATTTCGCCAAGTATCACTGAGTAACCATGATAACCACAGGCTAACCGGCATTAGCTGTCATTACTTTCAAACATCCAGTCACAGTCCTGTTGTCATCATGTACGCTGATCTCGCGTATCCATCCTCTCTTCCCTGATTGGGCCGTTTTGCCAAATGAAACCGTTGGACATTGAAGGCTGGCAAGACGGATGTGCATGATTTCAGAGTCAGGCAGGTCCTTCTGCTCTGCAAGGCCGGGGCATGAGTGCTGTGGTGTAAAATACAAACCATCAGTCACAAAATAGAGCAAACTATCCCAAAACATTTTGGAAGTGGAGAGAAAATAACTGTTTTATTTATCCAATTTAGTTCAGATTAATTGTTTAGAATTTTGTTGTCTTTTAATCGATATTCTTTTAATTATCCTGCTTTAGTAGGTTTTATTACAGATTTGGTGTTTGGCTATCTCACTTTACCATATTATTATCATAAATTTCATTTATTTAATAATTTATTTATTTATTATCCCTATAGTGTTTTTTTTATCTTATATCTTGTAATGATTTTTTTTATTGTCATTTTAGTCTTGGCTCCTGTGTTTTCACATTTTTAATATAGGATACTGTTTCCTTAGTCTTCTTATTCTGTTTTCTGATAGAATCTAGAATTGAATTGATTTATTTAATTTTATTTGATTTCTTTTTGTAAATCACTTTGTGCAACAAGACTTCATATGAAAGTGCTGTACAAATAAAGTTCAATTGACTGATTGATAGTAAAGAAACACTGTCCAGATCTGAAAAAAATGAAACTGTTAGCTTCTATGCTAATCTCTGTACGAGCTGTCACTTCCTGCTGTCGTCTTTTTCAAAGCTCCCACCTCCTCCTGCTTGGATGAAACACATTCCTGCATGAATGTCTGTTGACTGATGCCACATGGTGGGAGAAGATTTCAACATCTTATCATGATTTTCCTTTCGCTACATGGCCAGCATTACACCAAATCAGTAAATTCAAATAACAAAGATGGGGTTTATTGGAAACAAACCAACTGACAATTGGGTGTTTAAAAACACTTTTTCGAATTAATGTTCACACTTTTGTTAATTTGTGATATAGTAACAATAACAGTGATGCAAGAAAGACAACAGAAAGAGAAGAAAACAATAAAATTATAATCAGTAGTAATATACAAACCAGAAAGTATAGTTTGTGTTGATGTAAGGCACGACTAGGGAGATATATTAACTTATAAGATGACAAGGAAGGGAGCGCAAAAGCCAAAAAGAAGAGATATTAAATAAGGATAAACCGAACATTCGGTGGCCAAATAATGCAAAAAAAAAAGCCATATTCGGCCTTTGGTGGAGTGAGGTAATAGCAAGGCCGAATAGTACCGTGTGACACAATGACCAAATCAACTATGTCAACTATAGCGTGTGACTGTGGCTAAGCAGACTAAGGCTGTCACTTTTCCTAAAAGTCAAACTCAAACGTGCACCCAAATAATCCAAGATATTCAATTACCACTTCAGTGCACTTTAGTATTTTTTAATGCATGTTTTGTTTTGTTTGAAGGCTTTATATGAATGAAAACTTTGTTGGGCTTTTTTTGAAAAGCAAAGGCTACTGGAATATTGAAAATGTCATAATATTCTATAAACAATTACTTTCTTTTAAAAACATATCTAAAAATATACTCTAAGCTATTAATGCACTATTAAAAAATATAGTGTACTACTTTGCCCACGCATTGGATATTCGGTATTCAGACAAGCGTTTATATTTTATTCGGCTACAGCTACAAATTTTCATTTCGCTGCATCCCTAATATTAAATAAAATGTATGCTTACTAACAAATCATTCAGAAAATGAACTCTCATAAGCAGGTGCTGTTGATGCAGCTGCTGGTTTTGTCCTTGTTGTTTGGAATTCATCTCTCATCTCTCTTCTACTCATACCTTGAATCCCTCCTCCTCAGTCTTCTTCTGTGACTTCAATTTCATTCAAAGACATCCTTGATATTCTTCAGTGCAACAAGCTCTGCCCCGCAGTGCGCACGCTTCCTCATGCAATAACTCTTATTGAGTACAAGGACACCTTTGACGGCGCTCCACCCAGGTTGTTTTGTATGATGTTATCATTCACTCGAGCAAATTGGAAAAGACGCGGCAATAGAATAAAACAAGTGGATCTGCCTCAAATACATGTTTTCAATGTTCTTTGGGAAATCATCTTCTTATCAGGTCATGCATGCTCATACTCACATTTGTTATTCTGTTGCATTCTGGTTTGTTTTCAGAGATTAGTGCTATCTGTTTGTCCTCATGTTCCTACACGGCCCACCTGCGCTGCAAAGGCAGATAACTTTATTAGCAATTTTATACAGGGTAATTGGGTCCTGGCTCCTTTCATTTGCCTTCAGCACAAATAAATCTCCTTCTCTGAGGCTTAGACACTGTTTTGCAGAAGTTAAAGACGTGTCATTGTTTGTGGCTCTGTTCAGGCATCAATAATAATAATAATAATAATAATTTATAATAATGGTGATGATAACTTTGTTCATGTGGCACCTTTCAAAACAGATGTTTACAAAGTGTTTTAACAGACGAAAAGGCAGAACTTTGGGTGAAATGAATCAACAATTAGTTCTAAAAAAGACCAAAAGAGTCAAATGAAAAGGCACAGAGTAAAAGTGCTTGCATGTACAGTCCTACTCATCATTATTGGCACCCATGAAGTTTAAGTACACAATGTGACCGTACAAACAGTTTCTTTACAAACCGCTCTAACTTTGCTCTTCATCACTTTATCAGACTCAAACTTAGCAGAAGTAATGTTCACATCTTAAGTTTTGTAAATTATACTTCATTAGCTACTATGATCATGCAGTCATATTTAGATTAGGCAGTTTTAATTGCAACCACTTGAAGCCTACAAGGAAAAGAACACCCTACTAACAATTAAGCATGGTGGAGGTTCCATAATGGTTTGGGGCTGCTTTGCTGCATCGGGTACTGGAGGCCTTGACCGTATCACAGGAATCATGAAATCAGATCATTATCAAGAAATTTTAGAAAGTAATGTTCTACCCAGTGTAAGAACACTTGGTTTGAGTTGAAGATTGTGGGCCCTCCAGCAAGACAAATACCCAAAGCACACATCCAAAAGCACGCAGGAATGGTTGAAAAGGAAAAAAATGTACTGTTTTAAAATGGCCAGCAATGTCCTGATTTCAATCCGACTGAAAATCTTTGGTATGGCTGAAATCTGTCATTGGGGAAAAGAAACCTGCAAATGTTCAAGAGCTTGAACAGTTTGTATAGGAAGAGTGGGAGAAAATACCAACTGAGAAGTGCAAGAAGCTTACAGATGGCTATAAAAACATTTGGAGGCTGTCATCAGTGCCAAAGGGTGTGCAACAAAATACTAAAGAGGGGTGCCATTATTGCTGCACATGCATTTTTCAGTTCCCTCTTTGAAATCACAATATGTAACTTGCAAAAATGATTTTTTTTTTGTTTAAGTATTTTGGACCTTCAATTAAAAGATCCTGATGACATAAATTTGGTACATTTCAATGTATTTCTGAAGATATTGTTAAAGTAATGAAAATAATGAAGGGGTGCCAATAATACTGAGCAGGACTGTTAGAGGAAAATGTGTGGATAATGACTGCAGATCATCACATCAGCAGCTCTTTACTTGGTTTCCAACCTGGATTTCAGGTCATGGTATCCAGATGCTCAATTGGAACGAATAATGTAAACGGGTTCCTGTCAAGGTTAAGGCATGAGTTTATCTAATGCTAAGCTATTGCTATTCAGAGTCAGATAGCACACCATCTAATGAGTTGTTGCTCATTGGTGTCAGGGGGATATTTCTGCTTCCATCAACCTCTGCTCCAACTGCTTGTTGCTCTTGCATGAGAATGCAAAGATGCTCCTATAATCTAAACCTTCCTCTCTTTATTACCAATGGTGATGTGCCATAAAATCCAGCACATTTTCCCAACAACTGGCATGGCGCTCTCTGGAATAATGATTCCTTCACATTGAACATATAGGCCTGAACTAATATCCATCTGGTGCTTGAGATGGAAAGAAAATGGGAATGTTAAAGTGAAGGCAATAAAAGGAACGCTAACCTTTAGAGGAGTATCGGATTGAATGGCAGAGTGATTGGATAAGGCAATGGCTGGGAATAGTAATGAAACATTAAAGGCACAATAACGACAGGGGTGCATCGGGAGGAAAAAAGGGGGAGGAGGGGTGCAGCGAGGGAAGGGAAGAGTGATAGATGGTGTAAAGGTGCAGGCTGTTGTCCATAGTGTCCTCTCCTCATTGGACTACCCATCAGGGCTTTCACCGTGTATTTTGTCTTCATGACAACAAAACGAATCCCTGATCATTTATCGTCCACGGTGAGCAAAGGGAGTCTAATTCAGCCTGCGATGAAAAACAAAATTATAGTGTGGGAGAGAACAGGGGATGAGGGAGCGTGACGGCATGAAGCTCATGAATGAAGTGAGTAACGACGGCAGGGCTCCGAAACGACTGATCGAGGAGGGAATGCTGCAAATGAAGGATGAGCTGAGGGAGGAAATTACAATAAGGCTGTGATTCAGAGAGGTGCGGGTGAAAACGGGAGTGAACGAACGGCTAAAGTGATGAAGATATGGATGGCTGCGCAGATGAAATGAGTGATGAGGAGGTTCAGTGGGAAGAAGGTGAAGACAGATGAGATGGAGGGGATGGGGGTTAAAGAAAGGGTGCAATCTCTGCCCTGAAAAGCCTCCAGGAACAACATCAACTGATTCTATGCTTTGAGCGTCAAACATATGACAACTGTTTGAATAGAAAAGCTTTAATCTGTTCAACCCCAAAGTACCGGATTTTGAGTACTCCAACAAAAACGTAAGAAAAAGCAAACTATTCATGTAAGAATATAGTCATGTTGCACATCAAATTAAACAGGAAATTTCAACCACATAAACCAGTTTTACACACACCAAGCGCAACTTCGGCACCAGGCAAATGAATTATCAAATATTAAAATCAGTTTCGCTTTTATTCAAACTTGGGTTGCTTCATTCTACAGAAACGTGGATTTTTGGGATGGCAAGATGTCTTTTATTTCTTTTTTAACATTTAAACTTCAACTACATTGTTACATATGTCATTGGCTTTATGAATACACATAAATGAAAGCGTAATGATTTTTTTTTGGTACATTTATCACAAAACACCGTTTAATAAAGTATATACACACATCTGATCGTCACTGGTGTTCCTTATTGTTACCCATAAGAAAGGTAACACCAGTGACAGTTTCGTAAAAAATGCCCTTTAACAAAATGGCTGCTGCAGAGCATGACACAGCATGTCACTAATCTTGATCTATTCACTAAATTATGTCTTCTAAATACATTTTTATTTGTTTGTTTGCAATTCTCTGCCAATAAAGTTGGTTACACCAGTGACGTCAACTAAAAGCTTCATATGAAATGAGATAAATGTTAATATTTCTGAAAACTGAAAAAGACAATGTTCTTACCAGGGTCCCTCTTCATAGATCTTCAAGAAAGAGGTCAAAGGAAGTCAAGTGATGTCATCAGAGTGATTTCTTTTTCCAAAATAAAAAACTTTTGTCACATGGTGACACCAGTGACATGACTGCAGGGGACGACTACTTTTAAATATATTTTACAATACTTATTTGGCATTTTGTTTTAAAATGTAATTTATATCATATATTTGATAGTTATTTATACATTTTTGTACTTTTTTTTGTTTGTTGTAAAAACATTTTTTTAAACTCAAAATACAGCACTTTCTCTCCATCAATGACTGTGGGGACGAGCACTTTTGTTGTGGTTGGGGTTCTAAATAATTGATTAAAAAGCAAATATTACCAAGCTGATGGCTCCAAATAGTGTGATAGCTGAAATAATATGTTTTTTAAATAAAATACTTAAAAAATCTAACACAAACTGTTTTCTTCAGGAGTAATATATCTCTTAAGGCTAGGGACAGAAAAATGCATGTTTCTGTAGAATGAGCCTTAGAAAAGAGCTCTGGTTGAGTTTTTCCAAACAAAAAATAAAATTATTTATTTTATTTTTCATTATTTTTTTTTCAAAAACTGTCACAGATAAGCAGAAGAAGATAAAAACTGTTGTAATTGAGTGTAATGAATGCCAAAAGTGACATATAAGTGAAACATAAAGTTTTGTACGTCAGAAATTTCAAATGGAACTAATGGGGCCAAACTGTGCCAAGATTGGGCCTGACCACTCTGTAGTAAAACCTCTCTAACTTTGCTCTGCATCACTTTATCAGACTCAGACTTGGCAGAAGAAATGTTCACATATTTTGCCATTCATTCATAGAGCTCATAGGCTGCAACTGCATCATACAAAGAGATATTCAACAAATCTTTATTTTTTGCAAGGATGAAATTTTCAAATGATTCTGACTTCTGTCTTCTTTTACTCTGTCCCATTGACACATATACTGATGATTCCACATCTGGATGAATCTCTCAAGTGTTACTTATTATGACAACAGAATTATTTAAATAGACCTTTTGGTTGCAGAGATACACTCTTTTCTTTATGGGCAAGTCATTTTTCAAGCAGAAGGCTTAAAAAAGGGGCTGAACGGATTATAAGTGTTACTTGAATCAGTTTTCTGCCTCTAAAGTTGAAGATATTCTTTCAGATCATCAACTCCACTGTTTGCTCTTTGACAGTTGCAGGTTGCAATAAACATGCAAATAGATACAAGAGATTGTTCTTACTTTTGACCTAAACCTAACCATTCAGACAACCATTTTAACTGGGACCCAATTTTCCTAATCCCTACGACATCTTTTGGACTAAGTCAAACCAAATACATCTAGAACACACCAGGAGAGCATAAACTTATCCCAAGGAAGCTCACATGTTGCTGTTACATCAATAAGCAACTGCTCCATGATAAGGTTACTATCATAATATGCTGCCTTGACCCCTTTTGGTAGCCAAGGTTGCCCGTCCAGTCTTAATTTAATAGGGCAGTAAATGGCAGAATGATGTATTATGCAGTGCTTTGCGAACAGTTGAAGGTCATGGGCATTCAGTGTTAATTTATTGCCTTACAGCTTATGTGCAGAGATGTCTCCAGACTTTATGAATGTTTTGATGTTTCAGACGATGACATCCCTAAATACTTTGCAAATGTACATGGTTAAACATTCTTAAATTGTTTGACAATTTGCTTGTGCACATCTGTGGTATTTTCATACTAAATCAAAACACACACCTGTTTCCAACTAATCTGTCTACCTGTGGGTTTTCCTAAAAAGTCTTTTTTGACCTTTCCTCAACTTTTGTATCCTTTTGTTTGCCCTGTTAACCTTGCAGAGCAGGTGGTCCTGCCTGATTCATTGTCTGAAATCACGCAGATCCATCTTGCTAAGCTCCAATCTCCAACAACTTCAGAGTCAAAAGCTGCACAGCCCAATTGGGGAAGAGAGCCAGAAACTGAATTGACGAGACGACAGCAGGAAGTGACTGCATATTTAAAAACAATGCCGCCTTCCAAAATGGTTTCTGTGGTTGTGGCTATATCTGGAGTTTTATCAGAAATGAACTCAATTTCTTCTTTAAAAGAGGAGCAAGGAATGTCACATGAAGCTTTCCTTACGGGAAATCATATTTTTTCGTGATGGACGATCAGGAAGCCAGAAAAAGGGGATAACTGCTGGGAAACTGGGAGAGAATGCAGATATCCTCCGCTGATGATGACAGTCGTCAGTGGTAGCCAAGGGTTAGCGAGATATGCTGTCCTTAGAAGTTTAATGGGAGAACTTGATGGATTGTCCTTGATGATGTTCAGGTCACATATAAGTCATACATGGTACATCTGTGTGGTATAATTAAATGTAAGACAATAGATTGAGGACTGAAACGAAAGTTTAAGCTAACAGCGTCTAGCTGCTACGTCATACTGCGGCTTGATATGATTGGTCTGTGATGAGTGTGACTGACAGAATGATTATCCGATCACCACCTGAAGATGTTTTTGAAGGCTTTGCTTCTGAAAACCTTTCCTATGGGCTCTTCTCCAGATGAACTAGTGCAAACAGTTGTTTCAGTAGTTCAAGTTCAAACTGGCAGATGTTTGCATTGTGAGCTTTGATAAAGTCCTAAAGTGTTGGCAGAGGGACTGAAGGCTGGATTTGTGAAGAAATTTGTCCTGAATAGTCAAACTTTCTTATATTAACATTAGCTCAGTCAGACAGACTTTTCATTAGAACTGTGGTGAGTTTGTACTTTACAGTTTCAAGTTCATAAATTAATATGTTCCAGAAATGTGAATTTCTTTTTCAAGAGTGAACTGGAGTTGCCCACTGACATTGCTGGTAAATAAATCTATTTAATGAGAAATAGTTCACTTTCGGAAATTTTATTTGTATGTAATGTGTGTTACTTGTGGGTGGTGGGGGTGGAAGCATATTTACTCACTTAGATTTCTTTTTCTAGCTGCTATAAGTGCATGAGAGTAGGGGGTATATGGCTGGAGGTCATGTGTCAGAAGGGGTACAGGCTGGGAAAAGTTTGGGAACTACTGGACTCGCGAAATATTTCCCGGTGGTGATGTGGATCTGTCTATCTGGGGTGTTGGGTTACAGCCCTGTCTCAGTTATTTTGGAATGCGTTTTTTAATATCAGATTCAAAATTATGGCCCTTTTCCACTAGCACGCCTTGGCCCTACTCTACTCAGCCCTACTCAATTTGCAGTATGTTTCCACTAGCCTGGTACCTCCTAAAGCAAGCTAGTTTTAGTACCTACTCCGCTCTGGTTCCAAGCGAGCTGAGTCGACACTAAAAGATGACGTCACCGACTGCCGGCTACTGATTGGTCAGACAATGTCATCACTGATGAGTCATAAGCGCGACGACCTAGCATGCTAGCGGTAGCTAACATTAGCTTACCCTCATACGTCTTTTCTTTGCAGCTCGATTGCTCTCGTCCTCGGCTTTATTCTGTTGTAGAGCTTCCAAAACTCTCCTGTGCTTCTCAAGGGGTATTTCTTCTTGCCACCTGCAGCCTTCTTCTGCTTTCCTTTTTTACTTAGTTTGTGACAAAAAGGCACAGATTGTTGTGTTGCGCTCAAAATGACGTCACTGCAGTGCTGCTCAGCTGTTTACAGCGACACTGCTCGCCGTTGGGCAAGCAACTGGGGCTAATGGAAAAGCAGCACAAGGCGAGTAGAGTAGAGTAGGGCTAATGGAAAAGGGCCATTAATGAATACATTCTGTTTTCATTGACACAATGTCCCAGCTTCATTGGAACTGGGGTTTGTACGTAGTTTGACAAAACTTGACACATAGCTCTCCATGTCCTTAATGGATCTTTTAACTTGCTATTAAAAATTAAAGTTGTAGTTCTGGAAGTTCAGACTTTACAGGAATAGAACAGAATGTTCTTCTCGTTTCCTGTTTCTGCCTTTTAGTTCTTAACAGAACAATGGCATTTCAAAGGTCAAAGAAACTCAAGCTCCTTTTCTTTTCCATGTATTTTTCATTTCAGCTCTTTCTTCGTGGCCCATTAAACTTTATTTTATAACCAAGACGACTGAAGCCATTATATTCAGTTTTGAAAAGAAGCTCCAAACAGAACAGACATTCCTTTACAGCCTACGCGCGGTGAGTCATTAGTACTCTAAAACTATTGTACTGTATTCTCCACAAAAACACCATCAAAGCTGCTGCACCTCACGCCTGACAGGCCAAACCCATGTTGCCATCTGCCTCTCAATCACTACAGCGAGGAGAAAACCACAACACGGCATCGCTTTCAACTGCCCCATAAATAAAGGATAAATCTACTCAGAGAATTGATTTCTGAAGCCTGCGGGCCTCGCTCTCTCCATGTTTAATGACAAACCCTTGTCTTTCGTTCTGCCTGATCTTCCAACTTGTCATCCCGACCTCTGGAATATTGATAAAATCTGTTCGGCGGCTGTTTCCCTGCCCCTTTGACCCGTCTTGATCCGTCTCTGAGGACATGATCCAGGGCAGCGTGCGGCAAACGTGTTGGCTCCTGGCGGTCTAATAAAAGAAACTCCTCGCAGGAAGTGACACTCGTCCCCCGCAGAGGCACAAAAGCCTCCCCGTGTTTTTGCCTCTGCAGTCTGTCTGCATAAACAAATGCAAATCAGCAGCTCACGCCCACTTTACACCACGTAGTTTCTTAATTACTTTGCTCTTTGGCTTTATCTCTCACAAAAAAAAAGTGTCAACGGTGCAGGATGAACGCAGGGAGGAGTATTTCTCTGGTGATTACTCCTGTCTGCAGCACTGATGCACAGGAAAGACGAGGAGAAGACTTTATCCAGACAGGCTTTTACGAGTTCATCAATAGTATCTCTCTGCAGGGAGTAATCAGCCTGAGAGGAAATTTCGATTGCAATGCTGGTTTGTATAATGAGTCCGTTAATAAGGATTTATCAGGCTTCCTCATTATGGAGAATCTGGAGAAATGGATTTACTATCTGGTCTTTGTATGTTTAGGGTGAATCAATTTGTTATAATTTGCTTTTCTGTACTGCAAAGGTTGGTATTTATTTTGAATCAACAAGTAAATCTGCTTGTCTAGTTTCAGATCTTTGGATGGGCCTGAGTCTCAGTCTCAGTTGTAGAAGCCTGAGTATCTTGCGGCCTTATATGCGAGTCAGGGTAAATTGTTCGTAAAAATAGCTGCTGGTTTGACAACACATCAGCTGTGGAAAACCAAAGCCTGGGGAAGGTTCTTGTAGACATTTTGCTGCCTGTGAAGTCTTCGAAGTTCTAAAACTGGCTAAGACCAAAGCTCTACTAACTCTTAAAACCTTGGAGTTATTTTGATGTAGATCAGTAGTCTCCAGTTTTTTTGTACCATTGCCTTGTTTCATGTAAATCAATAAAGTCACGGACCAGCCTTTGTTGGGGTTGGCGATGGAGGGGATATGTGAAAAAAAACACATGTTGTACATAGTACAAGTCACAATACGAAGGGTTTAGTGGAAGCTGGGCCTGTCACGATAACAAATTATGCTGGATGATAATTGTCCCAAAAATTATTGCCGGGAAACAATATTACTGTCAACATTGTTTTGAAACATCATTTTTTTCATTAATGTAATTATAATATATGTTGTAATAAAATGAATACACTGTATCAAATCAATAAACTTTAATTTCTTTGAGTATTTAACTGTAATTGGAAGGTCAAGAGCTTTTTATTGAAATACAATAAACAAACAATGAAATAAATTTGACAAACAAAAAAAGAGAAAAAAAAAGATGAAAATTAAATGGACTCTCTTTTGGTAAAAATTGCATGTAAATAAAAATCATTGTTACAATCAAAAACAATGAAAAATAGACCCCGTCTCTGTAAAATAAAAAAAAAACTCCAATAAAACACACAACAATAAAAAACAATAAATAAATGGGAGTTTTTACAGTTCCTGAATTGTTTGAGACATGTACGTTCTTCCAGGCAATTTGTTCTGTCTGTCTAATGTTTGTAACGATTCTCGAAATGCTGGCTGTTCAACTGTATTGAAGGGTTGCATTTCTTTTGCAATGTAGCGAACAACACTGTCTGTGAGCACACCATTTTGCTCTGTTTTATTTATATTTACTCTGCCGACCAAACGCCTCAGTAAGCATTGACTGTCAGGACAAAGGCTCTGCTGCACCTCCCCTTCTTTTTCTTTGTCGTCACTACTTTCAAAAAAATTCAACATATCAGCTCGTCGGTGTTCATGAGCTCTCACCTTGTTCATTCTATTTAAAACCAAAATATTCACACACTGGGGCTGTGGCATTCAGCTTAGGAACCATCGCTTTTGTGCCTTCATTCATATCAGAGTTTGTTTCCTTGTTACTCCTCATGATGCTCACTTCAGCTCTGTGTGTGCGCACGTGCGAGCGGCCCCGCCTCCCCTACATTGACTGAATGAATCACAGATGCTCTCTCCGCTATAAATTTGCTAAATCCGCTATAGAACCAATGCATCAAGGTGTTGAGAAAGTTGCACAAAGTGACCCATCTTCTCATACAGCCTGTTTGGTAGAAAGAGAGGAGGAAAACAAACATGCATGCACATGTCAATTTATCGAGGCCGGCAAACTTTCCGAGTACGTTTTTATTTATCGTACGGTTAATTGATTTAATGATTATGTGACAAGCCTAGTGGGAGCCATGGAGATTTTTTGTTTGGTTTAGCCAGAACTGTGCTTAGAGTGCCTGTATCCACACACTTTTGGTACCAAGGTCCACAGTGTAAGGTTTTGAAAATGTTTTGATATCCATCTCCGCTAAAACAGGAATCACTGTTTTCAGGGATAACAATAACACGTGGCGCATGCACAGTAATTTCAGATGATGGTTGCGTGAACACATAGGAACAACAGCTTTGACCATATACCAAGCGACGTGTGCTGCTTACTGTGCTTGGTTTGTTACCCAGACAAATATATCGAAACAGATTTGTTATCCAGACAAGGAGCTCATGCACCTTCATGCGTTCACTCACCGTTGTTGTCTTTGCAAAGTTTGTTCTCACCAGAAAGTGTACTCATGTTTCAGCATCACTGTTTCACAACAAACATACAGTGCAAACTACCTTTCAGTTTCCAGTGACATCGTTGTTATGTAAAACCTTACTGAGAACATTCATCAGGAATCACTCTGTTTCCATCAGCTTTTCAACGACGTTTAGGAACACAGTCACCTAAGAGCCACCGTTAGATCTTTCTGTGCATGGAGGAAAATGCCGTAAAAACATTCCTCCAGAGTAATGCAGTTCCACATATGTGCAGAGTCAAACATTTACAGCTGCATCCAGAGCACAGGTGGAGGGCATTACTGCAAAAGTGAATTTATTACAAGTTGTACTTTTCTGTTTATGACAGCCGTGAGTGGGACAGACAGATGTGCAAGGATCCAGTCTTCCTTTTAAGTAAAATGCCCTTTGATCCCAGTATTTTATTCTCTGAAAAGCAGGTTCTGTCAAACAAATCAAACACTTGAAACATACAGGGAGCACAAACCTCCACCACATGGGCACTGACGATCAGTGGCCGCCCAGCTGACTCCTTAGGTTGGGTCATTTAATCATTGTATTTGGTCCACAGACACAACGAAAAAGTGTCAGCAGTCACCTCCAGTCAAATCAGGTTAGAAATCTTGAGGTAATAATGGTCTCAGACTTCTTTAACAGCCACATCAAATCAATCAGCTGCTTTCACCAGCAAAACATTGCCAAAATTATAAAGTAGTCTAAACCTGACTTGGAGAGACTAATCCATGTATTTGTCTCTCGTAAGTTTAACTACTACTAGAGCCTGTCCAAGTGTTTGCCAAAGCATTTAGTAAGCCTCTGTTTTTTAAAGCCCTATATTGATAGAGGTATTATTATTATTATGGTGGGAATCCTGCCTGAACGAGCCCTATGCACGGTTAAATTTCCATTCAATTTCAAAGGCAGCTTGAAAAACAAATGACTCCTTTGACATTTTCAAGGATCACCTTTACCATTTTTCAGCATCACTGCAGTCTTTTGGAGATATTGATTTCTATGCTCCTACTACATGTCTTTGGAGACATATCTTTATTATTTTCTGGGATGCACATACCTTTCATTTGAATGAATGCATTTTACTTTCCTGTCCTCTCGGTTGTTTGCATTTGTCCTGTTATTTATCTGTGATGTAGCTTCGAGGCTGCCATTGTCATAAAAAGCACATTTTTCTCAGGAGTGGAGTGTTGAAATCTGCAGCAGTTTTGTGACTGCATCTGGCCGAATCCACATGAAGACAAAATGTTTAACAGTTTCAGAAACGATTGTCATAATGACGAAGGCGTCTCACAAAATGTGTGTGTCTACATGAATCCACTCGATATGCATGAAAACGCTGTAAAACACATGCCAGACCTCTAGGGGTGCTGTAACAATATGACGGAAACAAGCGAAAACAGACGGAAAAACAGTGGGCATGCGCACTTGCGGCAAAAGTTGTAAACTATGATGATTGAGAAGAAGGGGATTTTGCGGCAACAGGGATAGTAGGGTCACTAGCTTCATTAGCACATATGCTCCACCGTATGCCGGCATTGTTGTCATTGCCGCGTGTGGCGCATGCGTGTCAATGAGGATATGAAACTATGACGTAAGCGTATCTGAAAAGTTGCAGAGAGCCAGTAATACGAAATATGGCATTTCAAAATCTTTCCCCCCTGGAACCTAGTTTCAAAAATGATTGTTTACAGACCCTCAAAACGCCGTCTTCATATGGATGATTCGCAGATTCGGCAAAAAATCAATGCGCTTGGACCTCGGTTTGTCTTTGTGTGGATGGGGCCTCAGTTTGCAGCAAGACTCATCATTGACTTTTAATGCTGCATTCATTCACGAGCGATCCAGCTACCAAAACTGCGTCACCCACTGACGTATCGTCACATATCCATCAATACCTCATTTTGGTCACTATTCCCATCGGCCGTCGCTCGGTAACTTGACGTCCGCTCGGGTTTCACTGTGATCATATCATATTTCATATAATACGATGTATAAGCGGACATTAATCCAACTGTATCATTTCACTCACTTATCAACCACAAAACACTGTAGCTGATGCCATGCAGCAGCATCATCTGTGAGTTTCCCGCGGTCTAATGTCCTCACTGACTAATGTTTCCCACATGGACATGGATTGTTCCTCTGTAGTCCGGATGAATAACTGTCTGGTCTAGGGCAGGGGTGGGCAACTTTAATTACTAAGAGGGCCACATAAAACCATTTTTCCCAGCCTGAGGGGCACATTGTTACAAATTTTCAGAAACTCTCGATGAGGAAAAAGAATGTTGGATAAACAACAAATGAGAATATAAAATTGCCATAAAATCAGAATACCAATATTTATATATTAGAACATAAATACAAGTTATTATGCATAATAAGATGAGCTTGACATAGAATTCAAGCAAATTTAGCTAATATACATGGAATTAAAGCCAATAAAGCTTTTTCAAATCAATAAAATAATGAGTGTTAATCAAGTTTTTAAAGCTCAAATATTTTGATTCTGCCATTTTTTAGATATAGTGTTGAGTAATGCTTGATATAATGTTCAAAGATTTCATAAAAGAGATTTAGAGACACTATTACAGAAAAGTAAGGTCATAAAAAACTTACATAAGCCAATAAAATATCAGTCTAGATTATATACATTATTTCTATTGGATATCTGGGTTTTCTTCATATTTACAACTGCTGGTTGGGAATGAATGGCGGGCCACATTTAGTGAGGTGGAGGGCCGCACTTTGCCCCCGGGCCTGCCCCTTGTCCACCCCTGCTCTAGGGTACCGTCACACGTGCACACACCGCTGATTGACTGTTGTCGCACATCGTCATCGCCTGAAAAAAATCAATTTTTTTTTTTTTTTTTTTTTTACTATCGCGCGACAAGCTATGTAGTAGTTTGAAAAGCAGCTGTCGCAGGGTTAGCCCCACCCCATCCGGCTGTACATTGACTGTGCATGGAGAGTGATCGCCGAGGTAGTACAAGTAGCGTGCGGTGTGAACGCACCTTTAACCTCACTGGGGGAAATATCAAACATCACACTGACATATTACAGAATTAAAGTGTGATGATTATCTGAAAATATGATAAAGGATGTTCCTTTATGTGTTTAATCGTTTCCTGGTGTTTTAATTTTTTTGTCAATATCAGTCTTTCAATGCAGATTTTTAGATGACTTGGAAACTGGATAAACTCCCTCTGGTTGTGGGTTTCTTCCAAGCAAACTGTTCGTATAAGTCACATGTTTGGTTCAAGTATGTGTAAAAACAAGAAAAATGTCATTGCAGGTCAGGAGCGCAGTGCAGAAGGCTTCTTGCCAACACTCACTCGACGTGCTGACTTCCCATCTCTGTCTGAGTGTGCGCCAGACGCCACACACATCTGCTTCAGAGCCTGTTAGGGTGTAACTGGCATATGACTCGGCTCTGCTCAGACTTTCTCCACCTTTCCGCTTAGAGATCAAGCGCCTTCACTGAAGCATTGAAAATAAACTACTCTGATTTGTGTTCTGATGCTTACCGTGTGCGATCCTGCAGTCACTGAGTTGTGATGATTGATTGAAAACATTGAGATCAGTGGCTTCTGCGCTGAGGTGGGGAAACCTATCCAGCTGTGAGGTATTAAAAACCGGTTAGAGGCCCCGGCCCCCCCACAGAGCCTCAGCAGCAGCTGTCAAACAGTGACAGAAGTTAATCTGACAGTCATTATTCAGCTCAATCCTAAGGTTCTGGGGTTTGATTTCATAGAACATAGCACAAAAACCCACAAAACATGCTCATCTTACAAAAATTCTGCTTTGGCAGTGATGCTGTGTGCCCATCTCACCCCTTCAGGTCTGTTTTTATGCAAGATTTCACCCTCTTCAAGTCTGCCTTTCAGCCTTTCATTTTGGCTGTAACAGATGTTTCAGCTTCAAGAGAGTGAACCAACCATTGGAGGGGAGAAGATAAATACGTGGTGTAAATAATGAGGAGCCAGATGCACAAGTCCACAGACAAATAAATGATGGACAGCCGAAGAGTAGGAGTGCAGAGGAAGACAGAAAGCGTGAACTGAATGCACATGAGGGAGAAGAAGGGAGGGCAACATCTGGGGAAGACAGTGAAGGCAAGAAGGATAAAGAGGAGGTTAAAATAAGAGATATTTTACAAAAGCCCTTTAAGCATTTGTGTAGAATGTAGAAGAATGTTGATTAGTCATTACCTTGACATTTGACCCATGACTCACAAATAACTCGTGAGATAAAATGGATATTTGTTCAGCTTTTGATTAAAGAAAAAATCCCTGAAAGCATTCTTGACATATCATCCTGGAGTCCCGTAGAAACCTTGGCCAAGTTTGTTGGAAAATTCTTGGAAAATGTGTCATGTATTGTGTTCAATAGCAATGAATGACCAGCGAAAAAACTATTCTGGGAAAAATGTTTGGACAACTATGCAACATATTCTTAGTCGTCGGATCCCACCAACATGTTTGCCTATTTAGCTGTCGACTTGGCAGTAAATGGCAAGTATCTTTTGATTTTATGACATTGGTTTAAGAACCTAATTACACAAAATTGATTGAAATTTGACCCACCTTTAGTAGATAATTGGTTGAGTATTATTAAGTAAATTTGTTAGATGGAAAGACTTCTTCCCTCTTAGACTTTTAAAAGACCTTTTTTCGGCAAGGTGGGTACAGTAGGATTTGTTTCCCCAAGACTAGAAAGATACTGTATGTTTGGGGCTCTCTCCACCATTTTTTTTTGAAAGTTTCGGGCCAGATCCACAAAGAACTGATTGCTCCTGCTAATAGCGCCAAAATTAGCTCACTCATTCTGCCCATTTTTAGCGCCATATCCTCAAAAGAATTTGCTCTTATCATATGCCGGTGCTAACACGCCCACACAGTTTGGAATCTGAGCGCACTTTGCACCTCTGGTCGCAAAATAAATGCAGAAAATACAACTCAAATGACCAAAAAGTGGTCAAGGGGGTCATAGAGGTTTTAACAGACTGTATTTAGACTAAGTATTTATGTTTACCTAAAAATGGTGGAATGGTCGCAGAGACGAACACAGTTGGCTATAGTACTATCATCCTTGATGTCGTCTACTAGCGCAAGGATCATGTGGCCTGGTAACCGCTCTCTGCAAATGATTTCATTGTCACTTAAAGGTGCTATGAGGAGAATCTGTTTCCAGCGACATTAAGACTCTGCTACCCATGAGCACGTGCGACAACTGTCGTAAAGACGAAAAGCGTTCATTTTATTTGTTTTATTTGTTTGCTGTGATGCCAATGAATGCAGCTCGGGCCTTCCTCAGAACTCTGCATTGCTTTACAACTTCTTTTTTCAACAACTTACAGGATGCAAAGCGATGAGGTAATGTATCTCTTTCTGGTTATGTAGCAGTAGTTTTTGATGTGTGACAACAAGCAAATTTTGGAAAACTAAGTCTGTAGTTTTGTAGCCGGCTATATATCGCTACTTAAAGCCCGGTGCTCTAAGATGTGTCCGAACAATATAAATTTGCCTTAGTTTGAATTGTCTTGTTCCCGAAGTTGAGTATCCAGGCCAGTCCAGCCCTGTCCAACCTGACCGCGAAGCTAAGGAATAGCATTTATAGATAACCTATTTTGATGCTATAAAACTCATCTTAAAGTGTGTATTTCGATCAGGCGTATATCTAAAAGTGAGACTTTTTTGTAATTTCTTAGAAATTCCTCATAGTATCTTTAAATCAAAATGCGATACTCTCCTCTGATAAATTCTTTCTTGTGCATGCCGGCCATTTCACCTGCCACAGTGCCTTTACCTGGCTACAATCACTGCTGCCATGGTTACCTGAGAGTCCTGGCATGACAGCCCTTATATAGGCTCTGCTCCACAGTTACCACCAACTCAGTGCAATTTGCAAGAGAGAGAGAGTGAGAGAGGGAGGAAGAGAAATTGTGCAGATTTAATACATGAGCCTCACTGGTGTTAAATAGCACCACTTTACTGCCTGCGGCAATTAACGCTGGTCTTTGTGGATTGGGTGGTATTTGCAATGAGGCTTTTTTTGCATAGGAATGGGCAATTTTAGGAATATTCCCTAGTTTACATATGCAGTGAGGAGTGGCGGTGCAGTTTATGTTCAGTTTGTGTGCATTTCACCATTTGTGTATGCTTTGTGGACGGCACACAATTTTTGTCTGTCATTTGCACAGGTTTAGCGTTCACAAAAGCAGTGCAACCCTTTTGATCCTTTGTTTCTAATCCGTATATTCTGTATGATTCTGGCTGAGTGAGAAGTTTCTTGGACCCTTTGTGTGCTCACCATCGTGAACATTGTAGTAAACTGGATACTGGAAGTTTGTTGTGGACTGGTAACAAAGTTCATGCACTGTGCTTAGTTGTTTGTTGCTTTTTATGTATGCATTTGCGAAATGCTGGACACTACACATAAAAATTCAGAGGTCTTCAAACTCAGGAGTTAGTGAATGAGTGACAGATGAATGCCATAAAACAAAATAGCAATACGTGTGCTGATATACCCCATAGCTGTTGTAATAATGGAAGGAAACTTTCCCACACTCCGGGTAAGATTTATGACCACTGAAAGAAACATTTGATTTGCACATGTCATTTGTTTACAACTTTGGACTGCAACAGACTTTTGCCATGTGAACACAAATGAACCAAGTGACAACAGAAACAATTGTGTTGATTTTACCCCCGAATCGGAACAAAGCAATCGAGCCATCGGTGTGAATACATCTTTAATTTCTCTTTGGAAGAGTGAAGCCTATGATACAGGATAAAGAAGAAAATGGGTTATCAAAAAGTAAAAATGAGTTTAAAAAATTGATATGAAAAAAAATGTAAATAAATCAAAATAGAAAAATTCCTACTGGTTGGCTATTGCTTCGTCCTATCTTCAATCTTCCTGTTACTCCGCCTCCCCCTGATTGAGGAATTGTACAGTGATGGCCTTAGGGACAAAGGAGTTTCTCAGCCTGTTGATCCTCTTTGCATTTGTCAGTGTTGCTGACTCAGTTTTGCTCAGCCAAGGGTTAAAAGATTGACATTAGGAAAAGGGAGAAGGACGTCTGATTAGCAGGCGATGAGCTCTCCAGTTAGAAAATCAATAAAGGCGAGCAAGTCCAACCTTTCACCCCGAGAGAAGGTGGCAGCAGACAAAGTCATCAGAGTGTGTCTTTTTGCAGATGACGGCGTTTTCTCCGCCTCACATCCCCTGTGTTTATACACCCCTCTCTCCCTCCACCATATGGACGTCCCTGCTGTGGATCTTTCTCCCTCTTTCGTTCAAAGTGTAATGTGCTGTGGCCGACGAGCAGACTGGGCTGGTGGCACGCGATGAGAGGGGAGGTGATGCGACGCTGGGCCGCAGATTGCTTTTTCGCCTCTTCTGCCTCCCACGTTGTTCCGAGAAGTCTTTTTTTCACACTTGAACCACTCTGCTTGGTCATTTTCTTCATCAAACGCCAACTTCAAGTCACGAGTTAGTCGTTCTAATCTTTCCTCACAGTGATTTCACCATCCAACTCACTTCATCTCTTGTGTTTGCTGGTTATGTCGCTGTAACAAGACACATGAGCATCTTCTCGTTAGTGCCTCTTTGCACATGCCAGTAAACATGCATGGGTGAACGCACAGACTGACACAAACACAAACACAGCAGGGATCCCTCGGGTGGTTTTACTCATGCAAATCTGCTCTGTTTATTTAGCCCTCCAATCACGCAATGTTGTCTTTAAACGCTGCACGTGTGTTTGTCCGTGTACACTGGTTTGCATAATACGCTTAATAGAGTCCATACATGTGTGTGTTTGGGTGCATTAATGGATCAAGTTTGGCTTTGTGATGATGGTTCAAAGCATGGATCATCAACTACAAACTCAAATTCCAGTTGACTTGGGAAACTGTAAAAAAACAGAATAGGACATCCTTATCACAATGAAAAAACAAGATATTCTAGATTCAATAGATTCCAAAATTCAAGATATTTTATTGATAGTTTTATATCATTACTATTACTATTGTTTTCTTTTATTATTTTATTTATTTTCCTATTTACTTATTTTACCCTACAGTATTTCTAATGACTTGTGATTTTTAACTATAATTGTAGTTTTAGCTCCTGTTTTTCCCTATTTTTAATTCAAGATTGCGTTACCTCAGTCCTTTAATTCTATTTTCTGTAGAATTTCCACTTTCTGTCTTTGTGTGTTTGACTGAGTGTGTGCATTGAATGTGGATTGAGGGGTGATGAGGTCTTATATTTTTATTTTATGCAATTTTGCAAGTTCTACTTTTTATTTCACTTATTTTATTTTATTTATGTCCCATGTAAAGCACTTTGTATAACAAAGTTCTATATAAAATGTGCTATACAAATAAAGTTTGATTGATTGACATTCAATGGTCAAACTTATAAACTTTGTGCAAATGTCCCCTTTTTAAATCTGATGCATGCAGCAGGCAGTTGCTTGGTTCAGAAGAACTTGGGTTGAGGACTAAAGGGTGGCCAGTTCAAGTCCAGACCGAACCATGTTTGAAAGTTGTTTTGGCAGCTGACTTCCTGGGCACTGCTTAAGTGCTCTTGAGCAGGGCACTTAACCCCACATACTGCTCTGCCCAATCACGGCAGAGAGGCGGAAACTGAAGGCGTGACAATGGCAGGAAGTGACTGCACGTTTGAAAACAGTCTCTGGGGATGTGGCGATATCTGTGGTTTTATCAGTCTTAATTTCTTCTTTAAAAGAGGAGCAAAGAACATCACTTAAAGCTTTTCTTCTTTTGCCCAGCAAACTTTTCCACCTTGTATCAGTCAGCACATTACTTTCATGGCTGATGAAAGTCATGATCCACAACCAGAAGACTGATTCAACTCCAAACCCTCAGCACAGCGTTTTTGTTTTAAACTAATAGTAATAATAATAATACATTTTATTTAAAAGCGCCTTTCAAAACACCCAAGGACACTGTACAGGATAAAACAACAACAACAATAAAATCAACAAAACAATAGAACTATAAAATCAGCAAAGTGTAACAGACAGTGATGGAGTGGAATATTCATGGTAAGGAATATGTAGTTCGTAACAGGTGGGTTTTGAGTCCGGATTTAAAAAGAGACAGGGAGGTCAGATTTCTGAGGTCCGGTGGGAGAGAGTTCCAGAGCTGTATTACGTATTTTATCCTCTTTCCTTATGTCTTCCCGTATTGGTATTCTCCTGTAAATCTCCCGTGTAATGATATAATAATAAAAACATTCCTCTGCCTCTCCAAACTGAGCTCTGTCACTAGTCTGAATGGGGCGATAATGCTCCAAATGATGGATGCCAACCGCTGTTAAACCGAAGAAGAAGAAAAAGCCTCATGAGAACGTCCACCTGCAGTAGCCTGGGTGGCAGCTGTCACGAGATCAGAGCCAACAGAACAAACCAGAAAAACAAAGTGTTTGTTTTAGATTTCTTGTACACCTGTCTTAAAATGTGAGGGATATTGGACCTTGGTTGGGGTTGTGGGACAGCCCACAGCGGGCTTCCCTTAATTTAAAAGCCAAAACTTGACAGGTAAGCATTCTTCTGTGGACTCTGATCCCTCTCAACTCGGCTACACGCACTGAATCAAAGTCTGTGCACGCCGGCAAAATGTACGCGCAGAAGGTGGGCAGAACAGCGACGGGATTTGATTGGTTTAAAATGTGGGTTCCAAAGGTTTTATTGGTTGGTGTTTTCCCTGTTTTACTCCTGCTGTAGATGGTGGATATTTTGCGCTCTATTTTATGAACACATTGTGAATTGACTGCCATCGGGTCATAAAGACCATTTTAACCAGTATGACAAAAAGTGCATCTAGATCAGATTACCAACCCTAGCTTTAAGTCCACTTGTCTCCTCTTACCTCCCTTCCTTCAACCTCACACCCAACACAGCATCGTGTGGATTTGCTGTTCATCATGAGACTGGGATCCACATTCAGGATTTCCTGCTGATTAACAGAGGGTTTTTCTTGCTGCCATGATGGAGGGATTCATGATTGGCCGTATGGATTCATATTGGGTGTTGGATGTGCATATATGTATTTGTGCATTTTTATATGTATATATGTATCCATGCATATATGTGTATCCATAAAATGAAGAGTTTATTCTCTATTGTAAAGTGTCTTGAGAGAACAGTTGTTGTGAATTGGCAATATGCAAATAAAGATTGATTGATCACCAGCCTAAGTCAGCAACACCTTTGTGGACCAGTGAATTTCTGTCAAACAAATCGAACAGTTGAAGTGCACAAGGAGCACAAACCTCCAACTGGACATTTACAGTCAGTGGCCGCCCAGCTGAATCCCTCGGTCCTTAGATTGGGTCGTTTATGTTGGGTGGGTTTGTTGTTGTTTGGGTTCATGTGCTTTGCTCTGATGTATTTGTCCATGCGTTTTCCAAAGCATTTAGTAAGCCTCTGTTTTTAAAAGCCCTATATTGATTAAGGTATTATTATTATTATGGCGGCAATCCTGCCTGAATGAGCCCTACGCTCGGTTAAATTTCTACTCCATGTGAAAGGCAGCTTTAAAGAGAAGTGACTCCCTTGACATTTTTCAAGGATCACCTTTACCATTTTTCAGCATCACTGCAGTCTTTTGGAGATATTGATAACTACACACCTACGATTTAGACAATCCACAACTCTTTGGAGACATATCTTTATTATTTTCTTGGATGCACACACCTTTTATTTGAATGATTGCACTTTACTTTCTATCCACTTCATCTGCCTCTCAGTTGTTTGCATCTGTCCTGTTATTTATCTGTTATTCAGCTTCGAGACTGCCATTGTCATAAAAAGCACATTTTCTCAGGAGTTGAGTGTTGAAATCTCCAGCTTTTGCGGCTATATCAGTTTGCAGCAACATTCATTATTGATTTTTAAACCTCACCGGGGGAAATATCAAACACCACACTGACATATCACTGAATAAAAGTGCGATGATTATCTGAAAAGTATGAGAGACAAAGACAGAGATGAAGCAGACTGTATTCAAAGCCTCATTAGCCTGCACATTTCCACCAAGGCCTGCTACAGTAAATGGGATCGAGTACACCATCTTTAATGGCCGTGCGCGCACAAACACAATGCGGCATAATGGTTATTGACATCTGCACATTCAGCCTATTGATGCATATGCAATTACAGGCTGTTTTGTCCCCCCAGAAGGACATCACTGCTACTTTGTGACCATTTTTTGCTCTGTGTGGGCTGAGAACACATGCACACAATTAGCAGCCCTGCACTTATTGTAGTTTCATGAGAGTGTGTATCGTCCCCAAGAAACCAGAGCCAGCATGCTTGGCTTCTTTAGGAGGAATTAATTGCAATTAGGTGGAGCAAATTAGACCAGGACCAAATTTAAGGATTATATCACTGCAGGAAATTGCACCATTTTCCGTTATAAATACTGTTGTGTAACCTTGTAGAGTAGATGGACCTGCCTGATTCATTGTCTGAAATCACAAAGATCCATCTGGCCAAGCTTAGGTCCCCTACAACTTCATGGCCAAAAGCCAGAATCAGGGAAGAGAGGTGGATGGTGATGACATGCTGACGTCAGGAAGCGACTGGGTTTTTGCTGTCTTCATGGATGTGATGTACCGGTAATTGTATCAGAAATTGACTCAATTCTTCTTTAAAAGAGGAGCAAAGAAGCTCACTTAAACTTTGCCTTTGGGAAATCATGATTTTGCTCTTCCCCCAGCCAGGGATCACTGCTGGAAAACTGGGCAAGATGCGGAAATACTCCGAGCGATGCCCATTAGCATATGGTAGTGATGGTTACTCAACGACATCTGGCAAAATTTGCTGTTCTCAGAAGTTTACTGGGAGAACTTGGTGGATTGTCGTTGACATGTCCCATATAAGTGGTAGATCACATATCTGTGTGGTATAATTTATGTAAGACAACAGATTAAGTACTATAACACAGTTTAAGCTAACAGCTTGCAACAGGGTCTAGCTGCTACGTCATACATGTGGCTTGATATGATTGGTCTGTGACGAGTGTGACTGACAGAATGATCGTCCAATCACCAGCTGCAGCTGTTTTTTTAAGGTTCTATGGGTCCTTCTCCAGATGGACTACTGAAAGACATGTTGAGCTGTCTAGCGTGTCAGGTTGACTACTGTGTGAATAACAAAGTCATGAATGGGTAAATGTATTTTGGGATATAAATAATAATAATAATAATAACTCGAATTTATATAGCGCCTTTCAAAAAACCCAAGGCACTTAACAAACAGAAATAAACACATTAATGGCCAAAAGCCTCCATGAAAAAGTGTCTCTTCAGTGCAGGCTTAAAGCTATGGTCTACGATTTGGAAGCTTTGTACATATTAATAACACCGTTTATAAGGCTGTTATGGTCCTATGGTCCTATCTACACAGTATAAAGACCAAAAAGAACAAAAAAAATCCATTCAGTATATCCGCTGAAAAGCTGCATACTAGCTGACCAATCAAACCTAAGAACCTGCGACTATTAATTGGTCCGTGAGTTAGTCCATGAGTCCATCCAATCCTCGTCTCCCTCGCTACGCAGTACTCAGCGTCTTGCCCATGGTCCCGCCTCCTCCCCTCTACCTCCGGCGAGCAGCTAGCAGCGTTAGCTACTGAACTATCATGGAGCCGGAAAAGCCTAGCGCCGAGACCGAAGCCGCCTCCCTCTCCCGCGGGGCCCAACGGAGCTCTGCCCGCGGATTGAGGCCTGTTAGCGGGCTAACGGCTAACGAATAGCCTCAGCCGGCCGTCAGACCTTCAGCATCGGCCATTTCGCCCCTGGTTGATCAGGTAATGGCTTTGTTTACTACAGTGGGAGATGTCTGCTGAATAACTCTGGTTAGTTTGTGCCTGCACGGGCTAATAACTTGTAGCGGAGCAGGTTAGCCTGTTAGCCGCTAATCGTTAGCACTGTAAGCTGAGCTGGGGAGGACAGGCTGAGAAAGATAAATCCTCCCCCACACTCGGCTCCGCTCTGGCGGCGCCAGACCCGCATTGCCGCCGGTCCAGTTGAAATGGCTACTGCTGTGTGTTATAATGGAGATGTCTGTCGTGTTTGATACTTTCAGTTGAGCTGAGCTGTTTTTGATTGAGTTTGCTGCTGATATATTGTGCTAGTCGCTCGTAGCTCAGTCCGAGGGGGCTTTATGAGGCGTCATGAGCTGGAGGCGGGATCTTGGAACACGGAGGGGAGAGGTGAGGGAAGGAGGGGCAGGCTGCGGTTTCAAATCGTAGACCACAGCTTTAAATGAGTGCAGTGTTTGTAACTGACAAATAGCCAAGGGGAGAGAGTTCCAGAGGGTTGGAGCAGCCACACTGAAAGCTCTGTCGCCAAGGGTCCATTTTGTGTTTGTGGGTACTGAGAGGAGCCCGAGGTCTGCAGATCTCAGGTTCCGCATCGGGGAGTAGTCCTCGAGGAGATCTGACAGGTACTGTGGGGCTAGGGCATGGAGAGCTTTATAGGTGAGGATGAGCAGTTTGTATTTAATGCGGAACTTGACAGGGAGCCAGTGGAGGCGTTTGAGGGTGGGGGTGATGTGCTGCCAGGGTTTGGTGCGAGTGAGCACCCTGGCAACTGAGTTTTGTACATACTGCAGTCTGTCCAGGGTGGTGTTGGGGAGTCCGTACAAGAGACCATTGCAGTAATCCAGACGAGAGGAGATGAAGGAGTGGATGAGGGTCTCAGAGGCAGAATCTGAGAGTGATTGCCGGATTCGGGAAATGTTTCTGAGGTGAAAGAAGGTGGATTTGGTTATGGATTTTATGTGGGATTGGTAGGAGAGGGTAGAGTCCAGGATGACACCCAAGTTGCGGACCACAGGGGATGGAGAGATGGAGCAGCCATCCACCTGGAGGAGAAAATCTCCGACCTTCTGAAGCTGCGCCTTGGGACCCATGACCATGAGCTCTGTTTTCTTGGTGTTGAGTTTGAGGAGGTTGGTGGTCATCCAGGTTTTTATTTCATGAAGGCAGTTGACTATGGATTGTGGAGGGAGCAGAGATATATTATGGGGATATTAACATCATCAGGGCACAGCTATAGAGCAAAAATCATTAGGGCGATTTCACACCAGGATTATTTGCAGTGGTCCCAAACACTCTAGTTCCTGTAATAAACTTTGCAAAATGAGCAAAAAGCGAGGTGCTGGTTTGGCAGAGTGGTAAACAGCCACACTCAACCTTTATAGATGCTTCTGCCAGCTTGCGTTCAAATCCATCCTGTAGCCAGTTTACACAGTGTCCTCCCCTGCTTTCTCTCATCCCCCTTCACAAGACTATCCACTGTCTCTCTCTCCCATCAATACAAGCACAAAATGCCCAAAAAATGAATCTTAAAATACACAAAGAGCTCAGTGTTTTTCTTTATACGTCACCTATAAAGACCGTTCTGTTTAGGTTTCCTCTGAGTTTAACTTTTCCATCAATGTTCCATGATATGTGTAACAAATGTGCCTTCTTTTTATTCATAAAAATAAGACATTAGACCTTTCTGCTCCAAGTCAGACCACAACCTATATTGCTGTTTAAATAGCTTGCTAATTAAAATGGTGTGACCAGTGCGCATGGCATTTATTTACTTGGGGAGTGGGAAAAGCAAACTGACCATATGACTTAATGACAGCCTTTCATTATTGTGTGCTTTTGCTTGCAGCTGTGTCGTGTTTAAGTGTAAACACAATATAAACAACATGCCTAAATTTATTATTTCATTGATTAAATCTGAACAAAGAAAATAAGCCATGAATGTGAAAATACATTAAAAAAATAGTGTTATCATGTGACTGAGTATTTAATATACATCCATGCAAAGGGTCTTATTGTAAAGCAGTGGAATTAGAAAACAATTGAGCTATTGAACTGTAGCTACACGTAATGTAATAAAGCAGGAAAATGTCAGTCTGCTTTGTAACCACAAAGGAAAATGGAAAACGTAAATCATGTTCAATTAAAAAATGTAAAACACATCTCATGAATCCTTAATGAGGGCTGAAGATTACATTTACTGGTTAAGGTATTAGTAAAACAAGGAGCTGGGGGAGCAAACATGCAGAGAGAAGCCAGCAGATGTTTTAAATGGATTTTTAAAGACTTGATTCTTCTTCCAGGCATCATGGCCACTTATAACTTGTGGGTATTTGTGTGTCTGTACATTCATGTGCATCCTAACAAGCTAATTGATTGATTCTTGGGGAAATGGATCAATGCGGTCTCTGTGCTTAAAGGCATGAGTGATGCTAAGGAGCTGGATTTAGCCTGCGGCTTGTAGAGGAAGTCTTTGTTGGCTGATCCCCTTTTCTTTGGAAATTTGACTGTAGCTAATAAAGGTGAGGAATCCTAATTTTGCAATTGAACAAATATTTATTTATTTATTGCATGGGTAGATTTTTGGTGCAATATCTAGTATGCAAACATGGACTAATGGATTTTCTATTGAGGCCTTGATTTTGGAAGCATCACTTGTAAATCCAACAGTAGCTCCAAAAGGCTTTATGTAAGCCTTTACATAAAGTCCCAAAAAATGTCCCAATACAGACATTTTCAGGAAATGTCTGTATTGGGACAAGGAACAAATGATTAGATTTTGGGAGTGATCCAGATCACCGTCTGGATCCGCCATGGAGAAAAATGCAATTGTCATAAATAACTACTTAACTAAAATAGATATAATTATGAATCCAGTTGCTAATGGTATGGGGAGTGATCCGGTTCACCATCTGGATCCAGGAATTTTTAAAGGACTCTTTAAAGATGCTATGAGGAGTTTCGAAGTAATTGCAAAAAAGTATTACTTTTAGATATATGCTTGATCAAAATACACACTTTAACCTTATAACGCCAATTGTATCATATTTGATACATACTTTAATACATCAATCTACTCAATATGATCAACAAATTACAAATAAGACATCTCATTACAATCAGATAAATGATAAAAAATGTCCTCAAATGGATTATCAGTTGCCAAAAACACCTAATGTAACAAATGGGATACGAAAAAAATCTATATGTTGAATTTAATGGACAGTTTGATTATTGTAGGATTTTAGCAGAAAGTGAAATAAAAATGTAATCTCCAAAAAATTAGAATTTTCTGTCTATAATCTATTGTCTTGGGCCTTACAGGGTTAAGATAAGTTTTATAGCATCAAAATAGGTTATCTATAAATGCTATTCCTTAGCATCGCGGTCGGGTCAGACAGGGCTGGACTGACCTGGATACTCAACTTCGGGAACAAGACAATTAAAACTAGAGCAAATTTATATTATTCGGACACGTCTTAGAGCACCGGGCTGTAAGTAGCGATATATAGCTGGTTACAAAACTACGATACTAAGTTTTCCAAAAATTGCGTGTTGTCACACATCAAAAACTACCGCTACGTAACTAGAAAGAGATACATTACCTCGTTGCTTTGCATCCCGTAGGTTGCTGAAAAAAGAAGTTGTAAAGCAATGCAGAATTCTGAGGAAGGTCCGAGCTGCATTCATTAGCATCTCGACAAACACACGCTTTGGCTTGGGTCACGCCTTTACGACAGTCACCTGTGTGCTCATGGGTAGCAGAGTTGGAAATAGATTCTCCTCATAGCACCTTTAACATTGCAAAATAGGACCATTTTCTGCATTTGTGTGTATCTGTATGTTTTCAAGGTCAAGGAATCAAAATATTTTGATGAAATAACGGTATGACTAATATTTATGGTGAAAATCACGACATGGGTGAGGACTGTGGCGCAGGTCTGTGCTCTCCGAGTGCTTTTCTAGTTTGCATTTTAAACTTATTTAGTGTTATAGAGCTTCTACATACTGGTATATTTACCATTCCAGAAACATAAAAAATAATTTGGGTGATTACTAATGCTGTATATCTGGGCAACTGCTGCATAAACCTTACATCAGGCTGTAGTCTGATACATTTTTTAAACTCTGTACATTGTTTTTTTTTCAACTTAAATGCACCCTTCATTTTTTGCAGTTGATTCAGGTTTAATTTTACACTAAACTCCTGAGTCTGAACAGACACCATTTCACTGTCAAAGACTGAGTTATTAGTGTTTACAGATCATTGGGCTGATCACAAGCTCTCAAACAGGAAACACAAAGCATGGAGTGCAGGTGCAGCAAAGAGAATTGAAGTGTTTGATCTTCTGCGGGAAAGTGGGCCTCTCCGAGTTCACACACTTTCGGTTTTTCTCTCCAACCCACTCACATGAACAGGAACACACCTACACACTCCTCGCAGTCAGGGTGTTAAACTCGGTCATTAGAGAAGCCGTCCCTGATCTCGCACCCCTCCTGAGTGTGTCCTCACTTTCACACCACATAGTAACACCAGTTGGCTAAATCAGACTTCTTCAGATCAACTGTAAAGGAGATGGCATATACTCACAGACCTGCTGACTCAGAGCGGAGAAGCCCCACGCTGTCGGTAACGCCAAAATCCCAGACGTACCGTGAATACTCTTGAATGTTCTTCAGAGGCTAGTGGAAGACGGGCAGGCTTCTGCCAGGATTTATGGAGGTGGTGACTCAAAGGGCGAAGCCGCGTGCCAGCTCCTCTTATATCATCCAACATCCCAATGGTCTGACAAAACCTGAGAGCTCTTGTGCTTTTAGTAGCAGCTGAAGTGGCTCCAGCTTTAGCAAAGAGTGCTTTACTTAAGGAGCTTACATAAAGCCTTTGGTGAACGTACAGATCAATATGCCCTTTTATTCTATCGTCTCTAAAGTTTAATACCTTTTTTGTGTTGAAATCACATTTCAGAGGGCTTCACCTTACCAAGGTTTGGAGCTCTGAGTGTGAGGTTGATGCTGTAGCTTGTGAGGGCTTGTGAGTGTGATGTGTCTTTCTATGACGGATTCACTTTAAAATGTTGTTCACCGTAAAGTGTGGAGCATTGTTACACAAGGCATTCTCCTGTACACAGTAGCTCCATAATTTTTCTAAATGTCCAAGGATGAATTAACTAGATCTTGTGGGTTGAGGGTCAAACATAAAAGCACTTTAAGGAACTTCTCTGAAACTCAGTTATTTATTCTACAACACTTCAAGGTTAACGGGACAGGCCAACTTAATTTTTTTCATGTTTTTTTCTCATTCCTGAGTCAATGACAAGCAGATAGACACCATTTCAACTGTGCATGCTTTAGCAAGGAAAAGACAAGCAAAGCTCAACTGTCGCTAATTAGCATAGCTCAAACACTGGGAGGCAATGGGAAGTGTCAGCCTGTCTTTGCCTACAGTCATCAGATAAACTCTTCAGCAACTCCAAGGGGCCATTTACACAGCTCCTAAAACGGTTGAATCCGATAAGTTTTCATTGCGTTTCGACCTCCTTTTTATATGAGAACAGTACCCGGAGTTCTTATATCCACAAACTTTTGAATCTCCAATCTCCATGCAGCACCATGTAAACCCATATCAGACCGTTTCAGGGTGAAACGCTGACGTCACCACATGGGCCGTACTCTTTCATTTGAAGAAGAACAATTTAACCTTTGTACATATTGTGTATAATCTTTTCATGTATTTGAATATCTCTTTATAACCTGTCCTAATCTTGTTTAATTGACCTTGCATTTGAATATCTCTTTGTAATCACTTTGTAATCATGTTTAATAATCATTGTTTAGCTTTTGCATTCTTCTGACACACACACAAACATACACACACTATATGGCCTCGTGCAGGCTCCTTCTTATCAACAACCTGGCTCAATCCGAGACGGAGAGGAGCCTGTGCGGAGGTCACTCCATACACACATGTTCTTATCACTCTTATAAAAGAGAGAAGACATTGTTTTTCTTGAGTTCAACATTTCATGTTTTAACATGTATGTTGTAGCTCCTTGTTATAACAAGTAAACATCGCCTTGATTGCATCCAGCTGCTTCTTCGTCATCTTTTATTCTAAATTATGTCAGGTGTTGGTACGAACCTTGAAAGTTACACTGAGCTCTTAGAACTGTAAAGGGAAAAAATCCTGACAAAGTCTGTGCGCATACCAGGAACAACAACAGCTTTGGCCGTCTACTGAGTAAAGTGTGAAGACAAAACTATCCAGACAGATCTGTTGTCCGACCTGATTTGTTGTCCAGAAAAGAAACTCCTGCATCTCTGTGCATCCACTCGCCATTGTTGTTTGTGAATTTTTTTTTTCTTCATACGTGTGTTGTGGCAGCGCTGCCTCTCTGCAGACCTACACCACCATCTGAACTGGCATACATACTACAGTAGTTTCATTCGTCTCCAGCGTCTCTGTCTGAACGCGGATCAACTTTGAAAACGCAAAGGAAAAATCTTTGCATTTTAGGTCAGAGAGTGTCCGTGTTAACGTAGCCTAAATGGTCCTGTGTCCTTGTTGTGACTCATGTTTCACTGTTATGTTACATTATCTTCAATGATTATGATACCTTCTTCTATTTGTAAACTTCGGTGGTGGTCTGTGCTGGAGATGTCATGTTCACAAACGAGTCGAGTCTTTTTAATGAGTCTTTTAAGCTGAATATTAAGAATATCAAACACCCAAGCATGTTGAAATGTTTGGGTCTTCAGAAAAACGAGCTATAGAGAAACACAAACCTAAGATCTGCACATTTTTTTAATCTATTACAGGTGCATAGCCCCATTCACATGAACATTGTCACCAGAAATAAAATGGGTTTCTTTTGCATTTTCAAAAGCGCTGTGCATTCACATGGAGATGCGGGAATGACTGAAAAAGCTGGTTGCCAGGTCAGTTGCTGGCAATGTCCGTTTGTAGAGAAACAGCGGTGTTTCAACACATGTATGCTTTCCAGTGAGAAAAACCTTTCAAAACAACAATGGTGGGTGGACGCAAAAAAACGCAGAAGTTTTTTTCAGGACAACAAATCTGTCTGGATATTTTTGTAACCAAGCAGACTAATGCTGCGTTCACACCGCAAGTGACCCAGCTACCAAATCAGGTTGCCCAGTGACGTATCGTTGCGTGTCCATAAATACCTCATTTTGGTCACCTTTGCAATCGTTCGGTGACGTCATGTCCGCTCGAGTTTCACCGTGATCATATGATAAATCATATAATAGGATGTATATGCAGACATTATTCCAGCTGTATCCTTTTCACTCATTCAAAACACTGCAGCTGATGCCCTGCAGCAGCATTATCTGTGAGTTTCCTGCGGTCCGTCTAGGTGGAACTAACGTCCTCACTGACTAATGTTTCCCACATGGACATGGATTATTCCTCTGTAGTCCGGATGAAAAACTGTCTGTCATGGGCACCGTCAAACATGCACACACCGCTGATTGGCTGTTGCCGCACAGCCACAGACGACATCGTCTGAAAAGATCAATTTTTTTTTACTTTGACATCACGCGACAGCTATGTGGTAGTGTGAAAAGCGGCTGTCGCATCGCGGGAGGGTTAGCCCCGCCCCATCGCGGCTGTACATTGACTTTGCATGGAGAGTGATCGCCGAGGTAGTACAAGTAGCGTGCGGTGTGTAATCACCTTAAGTAGTACACCTGTTGTTGGCCTGCTGAGTCCTGGTACTGGAGCTGCACTGAGGCGGACAGGGAGGCGGACAGTCAAAGCAGCACAGAGCGTTGGCTGCCCTCTCCCCTCCCTGATTGACATCTACTCCACCCGGTGCCTCAGTGGAGATCAGAGCAGCATCAAGGATGTTCATCATCATCAAATCCTGGCTCCCAGCTGTTTGACCTACTGGCGCTTCAGGTCCATCAAAACAAGGACAAACAGGCGGAAAAACACTTTCTTTCTTTTTCTTTCTGAGATCGATCACCACCCTGAACTCTCACGTCTTCAATATGATGTATACCTGTCACTGCTGCTGCTGCTCTGATATAATTCTACCTTAATATTCATCCATCCCAAGCAACGCAATCATTCTGTCAATATGTATTCTATGAATATCCAATCATCCTGTGTTATACAGTATAATTTTACATCTTTTCTGTATCCTGTGCAATACAACACATTTCTCTTTAATTTTTGTTTTCTATTTTATATCTTGTATTTATTCTTGTAAAAAGAGTTGGATTTTATCCTGCTTTTTTTGTATAGTTATCTGATTGCACTGAAGGAGAAGCTTTCCAGTCTCGTAAAGTATTATCATTTTTCATTATTTTATTTCTATTGTCAGATGTGTGTTTTTAATGTTAGGCTCATTTTTATTCTATTGCTGTTTTTATGACCATGGCTGTTTTTATCATAACTATTGTTTTTGTTATTAAATTAATGCCTCATTATTTTTTTTGTGCCCCTGTACAACCCTTTGGTCAAGCAAGGTTGATTTTTAAGCGTACTCTACAAATAAATGTTGACTTAACTTCATTATTATTACAATGTTGAAATTGATGACGACCTGCTACATGATGTATATATATTAGATATAGATATCATATATATTTATATATATGGATATTTGCATAATTTGTATATGCATGTATATATGTGTGTAATGTGCCTAGGTACAAGTTATATTTAAATTTATATATGTATATGACATCGTTATTGATACCCATATTTCTAATTATATATCATAGTTTTTTGTGGTGTAAATGTGTATAGACCTATTATATGGATTATATGTTTTGTAGTGTACATATGTTTCATATGTTTGCATAGATGTTGAAGCAGAGTATATTTTTATACAGCCCATAGGAAACAGTAATATGGGGAAGGTATCCAAAAAGTATTTACTTCTTCTTACTCCTTTTCAAACATGTATAATTACTTTATTTCTTTGTATGTGAATGGTATATCTCCATTTGTATTTCTGTGCTTACATGTTCAAAAGAAATTCATAATGACAATGAAGGACAGTCTTTTTTATTCCTTTCTACAATTTTACCCCAGCAGTTTTTTCTCTACTGTTTCAAACTGATAAGAGACTGAGCTTAATAATTGCAATTGGTCAATTAAAATATCAATTTCATCGGGTTAATTTATGAATTTTCTTCATCAGATGTGTCAGGGCTGGTTGGAGATAGGGCCCGATGTTTCTGGCAGCACTCCTGTAAAGTGTACCAGTGTGATTATGCAGTAAAAGCTGAAGTCTGTTTAAAACTGCCTTTGTGTACTGATGCATAATTTATCAACAAAGTGTCAAAAGCGTCAGAAATTTGCTGATTTAATTTTCAGGGAGCCAAAAATGTTTGTTTTGTTGGAACAGATGGGACGAAAATTAGCCAATTCCAACATTTTGATCCGCTGAAATGAGCCAGTTAGGTATGTTAGCTTTAGTAGGATTATGAAAATATTAAAAACATCAAAAATAATGATACAAACCATGAAAAAGGATACTTCCTCCTGCCACAGGACTAAGCCCAATCACACCTGCCGAGCTGTGTGATATCTCACACCTGCAGAGCCACTTCAGCGCTCACAGTTGTTTCCTGTGCGATTTCTCAAGCACCTAAAACCTGACAACAAAACTTGTGGCTGGAAGCAGCTTTTAATATAACTGCAAATTACTATAGGGATGCCCCACAAGCCTGGAGGTAAAGAATGACTCACTCAGGACTTGCTATCGTGTTGCTATTAGCCTTTTGACCTCAAAGGTCAGGAGGGAAAATTGTCTCTCTACGCACTCGAACGCAGTCGCCTGCCTGCAAACGTACTATCAAAATTTATCATCCTCTCTCTGCGCATGACTTTCATTCTCTGTGACATGCAGCTTCCTCCACAAACATCTTGTTTCGTTTCATATTCATGTATTCAAAATGTCTTGTTTGCTTTCATGGGATGACGTTGCCCTGCGGACCTGATTGCACCAGTCTGTTAGGAAAGCTTCTCCATTAAAAACACACACACTGACTGATATACATCTGTGTGTCCTCTAACGCATTTGCCAAATCCAATTAAGGAAATTGCACAAGTGAGTACAATGTTGCCCAAAGGTCTTTAAATGTACTCCAGTGTTTTTTTTTTTTTTGAATACGAAGTGAAAAGCTGCTTAAGGACAAAATGTAAATGATGTTTTAGTTTAATAAAAGGGATTAAAACAGGCCAATTCAAAGACTACAGCACTTAGATTAAATGATCAATTAATGCAGAGTTGTGACAGTTTTGTCCTCAAGGTGAAGGGCTTTTGCTTTAAAGCCTTTCACTTTGATTTGATGTTATAATACAGCAAATTAGAGCAAATGAGTTTGTCAGGTGTGTTACATGAAGTGTGAAAGACAGGAGGAAGCTGGAACATGATCGTTTGCCCTAATGGAAGGAGAACTGCTCAGGAAATGGACCTTAAATCTTAATCATGCTCTGGTGCACTACAGGTAAATTACATGATCCACCATATAGTGTTTTGTGGCCCTTACGTGGTTGTAGATTAGGGATGGGATAAAATGTTGTTTGGCAATATATAGCGATACAGTACAAGATGAAATGCATCGAGTTTGAAAAAAATGGATCTCGAAATAAAGACGTCTCGTCCGGTAATAGCGCATGTGACCAGAAGTGACGACAACAAACATTAATACCAACTCCCATGTCTCCAAAAAGCCGAATGGTGGAGTCGAATGAGGTCAAAATTGAGGACGCTCTGCCTGGATACAAGTCATCTGTCTGGCAGTATTTTGGTTTTCTCATTAAAAAAGATGAAGACGACAATAGAGTAACTGACAAGACTAAGACGGTGTGTAAACTTTGCTATGCTGTCATTCCGTACACTGCCTCCAACACAACAAACATGAACCACCACCTTCAGCGTCACCATAAAAATGTGAAGATGACCCCGGCGAAAAAACAAGCCTACCGCTCGTTAGCATACACCCTATAACCTCTCTAGGGTTAGAGAGAGTGTTATTGTTTGTGTTTGGCCTGTTAGGCCTTGTGTTTTCCTGTGTGCAACTCAAACAAAAACAAAAGTTGTAATTACACAGTAATATTTTTTCTTTTTTAATTTTTTAATATTGTACAGTGACGTATCATATCGTGACCTGGGCATATCGAGGTACAGCGTATCATGAGCTTAAGTGTATCATCCCATCCCTACTGTAAAAGTCAGGAAGCACAACTCATGCGACCACCTTGCACCACCTTTGAAGCTCCTGCCTCCACGGCCCTCATCAAGACTGTGCAGGCAGGAGGCAACCAAGAAAAGACTGGGACACACAAACATAAAGCGCATTGCGGTAGTCCCATAATTAACTGATCAGAGCATGGATGGCTTCTCAACGTCATTACGGCTCAAAAAGAGACGTACCTGGAAAAACTAGTGCTGGAAACACTGTTGAATTGTTTGTCAAAAACTTCAGATGTGTGGCAAACACGACTCCCAGATTTAAGTTGCCAACACACCAAAAACAACTTGAGCGTCCTCGGCGATCACTCTCCATGCAAAATCGCTGTACAGCCACGATGAGGCGAGGCTAACAATTGTCACATGATGCCAACGTTTAAAAAGTTGATCTTTTCAAGTGATGACGTGTGTGGTTGTGTGGCAACAGCCAATCAGCAGTGTGTGCATGTGTGACGGTACCCGTGGCAGACAGTTTTATTTCAGACTAAAGAGTAACAATTTATGTCCGTGTGAGAAACATTAGTCAGTGAAGACATTAGTTGCGCCTAGACGGACCTCAGAAAACTGACAGATAATACTGCTGCAGGTCATCAGCTGCAGTGTTTTGTGGTTGATAAGTGAGTGAAAAGGATAAAGTAGGAATAAAGTCCGCTAATACATCCTATTATATGATATATGATATGATCCCAGTGAAACACAAGCAGACGTGATGCCACCGAGCTACGGTGACAGTCGGCGGTGACCAAAATGAGGTTTTTATGCGACTTCAGTGGGCAACGCGATTATGATCACGAAGTTGCATTTGGTGTGATCGCAACTTTTGGACGGTTTGACTGAGCTGAGAAAACAAAGTGCCAAAGTCGGCGATCATACCATCCCAAAAGACAATTTCTTCTGTGATTGACGGATCTCCTGTCCAATCAGCTTTCGCATGTGCTTCTGATAGTTTCTACCTTCCACAAACACTTTCTATGGGCTCTCTCCCAGATGGATAAGTTAGATTTTAAGGTTAGGAGGTGCCTTGGTGGGCTAACAAGAGTACAAACTGTCTTCTCAAATATTGTCCTGCCAGAAAAAATGCTTATGTCCTATTCTTCTACTGCACTTCTGTCTCTAACTTTAATGCCCTTAGCTGCCCTGTTTTTTTCTTTCTTTTTTTTTTTATTCCAGTATGATGCTGTCCCATCTCCTCCGTTTCTCTTTCCTCTGGTTCAAAGTTATAACACAGTGAATAAGACCAGATGAGGGCTGTCGTAGGTATTCTTGATGCAGTGTGAAAGACAGAGGGACACTGATTTATCCCACTGTAGCTGCCTCTGCTGCATAATTAAGGTCTAGCGGTTACAGCAACGCCCACGTTGTTGCTCCCTCAGTGCTGCAGGATTCATCATCCACCTCCACCAAAGGTTAGCGAGATGATGCAAAGCCCGGATTTAAAGATTCACACTTGAGAATTTATGTTCTTGCAGACAGAGACAAGATGGGATACAATTTCATTTTATTCATTTATTTTATTTTATTATATTTTATTTTCCAATTTACAAGTTGCAAGTTCCAAGTTTCTTTTTATGAGATTGTTGCTAATGGGTTTAAACTTGAACGCAGTTACTTCTCTAGCTCTTAAGCAAAAAGTCATTTTTCGATGGGTTATATTCCCTCAACCAGTGTTAATTTTTACACTTTTTAATTTAGTTTGAGTTCTAGTCTTTTGCCTAAAATATCTTTTTGTTTTAGTCATCTAAATTGTTCTGATTTTAGTCTAGTTTTAGTTGATGTAATTTCACAATATATCAGTCGATAAAACCTCCTGTAAATTCAGTCGACTAAAATATGAAGTGTTAAGTGTTTTGTATGTTTCCTTGAATTTCTGAAGTCATGTTTTACACTTGGATAAAATCAAACATCTAATAACTCTTTCTTGAATGCTGGTAAAGTTTGAATGTACAAATGTTCCTTTTGTGTGAAATACAGTCACCTTTATTTAGGCTACCTGGCAGAGCATCTCAGTTACAATACCAGAACTGACAACAAACAGTGAACCTGCTGTACATGAATACATCAATTCATAAGAGAGTAGCTCTGATTGGATCCCTCCACAACTTATCCCACCACCATGAAGCTAAGGCAGCTGTGATTGGATGTTCCTCTGAACTCGTCCAACCTTTCCACACAACCACAGTAGCTGTGATTGGATGTGTTCCTAACTTGTCTCTACTTTCTACATGACCAAATTAGGTCTGATTGGATTAAGTCTCTGTCAAACATTTTAGTCAAGTTTTTATATGTTGACTTAAGTGTCACTTAATTTAGTTTTAGGTTTTTTTTAGTTTTATTAGACAAAATTAACATGGTCCTCTTCTTGGAAGTAAGGGGACTAAAATAGCTGCGCTATGATTGGCCGAAGACATCGCCATCTTGATAGCTGCGCCCTGATTGGTCGGCACACTACGACTGAGCATGCTGGGATGTGTGAAATACAACACGATGTGATATCGCTGTAAGACAGTCAGAAGTTGTCAACAGGAGAGAGTAATTGTACAAAAATTAAAAATACGACCGAAAATGTCGTGCAAAGTTACCCAACAGCATTCAAAAACAGCATTCAAAAGAAAGATGACTGTAGTGGCTGAGGCAGTGGGCAACAGAGAAGCTCGCATTCGTGGTGTGAAAAAGAAAAAGCAGAGATAATGAAGGACAGACCAACATCACAAGGGTTTGGGCAAAATTTGGGTGCTTGTTATTTTTTAACACAGCCTTTTTCCTGGAAAAAAAATGGCATTAAAAACTGGGTGCGTATTGGTAGTAATAACTAGTTTTTATAAAATTACTTTGAATCTGGAGCCCATGGCACCTTCAGCTTTTGCCTAATGGATCAGCCAACTTTGGTCTAGACCAACTTGGCCAACAATGTCATAAATGCCAGGATCGAGGTTTGTGCTCCCAGAAAATTTCTAGCTTATAATCTGCACAAATTATGTGCAACTCTTTTTTACTGGCATGATGGACATGATTCAGCAGTTTGTCATTTAACACAAACATCCCTAGCACATAACTCACTCAGATTTCGTCTCTGTGAATAGGAGCTTGAATAATCTCTTGAGGCAGATACAATGGTCTTCATCTTCTTCAATATCAACACAGCAGAATGGGCTGATTCCTCCAACTGTTCTTTGAACCATGACAAAGTCCCACAGGTCTTAGAGGGCCTGTTCTCATCCCTGGAGCCTTGCTGCCAATATGGCGTATAAAAGAGTGAAATGGAAATGGTTGGAGTGATGAAGTGCTGAAACAGTTGGCAGCTGTCGCCTCTCTGATCATAAAAAGTAAAAGGAGAAAGCTCTCCGGCTGTGCTGTGGGAGTTTTGGAGAGTTTGAAACAAGTCCTCTTTGTTGGCAGTGACAGTTGGTTGTTATGGAAATTCACCAAACAGAGCATATTTTGTTTTTGATAAAACTCTTCTAATGGCTTCTGCAGAAAGCTAATCATCCATGGGAAACTTCAGGCCTTGTGCATTCATTGATTTGTTTATTCATCAAGAAGGAACATCCAGAATCTGTATTTTTACGGAGTATCTCCAGACTCGCACTGGTTTGCCTTGTGGGAAATCACATACAAAACCCCAAACCAGTGAAGTTGGCACGTTGTGTAAATCGTAAATAAAAACAGAATACAATGATTTGCAAATCCCTTTCAACCTATATTCAATTGAATACACAGCAAAGACAAGATACTTAATGTTCGAAATGGCAAACTGTGTTGTTTTTTGCAAATATTAGCTCATTTGGAAAAAAGCTGGCACAAGTGGCAAAAAAGACTGAGAAAGTTGAGGAACGCTCATCAAACACTTATTTGGAACATCCCACAGGTAAACAGGCTAATTGGGAACAGGTGGGTGCCATGATTGGGTATAAAAGCAGCTTCCCTGAAATGCTCAGTCATTCACAAACAAGGATGGGGCGAGGGTCACCACTTTGTGAACAAATACGTGAGCAAATTGTCCAACAGTTTAAGAACAACATTTCTCAACGAGCTATTGCAAGGAATTTAGGGATTTCATCATCTACGGTCCATAATATCATCAAAAGGTTCAGAGAATCTGGAGAAATTACTGCACGTAAGTGGCAAGGCCCAAAACCAAGATTGAATGCCCGTGATCTTCGATCCCTCAGGCGGTACTGCATCAAAAACCGGCATCACTGTGTAAAGGATATCACCACATGGGCTCAGGAACACTTCAGAAAACCACTGTCAGTAACTACAGTTCGTCTACATCTGTAAGTGCAAGGTAAAACTCTACTATGCAAAGCCAAAGCCATTTATCAACAACACCCAGAAAAGCCACCAGCTTCGCCGGGCCCGAGCTCATCTAAGACGGACTGATGCAAAGTGGAAAAGTGTTCTGTGGTCTGAAGAGTCCACATTTCAAATTGTTTTGGAAACTGTGGTCATCGTGTCCTCCAGACCAAAGAGGAAAAGAACCATCCGGACTGTTATAGGCGCAAAGTTCAAAAGCCAGCATCTGTGATGGTATGGGGGTGTATTAGTGCCCAAGGCATGGGTAACTTACACATCTGTGAAGGCACCATTAATGCTGAAAGGTGCATACAGGTTTTGGAGCAACATATGTTGCCATCCAAGCAACGTCTTTTTCATGGACGCCCCTGCTTATTTCAGCAAGACAATGCCAAGCCACATTCTGTACGTGTTACAACAGCGTGGCTTCGTAGTAAAAGAGTGCAGGTACTAGACTGGCCTGCCTGTAGTCCAGACCTGTCCCCCCATTGAAAATGTGTGGCGCATTATGAAGCGTAAAATACAACAACGGAGACCCCAGACTGTTGAACAACTTAAGCTGTACATCAAGCAAGAATGGGAAAGAATTCCATCTGAAAAGCTTCAAAAATTGGTCTCCTCAGTTCCCAAACGTTTACTGAGTGTTGTTAAAAGGAAAGGCGATGTAACACAGTGGTAAAAATGCCCCTGTGCCAACTTTTTTGCAATGTGTTGCTGCCATTAAATTCTAAGTTGATTATTATGTGCAAAAGAAAAAGTTTCTCAGTTTGAACATTAAATATCTTGTCTTTGTAGTGTATTTCATTGAATATAAGTTGAAAAGGATTTGCAAATCATTGTATTCTGTTTTTATTTATGATTTGCACAATGTGCTAACTTCACTGGTTTTGGGTTTTGTATATATATTGTTGAATTGGCGCCAGTCCATCATGTTATGTTTAGGGGGCCATATTTTTCTTCATATCCAGCTCTAGTGCTGACTCACACTCCATCGCCCACTTGATACATGTCTGGAGCACAACCTTGGCGGTGGTTTGGCAGGAAATCGACTGGAATTTTTGAGTCATTGAAGGAAGTCGAGGTTTGGGAGTCTACAAGATGAGCAATGGAATGAAAGCGAGAAAAAAAGTTGAGTTTATGAATGAGATTAAGCTTCAGAAGCATCGCCCCTGTTGGACGAATAATGAGAAGTAAAATGCAAGGCGTTATATCTCTGCAAGCAGGAGCAGGGAGGGATAAACCCAGGGAGACTTTTAAGTAATCTAATCCATGTCAAAATATTAATAACCTGCCGGCAAAACTCATTCAAAACGTCCTCCGAGTATCTGCTCCTGCTCAGGAAGTCTCCAAAGCAATAAAGAGAAAGACGAGTGAGGTGTTTACAGATCAAACTCAGAGAACTAGCCCATCATTCTTTTGAAGCATCACGTCCATTGTAGTGGAGTTTATGATCACTTTTACAAGGCAAGGGCATTATAGATGTGTCAACGGTATTGTGGGCCCATAAAGAGCTTTATTTGTATGTATATCCAATCCAAGCAAGGCCGGTTTGAGCCTCTGTTTGAAGGTGATAGTGGGAAAAGCTATTGTGAATCAGATTTATTTCGCTAAATGTCTCCCAAGCAAACCTTAGAATGAGGCTTGTGTTGTAATAAAGTCTAAAAAATTCAGTTTCAAGAGCAGAAGCACATCATTAGAGTGGAAAATCTGTTTTTTGGTACTTCTGGCAAAGCTTATTTTCCCCTCAAGTCAAAACCCTTAGAATCTTTAAGTTCAATCATTAGCTATAGAAAATAAGCATGAACACTGAGAGGCAAAGTTTTTAACAAGGATGCCCCGTCCTTGACTACCACATTAAAGTGAACATGGTTCTTCTCTCTTCTCGCTCCAATTAGTCTGAAAGTGTTGCTCCTCAGCTCAAGACATGGAGGGAGATTCATCTCTCCACCTGTCACTGTGCACCGGGTTGTTAGTGGGAGGTTGGCACGTGTTAGGTGGCCCTTACAGGAAGATGTGTGTGTGTGCATTTGAGGAGTTATACAGGATATGTGGTTGAAAGTACAGTATGTTTTGCCATGTGAGTATTGAATTGGCAAAGATTCTAACCCTCAGTAAAGTAACATATGGTAAAATTTGTTCTTTGTAAGAAACTCTTTATTTAACTTTTAGGAAAAATATAATTTAATAAACGGAAACAGAAAACAAAAGGTAACAAAGGGTACACAACAATCAAATAAACTAAAAATGATCAAATTAAACCAACACTTTGTGGGTTTTTTTCCACCCTAGTATAGTATTTCTAGAATCACTGTGTTGATACATCCCTTTACAACAGGTTAAATGACAGCTCTTTCATGATCTCCTGGGTCTGTGTCACCTTCACTGGCACTATGTAACTTCAATGTGGATGGTAGGAACACTTCCAAGCTAAAAAACTACACATTTTTACTGCTTTTACTGCTTTACGACGAACGTCACTTCCCCCTCAGCTAAACGTTGGGAAATAGAGAATATGAAGCAGTTTGTTTTTTTTTGAATGTATGTTTTTGGGCATTTTGTGCCTTTATTGATAGGAGAGAGACAGTGGATAGGCCTGTGAAAGGGGGTGAGAGAGCAGGGGAAGACACTCTGCAAACTGGTCACAGGCGGGATTCGAACCTGGACCGGCAGAAGCAAGTACACGGAGTGCCTGGTTGCTAACCACTCCGCCAAACCAGCACCCCATAAAGCAGTTTTTTAATTTTATAATAGATTTAATAAACAGAATTCAGTTTAAAGTAAATATGCACTTTTTTTCCGAATTGAAATAGTGACCTCTGGCTCGCACTCCTGCACACTAGGTGGCGGTAATGCTCCTCTGAAGCTGGTTACCACCCTCCATTCAACAAGAAGAAGACAGCTAAATATAGAGTTGCTATCATGGCAGAGGCAGCAAAATAAACAGAAGAAAAGAAAGTTTTATTGGAGGAGACAACAAAAAGAAAGCTGAAGAGTAAGAGCTGATTTAGCCCTGTTATTGTTAGATAACAAGGGGTTGATTTGTAATCTAACAATTATAGTCCACATGGTTTATTCGTCTCTAGAAACTGTCAGCTCACTTCTCCTCCCTCTGTATGCCAGAAAATGCAGGTTGGTGTATGACAGTGCAGTTACACTCAGCAACCACAGAGGGCACAAGAGAGCTGAAAGTGAGGCTCTTACATAGTGGGGCTTTAAATAACTGAAAAATAGAAAAAATTTGGGCATCGGTGGAGCAGTTGGATAGTTCACTTGGTCAGTGATCGGGAGGTTGCAGGTTCAAGCCTAGCTCCGGGCGACACATGGCGATGTGTCCTTGAGCAAGACACTTAACCCCTCACTGCTCTCACTGCTGCATCAGTGGTGTGTAAATGGGCATGAAAGGGTGTGAATGTGTTAGAGAAACTGATGGATAACTATCATAGAACCTCTGAACTGTCAATGAGTGAATGTGAGAGCGAATGGATAGGTGTGACCTGCGGTGTAAAGCAGCTTTGAGTCGTCAAAAAGACTAGAAAAGCGCTATATAAGCTCAAGTCCATTTACCATTTACCAAGTCCATAAAACCCCTGGTGACCTCCCACCACCTAATCCCTCAACTGGATCTCTTCACAGTGCTCACTGGACTCAAGAGTTCAAGTACAATCAGAAATGTTAAACACATATTGATGGAAAGCGGTTGTTACAAATCATCTTCACCACATCTGCCAACTCTAGCCATGACAAAAATAGTCTCTGTACTAGCACCATTCATTTTTGCCACTGGTAACATCATATTGACAGTGTCATTTAAAAACATATGTTTTTGCTTTTCCTGGATTTCTTGAGTTTACTTTTCATGTTTGTTTTTTTTTATCATTTTCTTTAAATGCAATATATCCTTATGTTTATGGTTAAAATGTATTGAACTCATTGGTTAATAACAAATGGATCAGTTTTTCTCATACCTTACCATTGCTGAGTAATCTCACTTAATCAGGCCCTTTCTTATAGCATATACTTAAAAATAAGTCATCAAAGTATTTATGATTCATGCTGATATCATGTCTTTATCGGCCAGTACTCAAGGCTGCAAAATTGGTATCAGATCGGTGATGAAAAGTTGTATCGGGACACCCCTAACCCTAACCCAGCCTTTCACATCCAGGATCAGGTACTGCATGTGTTTTAGCTGATTTGTGAGAAGTGTTTTCAATCATATTTTAAAAACTAAATTTGCCCTTGAGTGTTTGATAAAGTAGACAAAATCAAATTAATACACAAATCATGAATGAAAACTTCTGTTAATTCATGAGTTCCATGACCGGGTGACCTTTCCCAAAACACTTTTCATTGACTTTGATACATCTGTACCCAGGTAGTGTTGGCAGTTGGGAAATGCAGAGCCTCAGGCCTCAACATAACGGAGCAGGTCATGCCCAGTATCAGAGGCTGCTCAAGCCCCGGGACATGCAGCTCATTAAAGGGTTATATGAGACACTACTGCTACAGAGTCTGGTAAAAATAAGTGTAGTACAGCTGCTGACACTTTGTGGGCTCATTTATTATCATAAAAGATTAAGTCAGTGAAGAGTGCTCTGATTACCCCGCTGAGATGAAGCCATGTAGAGTCCAGGGAGGTTGGAAAATCCAGGAGAGACAGTGGAGTTAGATTAATACATGCAGGGTAATATACGGTCGAACATGGTTTCATTGACAACTGATCACGTTATCTTAACTGTGCTGCATCTTAAGTATACCATGACTTCCTCACTTCAAGAAACAGAGGAAATTCTTTCTCCCCGAAACCCGTGTCGTCAAGAATGGCAGTTTTTCATAGTCCATCAAATAAAGCTTCATGGGACAAGAACTGGTTTTCCAGTGAAGTAACTGAATTGAAATAGGCTGTTGATCTAACACGGTGGGTTAAAAAGCATCAATATTGTTGTTTCTGTCATACATGGGTTATTAAATCACAAAGGAATTATGTTTTAAACCAACACTGTGCAGTATTTTTAGAGTCATTGTGGTGATACATCACCTTCCAGCAGGTTGACTTAGGGATGGAAATCTCCAGCCCCAGGACGATACGATATGCATCTCGGCGACGGTACGATACACTAACCATTCACATGAAGCATCTACCAATTCAGGATGATACGATTTATCTTCCTGCCACGATGCAATCACGATGCAATAACGATGCAAATCTGTGCAAATTCAACTCAACTTTATTGTTCCTTCAAGACCACTTAGGACTACTTACAGTTGGCTACTTAAGCAGTCAGGAGGTGTGTTTGTCAACATAAAAAAGTAGGCCTATTTCACAAACAGGGACATAGGCCTAACAGTAGTGGAGCTCAGCATTCAAAGCTGTCATTAACAATTTAGACTAAGCATATAAACAGCACTTTGAAAAAAACATCACTTTCAGCACACTGAAAATAATAATTTTAAATTTTAAAAAATATACATATAATAACAGGGCAGCATGGTGGCGCAGCTGGCAGAGCGCGTGCCTCACAGCAAGAAGGTTCCCGGTTCGATTCCGGGTTGGGAGGGCCTTTCTGGGTGAAGTTTGCATTTTCTTCCCGTGCATGCGTGGGTTCTCTCCGGGTACTCCGGCTTCCTCCCACAGACCAAAAACATGCTCATCAGGTTAATTGGTAACTCTAAATTGTCCTTAGGTATGAGTGTGAGCGTGAGTGGTTGTCTGTCTCTCTATGTGGCCCTGCGATCGACTGGCGACCGATTCAGGGTGTACCCCGCCTCTCGCCTGATGATAGCTGGGATCGGTTCCAGCCCCCCGCAACCCCGAAAGGGATAGCCGGGTATAGAAAATGAATGAATGAATGAATATATACCATATTTACCGATGCAAAGCTTTTACAAGGCGATGCATTGTGGTTTCAGCCCAGTTTCTAATCTGATGCACACCACTCCAACCGATGCAATTTACCATAGACCCTCGCATCGATGCACTGATTGCGCATCGGATAAAATACCCATCCCTAGGTTGACTGACACCTCTGTCATGGTCTGAGGGGGTCTGTATCACCTTCACTGGCACTATGTAACTTCAGTGTGGATGGTAGGAACACTTCCACATTAAAAACCTACAAATTTTTCCTTCTTGACGGCATGCATCACTTCCTTCTCAAGACGAAAGCTAGATGTTGGAAAAAGGAGAATATAAAGCAGTTTTTGGATTTTGACAACAGATTTAGTGAACACAATTTAGTTTAAGCTAAATATGTGCATTTCCATAATAGAAATAGGGACCTCTGGCTCACACTCCTGCACAGTAGGTGGCAGTAATGCTCCTCTGACTATGGATGCCACCCACCATTATACAAGAAGAAGGAGGCTATATGTAGAGTTGTTATCAAGGCAGAAGCAGCAAAAAGCTGAGGAAAAGAAGTGGAAGGAGATGAAAATAAGACAGCAGGAGAGTAACAAGCTAAATACCAAGACAGGGATAAACATTGGCCCGGCGTTTACTTGCTGCTGTTAGTAGAAAGACAAGGAGGATGTCCGGCCTTATTTATCCCTGTTATTGTTGGATTTGTAAGTACTTGATGATTTATTGGAATAGAAACATGATCAAACTGTACTTTATCAGTCCACATGGTTAATTAGTCCCTCGGGACATCCTGCTCACTTCTTCTCCCTCTGTATGTCAACAAATGCTGGTTGGTGTATGACACTGCAGTTACACCTGACGACCACAGAGGGCTCTAGAGAGCTGAAAGCTGGAATCTTACATAGTACAGCTTTAAACATTTGTTTTGTTTTTTTACTGTCAAATAAGTTCAAGATAAATGCTTGGACTATTTTTTTTCCAATTTGCTAAATTTAAGGAAGGTTTGCATCACCATGCATTAGTAGTGTAAATAGTAATTTAATGGACCTTTATATCAATACAAAAACACATATTTGCTTCAAACATTAAGAGTAAACTATGAATAAGACAACAAGAAACGCATGTCATGTGACTTCCACTGCCTTCTGGAATTTTCTCAGTCACCCTGTAGCTCTTGATGACTGAAAGTGTCTCTGAGAGAAAACATACAGAAGAGTATTAGGGCCATTTTAGATGGAGAAAATAATTTAGGGGAAATCTACATTAAAGTCGAAAGGACGAGATATAAGTTGAAATGTAGAAAATAAAGTTGGAATACAATTTTGTTATTTAAGTCAAATGATGAGATTAAACTTAAAATGTCAACAAAAGAAGTCGAAAGTCGGGAATGAAGTCATCGTACAATGTACAGTACAGGCCAAAAGCTTGGACACACCTTCTCATTCAATGTGTTATCTTGATTTTTATCACTAATTACATTGTAGATTCTCTCTGAAGTAATGATGGCCTCTTGTTTCTCTTAACTTAGCTGATTGGTTCTTGCCAAAATATTAATTCTAACAGTTGTCTAATAGGGCGGTGGACTGTGCATCAGCCTGACTTCTGAACAACACAAATAATGGTCCCAACCCCATTAAAAAGGCAAGAAATTACATTAATTAACCCTGGAAAGGCACACCTGAGAAGAGAAAACCATTTCAGGTGACCTCTTGAAGCTCACCAAGAGAATGACAAAAGTCTGCAAAGCAGTAATCAGAGCAAAGGGTGGATACTTTGAAGAAACTAGAATAAAAGACATGTTTTCATTTATTTCACACTTTTTTATTAAGTACATAATTCCACACATGTTAATTCATATTTTGATACCTTCAGTGAGAATCTACAATGTAAATAGTGATGAAAATAAAGAAAACACATTGAATGAGAAGGTGTGTCCAAACTACTGGCCTGTACTGTATTTCGACTTTTTTCTCACAATTTCGACTTTTTCCCAACATTTAGACTATTATCACAAAATTGTATTTTTCTCGTCATTTCGACTTAAATCTCAACTTTCCCAAAATTATTTTCTCCATCTTACATGGCCCTTATACTCTTCCATAAATACATGATATTTTAGAGGAATAAGTTTTACAGCAAATGTAATTACACTGTAATAACCCAAACTTTAGACAACAATGTAGATAAGAGCATTACACCAAATTTACAGTTTAAAATGCCAAATTTGGTGAAATCTGAATACAAGCAGAATATGTAGAATTATGTCCTCTGGGGTGGACAGATTAAATTTTGGTCACAGAAAAATACTTTTAGAATCCAAAATAATTTTAACGTCTGCATTAAATGTTCCTGATATCTTATTAAATTAGAATTTAATTCTACCTGTCTGATTAGAAGGATTTTACACTTATTCCTGAAATATTGATTTGACATTTTTTCTAATGCTTCAACCTGTGCCCCCTTCATTTTCCATCCTCTATAAGAGTTGGTCTGCAAATCACAGTACGAGTTTGGATTTACCTTTTGATATATTTAAACTGAATAATCATTCAAAACAAATAATCTAGGGCTAAATGGCATTTGTATCCCTATAGTCTCACAAATCTTGGTCCAGAACTGTTGGACTATCAGACTATAAACCTAATGATTTCACTCCATTTCTCATCTCGCCGCTTCTTTATCTAGTCTGACCTCCACTCCTGAGCAAAGAGCTATGAAAATATTCTATGCCGTGTACAGTTCAGCTGTCCCTCCACCTCCAACACCACTGCTTCACCTTTTTAAAGTCTCACGGACCGAAGTGTTAGCCTCATTTGTTCATCCATCAAGCGGCTGATTAGCTTGTAGTGCCGCGATTGAAAACAGCATGTCAAGGCCTCCTCATTGTGCATGCTGTGTGTATTTCTATACCACACAGCGCCTGCAATGTGGAGGCTGAGACACGCGGAGACGTCGCAATGAAGGTTTGGCTTTACAAGGACAAAGAACACAAAGACAAGAAGCCGCTCTACATATCAATAGCACTCACACACTTGCAAGTCGTTCTACATATAGACTTCTCCGGCACCCTGAGGCACAATGACACACAAGTATACCCTATGGATTGCCGTATTGACGGACTGCAGAGCATCAGCTGCTTCGCATGACTCTCCCTTTGAATCAAGCAGCTTTTACTTCATCCATAGGTCCCCACAGTGGCCCCTCTCCACCGGCGATCCATGCCTATGTGGGTGGTCGTCGGTGACAGGCCTGCTCCTTCGCGGCAGAACAGAAAAACTACAGCTATCTTGGGCAGTGCTTATTATCTCCTGCATCTCTCTTGCACTGCAGAGGCACCTTGGAGCTCTGGCAGCATAATGACCTGTGTAAAATCCCACTTTAGTACCACACGGATGACAAGCTATGCAAAGCTATCACTCAGCTTTGCTTAATGTACAAAAACTCCATTATCAAAGCTTGCATAGCACCAAATTATGCGACCCATTTGTCACTTGGTCCCACTGGGTTGTTGTTGCAAAAAGCCATAAAAACCCACCACATAATCTTTAAGAGATTCCCAACATCCTGCTCCTCCTGTTCTATCTCCTCACCCAATTAGCTCAAGTGCTAATTTAGCGCTTTCTCTGATGTTGTAAGTTTCACCTCGACAGCTGCTGTACCTTCTCTACTTTTCACTTTTTCTTGGATAACGTCTGCTTCCGTGTCAGCCCATTTCCCTTGCACAGCACAGCCCTGTCCGGTCAATCAGGTGCATGCTAATTAGCTTAGCGTGGGGTTGGCCAATCCCACAGGGAGAGCCAATGGGTAATTAGCTTGTGGCTAAATGGCACATCAATGGCATCAGGGAGGCACAGTGGAGACGTGGGTTTGTGCCAGGCAGCTGTTTGTCTCTGCCAGTGTTACTGTGATGTCAGAGTGTGAGGAGGGATGGGAATGTAGAGGAAGAGAGTTGGAGGTTTTTGAAGGGAAGATCTGTCTGTTAAATTGCCAAATAACTGAATAAAACGGACGTAGTAATGCCAGAATTAACACAAGTACACATCTGTTAAAAGTGTTTTAATCTCAAGTTGTCAGCACTTCAGTATGTGATATGACGCTATGAGTGTTCTGTGTTATAGTAACGTAACTAGTTATTTGGGTTAAAAGTAAAGCAACACACTACAACCGAAAATGTGGTGGCGGAATGAAGTTCCTTTTTAATTCAGCACAAACAGACTTCTCTAAAGTCACTTGCAAATCTCGTGAGTCGGTCCACTCGTTGCGTTTTTTTGGCTTGTTTCGTTATGTGCGATTGCTTTTTGAGGCTTATTGAATATCTGCGTGAATACCCACGGATTACCCCATATCACCACAATCATGCAAAACTTGAGTGCTGTGGGTAGTTTGTCCTTTCCACTTCCTCGTTTCATGGTTATTGCGCCTGCCCTCAAACACATGCACATGGCACATGCGCCAGAGCCATAGCTTCCAGGTTCACTAATTAAAAGTAACGTTGGGTTTCTGTCTTTGAATAGCTGCTTGGAACTGTGAAACTGAAATGTTATGTAGACGAAAATTACACACACTTTATTTAGATTCCTCTGAAAAAGAAAAGCAATATATCACATTAGAAAAGGAAATAGCTGGAGGTTGCTCGTTTTGGGCTTGTTTTTATCAACCTGGTTGCTTATTTCAGAAGAATCTAGAAACACAGGACAGGAGCTCTCATTCCACACAGTATGTGACATGATTTTATATAATTATGTACAAAAAAGAAATACCTGTTATGGCCTCCACTAAAGAACTTTGTGTTGGCCTGCTCATTTAGGAACAGATATGGGGTTCTGACCAAAGTAGAGCAACAAAAACATAACGTAAAAGTAACTGCTTTCCATAGAGAGTAACTAAGTAAAGAAGCGGATTACTTTTCTAAGGGGGTGTGGACATGTAAAGAAAGTTCCTGAAAGGGGAGGGAGTAGATCAAGACGAGCTCTTCAAACTCTTCCAAGGCAAAGACTAACAAATGTGTCAGTCGTGGCGGCTCAGTCAATGTGGTCACCACAAGTTCTGTCATAACTTTATAGTACTATGAAAATGAAGGAGTTCTCTGACTTTGAGTGGTTTGGAGTATTCACTGTTCAGGAGGTGCTTAACGAGAAATTAATAATATTTGTTACTAATTTAAATATTTCTTGAAATTTTCAGGAAATTTGATTTACTATATTTGTAAACAAAACTGCACACACAGATGCACTAATATGGCGATTCCAGTGATGAGCACCTGATTTGCACCAATAGATCACTCTATGTAGCTGCAGTTGTTGTTAGCTACACCAGGTAGGTTTTGCTTTTGCCTGTGCATATTTATTTGGTGTTTGGTTTTGTTTGTTCAAGATAACACTAAAACTGGACCGATTGTGCTGAAGTTTTCAGGAGACATTGGTAATGGCCCAACTTAAAAATTATTAGATTTTGGTGGTGGTATGTAGTTGTCTCGGTGCAAAATATTCCCAAAACTTTCAAATTTCCCATTAGTTAGCATTGGGGGAAATTAAAATAATTCACATCTCTGTCATTTTTTAGTTGATTTGCTTCCAATTTTACAGGATAATGGGGGTCCCATGTCTCCATCATCACAGTAAATTTTATCTGGATCTGATCCAGATTGACATACTGAAACATTGAGCTTTTTAATAGGAAATCCCATTGACGACATTCAATAACTCATATAGAATCAAAATATTTAGATATGTCCCCAAAACGTGTTCATACTGAAGTATGACACGGGACTGGATTTTCACTCCTGTCCCATCCCACTCCCAGAGAAAAAAACCCGATCCGTCCCAATCCCGATTAAAAATGACTCCCACTCCTGTCGCGTTCCCGTTTGAATAAAACCAAACGTTTTGAAAAAATGTTGCATTTTTTATTTTAGGTAAAAGTGCAGTGCATATGAAAGGCCTTGTCTTTAAGTTTCACATGCCTGACATTCGGTTGGTGTAAACAGCTCTCTTGTCATGTCGTCTTCTTCCTCCATGTTGTTTTGTATGTGTGTCACCGGCAGCCACTCCGAGTCGCTTTTCACTTCCGGCGGTGACAGTAAGTCAAACCCCTTTTGTTGTTCTTTAGTGTTGCTAGTGTTGGCTCTCACTGAGAGATGACTACAAAAATGGACGCATCTGTTCATCTGGTTGCTTAACACGGCTGAAAATGATAATCTACTAATGTCGTTCCCGCTCCTGCCTGCTCCCATTGCTTTTTTTTCCCATCCCATCCCCTCCCGTTCCGATCACGGGATTAATTAAAAAAAGACTCCCATCCCGTGGGAATCCCACAGGAATTCCCGAAAAATGTCATCCTCTAGTTCATACAGGATAACAACCTCCATGTATGTGCTGAGTTTGGTTCTGGGGATCCAGGATTGTGTCTTTGGGGTTGTGGAAAATTCACTTACATGACTCAGCTACTTGGTGGAGGTCTGCGCTCTCTGACTGCTCTTCTAGTTTAAACATGGTCTAAGTCTGATGTTGCTCTTGACGTCCAGTTGGCTTGGGGAGCTTCAAAGAAAAGTCATGTTTTCTCCAAATTTCTCCGTAAAAAGGCATCTGTTGAGTCGCTCATGCAACAGTATGAACCACAGTGGGATCGCCTTCAAAGGCAGAACCCAGTGAGAAAAAAGCCTGATATTCTGTTTGGGAATTTTCATCGTAGATATTACTCTCAGGAGAACAATGATTTCCAGTAAAATGGTTCTATTCTTAAAGCTGGGGTTGGGGATTTTGGAAAACTAGCATGAATTTGAAAGTAGCATCTCCTCAGGGCTCACTACACCAAGTCATGTCTCAGTCAGCAGTAAGAAAACACCAAACAAACATGTAAAGTTAGTTAGTGCTCACAGCCGATGTTGATCGGGGTATAGGTAGTTCCTCTGACATTCTCCACATAGCTGTCAAGTCTCCCGTTTTGGCCATGAAACTACCGTATTTTCTGTATTTTCTCCTCTTTTCCGCCATCCTCCTGTATTAGTATTCTCCCATAAATCTCCTGTGTGATGATATAATAATAAAAACATCCCTCTGTCTCTCCAAACTGAGCTCCATGGGGTGGTAATGCTCCAAAATGATGGATGCCAACCGCCGTAAAACCGAAGACGAAGAAAAAGCCTCATGAGAACGTCCACCTGCAGTAGCCTGGGTGGCAGCTGTCGCGAGATTAGGGCAGCAGAACAAACTTAGAAAAACAAAGAGTTATTTTAGATTTCTTCTACATCTGTCTTAAAATGTGAGGGATACTGGAGCTTGGTTGGGGTTGTGGGACGGCTCACAGCGGGCTTCCCTTATTTTCAAAGACAAAACTCGAAAAGTAAGCATTCTCCAGCCGAGTCTGATCCCTTGCTCGACTACCTACATGCACGGAGTCTGTGCACGCCGGGAAAATGAACGCGTAGTAGGCGGGCAGAATGGCGACGGGATTTGATTGGTTTAAAAACAGGTGTCCCGGCATGATTATTGGTTGGTGTTTGCCCTGTTTTACTCCTGCTGTAGATAGTGGATATTTTTCGCTCTGTTTTAAGAACACATTATGAGTTGATTACCATCAGATCATAAAGACCATTTTAACCAGTATTACAAAAAGTGTATCTAAATAAGATCGCCAACCCCAGCTTTAAGAGGAAACAAACTCCCTGAGATTCTTGCCTAAATTGGTGGGATTTGGTATTATTAAACTAGTGAATAATCCTACTTGAACAGGGATCATGTGCTTCTGGGTATACTGAGGAATTTTGAGCATGTGGGAGTGAAATTGTATACCTGCTGATGTTCAAGGACTTTTTAAACTATGCAGGATTTGCTTGAAGCAACACGAAATGATGCATCAAGTTGGTTTTGTATCCATAAAAAGAGAACTGAGGCAGTGGGCCTGGAATCTGAAGGGACATATTAATGAAGGCCTGAGAGTAAAATGGGCTTTTTGTCTGTTTTTCTTGTATCTGGTCTTTTTCTTGACAGATTAGGGAGGTTGGGCATTTTTGATGCGTCTTATTTTGGTGATGAATAAACCATGAATACCCACTTGGAGGGAGTTAAGTTTTTCATTGCACCTAGATAATGTAGGAGCTGGTTTAATCCCTCTGCCTTGTTAAAAATCCAGTAGCACGTAGTTCCCAGAACCTGATAAAACCATCATCTTTTTATCCGGTTCAGTCTGGCGCTCCTGAAAGGCACTTCGACGTCGCTTGTTGGAGTACATCGAGGGAGGAAGCCCAGCGGAGATAAGGGGCTGAGAATGAAGAGAAAGCAAATTTGGGACTCACTTACTCATTTTAGCTCAGGGCAAGTCCAAACCTTGAATAAAGAGCAAACGCACAAACTCCACCACAGACATAATTGCCCTCATATTCAGGCATTCACGCAAACACTCAGACTAAAGCCAAATTATTCATTTATTCCAAGAAGGCTGACTCAGGTTGCAGAAATGAGTCTTGCACTGGTCGAGCCCACGCTCCATTTGGCACATCTGAATGAGTTACTGGGTGTGTAAATGGACAGTGCAGCCTCCTTTTAACAGGCCGTGGACAGTGTTTCACTGTGGAGGATGCACTGCATTACACAGCGGTACAACACCTATTAAATCTCATTTAAAGGACATTAAAAACAAGCAGCACTTCATGTCAGGGCTTGTTCTTTAACCAGTGTTAAATTATGACAGCATGACTGCAGATTGACAAAGCATAAAGTGGAAAAACTGGAGGGTGGTCGGATCAAGAGGGATCAGACCTCATTTAGTTTTTCTATCTCAAATATGTCTTTGTATAAGCTGAGTATTTTTAATATAGTCATGGTTATGAATCAATCACAAGTTAGTGCTGAACATGAATAAGAAAAATAATCTCAAGTGTCTTTTTAATGTTTTGACAACCCAGCAATCAAGACAAGAATTGTCCTCAAGTAGCGAACAGTCACTGCTTCAATTGCTCTTTAGCTCACAAAGCTAACCTGCAAACAACGTAGCAGCAGCTCAATGCATTTAGGCATGTAGACGTGGTCAAAGAGACTCACCGAAGTCCAAAAAGAAGCATCAGAATGGGGACAAAAGATGATTTGTGTGGCATGGTTGATGTGCCAGACAGGCTGGTCTGAGAATGTCAAAAACTGTTGATCGACTGGGATTTTCCAACTCTAGGGCTAACATTAACCTGACAAGCCAGATGGACAGCTCCACATATCTGCCACAGAAATATTTCACGAGTCCATCTGGGTAGGAGCCCTTTAAATTTGTTTTCAGGGGCAGAACGTTCAAAAAAAAGCACAAGCTTGTGATTGGACAATCGTTTGGCCGTCACATTCATCACAGACCAATCCACATCACGCAGGGTTGCCTCCTATAATAAAGCAATGTTTTCATTGAATTTGTCTTTTTTTTTTTTCTTTTATATATACATATACATTTTATATATACATTTATATTGGTTGCTGATGCTGCTCAGTGATTTTTTGAAGACTGTATGATGCAAAATGTGCCTGTTGAGATAACACTTGTTATAAACTGGCGCTACACAAATAAAGATTTATTGCTTGATTGATCAATAAATAACCACTCAGTTCAACCAAGGCATACCGAAGACTTTTCCAAGTGCACGTGTTTTGTGCGGAAGCAGAAGATCTCACCATGTGCCACTCATTTCAGCTTTAGATTACATCAATAAGTTCACGTTTTTCACAGGCTCAGTAAATTAGACAATGGATGATTGAAAAATATGCCTGGTCAGATTACTTTACATTTCCTCTGCAACATTTAGAAGAGTTCTGGCTCTTAAGTACCTCAATATCCTGTTCGGTTAGCTTGTGTAAATGATATGTGTTCTGTAACCAACTTTTAATTGGTCACACAACTGCTGTTTTGATGGACTTATGAATTAAAAAAAAAGAATTAACACCTTTTTACGTAGGACATTATTTTCTTAGCATTACATTTTTGTATCAATATGATTTATCAAAATTGTGGGGCTATTTCTGTAAGCCTGTTCATAGAGCCAAAGATGCTTGATTGGATTGAGATGTGGTAACTATCAGAATCAGAATCAGGTTTTATTGCCAAGTATGCAACACATACAAGGAATTTGACTCCGGCAGTTGTTTTCTCTAGTACAAGGAGGTAGACACAAACATGACACAATAAAAATAAGATAAATAAAATAGATATAGGTGTAATAAAAGGGCTGGGATAAAATGTGCATCAGGAATATTTACAGCATACTGGGATATTTACATTTGAAGGTAGGAAAGTGCAACTGTGCGGTCCATAGTGCAGCTGTAAACTGTTTAAAAAGCTGCCAGTATTAGTAACAGTTTTTGTTATTTAATATGGAGACTGCAGACGGATAGAAACTACTCCTGTGTCGGCTTGTCCTGGTCCGCAGAGCTCTGAGGCGCTTGCCAGATGGGAGCAGTTGGAAGAGTCCGTGAGCAGGGTGAGTGGAGTCTCTCACAATGTTTTCTGCTCTCCTCTGAGTCCTAGAGCAGTAAAGGTCCTGGATGGAGGGCAGGGGGACACCAATGATGCGCTCAGCAGTCCTCACAGTGCGCTGCAGTCTTAATCGGTCCTGCCTGGTGGCAGCTCCAAACCACACGGTGATGGAGGAGCACAGAACGGACTCGATGACTGCAGTGTAGAACTGCAGCAGCAGCTCAGGGGGCAGTCCATGTCTCCTCAGGAGGCGCAGGAAGTACATCCTCTGCTGGGCCTTCTTGAGGATGGAGCTGATGTTCTGCTCCCACTTCTCCCCCACAACTATTAGGGCTACTGTACTATAGTGAACGTTTTGTCACGTTGAATAACCCATTTTGAGATTATTACAAATTTGGTATTCTCCAGTCATAAAGGGACGGATATGGTCTGCAACTTAGGTATGTGGCATTCTGCCAGTGTTTAACAGGCCAAATTCTGGTGACACAATAGAATTCCAAGACTCATCTGACTCATCACATATTTCTGATCTTCAATAGTCTGATTTTTGTGACCCATGTGAATTTGTAGCCTCAAATTCACCAGCGTGGTCTCCTGCTTCATTGTTGAATTAGCCATGCAGAGCAGATGGACCTACCTGATTCTGAAATCATGCATATCCATCTTGCCAAACTCCATTATCCAATCATTTCACTCAGCTAAGGGCTCAATGGCCCAATTAGAGAAGAGATATGACAACACCAGGAAGTGACTGCATGTTTGAAAACAATGGCGGCTTATGAAGCGGTCTCAATATCTGCATTTTTATCAGAGATTGACTCAATTTTCTTTAAAAGAGAAGAGAAAAAAAGAATGTTGCTTGTGTTATGAAAAATCATGTTTTTGCTCTTCTGCTGACGAGAGATGCTGGGAAACTGGGAGAGAATGCAGAAATACTCCACGGACATGCTGTTTAGTATGTGATCATCATGGTTACTAAGTGATACTTGACAAAATCTGCCCTCCTCAGAAGTTTACCGGGAAAACTTGGTAGGGATTGTCTTTGACGAGGTTCATGTCACATGTAGGTGTTAAATGACACATCTGTGTGGTACAATTTAATGTGAGACGATAGTCTAAGGTAGTTTAAGCGAACAGCTAACTGTTGTTGGCCATTAGGAGGTCAACTGTTGTTAGCTGCTGAACGCTATGCATTGCTGCTATGTATGCGAAGTCATTCGTAGCCACGTAGCCGCGTCATACATAGCCGCGTTGCTCAATATGAATCGGTCTGTGATGAGTTTGACAAGCAGAACAATAGTCCAATCACAAGCTGCTGTTGTTTTGGAAGGTTCTGCCTCTGAAACATTTTCTAACGGCTCTTTCCCAAATGGATTAGTGAAATATTTCCGTGGCGGATATATGGAACTGTCCATCCGGCATGTCAGGTTATTGTTCAATGTCACTTACATGTAATCTTTTTTCTCCATCCTGATGTTTGGTTTGAACTCCTGTAGGTTGTCTTGACTCATTTCTACATGCCTCAATGCTTTGAGTTGCCGCCATGTGATTGACTGACTAGTTTTTTGCATTAAAAATCAGCAGAACTGATGGACTTAGGAAAACTAGTGAGTTCATATTACTCTTTGACATCATGACTCTTCATGATTAAATCTTATTGATATTTCTCAAAAGTTCCGATGTTTCCCATTGTCTTCCATCTTCCATACTTTGGTACTTTTTTATTGAGTTTCATCTTGAATAAACATTTTAGTGTCACGGTTATTCCCACATTGTTTAAGAGGTTATTGATGTAGAAAAGACGAAATCCCTCTGCGTTCCAAGTCGCTTTCCTTTGTACTCCACTCCTCCCCTCAGTGCCAAGTCACCACCAACACATTCAGGGAAGCTGGATTCTAAAATTAGACTCCACAGTTCATATTACCTCTTTTATATTTCTGTAGCTGGAGTATTTTGTTTTTCCGCTCCACTCGGTCCATTGGGAAATTAAGTCCCAACCCCAGCTGTGTTTGTTATGACCTACTGTTCGGGGCCGCATAGCACAACAAAGACAGAACCGATCAGCCCAAACATTCTCCCATCCTCTCACCCTTGACTTTCTTCCCCCGGATCTTTTGTTAAATGAGAATGAGGAAAAAGGAAATCAAACGAGGGACGGAGTAAGAAGTGACAAAGGTCCATTGATCTGACTCTATAGAAACTAGAGGCATGAAAGTCAAGGAAGAATAACATGGACACCCTGTCCTTCATGATTAAATCTAAGACTGTCTCTGCTATAGATCCATCTTGTTTTGGAGAGACCATGGAATTCATTTGTTCCCTCTTTCTGCTACAAATCATCACATTTTCCTCAACATCTGTGGGGCTTTGCTTTAATAGGTTCAGTCTTAGATATGATCGGATTAAAAAACAGTTGGATTTATGTCAGGTTTAGTTCTAAGCTGATTTTACTTGCATTTTTTGAGCTCCCTGTAACAAATCCTTCCCCAAACCTTCATCTCTTTTTTTTTTCCAAAATGAAAACACTGATGCATGAATAATTTAGACAAACTTTTAGTCAGGCACAGACCATACTGTCTCTTTGGGAACACCTTAAACCAACACTAAGCAGTTTTTCAAACATAATATAATCCTTCGATATTCATTGTGATGGTCCACCACTTTACAATGGGTTGAATGACACCTCTGTCGTGGTCTGGAGTGGTCTGTATCCCTTTCACTGGTGCTATGTAACTTCGAGGTAGATGGTGGGAACCCTGCCACACTAAAAAACTACACGTTTGGACTGCTTTACGGCATACGTCACCTCCCCCGATTCCCGATTCGTTTAAAACACCGAAGTCTCAGTGAAAGCCAAACGCAGAGCTGTAACCATGGTGGAGGCAACAAAGAACGTAAGGAAGAGAAAAGTTTTGTCAGAGGATACAAAACAAAGCAAGCGAGAGAAAAACAAGCTGACTGCTCGGACCAGAATAAACATCGGTTTGGCGTTCACTTGGTGGCGTGAAATAAAAGACGAGGAGGGATGTCAGACTACTATCAGGTATGTTGGGCGACTAATTTATGACGAAGTTCCTTAAAAAAAACTTGACAGGAAAAAAGTAGAGCACAACAAATCCAGAACGTACCAGTATGTAGTTTTGTTTAGACCTATGTTAAGTGTGTGATATCACCAGCTCGTTGTTGTCTTTACTTTTATTCACTTTATCGCTTCAACAGGACGGGGGCGGGGGCGACTTCACGATAATAAAACCAAGTTGAACTTAGCGATTTTTAACATCATCTTTTAGTCAAAACTAAATACATGACCTCGTCGCTACCCATCCTGCAAACAGCCGCTGAAGACATAAGAATACTTTTGAGCGAAGTCCTGGCTTCTGTGATTCGCCTACAAAACAAATGCACGCGACTGGCAGATCTGTATCCTTACAACAGTAGGCGCGTGCCAGAGCTCATGGGTAGTTGAGTTCTCATTGCGGTCAAGCGGGGATCTTCCGTTGTGCTGCTTTAAGTGAAGATCTGTGAAGGTCCAGGCAAGCGTGGTGCTTGCCTTGTAGAAAATGAGCCAAATCCTTTTTTTCAGATTGATGACAGTTCATCAACATTTTTTTCCTTTGGCCCAAGCTTAGGCCGTCTTCTCCTGCTTGATGTAGCCACCACATGTCTTATGCTGCATTCTGGTTGTACTAGGAAGTCAGGATTTATGAGTTTCAAGAGGAAATTTTCATCTGGAACTCCTCCATGTGCTCAGAATTTCCTACTGGGAAGTAAGGGAATACTTACCACCTCCGAGTTGACAATCCAAGATGGCTGCCTTAGGTGTATAGTTATTAAGCTGCTGTATTATATGGAAACTTAAACTGTTTCAAAATATTTGGACAGTGGACCAGAGTTTTTCAGTGTGTTGAATTCTTTGACAACTGACTTAAAAGCCTGTACCAATATTTAGCATTTAAGGAGAATGTATAGAGACAAAATGTTAAAGGTGCTATGAGGAGAACTTTACCAGCAACATAAAGACTCTGCTACCCATGAGCATGCGCAGCGACTGTCGTCATGCTGCGTTCCATTAACCTCAGAACTGGGAGTGACATAATTCGCGTCGGGGTCCTGCATCACCCTGTCGGGGTTTATTTCTCTATAGTGACCGGCTCGCTCTACATTATCCCTTACATAGCGTAGTTTCTCCTCCCCTCTTCCCAGTTCCACTGTGAATGGAACAAAGGTCTAAATGTGCTCAAAAACATCATGTTGTGACACATCTCTTGACCTCAAACTCTGACATTCACTGTGGTCCTTTCAAAGACAAATGTCATCCACTGAGTGGGACCAATTTATCTTACTCAAGGACCATTTGTCTAAATCAAGCTAACACGCTCTCCAGGATGACCCATAGACCTTTGTACAACCAAGTATGTCAACAGTGATGTAGCAGAAGTACAACGAAGCAGAGCTTGAAGAAAGAAATGCTCCTTTTGTGTAGGCAAAACAAACAGGGCCAGACAAAAGTCTTTATAAAAGTTACAGCATGGTTGATACTCACTAATTTTTCTTATTTTGACAATAACGCTATGTTCGAAATGCCTCAGGGCAATTTTTTTTTTTTTTCGTCAACATTCTATCGTTTTACCGAACAGGCCAAAAGTTTGGACACCCCTTCTCATTCAATGCGTTTTCTTTATTTTCATCACAAATGACATTGTAGATTCTCACTGAAGTAATGATGGCCACTTGTTTCTCTTAACTTAGCTAATTAGTTCTTGCCATAATATTAATTTTAAAAATGTCTAATAGGGCTGTCAGCTGTGCATCAGCCTGACTTCTGAACAACACAAATGATGGTCCCAACCCCGTTAATAAGGCACGAAATTCCATTAATTAACCCTGGAAAGGCACACCTGAGAAGTGAAAACCATTTCAGGTGACCTCTTGAAGCTCAGAAAGAAAATGCCAAGAGTCTGCAAAGCAGTAATCAGGGTAAGGGGTGGATACTTTGAAGAAACTAGAATAAAAGACGTTTTCATTTATTTTACACTTTTTTGTTAAGTACATAATTCCACACATGTTTATTCATAGTTTTGATACCTTCAGTGAGAATCTACAATGTAAATAGTGATGAAATTAAAGAAAACACATTGAATGAGAAGGTGTGTCCAAACTTCTGGCTTGTACTGTATTTAGACTTTTTTCTCGCCATTTTGACTTTTTCCAAACATTGAGAGTATTATCACAAAATTGTATTTCGACTTACTCGTTGTTTCGACTTTAATCTCAACTTTCCCAAAATTATTTTCTCCATCTTACATGGCCCTAATACTCTAAATACATGATATTACAGCCTTTCACCAAAGTAAAACTGTGGCGAAAGTGCGTTTATCCTGTCGTCATTCACCTTTTTGTCTTTGTCTTTTCTTCGTGTGTGAGTCATATTTGGCAGTTTAAGCGTTTCCTTTGACATTTTGTTTCTCTCTCGTGAGCACACACACTCATCCACAAACCCCGCTGGGCAGATTAATTAGAGATGCTGTTAGGAAAGAGCTAAAAACAATGTGGATTCTCAAATGACTGCAGCACTCTTCTATCTGTGGTGACTGTTACATTGGTATGCAGAGGATGTTAGGCAGGGAGAGTCCGTTAATTAATGCTATCCCTCTTTTTTCTTTGTTTTCTATCCGTCTAAATACTTCTTTTCTGGTTCATTTTTTTAAGCAGTTCTTCATCCTCTCATTTTAATATTTGAAAACATTACATTGAAGCTGATATCTTTTTACTCCTTTCCTCTTATTCTCTTAATCTCTTTTAAGATTCATTAGGCAGGATGGGAAACACCATCTCTGTCCTCCTGCAGCCTCCATCTTCTCCTGATTCTCTCCTCAAGCTTCATTTTTATGCTTCACTAGGGCCAGGGGGGATTTTTGTCTTGGTTCATCAGTCCATCTGTCTGTTTGCTTCAGTCATTCTGGTGAATGAGATATCATAAGAATGGTTTGAGGGATTTTCTTCAAGCTTTTCAACAATGTCCACCAAGAGTTTACTTTTTTCTACAGTCTAAGGCCAGTGGTCCCCATGTTCATCTTTTGCTTGTGATAGGAATATCTAAAAAGAACCATTAGTGTTTACACCGATGTCAACTTTGACCAGAGGAAGTACATTTTGGTTCTGACTCAAGGTGAGATTGCTGATAATTTGAAGGTCACAGGTAAAGGATCAAGGCTACAACTCCCCAAGTCCATCTCCTGGTTTTTGATGAAGTTCAAGAAGATATTATAGGCTTTCCATCAAACTTTACTCTCATGACTAGAGCTAAACTAAAGCTGCATTCACACCGAACGCGACTTGGACAACATGGGTGACCACTCTCTATGCAAAGTCAATGAGCAGCTTCAACCAGATCTGCACCTGCATCTTGAAAGTTGCAAGGCATCTCCTTCTATCTCTTGAAGTCACTTTGGACACCCGACCAGACTGTAGTCGGTTAAAATTTAAAATTTAAACTTTTCTGGCAAAGTTGCGTGTGGTTGTGCCTGAACAGCCAATCAGCGTTGTGTGGGTGTGTGACGGCACCCGTGAGAGACTGTTTTTATTCCCGCTCACAAAGTGACAAACCATGTCAGTGTTCATCATATTCAAAGTTCTCCTCCACAACATCTTCATCCAATAGACATTAGTCCATTTTGCACAAAACTGGAAGAAGAAAGTTGTTCAGTAGCCGGCGGTCGCCCCTGAAACAATGAGCAGTACTGCGCATGCACGGCAGCCGTAAAGAAAGTTTTCAGTTCAGAGGTCAGCACAGTCACAAAAACATGGGTGGAGCGACCCCGGACTGTCTTGAAGGAGTAGCCTGAGTGGACCATGATGAAATTTTGGTGAAACTAATGAGTTTTTGGACGATCAATGCAGTTTAAAGAGTGGCGCTATACATGCTCTGTGTGCTACCATTATACGGATGTCCACCGCTTGATTTTGGATCTAAATGTCTCCCGAAGCACTGTTTGGATCAGGACAGCCTTCTGGGCGAGTATATTGTTCTACTTCATTCTATAAACAATGTGAAAGCTGTAGAAACCAAACTTATCCTTTAAGTAGGAACATTTCTGCCCCAAAATAATCAAAGAAGCCACAAAAGATAAGCAAAGAAGCTAAAACAAAGATAAAAAGAGAAGAAACAGCTTCTTGAATATGAGAGCTTTTTATATTTAACTTTCATTTGCCAGGGTGGCATGATGGTGCAAAAGGTCGTGTGCGTACCTCACATCAAAAAAGGTCATTGGTTCGACTCCCAGGTCATTCAGGGCTTTTCTATGTTGAGTTTCTACCTGTTCATGCATGGGTTCTCTCTGGGCGCTCAAGCTTCCTCTCACAGGCAAAAAACAAATACAAACCAGAAAAGCACTCGGAGAGCGCAGACCTCCTCCAGCGCCACAGTCCACACCCATATTGTTATTTTCACCATAAATATTAGTCCTACTTTATTTCATCGAAATATTTCGATTCCTTGACCATGAAAACATACCATTAGCAATTGGTTTCATAATGATATCTATTTTAGTTCAGTAGTTATTCACAAAAATCACATTTTTCGCCATGGTGGCCAGACGCTGATCCGGATCAACGCCAAAATCGAATCAGTTCTTCCTTTTCCTATGCTAAACATTTCCTGAAAATTTCATCAAAATCCATCCATAACTTTTTGAGTTATTTTGTTCACAGACAGACGGACAGACGGACGGACGGACGGACAGACAGACAAACAAACTCTCCCGAAAGCATAACCTCCTTGGCGGAGGTAACAACGTAAGCTGGGATCCATGATGAATGGATGGATATTATTTGGCTTACTAACATGCTGTAGTCTTGAAAGTACTTGTCCCGAGCTGTGGCTCCAAACAGATTGTATAATACATGATTTGATTGATTTGATTGATTTTGATCAAATCAAATCAAATCATGTATTACATCTTGGCTTAAGCACTCGTGAACCAGACTGAATTAGAAACAACTCTAAATCAGCAGGTCACCTTCAGAATGAAAATCATATTGAATCATTAAACAGGGAGTGATTCACATCTGGTACTTCTGCTGCCTGGAAATTGCATTTTTGCCGGGGCATCTAACTCGAAGAGGGAGATCTAGTTGCGTCAGTCCTGCTATTTTTACCCAAGATTCTTTATGGCAGCAGGACCCACCATCTTAAGATAATTCAGAAAAGTTTGAGTCGGAAACTCTGCAGCATCTGCTCTTCTTAAACTGCTGCAGATGTCTGGCTTGGAAAAAGGCATTTTGGAGGCGCAAGTACCATCTTAAATCTTGATGTGAAATTGTTGCATTTCAGGAGGCAGTTTGGGGAAAAGTGGAGACATCTTTTCAGGCCGTTAAATGATCGAAAATTACAACTTCTCAGCAAACATGCCCTGTAACTTTTTCAGCTTTCTTCTTGTAAAAATATATCCCCTCCTTTCCTTTTCCTCATAATGTTATCTTTTGCCTCTTCTCCTTTTGCACTCCACTATCTCTCCCTCTTCCTCCTCGTCTATGAATACTGAATCAGCCAGAGACAGACGGTGCGTGGGGTCTCCCCGGAGGAGGGATGGAAACACACTCAAAGCACACACATATACACACACACACATATACTGACATATGCCCAAGCAAGAAAAACCCTCTGCTTTAAACCACATCACCACCAACACACACGTATACACACACGTACATGACTTCCCGCTGTATGAGATGATTCTGGTGCTGATAAAGTCTGACAGTGTAATTTTCTTTATCAGTAATCTGCAGTCACAGCATCTCAAATAGCTTCTTTCTTAAGCATTAGTGAAGCTCCAGGGAGGGGATTAATGGAAAATGCACACGTTTGATAAAACAAACGCTCCTACCAAAGTCACCACAGAGTTTGCTAGGCGACTTTGATCACACTTTAAATTACCTTTTTCATCGTGTGATCCCCCCATTATCTGTTGTATTATCACTCGTTCTGCTCGCTTCAAGTGTCTTTGTCTTTTCTTTCATCTTCGTCACTCATTACTTAGTGCAAAGGATCATTTTTCTTTCTGTGGCTTCACTTTGCTGTTGATCAAAGTCCCGCTATAGACAATTAGCTTATGATACAAGAGAGGGCTCTTGTAAACCATCAGGAAGAATTTCAAACTTTAAATAACAATAAAGGTACCAAGCAAAGTTTCTAGATTATAGATTGTCCAAATTCTTGAAAAAAAACAATGTACTTACTTACAGCCAATATGGATGTAGAACAAACCGGTCAACATCATTAGCTATATACAAACTTTTTTTTTTTTTTTTTTTTCTTTCTCGCCCCTTGTCTGCATTATCTTTACAGCAGAGCACTGTGTCCAGTGGCAGCGTTGGAAAGACCAATGCATTTTTTTTCTAGCAGTGAGAGATATGTGAATATGATTCACTGCTATAGTGACCATCACCAGCCCTCCCTGTAGGCTACTCCATCAAATCAAACTTTATTTAACCCCTGATAAGAGCTGAAGGGGAGGGCCGTGCCACACCACAGTGTGAAAGAAGGGGAAACAGTGACAGACAGGACAAGACAAGACAACTGGGAGAAGGACAAACAGGTATTGTAGTTAGTTTGAGATAGTAGTCCAAGTGCTGTGCTGATCTAAGTCGATACAGGAAGTAAAGGCTGCAAGAAACCAGGGACACCAGAGATGTGGGGTCTTGATAAAAGGGGGGTGGACCCATAGGGGTGAGATATGGAGGATATATATGAACTTATTGAAGAAATTACTAATACTATAGACAAAAAGAAGCATGCTACTGGTGTTTTTATCGACCTAAAGAAAGCATTTGATACAATAAATCACACTATTTTATTGAAGAAGTTGGAACGTCATGGGATACGGGGCCAGTGCTGAATTGGGTAAGAAGCTACTTAAAGGAGACATATCATGCTTGTTTCTCCTTTTCACTATGCCAGACTAGGATGCCTGTAAAGCATTTCTGCCCTCAGTACAAGTCATTTAGTTCCTTCATTGCCCCACAATTGTGTTCCCAAAATCCTCATTTTAGGCCATTATGAAGCTCTTGTTGAAACACTCGGTTTCCAGGCTGACCCAAAGTTACCTCGCAATGTCACAGCCCTTTGTGCTCTGATTGGTCAGTTCTATCGGGAGAGCCAGCCTGTCCTTCTTCTTCTACTGTATTTTCTGGCAGGCTCAAAGCACTGACCGTGTATTGAGTCCCCCTACAGGCCAGAGCTGGTAATGAGTGAGTGTGAACTAGGGATCTATTTACTGCTGCTGGTGGATGTGTTCCTCTGTGACGGTTTTGTGGCTAACAGACATCACAGAGGAGGAAGTGTTTTATCAGATTACTCCAATAAAAAGAAAGGTACCTCGTGTCGTCACGACGGTTTCAATCTCGCAGTCATCTCGCAATGACCTATTTTCAGAGGCATCAAATCTCGTTCTAGGATATCAGAAAAAATACAATTTCTCATTTTTTGAAAATTAAGGGGGTGTAAGGTCTTGTTTTCAAATTTATTATATTATATGTAAGTATTAAATCACGCATCAGCACGATATGTCTCCTTTAAAGATGCTATGAGGAGTTTCTAAGTAATTACAAAAAAGTCTCACTGTTAGATATATGCCTGATTGAAATACACACTTTAAGATGAGTTTTATAGCATCAAAATAGGTTATCTATAAATGCTATTCCTTAGCTTCGCGGTCGGGTCAGACAGGGCTGGACTGGCCTGGATACTCAACTTCGGGAACAATTAAAGACAATTAAAACTAGAGCAAATTTATATTATTTGGACACGTCTTAGAGCACCGGGCTGTAAGTAGTGATATTTTAGCCGGCTACAAAACTACAATACTAAGCTTTCCAAAAATTGCTTGTTGTCACACATCAAAAACGACCACTACTTAACTAGAAAGAGATACATTACCTTTAATATTATTTAAAGCATGGTTTTAATGCCTTTTTTCTTGGAGAGTCTTGAGTTTAGGGATAGAGTTTGCTGAAGATGATTGAGGATGAGTTCCAAATGAAAGATTAACCAGTTATATCTGTAATATATGCAATATCCTCCGAGGTACATTCTTCTAAATGTTCTCTAAGCTGCAAATCTTTGAGAGTTTGTAGTGGAAGAACTGTCAAAATTGCCCAATATTACCATCCCTTGAATCCCACAGTCCTGTAAATGGCAACTTCAACCTCGACTACACTGTAATCCAAAGAAAAATGTTAATTCTCACAATCACCAAGAAAGTAATTTTACAGTTATGGATTAACTCTATTTTGTCAGGATATGACTTGTGCTGTTATTTTGTACCTTGTTCCCCTTTTAGACCTCCCGTTTTCTTGTTTTACTGTCATGTTCCTGTTTTTTATCCTAGTTAGGTTACCAGTTTTGTGTCCTGTTTCCCTTGTGTCTCTTGTTTCCTGTTTTATTTAGAAATCATTTTGTTCCTTGTGGTGTTTTCCTGCCCTTCCTTCTGTGTCTCCCTGATGATGATTCCTTCCACCTGTGTGATCGTTTCACCTGTGTTTGATTGTGTATTTAGGTGGGCTTTACACGAGTACGAATTTGTAAGACTCCGGTAGAATAAACTATCGATCTGGTGATATTTACATACGGAGACGCGTATTTGTCTATGACTCCGCATCTTTTTTGAAAAGGGGTCTGCAAGTGGATATCTGCGTATTCGTCTTCATGCCGTAGTTGGTATAAACAGATAAGTCCGAGAAAGACGGTGAGTTCATAGCACCCTCCTCCTCCCCGCCCCCCAACTCATGCTGTCACACACAACAACAACAACAATGGCGGCAGCCGGGTTGATTCGGATCTTGTTCCAGCAGCTACAAATATTGCTACGACTTTTATACCAACATTTGCTCACAGAACACCAACAACACCAGCTACGGCAACAGCAAGTGCCATGCTGCAGAGACGCAGCATGTTACGCGCGCAAGAGCACTTGACGTGGAATTTTTACCAGGTAATTAGGTTCAGTGTTGTCTGAAAGGAACAACATTTTCATGATACATGAGCACTTCTATGATGCGTCTTTTGTAGTCCACCTTTGGAAAACTGTAGTTTCACCGCAGCAGTAATATCCGCCGTCACATGATGATGTAGCGTAGTGAAAGTGTCGTCAGATTCTCTGTGCGCATCAGTTTTCCTTTCCTAAGTCCTTCTGAATTGTCTTTTCTTCTTTCCTTAACCTCATGACGTTTTCCATCAGGGTAAAGGAAAAGTAGATAGGAAAGGGCTTAGGAGGTGACTATTCGAGCACAGCCTTATGCTGCGTTCAAGCGACCCAGCTACCAAAATTGTGTCGCCCACTGACGTAGCGCCGCGCATCCATAAATACCTCAATTTGGTAACAGTTGCCGTTTCACCGCATCATGTCATATATCATATAATAGGATGTATCAGCGGACATTATTCCAGCTGTATCCTTTTCATTCACTTATCAACCACAAAACACTGCAGCGGATGCCCTGCAGCAGCAGCATCTGTGAGTTTACCGCTGTCCGTCTAGGCGGAACTAATGTCCTCACTGACATTAGTTCCGCCTAGATGCAACAATCCGCCCTGTAGTCCGGATGAATAACTGTCTGTCTCGGGTACCCTCACACGTACACACACCTCTGATTGGCTGTTGCCGCACAGCCACACATGACATCGCCTGAATAGATAAACTTTTTTTAACTTTGACATGGCGCGATTAGTGAAGTGATCGTCTTGTACGCGGCTGTCGCTTCGCGGGAGGGTTAGCCCCACACCATCGTGGCTGCACATTGACTATGAATGGAGAGTGATCGCCGAGGTAGTACAAGTAGTGTCCGGTGTGAACACACCTTAAGTCTCTGCTTCCCCTGTTCTCTTTGTTGGGTCATTTGTCTTCCTCTCTGCAGGTCTCCTGTGATTCCTTGTGTTTTCATCAGAGTTTAAGGTAGTTTCTGTTTTTGGTTGTGACTTAGTTTTGTGTTTTGGAGCTTTGAAATGGATTGGTTTTTGATATTTTTTTTGGAAGTTTGGATTTAGCTATTTAGACAACACTGTCAACATGGAACCGTAAGACTATTGAGCTATAGAAACGGAAGACTTTTCGAGACGCAAATCAAGATCAGTGCATGTCTCTGTAAGCTTGTTTGTTTGATTTTACTGCATCTGATTCTGTGACACCTTGGACTGAATACCTGCTTGATGCAGATGGACCCCCTCCAGAGAAAATTCAAGATACTTAACATCAAATTTATCAAGATTGTTTAGACTTTAAGAATTTGAAGCACCTGAGGAAAAAATATTCCCTTTAGATTGTAATACAAGAAGTCCTTCTGACTTATAATGCAAATATTTACTGTAGAAATACACACTTTTACAGTTTTGGTGAAACCTGTTCAGGAATATTTTCATAAAGCATTTGTTTTTGTTATAACTGGTCAAGAAGCTTTGCATAAATCTGCATAATGAACATGGCTGAATTGATGGACAGGTGGATGCGTTGTAAGGTATTGTCAGGAGGCTTAAGGCCTGCAGTCAGTCCTTCCTTTCCTCTGTAGCTTAATTAATTGGACATCACGTTGAAATAACATTCCAATTTGGCATCTGTCATTATCGGGCTTCACAATGCTTCCTCTGAAAACAATGGATGATTCCATCGAGGCTACAGCCACGTGTAGTGCAGCGTGCGTACTGAGATAAAACAATGCCAATATACACTTTATCAGGTAGACTCCTTCAACTGCTTGTGAAAGCAAAAGGCAAATCAACCAATGATTGGCAGCAACTCAGTGCACTTAGTCAAACAGACATAGCCAAGTCATTTAAGTGACTTTGAATATGGCATGACATACAAAATCACCTCTTGAATGGTCTAAAAATGAACCAATTTCCAGTGCCATCACTAAAGAATAAGTTTTGTTTGATTGTTGTTTCTTTGTGTACTCGGTGCCTTTGTTACAAACACTGTACCTCATTATGCTCTCAGCACACGAACCCCTCTTGACACTGATCTATGCCTTGATTCTTTGCTCTACTGATTGACCTAAACAGAAAATTGCACCAAGCCCCAGCTGTGTATGGAAATTATAAAATAGCCGCATTTCTTTCTAATCTGCCAATCCAATCTATATGCAAAACATGTTTTTAATTAAATCACAGTCACAAGCCTCATTGGCTGCGTATAGACAAGAATTTGTTTTCCATTTTTAGTGATCAGTAAATATGAGCTTTTAGAAAGCAGCGCTCGGGTGGATGAATTCTAAACTTATCAACATACTTTGTTGGGGCAGAAAAATTGTTAAGAAACTGACGACATTATTTTTAGACACATAAATGTTCTGAATATCAGGACCTAAAGTTGGTCCAGAATGTAAACTGTGAATCTTTTCTTCTCTATGTTTGTGCCAGCATGTGTTTTAGCAAATGGCAGGTAGCCATGGTGTTACTCATACAGAACTCTCGAAGTGTTTGGGCTTCATATTTAGTCAATCACTGGGGCTTTCGGTGAGGATAGAGGAGTTACTTAAAAATTTAAAGCTTGACAAGTTTTGGCAGAAGAATGAAAGGACCTTTTAGATTAATTTATATTTTGCAGGTGCAGTTGGAGAAGATGGACTGGCCTTTGGCTTGATAAGGTGGTTAGCAAGAAGTACTTTCTTGATAGAACAAGCACACAGTGTAAAAACATCAATCCCAATTTTTCCCTTGTTTCCTAGCCCCCAGAACAACACCATGAACACCTAAGGGCAGTAAAATCAGGCACATCACCAGCGTTGTCAGTACCAGCTTTGAGACAGTGCTGATACTGCCTAGTTTGGCCAAAATTTGTCCAAGAAACACAACTTCTCTGGTGCCAGCATTACACAACAATAATGAGAAAGCACAATAAAAGCGGTTTGGAGTCACTGCTCTATATCCCGTGTCTACCTGATGAACAGTAACTTTTCTAGCTGTCTCCTGCAAAACCTCTCCCTGCACCAACTTTGATCTTTTTGTAAAATTGGTGAAATGATGTGATACTAAGTTCCGTGTACATCCCATTGTTGCCTTTACACATGAAAGCTCATCTGTCCATTGACCCTCTGCTTTGGTGAACCACCTACTAGTGAACCAAAATGTTCCTATCTTTTGCAATATGTTGCAAGCTGTGTCCCTGCACCAACTTTTCTCTTGGTTATAATAAAAGTGATGACATAGAATATCCCGCTTGTGCAGGATGAAACCTAACTTTACCTTTTCCACTTCACAAACTCTGTCCATCCCATCCTCGCTCTTTCAGTAATTCAAGCTAATCTTGATTTAAATCCTCGACATTCCTCTTCCATTTGTTAAATAGGGCTCTTTAAAATCAGTCATCACAGAATTGTGAGCGGAAACACAGAATTGGACATTAATATCAAAATTCGGCATAAATGCAGAATATCAAAGAAATGGTAAACATTTTTCGTGAAAGCATTATTTTTGGAATAATAAGGAACTCCCCGCTAACTCCAAAGTATAGGGCAGAGCAGTTTCCAACAATTATTATGTGTCAGACCAACAAATGTTCTGCAAATGTCAACAAACTGTTGACTGGACCTGTAAATATATGTGTGAGAACCACCCGAAGAGTGATTGATTATGTTTTGTTTCTTTTATACTGTGTCTTGGGGTTAAATTTGTGTGAAATACTACAAACCAAAATCTTTAAAAAAGAACAAAACATAACCCAAGTAGATTGGAATTTAGGAAAAACTAACACAGATTTTAAAGTACCTTACATGACAGTTACATCTATGTTGAAGCTGGTGGAGTCTAAAACTACAACTGAGACTAAAATCTCTGATGAATGTTTATAGCACCGTGTTCAATTAAAGCAGATCTGAGGACAAAAGGAGTCCTCGTAGATGGCTGGTGAGTCTTATCCAGAGAATAATTAACTAAAAGATTAAAGCACTTGAATATTTTATCCTATCAACTATATAAATTAAGTTGCTTTTGACATTTCTTTAACTTCTCTGGGAGAGATAAGACGAACACACATATATCAGCCGTGCACTTTCAGAACTCTTCCCTCTTTGTCAGCGTCTTTCATGCACACCAGGGTCATCAGGAAGATCATTCAAACAGTTAGCACTGAGACACTTCACTCCTCTTCACACACTCAGCTCAATTATACTGTAAAGCCCTTCAGATGGTTATTTTCTGAATACTGTGCACACTCCTCTGAATGAAAATGACAACAGCTGGACTTAAAAACAAATATGGGAAAAAACTGAAACAGAATTTAGGGGAAAAAACACATTTATAGGTCCCTAGTTAAAGGGCCTGTGAGGAGTTTCTAAGTATTTACAAAAAAGTCTCACTTTTAGATATGTGTCTGGTCGAAATACACACTTTAAGATGAGTTTTATAGCATCAAGATAGGTTATCTATAAATGCTATTCCTTAGCTTTCTGGTCGAGTCGGACAGGGCTGGACTGGCCTGGATAATCAACTTCAGGAACAAGACAGTTAAAACTAGAGCAAATTTATATTATTCTGACACGTCTCAGAGCACCAGGCTGTAGGTAGCGATATATAGCCGGCTACAAAACTACAATACTAAGTTTTCCAAAAATTGCTTGTTATCACACATCAAAAACTACCGCTACGTAACTAGAAAGAGATACATTACCTGGTTGCTTTGCTTCCTGTGAGTTGTTGAAAGTTGTACAGCAAAGCAGAGTTCTGAGGAAGGTCCAAACTATATTTTTATTAGCATCACAACAAACACACACTTTGGCTTGGGTCACGTCTTTTGGTGCGTTCCAGTTGTAGTCAGAAGTAGGAATTTCCGAGTTTCGAGTAGGAAACTGCAACTGGAACGTCCCCCGGAAGTCGGAATTTCTTACTGGGAACTCGGTGAAACCTCACCACCTCCGAGTTGACAATCAAAGATGGCTGCCCCCAGTGTGAACAGTTATTTAGCTCCAGTAATAATCAATTTATTTGCACTTCTGACTGGGGTGTGTCGCTCTAGATCAGCTGTATACATAGTATTGTTAGACTTATATTTACAAAAATGCTGCCATAGTGATAATCACATTCTTCATGTGATATTTGAGAACAACAACACAGGGCGTGCTAACAACAGCTAACAATAGCCTGGTAGATCGGCATATTTTTTTCCGACTTCAACTGGAAAGCCGATAAGTCGGAGATGATGTCACTCCCAGTTCCGAGGTTACTGGAACGCAGCATTACGACAGTTGCTGCACGTGCTCATGGGTAGCAGAGTCTTAATGTCGCTGATAATAGATTCACCTCATAACACCTTTAGACCCTAACTTTCATTGAGCATCCATCAAACTTTATCTAGCCATCCCAGCCTTTTCATTAACCAGAGCTGATCTTTGAGCTGAGTTCTTCAAACTCACTTCTACCAGATAAATCCTAACTTCCTGTCCTTGCTTGCTTGACCTCTGCATTTTTAAGATTGGACTTCCATGTGCTTCTTCCACAGAGTCTTCGCAGGGCGCTGTCATTTTGTTGGGGGGAAGAAAAACAGCAAGGAAGTTGCTGAGATGAACCAAAACGATACAAGGACTGATGCAGAAGTGTTGCACTGGCGATAAGGTAAGTCAGTGTCCAAAAAAGCCGTACATTCTTTGAGAAGTAGTTATGCCTGTCTTGTGTTATTTACTGCCATGATTATGAGACTGATCGCTTTCCAAAAAAGTACAAATGATAAACCAAAGCCTCTAGACGCCCCCTCCTTTTTCTCATGAAGAAGGTGACACGGCAAAGATGCGGCGATAAACACAAAAGGGCAGGCGACGCGGTGGAGAAATGACAGGGCAATTTTTAGAAAAAGGGGAGATACAGAGGCTTAAGGGGAGGATGGTGCGAATGGACCAAACAGAGGGAGATTTAAAGACAGCGAAAGATTAATGGCATCGAAGTTGTGGGCCAGAAATGGGAGAATGAAAAGTGGAGGAGAAGGCGGAGATTTAGAGGTGTGAGGCGTAAGGGAAAGTGACATGCAAGTAATAAAGGGATTAATGTTTGAAAGACTACAGCGAAGGAAGGTAGGGGGTGATTTAAAGACTTCTTCACCTCTATGGTACTCAAACTCTGAGCGAAGTTTCCAGAGAGGGATGAAGTCAGAGAAAGGAAGAGACGAAAAAGAAAGAAAATCAAGTTTGGACAGCATGTATCGATCGGGAGATGGATGGATGGAGGAACTGCCCGGCACCTAAAGTACAGGCATATGAATCCATACCAATGTAGGTAGAGATAACTGGATGCTTCAGTGGTTAAAGAAGCAATGGCTTGGCAAGGAGAGCAAATTAATTTCCCTCTGCAGCCCCCGAGGGAACAAGAGAGAGCAAGTGAAGTCAAGAAGGGTGAAATGCAAGAGAGCAAATATAAAAAGGAGGAATAAATTAATGCTACAGGGGAATGAGGAATGGAAAAGCTGAAACCCAAAAGCTGTGGCAGAATCAAGTCGTTTGGACAAAGAAGTTAGTTAGAGCACATTTCCATTCAGTTTCAAGACTCGTCCCTTTATTTTCTGCTTCACCTATCTTTAATATCTTCAAGTCTTTTCCTTCTTTTTGGCTTTACGTGTAAATTATTGCACACAAAAGATCGAATAATACAAGAAGTATCTGTTTGATGTCTCACTCTCTATCACTATATCTTTCTGACTTGTTGCTGCAGCGGTGCGACATTCCCACAAGCATCATTCAAGTTTAATGGGACTGCAGCTCTGTCCATCACAACCCTTCCCTAAACTGTCTTTTTCTCTGGGCCATCTTTTCTTTCTCCTGTTCCCTTCGCCATCATGAAGCCATGGTGAGAACTTACTATTTAATCAGGGTACAAGGCTGATTGGCAAAATACTTAGCTCGTGTTGCCCATACTTATGGCCAAGTACCCACCAGAGTTTTTGTCCAGGAACAAATCCAACAGAGTTTCATTGCCATAATTGTAATTTTTGGCACAAAATTTGTCAAAAAATAACAAGCCGTATTCCGACCAGAATGAAGAGCACCTGCCACTATTTGGTATTGAAAAAAGCCAGTAAATGGGATTCAGACATCTTAAAATGGGGCCTCCTTGGTGCCTCTCATGGGTTCTTGATGGATACCTCAAGGTAGATCGAGAGTTTGGTGGGAGTATTATATATTTGTATCTTGACACACCAGATGGACATCTCCATACATCCACCACAGAAATGTTTCACTAATTCATCTGAGAAAGAGCCATTTGAAAATGTTTTCAGGGGCAGACCCTTCAAAAACAACATCTTGTGATTGGATAATCATTCAGTTTATCACACTCATCACAGACAAATCCATAACAAGCAAAGCTGCTACTTATGGCTTGGCGTATGTAGCAGCTTTACGTAGCAGCTAACAACAGTTAGCTGTTAGCTTAAACTACCTTAGACTATTGTCTTACATTAAATTGTACCACACAGATGTATCATTTAACACTTATATGTGACATGAACCTCATCAAAGACAATCCCTACTAGGCCTGTCACGATAGTCAATAAATCAATTGACTGAACGATAAATAAAAACCTCCTCGATAAGTTTGCCCACCTCGACAAACTGACAAGTGCATGTCTGTTGGTTTTCCTCCTCTCTCTCTCTCTCTACCAAAGACGTTGAATGTGAAGATGGCTCACTCTGTCCATCTTTCTTAACACTGGGGTGCATCGGTTCTACCGCGGATTTAGAAAATTTATAGCAGAGTGAGCATCTGTCTGACATGCAATCTTTGGGGGGAGGCGGTGCCGCTCGCGTGTACACACGGAGAGAACTGAAGTGAGCGTCGTTAGGAGTAACAAGGAAACAAATGCCTATATGAATGATGGCACGGAAGATACAGTTCTTAAGCAGAATGCCACAGCCCCAGTGTGGAAATGTTTTGGTTTTAAACTGAATGAACAAGGAGTGGGCTCATGGACACCAACGAGCCGATATGTTTAATTTGTTTGAATATAGTGGCGACGAAGAAGAAAAAGAAGGGGAGGTGTAGCGGAGCCCCGTCCTGACAGTCAGTGCTTACTGAGGTGTTTGGTCAGCAAAAAAAATATAAATAAAACAGCGCAAAATGATGCACTCACAGACAGTGTCGTTTGCTACATTGTAAAAGAAATGCAGCCCTTCAATACGGTTGAACAGCCAGCAATTTTACAAACATTTGACAGACAGTACGGATTTACTGGGAGAAAGTACATGTCACAAACAATTCAGGAACTCTATAAACTCCATTTTATTTGTTTTCATTGTTGTGTGTGTTTTTATTGGGGTTTCATTTTTTCTTTACAGAGACAGGGTCTATTTTTTATTGTTTTTGATTAGTATAATTAGTTTTATTTACATGCAATTTTTCCTTTTTCAGTTTAATTGTTTTTTTTTTCTTCTCCTTTTTTTGTTAAATTTATTATATTGTTTATTTAATTTATTTAAACGCTCTTGACCTTCCAATTACAGTTAAATAGTATTAAGAAATTAAAGTTTCTTGCTTTTGATGTGGTGTACTCACTTTATTATGACATATAGTTACATGAATGAAAAAATGAAAAAAGGAAAAAAAAACAAAATAATTTTGCCAATAATATTGTTTATCGTCAATATTTTTTTGGACAATTATCGTCAGCAAAATTTGTTATCGTGATAGACCTAATCCCTACCAAGTTTTCCTAGTAAACTTCTGAGGAGAGCAGATTTCACCAAGAATCACTCAGTAACCATGATGACCATCAACTAACAGGCATGTCCGTGGAGGACTTCTGTGTTCTACCCCAGTTTCCCAGCAGTGATCCCCAGTAAGGAGAAGAGCAAAAACGTGATTTCTCGTAAGACAAGCTTCAAGTGATGTTCTTTGCTCCACTTTTAAAGAAAAAATTGAGTCCATTTCGGATTAAAAAGAAAGCAGATATTGACACCGCTTCTCAAGCCGCTATTGTTTTCAAACATGCAGTCACTTCCTGTTGTTGCCACATCCGTAGCTCCCGCCTTTCTTCCCCGATTGGGCTGTTAAAACATTTAGCCGTTGATGTTGTTGGACAATGGAGGTTGGCAAAATGGACATGCATGATTTCAGAGTCAGTTAGGTCCATCTGCTCTGCAAGGCTAATATACTTGGAAACAAACTGGATTTTTTTTTTAAGGAAAAAGTTATAAATTATGTTTTGGGAGAGAGAAGTTGTGGCCATCTTGCTTGGCTTGATGCCTCTAAGACATTCATGTCAAACTCAAACCCCGGGGGCCAAATCTGACCCTGGAGGAAATAAAATATGGCCCAGGAGATAGTTTTGTATGTCTGTTATAACGGCCCGTCATTAAATAGCACTCCCACAACTCACGTCAAATCCCACAATGCACTGCAACAGCTGCCATACAGGACCTGCGCACAAGAATCTCTTCCCTTTGCAGAAATATCACTCCAATCAGTGTTTAGTAACTGTTCATTGATCAGTGCTTTTACAGTGACTTTGAAGCCTGCTCAAAAGTTAATATGATGTTCAAAGTTATAGTTCAGATTAAGCATTGACCATTTTAGACTGGCCAATACCTTTGGCACAAATCTTATACTGTATTTTAAATTTTGGCCACTTTGGGGATTGAGTTTGACACCCTTGCTCTAAGGAGTAGATGGATGGATGGATGAATATGTGATTAGATAGATGCACTAATGGATGAATGAATGGATGGGTGGATCAAACAGGAGATATATAGATAGATAGACATAGGTGAATGGATGACTACGAAACTGGTTGTTTGTGAGCTGGACAGATGGATGGTCTGTCTAATGATTGGCTGGATGTCTGAAAAATGTACGATTGATCAAAGCTTTACATTGATTATGGATTACCAGTTGGTTGGATGTGTGGCTGGACTGATTGACTGACTGGGATGAATGGATGGATGTATTTCCAGTTGGTTGGTTGGTTGGTCAGTTAGTTACTGGTTGGTTACCACATGGATGGATGAGTGGAGGGTTGGAATATTGGATGGATTAATTGATGGGTTATGAAACTGACTTGTTAGTTAGTTAGCTGATGGTTGACGGATGACCTAAAAGAATATTGGATGTATTACTAAATTGCTGACTTGCTGGCTACTTAGCTTATTAGTTAATGAGTTGATTGGTTTCTCTGTTGGTTGGATGTGTGACTTGACTGACTGACACATGGATGGTTTGATGAATGGATGAAAGACAAATGTAGAGCCCCATTTCCATCAAGTGGTCCGGTATGGATCGACACAGTTTGACTCAGGCTGGATCGGTAAAGCCTGATCCTGTTTGCGTTTCCACAGCCAACCGAACCCTACATGGTAGGTGGCGTATAAGCCGGATCCCGATAGCATGACCTCATAGCAGCGCAACACAGTGTACCCGGCTATTAAATACAACAAAGAAGAAAATGCGAAACAGTAAAGAAAGAGCAACGATGGAAGACGTCCAGCAATTCTTCTTTTTTGTGATCAGCATGTGGCTTTTTGTTACGAAGCGCAACCAAGCTTTGTTTCAGAGAAGGCTGTGTGCCGCGAGGGTTACCTTCACGAAGACGAAATTTGAATGTGGCGGGATTATGTGTTGTTCCGCTGTTGCACGGGAAGTGGCGTCTCCTTCGACCAATCAATGGACTGCAGTGTTTCTAGCCCCACTTTCTGGGGTTGGATCGGTATGCTAGGGGTCCCAAAAAGTAGGACGGTACGGTTTTCTTATAAGGGGTCCTGTCTTGGTTTTAAGCCAAGGAAACGCCACAAAAAGCAAACCATACCATGATGAACCGAACTGAACCCTCTGGCGGAAACAGAGCTTAGGTTAGTGGTTGTCTTGTTGGTCAGGTGGTTGGTAGGTTGTAATGGTTGATAGAAGAAAGGATTGATTGGTTACTTGATGGATGGATGGATGGAGGGATAAATCTACGGTAAAACTAGAAATTAAAATTCACATGACTGAATCATGACTAAAACTATGATATTTTAGGAAAAAGACTATAACTCAAACTAAATTTAAAAGTGTTGCCAAAATTGACTCTGCAGGAAAGCTAATCGAGTGATCAGCTTCTGTATTTATTCTTCTGGAATTAAGTTTGATGCAAGTCTTACTGAAGCCATCTTTGAAATCTGTGGACATCTTCATTGTATTTTAACACACAGCAGGTGTGTGGTATTGTCGCCTGCCTGAATCATCTTGTGTGGGCATTTGGAGAACAATAATGCTAGAATATAGTGGCTATTGTCTTCATATTTGTCTCCCATGTTTTAAAAATAGGTATGATTTCACAGTCACCAAGTGTGTCCGTTTTTTTTTTGAAAAGACAACAACAGCAACATTTCAGTCATGTTATGTAAAATCCATACAACAAGCTCAGTCCTGTTTGCAGCAGATTTTCGACAGCAGCCATGTGGGAAGTCAAACCGCTGAACTTCTCCAACTGTCCACCAGCTGACCAGATTTTCTGACAAGCTCATAATCCATCTCCCCATCCAACAGCCCGACTGTTTAATAACTATTGGACCAATTACTGTAAGGTTACAGCCCCCATCAAGGAGAAAATCAAACAACGGCCACTCTGGCAGGAGTTTGGCCAACACTTAAAGTGCCTCGGCCTCTGATTAGACCCTTCAATAAACTGAAATATTTAGAGAATTGACAAGCATAACCTGCTGCTTTCTCCTTCAAAATATCCTGCGGACAAAAGCAATACAGGAGGTTTTTATGGTGTTTTAATGCTCTGGTTGTTTTTGTCTATTTCCCAAAAGTGATGCAATCCAGCTCACCTTCAGACAAATCCAAGGAATGAGTGGAACACAAGCACAAACAGATCATAATGAATCATTTTTATGATCCCTGTCATCAACACGCTCGACTCTCATGCAGGAGACAAATCTCCTGAATGCAGTGGAGCTCATTTGGAGGCAGAATGAATAAAAATGGAGATGGAGCTCTGTGTTTTACATCAGCGTTAAAGCTGAAAATAGCTGCAGTCGATGTTTTCATTCTGCTGCCGTCTCTCACAACCTCTGACTGTGAGTCGATACATGAATTCAGATGCATCCACATCTGCCGCACTTTTCCCTCGCTCTCCTGTTGCATCATGTCCTCGCTCAGCTTGACGCCTTTTCTTTTGTTGCACTTTTCATGCAAACATGTACAGATTCAGAAATATGAAGCTAACCTTACTGACTTCTGCTCTATCACTGTCTGACACGAAGTATCAAGGATCTGATATGGACACGGCAACCAAAGATCATGAAACTCGAACAAAAACACACATACATTGTTTGTGATTTGCTTTTGATTTGTTGTCGTAGTCTTCATATCAGTGTTGTCTTGCATTTTGTTGTGCATTTACTAATGTGTTAAAACATGTTGCATATTATTTGTCTGTGTTTGAATGTATTATTTTTTATTTGTTATTTGTCTTCTAATTATTATATTTTTATTTGTTTTTGGATGATTTCTGTTGCAATGTATATCCACATTATTTCTTGTTAAAATCATTGTGTTTTAGCTTTAGTTTTTTATGTTGTGCATTGATTAGCGATGATTTTTTTTCTACTTATTATTGTGTTTGTGTTTGTAAATATTTGCAATTTTGCTTTTTGATTTATTGTTTGTTGTACTTTTGTTCCTATTTTCAATTTCTGTGTTTTTAACTTTCTTTTCTATGTTTTTAACATTGTTGTTGTGTTTTCTTGTATGTTCTTTTGTATTTAAATATACTGATTTTATGTTCTTGTAATCTCTTGTTGTACTTATAGTTATTTTGTGTTTCTCATTCTTTGTTGCTTTTCTTATTTTTGTGTTTCCGATTTGTTGTGCATTTTCAAAACTTTTTTGTTCTTGTTTGGTGTTTGTAATTTTTTTGTTCTCAATCATCTGGGTTTCAGATTCATTTTTAATTGTTGCCACTTTCTTTCTTACCTGAGTGTTATCTGTTTTTTTGCTTGTTTTTTTCTATGTTGCGAGTTTTTGTTTGAGCTTTTGTGTTTTCTTTTTGTTTTTTGTTTTTGTCAGCCCTCAATTTTTTTTATTTGCTTCATATCTTTGATTTCTTGTTTTGTGTTTGGTATTTTTTCTTTTGTTAACTGTTGTTCTGTGTCTCATACTTGTTTTGTTTTTTTATTTTGTGGTTTTGTGTATCAGTTTTATTTCTTGTTTTTGTTAGCTTGTTTTGTGTTTCTTAAATATTTTGTTTTTTTACTTTGCTGTTTGTGTTTCATATTTGTTTTTATTTTACTTATCTGTTGTTTTGTGTTTCATATTTGTTTTGTTTCTTTTATTTGTTTTTTTATGTTTCATGCTTTTGGTTTTCTTTTACTTTATGTTTTCTATTTGATTCAATCTTGAATTTGTTTTTTGTTTCATATTTGTTTAAAGATTTTGTTTTTCATTGGTTTCTTTTTTTAACTTGTTTTGTGTTATGTTATTTATTTATTTTTTGTTATTATCTCCGCCAGGAGGATATGCCATTGCTGACATCTGTTTGTTTTTGTTTTGTTTTTGTTTTTTCGTGACTTTGTTTGTTTGTTTCTCTGTTTGCAAGATAACTGAAAAACTTATGGATGTTTTTTGGTGAAATTTTCAGGAAATATCCGGATTGGGACAAGGAATAAATTATTCGATTTTGGGAATTATCTGGATCACTGCCTAGATCCACCATGACGAAAAATGTTATTTTTGTGAATAACTTCTGAACTAAAATAGATATCATTATGAATCCAATTGCTAATGGTATGTTTTCATGGTCAAGGAATCTAAATATTTCGATGAAATAAAGGTAGGACTAATATTTAAGGTAAAAATCACAATATGGGTGAGGACAGAGGTGCTGGTGGAGGTCTGCGCTCTTCGAGTGCTTTTCTAGTTTGTTGTTGTTCTATGTTTTTGCTTTGTATTTGTTGTTGTGTTTAGCACTCCAGGACCACCTAAGCGGATCCCCTCAGCCTTCATTATCATGCATGACTGTGATTACAGTTCCGGTCATACAAACACAGTCTCACAAACAGCCGGGTTAAAGGCTGTTCAGGGTCTCACAGATTATTATCCACACTGGTCAACGCTCTAACAGGCGGCATACACTCACACACAGAGGCCGTGGTTAAAGGGGTTTGATGGGCGGGTCTGACACAGGCTCTGACAGAGGGGTTAATCTGCTCGCACACACATGCCATCTCGGCACTAATGTGATGTGTTTTTTTTCATTAGGATACAGCCATTGGAGGCAATTACACGGGTCATCCTGGATTTTAATGGAGAAATAATGGAGTTGGAGGAAAGGCGAACAGAGATAGAGGCTGAGAGAAGGGTGGGGACAGAGATAGAAAGAGAGAGAGCGGACCATGACGAAGAAGAGAAGAAGATAGAGAGACTGAGGAACGATGAGCTGACACAAAATGTCTGTTGCACTCACAGTGAGTGTCAGTCTGGAGGGTATGAGGAAACCTTCTTGTTAGTCCATGAGTTTCACCAGCCAAAACAGAAAGAACAGAAAATCAAAGAAAATGGGAGGTTGTGTATGATGTAAATAAAAAAATACTCATTTTAAATTTGAGGGGGCATCAAGTAGAGAATACAGTTTTAGTTTTGACAGCACATTTTAATTTAGTTTAAGTTAGTCTTTTGCCTTAAGTATCTTTTAGTTTTAGTCATAATGAAATAACCTAAATAAATTTAAATTAAGTCTAGTTTCAGCTGATGAAATCTGCTGCAAATTTAGTCAACCAAAATATGAAGTGTAAGGCATTTTTTATGTTTCCTTCAATTTCTGAAGTCATGTCTTGATAAAAAAAAAGAAACTTAGAATGATGTTTGGAGACCCGCTGCCAGCTCTGCCCACCTCTGCTGCCTATAACGCTTAATTTGATTTGAGGATTCTTTTGTGAAAAACTGCACTCCAGCATCAATTTTGACAGCACTTTTTGATTCACTTTGAGTTTTAGTGTTTTGCCTAAAGTATCGAAATTTTTGTTGTGATTTTAGTCTAGTTTTAGTTGATGAAATTTCACATCATTTTAGTTGACGAAATCTACTGAAAATGTAGTCGGATAAAATATGAAGTGTAAAGGAAATGGCATTTCTTATGTGTCATTGAATTTCTGAGGGCATGTCTTGATTAAAACAGAATCTTAGAATGATGTTTGGAGACCCGCTGCCAGCTCTGCCCACCTCTGCTGCCTATGACGCCTAGTTTGACTCCAGAATTCTTTTGTGAAAAACTGCACACCAGCGTCAACTTTGACAGAACTTTTTTATTCATTTTGAGTTTTATTTTTTTGCCTAATATATCGAAACTGTTGTTTTGATTTTAGTCTAGTTTTAGTTGATGAAATTTCACACCATTTTAGTTGATGAAATCTGCTGAAAATTTAGTCGACTAAAATATGAAGTGTAAAGGGTAAGGCATTTTTCATGTTTTGTTGAATCTCTGAAGTCATGTTTCCACTTGTATAAAATGAAACCTCGAATTACCCTTTTGTGAATGCAAGTGAAATGCAGTCATCTTTAGTCAGGCGACCTGGCAGAGCATCTCCGTTGCAATACCAGAACTGACAACAAACAGTGAACTGCTCTACATGAATATATCACTTCATAAAGAGAGCAGTTCTGATTGGATCGCTCCACAACTTATCCCATCACCACCAAGCTAAGGCAGCTGTGACTGGATGTCCCTCTGAACTCATCCAACCTCTCCACACAACCAAAGTAGCTGTGATTGGATATATTCTAACTTGTCTCTACTTTCTAGATGATGAAATTAGGTCTGATTGGATTAAGTCTCTGTCAGACATTTTCATGTAGCTTTGATTTGTTGATGAAAATGTCAGTTAATTTAGTTTTAATTTTTGTCCATGTGCACTTGTTTTTATTAGTTACTGTCTAATCTCGTCAGAGAATAAATGTTGTTGATGAGCACTGTAACAAAAGTTATTTAGTCCACAAAATAATACTGAAACACAAATTGAATAATTGCAAAAAACAATGAAGATTGTCTGTTTAAACATGGAATTTCTTGTCATGTAGAGTATTCATCAGAATATACTGTGTCAAAAACGAGTCGCAAATTATTGTATTCTGTTTTTATTTGCTTGTAACAAAACATTCCAGCTTTCGAAAATTAGTAGTTTGTACATTTTTTTGAGAAACTTGGTGCCAAAGAGCATACTGTAAGAATAAGGTGGAGCATTTTGGTACATTTTAATATTTTTGCCAAAATTTCTGCTGTTGTGTTTGGCCAATATATCAGCTGTGAATATCACCAAAACTTTCAGTATCGGCTAATACCACGATTTAACTTTTTAGGTCAACATCTGCCAATATCAAAATCATACCAATCATTTTGTGCATCCGGTACTTTGTAATAATCACTGGGGGGAATCAATTAAGAAATGATAATAATAGATCTACTTTGTCATAGTCAGGCGCTGAAAATGCAAATTGATTATTTTAAAAGAATACAGCAAACAAGGTATAAATCAACAAATATAAATCGAATGAGGGGCTCCCAATGACACTCATATTTTGGGTTGCTCCTGGGCTCAAAAAGGTTGGTCAAAGCATAGCTGCTGTTCTGTATAAACTAAAAGTAAACCAGGATGTTTACATTTTTTGGACTATCCCTTTGATATCGATCTTCTTTATTTTGTGAAGCCTGGCCTTGGCCTCACAGAAATTCCTTGAATCTCCGCCAGGCTCATTATGCTCCATCTGAAGTGATGAATAGGTTAACTTGAGTCTTTATTGACCCCGACATGCTCCGTGAAAGCATTGATTTTTTTTTTTCATTTACGGGAGCCAAACTGATACACAGGAAATGGTGTCCTGAGGGAGCAGCAAGGGAATCTTGTTGAGTGATGAAAATGATAATCTCAACCTCGGCTGACCTTTTGCTCTGCTGAGCATTTAATACCAACACGAACCTAACAACAAATTATGCAGCGTGCGCACTTGGTGTCACTCAAACAAACCAAAAGGGATCATTTAAGCCCTTGCAGTGGATGTTGGTTGTGTTTTTTTTTTTTCAGGAATATCAGAAAACGAATACAAGTCTTTGTGTTTAAAGAAATTATAAATAATAGAATTGTATAGTATTTTATGTGTAAAAATTTGCATTTTCACATGAAAGTTGGGCAAAATCTATATCCATCCATCTGTCTGTCTGTCTGTCTGTCTATCTGACAATCCTTCCGTCTGTCCGTCCGTCTGTCCATCTGTCTATAATAAGCCAACTTTGTCCAAGAAGTTTGTAAAGCTATTATCTGGAGTCTATCTGTCTGCCTACCTGTCTGTCCCTCCATCTGTCCGTCCATCTGTCCCCATCCATCCCTCCATCCATCTGTCCGTCTGTCTGTCCATCCGTCCGTATGTCTGTCTGTCGGTCTGTCTGTCTGTCGGTCTGTCTGTCTATCTGTCTGTCTACCTGTCTGTCTGCCTACCTGTCTGTCTGTCCCTCCATCCATCCGTCCGTCTGTCCCCATCCATTCATCCATCCATCTATCCATCTGTCCGTCAGTCTGTCCGTCCGTCCTTCCGTTTGTCCGTCTGCCTGCCTGCCTGTCCGTCCGTCCGTTCGTCCCCATCCATCCGTCCGTCTGTCTTTTGTCTGTCTGTCTATCTGTCTGCCTACCTGTCTGTCTGTCCCTCCATCCGCCCGTCCGTCTGTCCCCATCCATCCTTCCATCTATCTATCCATCTGTCCATCTGTCTGTCCGTCTGCCTGTCTGTCCGTCCATCCGTCCCCATCCGTCCGTCCATCTGTCTGTCTGTCTGTCTGTCTGTCCATCCTTCCACCATTCTGTCTGTCTGCCCGTCTAAAGTCTCCCATTCACAAATTTTATTCATGACTCAGCATTTTTCCTGAATGCTTAAATGGTTTTTCCCACTTTGTGAAATTAATTTCTTAATCGATTTGATGTAGCACAAACTCTAATGAAGCAATTTGATGGGAATTAAAACAACTTTATAGGATGTTAGGTATTGACTTTTATTTGAGACATGATTAATGCTGTTAGGCTAAATGAATGAATGTTTTCATACTGTCTGTCTGTCTATCTATCTATCTATCTATCTATCTATCTATCTATCTATCTATCTATCTATCTATCTATCTATCTATCTATCTAGTAGTAGTCTATAGTCTGTCTGTCTGTCTGTCTGTCTGTCCATCCTTCCACCGTTCTGTCTGTCTGTCCGTCTAAAGTCTCCCATTCACAAATTTTATTCATGACTCAGCATTTTTCCTGCATGCTTAAATGGTTTTTCCCACTTTGTGAAATTAATTTCTTAATCGATTTGATGTAGCACAAACTCTAATGAAGCAATTTGATGGGAATTAAAACATGTTTATCGGATGTTAGGTATTGACTTTTATTTGAGACATGATTAATGCTGTTAGGCTAAATGAATGAATGTTTTCATACTTGATTTAACAGGTAAACACTTCTCCTTTGGATTAACTAGCATCAGTATTGATCCCTGATAGAGCTGAGAGCACGTGTTTGCGTGTGTTTGTGTGTGCATGCTTTGGGTTTTGTGTGGAAACAGTATTGATTTTGTGTTGATGTGACCAGCTTGGTATTTAGATAGGGGATCTTGAAGGGAGAGGTTCCAATCAGCAGAGTGCCACTTGAATGGGATTAAATGTTTGAATTGGTGCTATTTAGTGGTGGTGTGATTGTGCATATTTCCTTTGTGTTAAGACTTCTTGTTTTTTTTATTCAAGAACAGTTTACTGTCATTCTATAGTCAGCATAACCATCAGAGATATTTTTACATTGTCTTTCCTTTTGGTTCGTCAAACTGGACCCTATAAGACAATTTCTCAAAGCAATGCTGTTTACAAGCAGGGGTGAACATGACCTCTAATAACCTCTGAGTGATACAAAGTTAGGCAGAAAACTCTTGAAGCTTTTTTTGCTTACAGTAGAGGATAACTAAAAACATCCAGGTCTTGACTTTTAAGCCTTTACCTCCAAAACTGAAAAGTGTCTGCTTCTCATACAACATGTTCTATAGCCAAAGATAAACTTAAGTGTCAATTATCTTGGATTTGGTAAATGGTAGAATAGAAAATATGTAGTGCTTGTCTAGTCTTTCTAACCACCAAAACATTTTCACATCACAGGTCACATCTACTTGCCTACTCTGTCTTATTCACTCAGTGTTGTCCATTAGGATTAACCAACACATCCACACCGTTTCATAGCCACCAATGCTAGCCTCTTTGACCCAGTATGTTTGTCCTTCTTGACTACAGCTACATACATTATAGGTCAAAAGTTTGATAAAAATCTTCAAAGAATCCTTGAGATGAAATGCACACAACATTTACAAGCACTAGATAAACCTGAGAGTCCATGAAGTTTAATCTGTGTCCTTTAAAGAAACGTGCTAACTTTACTTTGAACTTTTTTGTTTGTTTGTCTTGCCTCACTCTGACGCCATGACAAGTAGATAGACACCAGTCTTTCAACTCTAAGTGCAGTAACAGGAAAGAAATGGGCAGAGCTCACCCACTGCTAATTACCTAAGCTAAAACACTGGGAGTCAATGGGTAGCATTAGCTTGGCTCTGCCTGCAGGTATCAGGTAAAATCTTAAGCAACTATAAACCATCCTCCTTTGACTAGGTGCAGTGACAAGGAAGAGAGGGGCAGAGTTCACCCACCACTAATTAGCTTAGGTAAAGCACTGGGAGTCAAGGGGTAGCATTAGCTTGTCTCTACCTACAATCATCAGGTAAATTTTTAAGCAAATCTATAAACTGTCCTCTTTTGACTATAATTGCAGTAACAAGGAGGAGATGGGCAGGGTTCACCCACCGCTAATTAGCTAAGCTAAAACACTGGGAGTCAATGGGTAGTGTTAGCTTTGTCTCTGCATGGTCATCAGGTAAACTCTTAAGCAAATCTAAAAGGTCCTCTTTTTTGACTAGGTCCAGTAACAAGGAAGAGATGGGCAGAGCTCATTCACCACTAATTAGCTTAGCTAAAACACTGGGAGTCAATGGGTAGTGTTAGCTTTGTCTCTGCCTACAGTCAACAGGTAAACTCTTAAGCAACTCTCAATGGTATTATGTTATGTTTTCAATTTTTAGACTAAAATTAGCACTTGGTTTTTAAGATGCAATCCTTCAAAATCTTTCCGGGCTACCTATGAGTAAGAGTTGGCGTTGTGCAAAGTTTGATCATTATTCCTCAAATAATCTTGATGGATAGGCAGTAAGTAAACATTTATCCTCAAAATCAATATGTTAGAAATCGAATTCTTATGTTCTATGATTGTGTTTTGTGTTAATGAGTGTGTGACTGTGTGTTGAGGCCTTTTGGTTTATGAGGACACTTTCCCTTATTTTATTTCCAAATCAGTCTACTTTAGCTTAATTTGAAACAAAGGCCACAGCTTTGGTCCAGATGCTTAATTAGTTAAATACAGTTCCATATTCTTTACATGTGGGTAGAATTAATTGTGTTTTGAGTGTGAGTAATTGTGTATTGAGGCCTTTTGGTTTATGAGGACACTTTCTTTGATTTTATTTCCAAATCAGTTTTTTGTTGCTTACATTGAAGCATAGGCTGCTTTTTTTGGTGTTTATGATTGTACTTTATGTGTGTTGTGGCTTTATGGTTTATAAGGACACTTTCTTAAATTTGTTTGTGTGTTTTTTAACATTGTTTGGATTCATTCAAAATCAGCCTCCTGCAGCCTTTTTGGAAAATACAGCTTTATTCAGTGTTGATCAGCAAACTAAATATTCCTATTCCTTGAATGTGGGTTGTGTGGCATGCATTTTTGTGTGTTTATCGGTGTGTATGTGGGGGTCCCATCTGTTTTTCAGCCTCTCACTATCTCCATTTCCTCTACTCTTGGCTGAAATCTATCTTTCTTCCCATTTGGTGCAGCAGCATATCATTGCAAAATAAAATCTTATTATACCACTGCAAAGCTAGAAAAACTGTCTGGTGGTTTTATGTCTTCACAAGACATAAAAGTGTGGGAAAGTAAAAGTGCAGTGGTGGGTCAGGGAGCACAACTTGAAATCTAACAAGCAAAATGAGCTCTTGGAATATGAATACCTAAATCTTAACCATTCTTCTCAACCACAGAGTGGACATTAGGGCAAAAGTACATGAAAATCTCTAAAAGGATTCTTGAAACAATGTGGACACAAGTACGAGATGATCATGAGACCCACTGATTTTGATGTTTTATTTCCAAAACTCAATCAGTTCATCCTTGTATCTGAGTGGAGTACCTTTGGTTAATGACCTCTCATTTGTGCCAAGTAAAACCAAATTGTCAGTGGACTTAAGCAAAATCATTTAAACGTAAACAATCTAAAGTTTGCTGGTTTGGCAGAGTGTTAAGCAACCAGGCATGACCCACATACATGCTTCTGCCAACCAGGGATCAAATCTAGCCTGTGGCCATCTTGCGGAGTGTTCTCCCTCTACTCTCTTGCCCCTTTCATTGTTTCTCTATCTACTACCAATACAGGCACAAAGTGCCCAAACAATAATCTGAAAACAATGCAAACAGTCCAGGAAAGTCTTCTTGTAAATCCTATTCAAAAGCAGGGGATGTTCATTGGATCCAAAACACTAGATCGTTGACTCTTGACCACCAAAATCCAGACTGTTGACCCGTGCCAAAGGGTAGACATCAGTCCAAAGTTTGAAAGAGATGTACAAAGCTGCTTTATGGTGTAATTTGGAGTGAGGCATGAGCATGGGACCAATGATCTTTGACAGTCAATGTGGACACCCCAGATTTCTTCTAATCTGGTAACTGGACTCCTTAAAGATGTTTCACCTCTTCTCCTAAAAGACCACTTCAGAACTAACGGATATCTTGACCAAGAGTTAGAATGCAGATGTTTAAGGCATCATGCAAGAGGCATCAGATAAGGGCATGTTCCTGGTCTTAAGACCTGAATGAAGACTCTCTCTCTGTCTCAGTCCTTTCTGTGTTTCATGTTGTCACATAATGGAGCATGGTGGCATTCAAATTTCCAAGAGAAGGTCCTGTTCTTCATTGTAGATGGGTGATAAATGGTGACAACTCCAAGCCCAGTCACCTCTTAGAACTGTAAATCCCTCAGAAGAGGAGGCCAAACTTCAGATGTTAACATGATCCGCTTGTCAAGCTTGGTGTTGATCAGCAAACTAAATTTTCCTATTACCTCCCCTAAAGAGGTTTTGTGTCAAGATTAGGCAAAAACTACTGGACAGACTTTGAAATTTTCAGATGTTGGTGATAGCCTGATTTAAAGATTATATGATTTTGGTGGTGATCCAGAAAACCGCCATTAAGCAAACAATCATTTTTGCTTATAACTAGAAAAGCACTCGGAGAGCGCAGACCTCCGGCAGCACCACAGTCCTCATCTATATTGTGATATACGTCATAAATAATAGTCCTACCTTTTTTTCATCTAAATACTTAGGTTCGTTGACCATGAAAACATACAAATAAACACAAATGTTGAAAATGGTCATATCTCACTATGTTAAAGAATCCTTTCAAAAAACTTCTTGATCCAGACGGTGATCCGGATCACTCCCACAATCAAATCATTTGTTCCTTGTCTCAATCTGGAAATTCCTGAAACTTTCATCCAAATCCATCCATACCTTTTTGTGTTCTGTTGCTAACAGAGAAGCAAACATACAAACAAAAAAACAGACACCAACAATAACATAACCTCATTGGCAGAGGTAATGATTTCAACATGATTCTAATTGCTAGGTGTGGATTTTCAGGGTCAAGGAATCATATTGTGATGGTAACTTTATCATGAAACTTTTGCTTATAGATGTAACAGCAATGTGAGCTTTTGCTCTCTCTCTCTGAAAGCTTTCTTGTTCCGTGTATGTAAGAAAAACCATAAGCCACTTGAGCTCCCTCACTTGAGGTAAAGACTCATTTGCAACCTGAAGGCGGTTAGCCACCATTTTCTGGATGTAAATCATGGCCTCATCCTTTGCTCTCAGTCACAAAATGCCTCATTGGCTCTTGAAGGTCCTCAGCTGTAACCTGTAACCAAGTTAGGTGGACAGCTCAAATATCTGCCACAGAAATATTTCACTAGTCCGTCTGGGTGGGAGCCCTTTGAATTTGTTTTCAGGGGCAGAACGTTAAAAAAAACACAAGCTTGTGATTGGACAATCGTTTGGCTTGTCACTTTCACTTTCTCGACCAATCCACATCAAGCAGGGTTGCCTCCTATAATGTAGCATACATAGCAGCTAATGTAGCGGCTAATAGCTAACAGCAGTTCATGGATGTTAGCCATAGCAGCTAACTTAGCCACTAACAGCTAACAACAGTTAATGACCGTTAGCCGTTAGCCACTAACTTAGCTGCTAACAGCTAACAGCCTTATAATATCGTCTTATACTAAATTGTACCACACAGATGATTCATTTAACACTTATATGTGACATGAACCTCGTCAAAAACAATCTCTACATGGAAACTTCTGAGGAGGGCAGATTTTGCCAAGTTTTACAAAGTAGCCATGAGGACAATAGGCTAATCGGCATGTCTGTTCTCAACTTCCGGTTCTCAACTTCCGGTTGTCTTCACGTCCGCATTCTGCAGCTCCCGCCTCTCTTCCCTGATTGGGCCGTTAAGAATTCAGCCGAGTGAATTCGTTGGACAACAGAGGCTGGTAAGACGGACCTGCAGGATTTCAGAATCAGGCAGGTCTGTCTGCTCTGCAAGGCTACCTCGGCTGTGGAAGTCATCAGAACAACTTCATCCTCAGAGAACTGGTTATACTGATACTCTGAGATCTCCAAACATTATTGGAGACATGACAACAACCTTTAACGAAGGACCTACAAAATCAAACCAGTCCTTCTGTGAGTCTACTACAATTATAAAATTTAAAGTAAGTCCCTCAAAACCTTGAGTTGACCATTGAGTTCACAAGAAAGGAATAAGCAAGGACCTTCACAACCTTGACCCCCAAGTTTAATCAGATCATCCATTAGTCTCAGTGGAAACTTGACGTCTTGAAGGACTAGCAAACAAAAGAATGAGTGGCTCTGTCTTTGCTCACATGAAGCCATAAAAACCGTCTTGCCTTTTCTCCAAGTTCCTTCTATGTTTCACACTCTCATCTCCAACCTTCCCACACATTCACAACACAGCATGTGCCATATAATTGTTTACGTGAGTGCCTGTTGATGTCGATGCACTTTAAATCTCATCATCTTCCCTGCTCCACATATTGTGAAAGGCTGTAACACCTCCAAGAGGCTTTATACGACACAACAAAACCATATTGTTGATTTAATTGCTTCTGCTGTCAGAGAGGTGTTACCCAGAGATGTAATTATGCACAAACATTCCCTTGTGATGCCTGGATGGTTTTAATATCTCTCACAATCTGTTGTGTTACGTCTTTAACACCACTGATGTTTTGGTTAAAGAGAGCAGCAGATGAGAAGTTATGTATCTCGACAAGCTTTGTTTTTTACACCCAAGACAGACTTTCAAACAAGGTTTGGAGGGATTAGCATAAAATTTTATGGGGAAGTTGATGAATACCAGTTTAATCAGTCTCTCTGTCCATCTATATTCCACAGTGGCTTTAATTGTATCCCTTAATTTTTTTTTTCTTTTCGTTTAGAAGATTTAAATTTAGATTTTGAAATGCTGAGGCAACCATTAAAAGCAGAGGGTGAATTCTAATTGCTTTATCTTTTTATGTTACTAAGGTGCTGAGGCCCTTACGTAAACACAAGATTCAAGTAAACTAATATTTGATGGGGTGTCACACTTTCCATTTATCTTGGTGATTGTGCACGTCTGTACAAGATTGGCAAGGCTAGTCTGAGCGGCATGATACGGAAAGAAATAACTGTCTCCCCCTTGGACAGACACAACTGTCAGTAGCACTTCTACAGCACTGCACGGGTGTTTGTCCCACTTCAATTGGGAAAATACAACAATACGACAAGGATTCTAGGAATTTCCCTCCCACTGACACGGCAAGCCCAGTTTGCGTCACATAAGCCCCGACTGAGCCCTGCAGCTTATGTTTTTGTCGTGTTCACTTCCTGTAGTTAGGGCACAATCGCATATGTCTATGTCAATTGTCCTCAGAAAACTTTCGGGATTGAGCCACAATCAGTCAGATTGAGCCCGTACCTGTTACACTAATACAGTTCGCCACAGTTTAACTGAATTAGGCTGCATTAGGCTCCTGCTATACTGAAAGTGTCAATTCTGCACAGCGGTTTTGAAGAGTTCAAAACAATCAGGACCTTTCCCATTCCCTAACGTTCATCCACAACTATACAGCACTGATCCAGATCAAGTAGAGCATGCACCACGACCAAAGCACGCTTCGTCATGATCATGACAATCATACACAATCGTCAAGAGAAATGTGAATGTGTGACTGGGATTTTAGATAAAGGCAAGTGCAATAGCCAAACAAAGGTTTTTGTTGTTCCCATCTACATTTTCCAGTGTGGAAATAATTGCTTTAACTTACTTACTATATTGATTATTTTGTACCTTTAAAGACCCTTGGTACGTGACTTCAAATTGTAAAAATATCGATAGAATATCCAAGTTCAATGTGTTATTAAACCATGAAAATTTAGAGGAGAGCACACACACAGTGATAGTAGATCACCCGCAACATGCCCACTATTTGCACGCACAATTTTTATAGTTTGCACAAGCAATTTAAGGTTTGTTATTTCAGATATTAGTATATCAGGTCCTTAGTTTTATTTAACATATTAAACATTAGAATGCTCCTTTAAATAAGAAAAAGCCATGTGCATCCATAACAAACTCAATTTACATATTTTGCCTCAAATGTAGCCTTTACCTGAACTCACAATTTTGTAATTAAATGATCAAATTTATGACAAATTCAAGTTCAAGCCCTTCTCCCAAGTGGCATCGAGGCTGCAGGCCAAGTGTGCACTCCACCACAGTGAACGTTTGGTTTTGACTTGAGACTAATTATGTCTCAATTATTTCCAGTAAAAACAAAGTAAAATCAAGTTAGATAATTTACACACCGGGAGCTTTTTACCCTCCGAGCTGTTACATCAGAGTGTGACTGTTGCTTGTTGAGGCCTTATGTAACGACTCTGAAGGCGTTGGAGCTTTTTAAAGATGAAGTTGATGCTTGTGTTGCCCAGCACTGTTTGTCATTGTTTGAATCGAGCTGTTTGATTGGTCCGTGGCACGCTCTGTTCCCCAACTACATTGCCCTGGCATCTCTGGCTGGTAACAGGGGATCTAATTAGCAAATTAGCTCACAAATTAACAAATCCCTTTTAGTCATATGTGTTCGAGTGAACTTTCCAATACTGAGGGGTGTTACAGTCTGAATGTTAAACTGCTTCCCACTCCCCTGGACAGATAGACGATTCAAACTTGAAACCATAGAAGACAAACTTTCCATTGCACAGAAATGTGACAGCTGTACTTTGAATATCTGCTATCCCTTGCTGCATTTTCAACCCATGCCCCTTTATATTAGATGCTTATTATTGTGGCTCATGGTAATCATGGTAAAGGTCTAAGGCGGGTGCCCTGAGGGACACCAGAAAGACTCTTATTCAGCTTCAATGTTTCTTTTTTTCATTAACTGAAGGGAAGGAGAAAAAAGAGTTTTCAAGCTATTTAGGGCACACATGGCTGCACAACCTCTCAACTAAGACTAACTCAGCTTTGTGTTTTCTGCTTTTGGCTTTTATTTTTCCTTTTATTTGTCTTGATGTTATTAGAAGGATGTGTTTTTCTCTGGTTATGGGATTGCTTTCAGCAGGTCTCTACATCATCAAGTTATTGATTTTTATTAAGAACAGCCTTGAAGCAGATATACTGTGAGTTTCCGCACTTATTGGTGAAAGCACAATTTTATTTTTTGTAATTTAACCTTGAAATTAAGCAAACAGCTGGAAAATAAGCACAATTTAACCTTTTTATGACATAACCCATTGGTCTTTAAAACAAGATCAAAACAGGTATGTCCACAATGACGGAGTTAAATTTTCTTAATAGGAATGGTCGTTGCTGTGATTTGGAGTGAATGGCATTTGTATTCTCCTCCCAGTGCAGCTTATCATCAATGATTGTGCCCAGATATTTATAGGTGTTTACAATTTCAACAGACTTGTTGGCAATAATCAACTGCTAGGTTTGTTTTTGTTCCAAAATAAATGAGCATGGCCTTTGTTTTGCTTACATTCATCCTTGAAGAAGCAGATTTGCAAGTTTTGTTTTGACTAAATTAACATGCCTTTTATTATAGTGTTGTTTTCTAGCTGTTGTATTTATATTATTGTTGTTGTTGTTGTTGTTATTGTTAAAGGGACTGTGAGGAGTTTCTAAGTAATTACAAAAAAGTCTCACTTTTAGATATATGCCTGATAGAAATACACACTTTAAGATGAGTTTTATAGCATCAACATAGGTTATCTATAAATGCTATTCCTTAGCTTCGTGGTCGGGTTGGACAGGGCTGGACTGGCCTGGATACTCAACTTTGGGAACAAGACAATTAAAACTAGAGCAAATGTATATTATTCAGACACGTCTTAGAGCACCGGGCTGTAAGTAGCGATATGTAGGCAGCTACGAAACTACAGTACTAAGTTTTCCAGAAATTGCTTGTTGTCACACATCAAAAACTACAGCTATGCGGTTTATTGTTGCTTTGCATCCTGTAAGTTGTTGAAAAAAGAAGTTGTACAGCAATGCAGAGTTCTGAGGAAGGTCCGAGCTGCATTCATTAGCATCACGACAAACACACGCTTTGGCTTGTGTCACGTCTTTTGGTGCGTTCCAGTTGTAGTCAGAAGTAGGATTTTCAGAGTTCCTAGTAGGAAACTGCAACTGGAACGTTCCCCTAAGTCGGAATTTCCTACTGGGAACTCGGTGAAACCTCGCCACCCCCGAGTCAACAATCGAAGATGGATGGCCCCAGTGTGAACAGTTATTTAGCTCCTGTAATAATCAATTTATGTGCACTTCTGACTGGGGTGTGTCGCTCTAGATCAGCTGTATACATAGTATTGTTAGACTTATATTTACAAAAATGCTGCCATAGTGATAATCACATTCTTCATGTGATATTTGTGAACAACTATGCAGGGCATGCTAACAACAGCTAACAATAGCCTGGTAGATCGGCATGTTTTTTTCCGACTTCAACTGGAACACCGATAAGTCGGAGATGATGTCACTCCCAGTTCCGAGGTTACTGGAACGCAGCATTACGACAGTCGCCGTGCGTGCTCATGGGTAGCAGAGTCTTTATGTTGCCGGGACTAGATTCTCCTCATAGCACCTTTAATCCTAATTTTTATTTTTATTATTATTTTAAGTCATTGTTTTTCTCTTTTTGTAAAGGTGCCACTGGAGTGCAGTGGAGTTTCATCAACAGCCTATTCTCCCATGACGAAAAACCAGACAGTAACTAAGTGAAACAAGTGCACATGGACAAAAACTAAATTAAATGAACTATTAAACAAAAATTACATGAAAATATATGACAGAGTCTTATCCAATCAGACCATATTTGGTCATATGGAAAGTAGGGACACGTTGGGAATATATCCAATCACTGCTGCCTTAGCTTGGTGGTGGTGGGATAAGTTGTGAAGCGATCCAATCGGAGCTGCTCTCTTCATGAATTGGTGTATTCATGTAGAGCAGGTTCACAGTTTGTTGCCAGTTCTAGTATTGTAACTGAAATGGTAGCCTAAATATAGATGACTGCATTTCACACACAAGTTAAATTTGTGTCTGTTCATTTATACATTCAAACTTTACTTGTATTCAGTAAAGGGTTATTAGATGTTTCATTTTATCCAATTGTAAAACATGACTTCAGATATTTAAGAATTCATAAAAAATGCCTTACACTTCAATCTTCATATTGTAGTTGACGAAATTTACAATAGATTTAGTCGACAAAAATGTTCTGAAATTTCACTGACTGAAACTAGAATAAAATTTCAGCAACTTAGATGACTAAATTATGACTAAAACTGAGAGATATTTTAGTCAAAAGACATAAACCCAGACTGTATCAAAAGCGCTGTCAAAGTTAACTCTGGTGTGCATTTTTTTGTAAAAGAATCCCCGGTAACACTTTACTTTAGAGGTCCACAAATTTCATTTCACTTCGGTAATAATTCAACAAAAAAAAAAAAATCTTATTTCTTTGAAATCACCCCCGAAATTTACTGTCACAAGTAACAATTGGTAAGTTACTGTTTTTTCCAAGTTTCTTTGAAATTTACTCCAAATTGCAAAGTAAGAAGGTGACGATTCGCAAATAATTTATTTGAAATGAAATCACAACCCACCACAAAATGTTTTTAGAAGCATCCCAACATTTCTGCTATTTCTAGAGAAGCAGGTGATAAATAGCTGCTTAGTTCTTGAATACGACAATAAATTTGGACATTATTTTAAAGAAGCTATGTGCTAATTTTCACCATTTCAAAGAAATAAGAAAAAACTTTGTCCAATTGTTACCTATGTGTGATCAAATTTGCGGACCTCTTAAGTAAAGCGATACCGAATCCTCAAGTCAAATTAAGTGTGCTAACGCAGCAGAGGTGGACAGAGCTAGCAGCAGATCTCCAGACTTCATCCTGAGTTTCTGTTTTTATGAAGAACTCCAGGAAGAATATTTGCATACTGTGAGTTTACAATTAAATTCAATGTGCTGTATAAATGCATGATTAATTTAAGTGGCATGTGATTTCAGTGTCACCTACTTAACCGTGCCGAACCTTCCTGCTGACATGAAATTGGCTCAGCATAAAGAGATATCAAGGTTTGTGGGGCGACACATTCATGATGGATTATTTCCTCTGCGACACTTTGACTGATGGACAGTACGTGGAGTGTGAAATAACAAGCACACACACTCATAAGAGAAGGCCCAGCTCAGGGATAATGAAGAAACAATAAAAGCAGCACTCACACAGACAACAAATGAAGGCTTGGTGTTTGCTGTGATGGATTACCTCGGCCCGCAGAGGTTGTTTACCGTGCCCGACGAGAATAGATGGCTGCAAATGGATTATTTTTAGGGGGGGAAATGAGTTTTAAATGTAAAGAGAGCAACAGTCTACACAACTCGAGCATCTGTGGAGCACAGACCTGATATCTCAGCAAAAGCCTGACCCAGCCTCATTGATTTCAGCCTGACAGCTGACTAAATTTTACCAACCAGAGTCCCAAACGACGACCAATGTCAATATTTCAGCCTCGAATTATTCTCATATCTACAGAAAGCTTCACATCGCTCTAACTGGCTGCTTTAAGTTTCCAGCCCATTCATTAACAAAGCTTTAATTAGACTGAAACTGGCTGTAAATGAGCCGATATTAATAACAGTAATGTACATTGGCTCCCATCATTAGTGCATGAAATATCCCACAGATTATTTTAATCAGCAAAAAACTATGGGCCAGTGCTGACACTGCAATAATCTTTAATGCACTTACAATTAAACACAACCTGGCAACCACAATATCTACTTAAAGAACATGATGACCAGAGGCAGCACACTCTAAAAAACGATCTGTGTGCATTAAAATGACTGAATAATTCTGACTTTAATAAGGAAAGTGATACTTCATGATTACTTTAAGGATTATTGATTTTAATGTATATGTTAAGCTTTAACCAATTTGATGATGCGCTCAAAATGGCTGACACTAAAAACTTGGCATTTAGTGTGTTGGCATGGTCATAGATTGTTTAAAGTCTCACCTTTTCTTTTCTTTTTCATCATGTCTTCTGGCGTCAACACCCATAACTTCTGGTTATTTGTGTGTCCCATCTGTTGAATGGGTCAAGGTCATGCAAAGTCAATAACTCTGAATTTCTTAAAGGGACTAGCTTAAAAAATTGACCTGACATTCAACCAGATTTAACAAGAACTGATTAGATGAATCTTGGTTCACGGTCACAGTCTTAAAATCATTAATTGCTAATAATTGTGGTATCTCAAGAACCCTTTAAGTTCCATCAAATATTAAACATGTGTACATTTCGGCTTAAAAATGAATTCAACAGAGTGGTGCAGAAATGAGTCAGCCTTTAGCTCTTCCTGGTTCCCTAGCCTGAAAGTACAGGAGATTTTAAAATACAGACATTGTTAAATTTTTAGGCAATTCTCAATTAAGAATGGCTCGCAAATAATTGTCTTACTCACAACCGCAAAACAGTCTTCATCGTTCACTTGGAAGAAATCTTCTCATTTGCGAATGTCACTTCTCTAGTGGAAACGACAGCATTGGTCAACACAGCAAAGCCTCTGTTTATGAGAGGAGGAAGATAACAGGATGATAGTGGAAGATAACATAACATAACACAATAGAAAACGAGTCACAAGCACACAAGACTGTTTAGAGTTGCTGGGGAGTTTATCTAAAGACTGTAGGCCAAGGCAGGCTAACACAACCCACTGACACCCAGTGATGGAGCTAAGCTAACTAGCAGTGAGCTAGCTTTCTCTTCTTTGTTACAGCAAACACAGTCAAAAGAAATGGAGTCTATGTGCTTGTCATGGATTTAGGAGTAAGGCAAGTAAGGCTGTCAGTTTTCCTCAAAATAAAACTCCAACGGTTTTCGAACATACACGCAAAAAAACAAACATTTTCGATTATTTGGAGGTCAAGAGAGCCTCTGTTGGATGAAATGGTCCACTACTCCAGGTGCCCTGATGAGCTGCTAAACTCAAATTTTACATTTAAATATATTTTTACAATTCAGTTAACAGATATTTTGCCCCATGTTCGAACAGTTATTGAATATCAAATATAAAGTGACAGCCCTAGAGGCAGGACATGAAACCAAAAAATTAATTGGCATTTAAAAATCAATAAAGATATGTGTTAAAGGGACTGTGAGGAAAATCTGTTTCCGGAGACATCAAGACTTAGCTACCCATGAGCACGCTGTCGTAATGCTGCATTCCAGTAACCTCAGAACTGGGAGTGACATCATCTCCGACTTATCGGCGTTCCAGTTGAAGTCGGAAAAAAACATACCAATCTACCAGGCTATTGTTAGTTGTTGTTAGCACGCCCTGCGTTGTTGTATGAAGAATGTGATTATCACTATGGTAGCATTTTTGTGAATATAAGTCTAACGATACTATGTATACAGCTGATAAAGAGTGACACACCCCAATCAGAAGTGCAAATAAATGGATTATTACAGGAGCTAAATAACTGTTCACACTGGGGGCATCCATCTTCAATTGTCAACTCGGGGGTGGCGAGGTTTCACAGAGTTCCCAGTAGGAAATTCAGACTTCGGGGGACATTCCAGTTGCAATTTCCCACTCGGAACACGGAAATTCCTACATCTGACTACAACTGGAACGCACCAAAAGCCAAAGCGTATCGTAGTTTTGTAGCCGGCTATATATCGCTACTTACAGCCTGGTGCTCTAAGATGTGTCCAAATAATATAAATGTGTTCTAGTTTTAATTGTCTTGTTCCTGAAGTTGAGTATCCAGGCCAGTCCAGCCCTGTCCGACCCAACCGGAAGGCTAAGGAATAGCATTTATAGATAACCTATTTTGATGCTATAAAACTCATCTTAAAGTGTGTATTTCGATCAGGCATATATCTAAAAGTGAGATTTTTTTGTAATTACTTAGAAACTCCTCACAGTTCCTTTAAAAACAATCAAAAATAGATTATTGTACAAACTAAACAGAACATTAAAGCAACTTTCTACTGAAATGAATGCTAAAATGGAGTCAAGGCATCATCAATCAATCACCAATCATAACATTTATGTTTATCCTCTGGCAGCCATGAATTTGAATTCAATATGATTTTCCAAACCATAAAGCTCAGCTCAAAGAAGACTGGTGCTTTGTTCTGGTGATATATTTCTCTTTTCTGTCTTTTTCAGGCTCAATAGCACATGGCAGGCGTGGAGTACCTCTAGTCAGCCAACCTGAACATGAAGGCACAAAAACACTAAACCAGCTCTCATCAAGAGGCTCCTTCTACTCTACGGTTAAACCAGCATTCACTAAAGGTGAGTGCTCCACCTCTGCTTCCTTCTGAGGTAACGTTTCACATGTGCGATATGGATTTTGAAAACTATGATGAGAACACACGGCCCAGTGTCACGCAGTCCCTCAGAGATGCCGTGGGCTGATTCAGACTCAGAGGAGAACATCAGCATTCAGAGATGTGTGGCACCATCTGTCCTCGAGCCGCAGAACTCCCACACAAACACACAAGCAGACGTACGCTAGCATGTTCCCCCCTCGCACACACAGATTTAGTAATTATCCCTCTCCAGCGGATGCTTGATTCTCCATCTCCTCCTCTGTCTTTTTTCACCTCCGTCTCCTCTCGGGTCTCCCTCTGCAGCAGAGATGGGGACTATTTGAGAGGACTGCCCCACACATTCATTGGGTTTGACTTATTCTTGTTACAGCTGAGAAAAGCTCTGACGACTTAGCACAAACAGTTCTGACACGTTTTCCTGCTTGTTAGCAAAATTATCTTTGTTGATGTTCTCTTGGAGCTTGTTTTTGTACAATTTTATGCAAATCTCTGAGGATCCTTTTTGAACTACGGGCACGGGGTCCCCAGCTTATGTAGACAGGTCTTTTTCTCTACGGTTTTTAGTAAAGTTTAGTTTAGTACTTTATTTCATAGTGTCATTAAAAGCGTATTGTGTGGAAGCTGGCAGCTTTTTGCCAAACCGAAACAGTGAATATCGAATATAATGTTTCGATCTATGTGTACTGTCTGTCACAATATGTGGACAATCATCCCCATAAAACTTTTCTCTTCAATAAAGTAGAAACAGCTTTTTAGATTTTTGTACTGTGGGTCTCCTCTTCGTGGAGGTTGACGTAACAATCTGCCATGTTGTCTACAGGTGAGCGTTGGGGACAAAAAGAGCGGAACGGGATATTTGAATATGAGTCTAAAAACCTATAATCATCATCTTAAACCAACACTAAGTAGTTTTTTTCACCCTAATATAATATGACTAGATTCAGAGGTGGAAAAGGGGTCTGCATCACCTTCACTGGCACGATGTAACTTCGATGTGGACGGTGGAAACGCTTCCACACTAAAAACTACAAATTGCTTTGACTACTTTACGGCGTACGTCACTTCCCCCTCGAGGTGAAAACTAAACAATGGGAAAAGGAGAATATAAAGCAGTTTTTGAATTTTTAAACATATTTAATGGACAGAATTTAGTTCAATGTAGATTTGCACTTATTTTCCTAATGGAAATAGGGACCTCTGGCTCACACTTAGCATAAAAGGTAGCGGTAATGCTCCTCTGACACTGGATGCCATCTGCCGTTAAACAAGAAGAAGAAGAAAACTAAATGTAGTGTTGTTATCATGGTGGAAGCAGTAGAAAACCCAAAGAAAAAAGTTTTAGGAGACGATTAAAGGAAAGCAGGAGAGTAACAAGCTAAAGGCCCGGACGGTACCAACTCTGGCTTGGCGTGAGAGGAAGCAATAGGAGGGATGTTTGACTGATGCTATTGTTGGACTTTTAAGAACATGATGATTTATTTGAATAAAAACTTTATCAGGGACGTCCTGTTGTCTTGCTTCTCCTCCCCTTGTATGTCAGCAAATGCAGGTTGGTATTCGACAGTGCAGCTACACTCAACGACCACAGAGGGCACGAGAGAGCTGAAAGCCGGAATCTTACATTGAGAGGCTTTAAAAAGTGCTGTCAGAATTAATACTGCTCTACTGTTGCAGAGAAGAAACTGATCTTGAAGTTGAATTTCTACATGTTGGTCATGTTAGTCCTTCCTTCACGGTCCTGTTCTGTGGGGTTGATCCATGCACCAAGACCTTCAGTGCTATGATACAGGTCAAGCTGGTGCCTTGGTAGATGTCAGGTTTCGAGAGGCCTCCGGATTCCAAACAGGGTTGTATATTCTCACACCTATTTTACTTACAAAGCCCTGAATCACTTTTTTTTTTTAATTTGATGTGTTTGGATGTCAGGTACATTCTTAATTTGTGGCCAGATAAATCAGTAGGGGTACATCTCTGATCGCCGGATTTATCACATAAACCTTGTATTAACCTTTTCAACAACTGCTTTCCACCTTTTAACGAGCCAGCAACGTCCCCTATGTCCAAGTCCCGAGCTTTAAACTCGATCTTAACAAGGTGAAAGAACATGAGCGGATCTTTTATGGACATTTAAGACGTGTTTTTAAAGGTGAACATGCAGGTTTCAGAGGTTTTCTTGGAAGTTCCCCTCTCCCTGCCTTGCTAACGACAGCTTTGTAGCTCTCTCATGATGATGAAACATGATGTTTTGATCCATCAGGCTGTGATGACTCTGCCCTTCAACATACACAGTCTTACATGTTCTCTGTCAGTAATGGGGGAGAAAGGTCATGTCTCTCGTGTTAATTAGTCTGTGTTGCCTTCAGGAGCCTCCTTTCCTCCTCTCCTTCATTACCATCCTTTTTCCTTCCTCGTTTTCTTCCTCTAGCGGAGTGTGAAGGTCAGATAGCATCCTTTTACGTGCCTTTGCATGTGCTTGTTTTCAACCCTATTTGCGAAACTCACTGTAAACACAAACTGGTTTAGTACATAGTATCTTTAATCCTAAAGTCAGAACCAGTTTGACTCGTATATGCGGCCGAGCAGCTAACTTTAATTACTCTACAGTAGCTAAAGGGCCAGAGTATGTGTGTTAGGAAGTGTGATTACATCTGATAAAAACAGTGTTAGTTCATGAGCTTACCCTGAGGAGAAAGCACTGTAGCACAGATCTCTGCTGTTTGTGTTTACCCCTGATGTGTTTACTCGAGGATCTACAGTTTTCCCGCTCACCAAAGAAGGAATTTAAAGGGATACGCCAACTTATTTATCTTTTCATGTCTTGCCTCACATCCCAGTCCATGACAACTAGATGAACACAAGGCAGAGATGGGCAGAGGTTGCCCACAACTAATTAGCTTAGATCAAACACTGGGGGTCAATGGGTAGTGTTAGCCTGCCTCTGTCTACAGCAGAGGATGACATTTTTCGGGAACTCCCGTGGGTCACGTGATTCCTGCGGGAATTCCACAGGATGGGAGTCATGTTTCAGTTAATTCCATGATCGGGACGGGACGGGAAAAAAAGCAACGGGAGCGGACAGGAGCGGGAACGCCATTAATAGATGATCATTTTCAGCCGTGTTAAACAACCAGATGAACAGATGCGTCCATTTTTGTAGTCATCTCTCAGAGAGAGCCAACACTCTTGACTCTGTCTGTATGCACTGCACTTTTACCTAAAAAATGCAATGTTTTTTCAACATGTTTGGTTTTATTCAAACGGGAGTCATTCTACGGGAGTGGGACAGGACAGGATTACTTTTTCTACTCCGTCCCGGGATTGGATGACGGCAGGATTTTTTCTGGGAGGATCGGAGGGGACAGGAATGAAATCTCGCGGTTTATGTCTCTAGTCTATAGTCATCAGAAACTTTTCAGCAACTGTAAATGGTCCTGTGTGCTTGTTGCAACTCATTTTATTACCACACTATTTAACATTATCTGTTTTTGTCTAAGGGTGAATGCCAGTTCTACCTATTAGCTGTTCCTCTTTTTCTTACCACTTCCCCTTAGCCCTCTGTCTTGAGGACCAAGGGTAAGGGGTGAAAACACGCTCCTAAGAAACAAGACACCACTCGATTCCTGCTCGCTAACTGTGACGTAGGCAGATGTGACAATAGCTGCGAACAGCTGCGAAAGCTAGCTAGTTGTAGAGAGAAATTTTAAAATACAACCAACAATTCAAACATGATTAATCTCTACTTGATGATTAAATAATCACTAATTACGCACTTCCTTCGGTCTATGCTTTGCCACGTGTCAGCAGGCAGGGTGTATTTTGGGAAATTGTCATACCCATCTGTTTCAAGTGAGGTCCCAGTCTATCTTTGTTTTAAGGGCTGTGTAGTCCTTCCCCTTAGCCCTATAGAGAATTGGGACACCTCTTCAGTCAATGTCTACACATGTGTCCAAAGGGTAACAGGTAAGACTAGGACTAAGGGATAGTATAGGGATTCACACTAAGATTAGCACTTTGTGTCATTTTCGGAATACGAAACTAAACCACAGGGCACAAAGACAAACCACCCAAGATTTGCTTGTAAGCGGGTCAACAACATGCAATAAGAGAAAGAGTTACAATAAGCACACAAGAATGTTTAGATTAGCTGAAGAGTTTATCTGATGACTGTAGGCAGAGGCAGGCTAACACTACCCACTGACTCTCAGTGTTTAACCTAAGGTAATTAGCAGTGGGCAAGCCCTGTCTGTCTTTCCCTAGTTACTGCACGCAAACTTAAAAATGGGATAAACCTTTAATAAATTCAAGGGTTACTTAAACACCTAACAGGATCGGTCCAGACCGAGAAAACTTTTTTCTTTTTTGCAAAGATCACCAAAGCCTTCTGGCCCGATTCAAATAAGAGGCCTAGGTTTGCCCCTCAGTCAACCAGCGTCTGGGCGTGAGAATCATCCAAACACATCACTGTGAATTGTGGCTACATATCAGAGCCGTGAGTACGCGAACATAGCCCTCACTTACACATTAAGCAGAGTGTGGCTAATGTAAGCTTTGCTAGCACCACCAGCCTTCGAATCTCTGAAGAGATTCACTTTGCTTCAGTCCATGGGCGAGTATCTTCTGACAGAGTGTTAATGTAGGTTTATCTTTTCCTCCGCCAAGAAGTTATTGCTGGTGTATGTTTGTCTATTTGCTTCTCTTTTTATTTATTTGTTTGTTTGTTTGTTAGCAAGATTTTGCAAAAACAACTTGACAGATTGTGCTGAAATTTTTAGGAGATGTTGGTGATTTCCCAACATGAAAATTATTCCCTTTCGGTGCTGATCCAGATCATCATTAGTGAATGATTGTCGTAGATTAATAACTGTCTAACTAATAAAGTTATCAACATGATTTTGAGTGCTAGGTGTGGGTTTTCAGGGTCGAGGAATCATATTATGATGGTAACTTTATCCTAAACTATTGTTTATCGATGTAACAGAAATATGCAAGGTACCGTTGTGGAGGTTGTGCTCCCTGTGCTTTCTACTATTATAACTCCAATCCTGGTTGTGTATTATTTCTGATCAAAGTGCAACAATCAGCACAAGGTACGTCTTGCAAGGATTGTTCATTCGTGGAATGAGAAACTAAGCTAAACATTTTAGGTCACACCCTATAAAAGCTACCAAAATCCCTCTTCCGATGTGAAGTAAGGGTAAGGGACCAGTCTTGTCGGGATGTTGTCTTCCTGGGACCCACTTCCTGGTCTGTCTTTGACTCGAATAGTCTCAGAGAACTTTTTGAAATGGTGCCACAGCTTCTATCTGCAGACCAGAACATGTTTAGCTGTAAATGTGACACATCAGACTTAAAAAACAAATGAAGCAAAACTACCAGTCTTAGACTTGCTGATTCCATGAAGACTGAAGGACTCAAAGCTTGGGTTCTTGGTGGTCCTCATTTCCTTTCAGATATAAAAACAGGAACTACTCAAGGTTGTTCCAGTGTTGCAGCTTTACACAACTATAATGTGTTGATATGCTGCTGTATAGCTAAGAGCATGAAGGACTCTGTAGGGACCCGATTCAATGTAAATGCATGAAGACAGAGTGTTTATAAATGAATTAAAGGTCCTTGAAACAGCATGTACTTGTGTGCAGCACTATGGGAACGTATGAATAACTATGATTGTCTGCATAAACATTTGTTTGTATGTGAGTGAGTTTGTATAACCAAGAATGTTTCCAGGGCTCATAATGTGTACATTAGGAAACCGAAGACTTGATAACTCTGGATGCATTTTACAGGCAAACTATATTGATTTATGGGTCATTCTGCAGAAACTTGGATTTTTGGGATGGCAAGATGTCTTTTTTTATTTCTTATTTTAACATTTTAACTTCAACTACATTGTTACATATGTCATTGACTTTATGAATACACATAAATGAAAACTTAAAGGATAAGTTCGGTTTCTACAGCTTTCACATTGTTTATAGAATGAAGTAGAACAATATACTCACCCAGAAGGCTTTCCTGATCCAAACAGTGCTTCAGGAGATATTTAGATCCAAAACCGAGCGGCGGACATCCGTATAATGATAGCACATAGGGCATGTATATCACCGCTCCTAAAACTGCATTAATCGTCCAAAAACTCATTTCACCAATATTTCATCATGGTCCGCTCACGCTACTCCTCCACGACAGTCTGTGTCGCCCCAGACATGTTTTTGTGACTGTGCTGACCTCTGAACTGAAGAAGAAGAAGGTTTGCCTCCACGCACACAGAGGAAGCTGAGGAACAGCATTTATAGATAACCTATTTTGATGCTATTAAACTCATCTTAAAGTGTGTATTTCCATCAGGCATATATCTAAAAGTGAGACTTTTTTGTAATTATTTAGAAACTCCTCACAGTCCCTTTAAGTCTGAGTTATGGACCTCTCCTCCCATACAGACCCAAATATTATTTGCATCAAGAACTAAAGCCAATTTGACAAAAAAAAATCTAACTGAACCATTGAGGCAAAATCTACCTTGGGATGTTTCAAAGTTCACATCTAGGTTAAACATAACAATGTTAAACCTTAATACTTCAACTACTGTGACATATGTCTAAACATGAGCAGCAGAAAAGACCAAAATGAAACATCAGTGCCTCTGTGCCGCCTTATTATCGTAATAGTGCCACAAATAGATCCTAACTGTGTCTTTGAATATGGCATCAGTATGGGGAGATTGAATAACAGTATGGAGAAACCCGGCGGGGGCTCAAATGACCCTGAAACTGTCTATTTCTGCTGCTCCCACCCTAGCCAATATACCCTTTTGATCAGGTTATTTATGACATTAAAAGGCCTTCAAGTGCCGTTATGTCAGCAGCGTTGATCCTCGCATAACGCACTTCCACCTCTGGAAATATGGATGACTTTATATAAGAAAGCTTTTCAGTTAAACTAAAGCCTGTGTGCTGTTTGGCTTTCCAAACAAAAAAGATGTTTTTGTTAAAGTCCAGCTGTTGAGTGTCACATCCATTCAGAGGAGTGTGCACAGTATTCAGAAAATAACCATCTGAAGGGCTATAAAGCGTAATTGAGCTGAGTGTGTGAAGAGTGAAGTGTCTCAGTGCTAACTGCTTGAATGATCTTCCTGATGACCCTGGTGTGCATGAAAGACGCTGACAAAGAGGGAAGAGTTCTGAAAGTGCAGGGTTGATATATGTGTGTTCGTCTTATCTCTCCCAGAGAAGTTTAAAAAATGTCAAAAGCAACTTAATTTATATAGTTGATAGGATAAAATATTCAAGTGCTTTAATCTTTTAGTTAATTATTCTCTGGATAAAGACTCGCCAGCCATCTACGAGGACTCCTTTTCTTCTCAGATCTGCTTTATCAGAACACGGTGCTATAAACATTCATCAGAGATTTTTTTTCGAAGTTTATAATTTTAGATTCCACCAGCTTCAATATGGATGTAACTCATGTAGGACACTATATATCGGAGTTAGTTTTTTCTAAATTCCAATTTAGTTTAGTTGGGTTTTGTTTGGTTTTCATTTTTTGAGAATTAGTTTTTTTGTATTTTACGTAAATTTAAACCCAAGAATTGGTATCAAATGATAAAATATAGTCACTCACTCAAGTGGTCCTCATACAGGTCCAGGTAAGCAGCATGTTGACAACATTTGGAGAACATTTGATGGTCTGACACATAATAATTGTTGGAAACTGCTCTGCCATGTACTTTGGAGTTAGCACAGAGTTTTGTGGCTTCTTTGCCAACTTAGTCGGTGTCTCAGGCAGCCGCTTCAACATGTTTGCATTATAAATGAGAGGAGGGAGAGATATGTTCATTATTATTCCAAAAATAATGCTTTCATTTTAAAGGGACTGTGAGGAGTTTCTAAGTAAATACAAAAAAGTCTCACTTTAGATATATGCCCGATGGAAATACACACTTTAAGATGAGTTTTATAGCATCGAAGTAGGTTATCTCTAAATGCTATTCCTTAGCTTCGCGGTCGGGTCGGACAGGGCTGGACTGGCCTGGATACTCAACTTCAGGAACAAGACAATTAAAACTAGAGCAAATTTATATTATTAAGACACATCTTAGAGCACCGGGCTGTAAGTAGTGATATATAGCCGGCTACAAAACTACGATACTAAGTTTTCCAAAAATTGCTTGTTGTCACACATCAAAAAACTACCGCTACATAACTAGAAAGAGATACATTACCTCGTCGCTTTGCATCCTGTAAGTTGTTGAAAAAAGAAGTTGTAAAGCAATGCAGAGTTCTGAGGAAGGTCCGAGCTGCATCATTAGCATCACAACAAACACACGCTTTGGCTTGGGTCACGTCTTTTGGTGCGTTCCAGTTGTAGTCTGAAGTAGGAATTTCCGTGTTCCGAGTAGGAAACTGCAACTGGAACATTCCCCAAAGTCGGAATTTCCTACTGGGAACTCGGTGAAACCTCGCCACCCCCACCACCCTCCGTCTAGTTGTTTTTGTGTAGCTACTGTAATAATCAATTTATTTGCTCTTCTGACTGGGGTGTGTCGCTCTAGATCAGCTGTATATATCGTATTGTCAGACTTATATTTACAGAAATGCTGCCATAGTGATAATCACATTCGTCATGTGATATTTGTGAACAACAATGCAGGGCGTGCTAACAACAGCTAACAATAGCCTGGTAGATCAGCATGTTTTTTTCTGACTTCAACCAGAACGCCGATAGGTCTGAGATGATATCGCTCCCATTTCCGAGGTTACTGGAACGCAGCATTACGACAGTCGCCGCGCGTGCTCATGGGTAGCAGAGTTTTTATGCCACCGGAAATAGATTCTCCTCATAGCACCTTTAAAATGTTAATCATTTCTGTGATGTTATGCATTTATGTCAAATGATACAATTAATGTCCAATTCTGTGTTTCTGCCAACAATTCTGTGATCACTGACTTTATAGAGCCCAATTTAACAATAGAAGAGGGATGTAGAGGGTTTAAATCAAGATTAGCTTGAATTACTGAAAGAGCAGGGATGGCTGGGCAGAGTTTGTGAAGTGAAAAAGGTAAAGGTAGGGTTTATTCTGCACAAGAGAGAGGTACTGTGTTATCACTTTTATTATAACCTGGACAAAAATTGGTGAAGGGACAGTTACTGTTTATCAGGTAGACATGGGATATAGAGCAGTGGCTCCCAACTCCTGTCCTTCTGCTTACTTGTTATTATTTTTGTGTAATGCTGGCACCAGAGAAGTTGTGTTGGATTTCACTGCTCTTAGGTCTTCACTATGTAGTTCCTTGTAAACAAGTGCAAAATTGGGATACATCTTTTGACACTATGTGCTGCCTCTGAGAAGAAAGTAAATCTTGCTAACCAGCTTGTCAACCCAAAGGCCAGTCCATCTTCTCCGACTGCACCTGCAAAATATCAAGTAATCTAACTGGTCTTTTCGTTCTTATACCAAAACTTGTCAACCAGATTTTAGTCTAATTGTAGATTTGAGACTCCACCAGCTTCACTCTGAATGTGGGGCCGTATAATATCTCTGTTATTTGGACTGTAAATGATGGTGTCCCTGATTTTTTTTCATTGTTCATAGAAAAATGTCGCTCTTAAACTGTTGGACTATCTGCTCATGCAGTTGTTCTCAAAGTGGTGAACCTCCCTCCATCCTTCCTCGTGAACAACATTGATTCTCCTTTTATATCTGCCCACTTGTCTGTTTCCTGTTGTTCTGTGGAATGTGTTGTTTTTTTTTAGCATTTCTCAGCTTTTTAGTAGCCTAAGTCCCAGCTGTTTTAAAATATCTGTAGGCGTTAAATTCAAAGTGAGAGAAAATAGCGATAAACAAAGAAGTTTATCAGGTTGAACGTTACATTTCCTGTCTTTGTCATGTATTCAACTCAATTTTTTGATATAAAGAAATTTGCAAATCATTTTATTCTGTTTTATTTTGTTTTTACTCAACGTTCCAACTACATTCTTTATAAAACAGCCATGTTGTCCATCGAAGTTCAGCCTCTTGAGATGGTGAACATCTCCATGTTCACCTCAGATGTTCACAGAAGCTGCTCTCATCTCCACCGTTTGCCTCAACGCTACATGACATTGGCTTGTTCTACATGACGGGGCTGCTAATCAAGGACAGTCCCAGCGCTCGGATTTTAAACGTTTCTTTTGTCTAATGAGGCGTCATGCTTAACATACACTGTCAGGTATTAATTAGTGGCCACATCACGTCTCACATGTTCCTGATCGCTAAATATCCAGCTAATTAGCATTTATGGGCTTTTTGTCATTGCAGTTGACAGCCCGTCTCCACGCCCCCGCCGGGTTCTTAGACCTAAATTAGCTCTCCTGATGCTTTCTGAGGGGAGACATGTGTCACCAAATTGTTGGAATCAGGGTGGTTAACCTTGCTGAAAATAGTCATTATTAAAATTACCCTGTCAGGAACACATATTAGAGGTTTTGAAGAACTGATTGGAGAGGAAATTCAGTCATTTACTCTTGAGAGGAAAGCCAAAACGCCCCCGCAGTGTTCTGTAGCTTCAAGAGGAACAGCTGTAGCTGGAAAGATTTCTCAAATATTCTTTATCTCAATTATATTAAAGAGAAAATTACAACTTTATGGTTACATGGACACATTTTTTATTGGGCAGAGAGAGGCAGTCACCCAGGTTGCTGAATATAAAGGGATATACCAAATTCTTTTTTTGTTTCATGTCTTGCCTCACTCTAGCCTTGCAGAGAAGACAGAGCTGCCTGTTTCTGAAATCCTGCAGCTCTGTCTTGCCAGCCTCCGTTGTCCGACGAATTCACTCGGCTGAATTCTTAACGGCCCAATCAGAGAAGAGAGGCGGGAGCTGCAGAACGCGGACGTGACGACAACTGGAAGTTGAGAACAGACATGCCGATTAGCCTATTGTCCTCATGGCTACTCAGTGAAACTTGGTGAAATCTGCCCTCCTCAGAAGTTTACTTGTAGGGATTGTCTTTGACGAGGTTCATGTCACATATAAGTGTTAAATGAATCATCTGTGTGGTACAATTCAGTGTAAAACAATAGTATTGGGCCGTTAGCTGTAAGCAGCTGAGTTAGCGGCTAACGGTCATTAACTGTTGTTAGCTGTTAGTGGCTAAGTTATCTGCTATGGCTAATGTCCCTGAACTTTTTTTAACTGTTGCTAGCCATTAGCCGCTATGTATGCTATATTATAGGAGGCAACCCTGCTTGATGTGGATTGGTCTGTGATGAATGTGACGAGCCAAACGATTGTCCAATAACAAGCTTGTGTTTTTTTTTTAAGGTCTGCCCCTGAAAACAAATTCAAAGGGCTCCTACCCAGATGGACTAGTGAAATATTTCTGTGGCAGATATATGGAGCTGTCCATCTGGCTTGTCAGGTTAGCCTCACTCCTAAGTCCATGACAATCAGATAGACAGCATTTGTTCGACTGTGTATACAGCAACAAGGAAGAAACGAGCATGGCTCCCCCACCACTAATTAGCTTAGCTCAAACACTGGGAGTCATTGGGAAGTGGTAGCCTGCTTCTGCCAACAGTTATCAGATAAACTCTTCAGCAACTCTTAACAGTCCTGTGTGCTTGTTGTGACTCCTTTTAAAGTGTTAATTTTAGACTAAGATTGGCCATTTTAGTCACTTTCTAAAGAAATTCAAACAAAACTAAAGACTTCCTCCTCATCTTTAGTGCCAAGGTTCTTCTACTGGAAAACTGAGGCTTTGTCTTGTTGACTTACTTATAAGCACTTCTGTTGTGTTATGTCTCAGGTTTAGTTTCTAATTTCCTAATTTCTTTCAAAGATTACATAAAGATTACATAAAGTGCTAATCTTAGTCTAAGAACAGATAACTTAGCATAACGTGGTGAAATACGACTGTGCCTGGATGTCTAAGTGCATTGTGTTTCTGGCACGTGATTGGCTGAGTAGCTTTTTATGAGTGAGCAGTTGAAGAGTTGTTCTTCATAAAGTCACCAGTGTGTGTGTCCTTGACATTTAAACCAAAAGATCATGTATTTTGGTACTTTGGAAGCCTCTCGCAGTGCTTCAAATATCTTGCGTACATGTAGCAACTGCTTTTAGCGACATCAGTAAAGGTCCTTGTGTTGCTGCCATACCACGAGCCTTTCAGTTTCTAAAACGGTCCTCTCCTGTATGACACATGCACGAAGTAATTGCTGTCCTCCCGGCTGTCTGTCAGCCTGCTTCTATAATGACATGCTAATAAGGCGCTAACGACAGAAAAAAGGCTAACAAGCTCTGCAATTAAAATGACCGAAATATTCCCTCCCCCCCTTCCCTTCCCTACCCTCCCCTCCTCCCCGGGGAGTAGCGAGTGTTTTGTCAGCCTTTCTTAGCCAAAGTCATTTCTTTAAACAGCAGGAAGGCACATCAGGACAGCCTCAGACGGAGGGTCTGGAGTGTTCGCTCTTGTTTAATCTCCAATAATGTGGCTGTTGAAGAGCACGATGGGGGTGTCTGAGGGAGGCTCCCCAAAGAGCTGCCTTGCACTGTCCATCTTCCCACTCTTTCTTCTTCTTCTTTATTTTATTTTCATAATATTTTTAAAGTGCTTGGTCAAAGAAATTCAAGTCGAACAGAGAAGAAGCAACAGAGATCAAGAGAGGATGGAGAAATAGGTTGCTCAGATGGGATGAAGTTTAGCATCTTCTAACTGATTGTTTAATCAGTAGACACAGAAAGTTATAATATACTTTAAATCAAACCAAGGCCTAATAAGTCAACCCTACTATAAAATGTTTTGCTCAGAAAAGGTTAAGGATGTTTGCCCACATTTTGCCTTAAAGGGACTGTGAGGAGAATCTGTTTCCGGCGACATAAAGACTCTGCTACCCATTAACACGCGCAGCAACTGTCGTAATGCTGCGTTCCAGTAACCTCGGAACTGGGAGTGACATCATCTCCGACTTATCGGCGTTCCAGTTGAAGTCGGAAAAAACATGCCGATCTACCAGGCTATAGTTAACAGTTGTTAGCACGCCCTTTGTTGTTGTATGAAGAATGTGATTATAACTATGGCAGCATTTCTGTAAACATAAGTCTAACAATACTATGTATACAGCTGATCTAGAGCGACACACCCCAGTCAGAAGTGCAAATAAATTGATTATTACAGGAGCTAAATAACTGTTCACACTGGGGGCATCCATCTTCGATTGTCAACTTGGGGTTGGCGAGGTTTCACCGAGTTCCCAGGAGGAAATTCAGACTACGGGGGACGTTTCAGTTGTAGTTTCCTACTCATAAGTCAGAAATTCCAACTTCCGACTAAAACTAGAACGCACCACAAGCCAAAGCGTGTGTTTGTTGTGATGCTAAATGAATGAAACTCGGACCTCTACATTGCTTTACAACTTCTTTTTTTGAACAACTTACAGGATGCAAAGCGACGAGGTAATGTATCCCTTTCTGGTTTTAGTTTTTGTTTAGTTTTTGGAAAACTTAGTTTTGTAGTCGGCTATATATAGCTACTTACAGCCCGGTGCTTTAAGACGTGTCTGAATAATATAAATGTGCTCTAGTTTTAATTTTCTTGTTCCTGAAGTTGAGTATCCAGACCAGTCCAGCCCTGTCCGACCCAACCGGAAGGCTAAGGAATAGCATTTATAGATAACCTATTTTGATGCTATAAACTCATCTTAAAGTGTGTATTTCCATCAGGCATATATCTAAAAGTTAGACTTTTTAGTAATTATTTAGAAACTCCTCACAGTCCCTTTAACTAGGTTTTGATTTGATTTGGTAATCTTTATTTTGAACATAGGAATAATAAAATATTAAAGTTATAAAACAAACCAAAAAAACAACGACAGAAATTGTTTAAGTATTAATGATGTTCGATATTCGAAATGGAGTAGGAAGAAGCAAGGCTTATCTTGCCCTACCCCATTTTTATCGGTGCATTATGTATTCACTAATCAATCAGCAACACAATGCACGAAAAAATAGTCTTTCATTTGAAAAAATAATAAAAATAAAACACGAGAGCAGAAGAAGACACAGTTTACAATCATCCTCTTTTTCCTCTACCCTCCTGTTTTCCATTCATATTTTTACTGAAAGTAAAGTTTTTGTACATCTTTTTGAAATGTTTGATATTTGTTACTCAGTTTGATGCTGTCTTCAATATTATTCCACAAAACCACCCCACAATGCAAAATGCACATACATTTAAGATTTGTTCAAGCAAAGTGGTTCATACCTAACACACATCCAGTCCAGACAAAACAAACTCTCGATCGCTTTCTTGGAAAGTTCTGTTTTTGTGAAAGCTCAAATCCAAATAGTTTGCCTCACTATGGTTGTGAAAGCAATCCAAACCAAAAAAGGACCATACAAGGCAAACAAAAAGGAAGTGAATTATAGCCTTGAATCTGGCAGAATATCCCAATAGTAAGAAAAATAACATGGCATTCACATGCAACATAAGAGAGTAATTTTTGGGGTGGACACTAAGTAAATGCTATGTTTTTGATTACTTAAAAATAATGTAAAGAGTGTTTTAATTGGAGGAGTATAGGGAGTGGAAATAAACAGTCAGAACGTGATAAGGAGCTGATTATGTTCCAATAAACATATAACACAAGTTATGGCTACTTTTTAAAAAACAAAAATCTGGAATAAAAGTAAAGTAAATGTTTAAAAAATTTTTAATGTAGTGTGATATTTGTGTTATATATGAGAGGATGAGGATGTCAGCATGTCACCTGTCTGTCCTTACATCAGGCAGAGAGCAGAGATAAACTGTGATCCACAGATTCATTAAAAACTAAGATGAAACGATGTGCTACATACAGGCAGATTTCATTTTAACTTAAAATAAACACCCTATTCGCTGCGTGCTCTGTTAATTCAAAATATGTCGGCAGATTTTGAACACAGGAGTGGAAATTTTGCTTTTCATGTTGATCTTGTCGAATAAGTGGAGAGACACACAACTTATCAACCATTTGGTGTTTTAATACACTTATTTTGTCTGATCACCACCGCTGTGTCCGTCTGCCTCTGTCTGCAGCATCTATGCAGGTGGAGAAACAGTTTGGACCAAACCATTGTGAGGGGAGGGGGGTTGTGATCTGTAACAGTTAAAATTGTCTGACAATGTGTTTTTAAGTAGCATTACTTGTATTGTATAGTCAAAACCCCTTACTGAGCAACGAGAAAAATCGTATTTGAAAGGGATTTTTGGGTCCCCTGCATCCCCCCCAGGCAGTTTTGTCAAGTCCGCTTATTATAAGCGACTTTGGGCTTGCTTTTCGGTCACTTATTAATATATGTAGTCGCGGGTCGTGGTTTTCTTGGGCTTGTTTCTAAAGTGTAGTTGCTTATTTGGGCTTGTTCCCAGCTCCGTAATAAGTTGTCAAGCAGATAATTTCAATATGTTATTTAAATGTAGGATAGTTTGTCCTGCCTGTTACTTTGCCTGTTCCATCTGCCCCCAACCCCCACCAGTGCCGCCACACACTGTCAGACACACATACAGAGGAGACAGCAGCATCTGTTCCCACCCACATCCTGCTTCTAATTGGCTCTGATCCTGATGGCAACGAGTACTCGCCAATCAGAGCAGGCATCAGACTGAGCAGCAAGGCAGTCTTATTTCTTGTTATGGTAAACACACATTGGAAGGTTTAAATGAAAAAGTGCGACTGCGGACCATGGACTTCGTGCGGGGTTTTTTTAAGTAACAACACCAGGCCCTGGGACAAAGTGGGCAAAATATGGGAAGAAATACAGCAAAGCCTGGGAGAAAGAGAGCGGGTTAAAAGAATGGATTCAGCCTGTGGTGGGAGACGACTCCAAAGCCCTGTGCAGAGTATGTAAATGCGAAATACATGCTCACCACGCGGACCTGAAACAACATAAATATTGAGAAAATGGGGACGGGACTAGATAAGCTCTGCTTCTCCCGTCTACCCTTTCGGACATGAACATTTGATCAACTATTGACAATGTGTGATGCTGAATAACTGTGTTGACGTGACCGAAATAAAAAAAATAAATGAAATAAACATGCTAGCACTGAAAAACACAAGAAAAACGCAGCGCCATTCTCCACAACGAGGCTGACAGACATTGGGTTTGCGGTCTCCAGACAGAGCGAGTCAAGGCAGAGAGCTGAGCTGAAGGTAGCCACCAACATAGCTTGTCACATACACAGTAGAGTGTGACACGGGAGCGGATTCCTGTCCCGTCCCACTCCCAGGGAAAAAATCCCGTCCAAATCCTGGGCCAGAGTTAAAAAAAATAATCTTGTCCTGTCCCACTCCTGTAGAATGACTCCCACTTCCATCCCGCTCCCACTCAAAATTACTCCCACTCCTGTCCCATTCCCGTTTGAATAAAAGCAAACATGTTAAAAAAAATGTTGCATTTCTTATTTTAAGTAAAAGTGCAGTGTATATAAAAGGCCTTGCCTTTAAGTTTCACATGCCTGACAGTCAGTTGGTGTAAACAGCGCTCTTTTCGATGTGTCGTCTTCTCCCCTCATGCTGTTTTGTTATGTGTGTCGCCAGAAGCCGCTCCGTGTCACCTCTCACTTTCGGTGGTGGCAGGAATTCAAACCACTTTTGTAGTTCTTTGTGTTGCTAGCGTGGTCAAGAGTGTTGGCTCTCACTGAGAGGTGACTACAAAAATGGACGCATCTGTCAATCTGGTTGTCTAACACGGCTGAAAATGATCATCTATTAATGTCGTTCCCGCTCCTGCCCACTCCCGTTGCTTTTTTTTCCCGCCCCATCCCGATCACGGGATTAACTCAAAAATGACTCCCATCCCGTGGGATTCCCGCGGGAATCACGTGACCCATGGGAATTCCCAAAAAATGTCATCCTCTAATATACAGTACAATTTTCCAAAACTGCGCACAGTTCACCAATCTGTCCATTTGAATGTACATTGGCAATCTATCCCACAGTTTTTCTCTCCCCAGAACCGAGGGGGTGTGGGCTCCATAGATAAGGTTGCTTGTTTTGGGCTTGTTTTTAAATGCCTGGTTGCTTATTTGTCTCACGAGATCTGGCAACACTTCCCCCAGGTCTACATGCAGTTATTCAATTTAAGATGGCACACTTTTCTAAAGACTTTGATCATACACTGTCATTCCAGTTTTTTGTAGATTGGAGGGTAAAATGATCATTTCTCTTATTTCCTATGTTAACGTGGATTGTAGACCTAAATTAACCATATGTACGTAAAAGCATTGAGCCTCCCATATGTAGGCCGACTGTCAGAGGAAAATGTCCGCTGTGTAAATCTTGTGTGAAATGTCTGTATAAGGTAACATCTCCCTTCACATTTTCCCCCATGTGTAAACTAGTCTGTCTCTCAAAGTGGTCTCCTAGAGAGCAAACAAAAAGAAAGAAGACACAACACCATGTAGAGTCATGGCTGCTCCGTGCCTGCACTGACAGCCCTGTCAGCTTTATTGTCTCATCTGTAAAAGACTGAAACTGGAATCTTACAGATTTCTTTGTTTGTTGTTTTTTTTTTTTGGTTTCCACTCTCTCAGCTGAGGAGAGAAGGCAAAAGCTGTCAGGAGAAGATTTACTACCAGGCCCGGCTCTCAGCTCTTAATCTGCCTACAGACATAGACGCCTGTACAGCCGCGGCATTAAACGAATAACATTTATGAGCGCTGTGCACTCTGATGTTTCCAAAACCAAGTTCTGAAAAATTGTATTTGTGTAAAGTCTGAATCAAGTCCAAGGTGGGAGAAAAGTTCCACAGAGGAATATTTTACAAGACAACATCATTATGTAAGGTTATAAATACTGTCTGGTAGTCCGTCCGTCTGAAACTACTCATATTCTTGACATGTACTCTTAAAATTTATATTCTGCTGCATGATACAGAGCATAAATATTTTACAATCTGGAGATATTTATAAAAAAAAATGTCACGACAGTGCTGTGAGGGTATATGTCCTCAGTGTGGGGCTAAAATCTGCTTGTAAATGCAGCATTTCAACCTCTGAAGCAAACTTAGGATCCAGCCTGGAGGCACAAATTACATTTAGAAAAAAAAGTTCCAAGGAGACTTTTTAACCAATCACCACTGCACTTAATCTAAAACTCTAAGTCCATAAAAACTCCATTTCAGTCTCAAAAAGAGAGCTGCCACCCTAAGGATAAGCTTTGGAGTGTGGTTTGTGGAAGTTAAAACTTATTTTTTGATGGGTTGGTTGCATCTTTTGTAGCATCAAAGATAAAATGGAGAGTTGGGATACTGGTGAACGTAACCTGACTTCCAAAATATGCTTCTCGAAAAACATTGGATACTTTTTTTTGGGTTGATTAAATCCCCCCTTTAATGATACCAATAGTGTAGAGTATTATGTAATTGGAAAGTCTGATTAGTCACCTTTACAAGAAGCTACAACTTGTAAGGATTGTGCATTTGGTTAATGAGCAACACAGCTAAATGTGCGGATAGAGCCTGGAAAAAAGGGTAGAACAGTCTTAACAGTCTGTCATTAAAGGGACTGTGAGGAGTTTCTAAGTATTTACGAAAAAGTCTCACTTTTAGATATATGCCTGATCAAAATACACAATTTAAGATGAGTTTTACAGCATCAAAATAGGTTATCTTTAAATGCTATTCCTTAGCTTTGTGGTCGGGTCGGACAGGGCTGGACTGGCCTTCATACTCAACTTCGGGAACAAGACAATTAAAACTAGAGCAAATTTATATTATTCGGACACGTCTTAGAGCACCGGGCTGTAAGTAGTGATATATAGCCGGCTACAAAACTACGTTACTAAGTTTTCCAAAAATTGCTTGTTGTCACACATCAAAAACTACCCCTATGTAACTAGAAAGAGGAAGGAGGAAGGTCGTGGAAGACCCCCTTCCTCGTCGCTTTGCATCCTGTAAGTTGTTGAAAAAAAGAAGTTGGAAAGCAATGCAGAGTTCTGAAGAAGGTCAGAGCAACAAACGTACGCTTTGACTTGGGTCACGTCTTTTGGTGCGTTCCAGTTGTAGTCTGAAGTAGAAATTTCCGAGTTCCGAGTGGGAAACTTAACTGGAACGTCCCCTGAAGTCTGACTTTCCTACTGGGAACTCGGTGAAACCTCGCCACCCCCGAATTGACAATCGAAGATGGATGCCCCCAGTGTAAACAGTTATTTAGCTCCTGTAATAATCAGTTTATTTGCACTTCTGACTGGGGTGTGTCGCTCTAGATCAGCTGTATACATAGTATTGTTAGACTTATATTTACAAAAATGCTGCCATAGTGATAATCACATTCTTCATGTGGTATTTGTGAACAACAATGCAGGGCGTGCTAACAACAGCTAACAATAGCCTGGTAGATCGGCATGTTTTTTCTGACTTCAACTGAAACGCCAACAAGTCGGAGATGATGTCACTCCCAGTTCCGAGGTTACTGGAATGCAGCATTATGACAGTCGCTGCGCGTGCTCATGGGTAGCAGAGTCTTTATGTCTTTGGAAATAGATTCTCCTCATAGCACCTTTAACTTAACCGGTCTTACAGAACTTGACACCAGACTAAATAATGCTGCCACTCTGCTTACCAGAACACTAGCATCCAGTTGCAGAGGACTTTGGGGGGGTTTTCCCCCGATGTTAAAGTCTGCCAAGCACAACTAGCTGCAAACAGGGAAGCATTGTACCAAATACAAAGGATATTTTCTCTGCCTACAAGAACTCCTATCAAAAAATAATACCCCAGTTAAAGATCACACTACCTATCATTCTTTTTGAGTGTATTAACTTTTTGTAAAAACAAAGTTTATCTGGAACTAGGAATAAGTGGAAAATGAGGAATACGTGACGTGAGTTGGTTAGTTCCAGATAAACTTTATATTTCCGAAAAGTTAATGTACTCAAACAAATTTCCAGGTAGAGTGATATTAAATTGTAGTATTATTTTTGGTTGGGAGTTCTTGTAGGCTAAGAAAATACCCTTTGTATTTGGTACAATACTTTCCCGTTTGCGGCTAGTTCTACATAACAGATTTTCACAAGTTGTGGCTTACTGAGCTAGAGGAGAGAACTTTCCACTGCATCTTATTTACTTTGTGGCCAAATACCATGAGTACACAATCCTTACACAATGGAATAAAAATAAGACTACATGGCCTCAACCTATTTTTTTTCTTTTCTTCTTGGGGAGGCTCCTCATGAGTCTCTACTGAAGTAGCAACTACTCTACTTGTCCACACATTGGCACACAATCCATGCAATATCTGGAAGATTCAAAACAATTAATGAAAATCCATGCAATACATCACTAAAATCTAAAACATAATGAAAAAACACAAAATACTCGAAATACTCCAAGAGCACAAACCTTCAAAAGCATTTCCAACATTGATAGAAAAGCTATTGTCAAAAATGTAACCAAAAACTGCCCAGCCTCGCACATTTAATGAATTGTGTAATAAATTCTTGGTTGGACCATTTTCATTTTATCACCAAAATATAATCACTCAGAGTCCATTGAGAACATTAGAATTATTAGCGAAAATGTGGAAAACTGCCCTATCTTACCATGATAAAAATTCTTTAAATAATTCCTGAATACTTCTTTAGATCACCACCAAAATAAAAATCACTTCTTCCTTGTGCACTGTCTAGCATTCCCTGACAATATTAGTCAAATCTGTTGGGAACTTTGTGAGTTATTAGTAAAAATTTATAACACTGCCCTATCTAAAAATGATTCTAAAAATCCTTTATATAGTTCCTTGATACTTCTTCCGATCACCACAAAAATGGAATCACATTTTTTTCATACACTGATTAACATTCCATGAAAATATCATTAATATCAGTGCAGAACTTTTTGAGTTATTAGTAAAAATGTGGAAACTGCCCTATCTGACAATGTTCTTAAAACCCCTACAAAATTCTTGGATCCACACCAGACTTAGTTGGAGTTTTCACACCACCTTTACACTGCCTATCACATTCATCTATTCACACCACATTGACACACTGAGAAAAAAAACACGTGAGTAGCCCTTTAAATAGCAGGCCACTGAAATTATGCATTTTTCATTCTAAGCCTTTAGTCGACAGCTCTTTACCCTTTTTTGAAGAATATTATTTGACATGAAGGTCTCGGAGTTTTTCATCTTTGTCCCCCCGCATCTCCCTGAAGTGATGGGACCAACACAACAAACATCGCACGTCCCCATCCGGTGACACCAGCACAGCGAGCTCTGTATGACTGAAAGCGTAAGAGTGTGTCGAGGAGTATTAAAAGAGGTGGATGAAGGTGAAGGCTCCAGTCCTGTGGTGCTCATCATTACTTCATCTTTATTCCAAGATCTTCCCTAAAGATAAAAGGGAGTAAAGAGGAGGAGAGAGCTTGAGCTGAACTTTATTTTTGTCATCGTACTTTGGGGTTTCAATGACATTACCCCAAGCAAAGGTCAAGATGAAAACAATCACAGAATATGGATAGAAAGAGAGGAAGGGACTAGCAGGTTAAGAATGTACAATACATCTGGGGCCAGATCTTCAAAAGGATTGCACTGCTTTTGCGACCACTAAATGTTAGCAAATGAAAGAAAAAACTAGCTTGCAATCCACAAAGCATACACCATTGGTGGAATGCACACAAACTGAACTCAAACTGCACTGCCACTCCCCGCTGCGCTGGTCCAATTTGCATGCATGTAAATTAGGGGATATTCATAAATTCAGCGCAAAATTGCCCCCGTCCTATGCAAACAAGCCTCCTTGCAAATACCACCTAATCCACGAAGACCAGAGTTATTGCCACAGGCAGTAAAGCAGTGCCATTTAACGCCAGTCAGACCCATGTATTAAATCCGTGCAATTTTTTCTTTCTCCCTCTCTCACTCTTTCTCTCTCGCTCAAAATAATTGCAAATTGCACTGAGTTGGTGGTAACTGTGGAGCAGAGCCTAAATAAAGGCTGTCAAGTCAGGACTCTCCGGTAAACATGGCAGCCAGGTAAGATGGCACAAAACAACATTTTTTGGAGGACAGTATAATTTTCATTTGCAGAGAGTGGTTCCCAGTGATCCTTGCATTACTAGATGACATCAAGAATGACAGTAATATACCCCACTGTGTTTGTCTCTGCAACCATTTCACCATTTTAAATTAAACAGTAATAATTTGATTAAATACAGCCTGTTAAAACCCCTGTGAACCCCTTGACCACTTTTTGGTCATTTCAGTTGTATTTTCTGTATTTATTTTGCAATCAGAGGTGCAATGTGCACTGTGGGCATGTTAACACCTGCATATGATTAGAGTAAATTCTTTTGAGGATAAGGTGCTAAAACAGGGCAGATTGCTTCAGCTAATTCTACGCAAATGATGGCGCAATTAGCAGGAAGAATCCATTCTTTGTGGATCTTGCTCATGTACTTTTAACCACTTGGCTCAGCTTTTTGTGCTGTGTGGAATCACAAATATCATAAGAGGTTTTTAGTTTAATATCTTCAGCCAGATACTGACACTAAAAGTTCCTGAATTGCTGTAGTTCCTCTATTACCTCCACCAAGGACGTTTACTGGCGATTGTTTGTCTGTCTTTTTAAGACAATATCACTAAGAAATTAGGAATTTTTTCGCTTGACATTTTCAAGGAATGATCATGGCACAAGAGCTGATTACATCTTGGTGCTGATCCAGACGTGGATCCAAGAGTGTTCTGAAGGATTTTTTTGATTGTGTAAGAAAAGGCAGTTTTCCACATTTTTGACAACTCACCAAACACCATTGGAAATGCCTTGAAAATTAATTTTAGTTACAGTACCTTTGCCAAAGAAGTTGTGTTTTGGTAGCGTTTGTTCTCTGTTTTTTTGTGATAAACGTAAAGGGTCTACGGGATTTTTGTTACCGTTTGTAAACACAAATTCAAAGGAAGCCCCTCCCCCTGAACTCCTTGTACTCTTTCACATGAAGGTTGCGTGCCGTGCTCGGTTTGTTATCCAGAAAAACTATCCAGGCAGATTTGTTGTCCGGACTAGAAACACCTGCATCTTTGTTCTTTCACTTGCTATTGTTTTTTTGTGAAAAGTTTTTCTTCTTTGTACATGTGTTGTAGCAGCACTGTTTCTCTGCAGACCTACATCGCCATCTAATGGACTGACATGCACACTACAGCGGTTTCATTCATTTCTAGCATCTCCATCAGAACTTTTTCACCCCTAGACGGTCCTTCAAAGCTCGGAAGTGGGTGAAAACCAACCCTTGGTTCACCCTGGTTTTAGACTGAGCTTTGTCCTCTTGGCGTTTTGCTTCTGCCTGATTGTATCTCCTTTTCTTCGCTGTAGCGTCTGCCATCTTTGCCAATCCGTGTAGTGTTCTGTTAGTCCATTTTAAAACAACTCAAAGAGATTTGCTGAGGCATTCTGACAACTCTCCACCCAAAAATATCCCAAGGAAACCAAAACATCAAAATACAGGCTGAGGGTGAGGTAACAAAGACACCATCACACATCAATTCTGTAGAGACTCATAGGAGACGATTGAGCAGAATTTTACCTGAAAAAGTTGATATTTTATTTTTCTAAGAAAAAACCTGCAGACTCTACCTTTAAGAATAGATTTTGTTCAAATCTTCAGGGAATGTTTGTCGTGGTACAAGGGGCAAATAATTACATTTTGCTGTGGATCCATGCCGGGATGCAGATCAAGGAAATTTTCAAAGGATTCGGTCAGTTTTCTACATTTTGCTTACAACTCAATAAGTGCTTTATGAATTTTAATCACATTTTTAGGAAATGTCCACTATACTACAAGAAAGATGTGATACTATTTTGTTGGTGACCCCAATCTGGATGTGGATCCAGGAATTGTATAAAGGATTTCTTAACAGTGCGAGAAAAGGGCAGTTTTCCAAATTTTAGAAACTAACACATTCCTTAATGTCGTAAATGTATTGGTTGAGCTTTGTGTCATAGGAGCACCCGCATTTGTTTCAACTTTAATGTAGTCTGGTTTAATCTAAGTAAAACGCACCCATCAAGTCACCTGCAATTGTCACTGGTCAGAAAATCACTTCTAAATGGCAGAAGATGTTGATTTTTCTTGCTATATTCAAACACATTCTTGAACAATTGGTAGTGCTGATGGGTTATTTAAAAGGCAATAACGCCGACCTAATAATGGACTTTTTAGTGTTGCAGGATCTCTGTTAAGAAAATGACTTCATTCAAAGCTAAAAAACTCATTATTGCAGTTTTAGAGGAGAAAACATTTGGAACAATAGCAGCATCAAAACACTTCAAATGCCATCAAGGTAACAAAGCCCTGAGGTATAGTTTTGTTGTTTGGTGAAAAGGTAATAGGAGTTTGATAGAGTTTTAGCTTCTCAAAACTTAGAGTTTACTGTGATATGTTGCATGCTTTTCTTTTTCTGATTGTAATTATGATTTGAACTTTTAAGGCTGCAATGCATTTTTCTACATCTTTCCATCTATTTTGTAAATCAACCAAACACACAAACATCCAAGTATCGAAATAGCTATACCTTGATCAGTAGAGCCAATAAATCAGCCAGCAAACTGATCAACTAACCCATCAACTTTCCAATTAACTAACCAACCTACCAGACAACTATAAAATAGAAAGATAACTAAACATGATATTATCTATTAATTCATTTCTATCCGCCTACTAAATCATCTAACCAGCCAATAAACCAATCATATGTGTAGCAAGACAACCGACAAACCAGCCAGCTGCTCAGTTCATGAATTGCCTGTCCAGTTAGTCTGGAAACCCACAAACTCACCGATGAAACGTTCCAGCCAACATATCAGTAAGCCAACCAATCTATGCAACCAATATCTGGCCAGGAAAACCACAAAGTAGCCAATCAACCCTTCTTCCAGCTGTCCAACCAACTTTCAACCACCCAACAAGCCATCCAGTCAGTCAGCCGATCAACTCATTCCAACAGCCAGCCTTCAGTACACCACATAGCTTCACAATTAATCAAGCAGCAAGCAAGCAAATAAATTAAACAGCGTGGCAATGGAAATGCAGCCTGTCAACCAACCTAGCAATTTTCCAACCAACCGTTCAGCCATTCATCCAGCCATCTAGCCAACCAACAAACCATTTAATCAACCATTCTCTCAGCTTGCTAGCCAACCGATTAAATGTCAACCAATGGATCAGCCATCTAACAACCAACAAACAAGCCAGACAGCAATATAGCAACAAACCAACCAGTTAATAAACCAATTAATTAATAATCAGCAAACTAGTCAGCCAACAAATACACCCAACAACTCTCCAATCAATTTTCCAAATAACCAGCCAACACTCCAGACAACCAGCTAACAATCTCGAGATGAAAAGGTGCTTTTAGGACAAATTTGCCAAATACTCTGTGTGATCAGCAGAGGACAGAAGTCCTCCAATAGGCCAAAAGTTACAGTATCTCTAACACAATTTCCCAGAATTTTACCTTTTGTCTGTTTTTGCTATGATCGTTTCTTGTATTGTGCCATGAGCATCAATGTGGCTATTACATTCTAATGTTTTTAGCCTTAAGCCGAACTCAGACAGACAGCCACCACATCACTTTCTACTGGATGTGTAATGATCGTTTTTGAGTGTAATGAGCTACATTTAGAATGACAAATCCATATTTCCAGTTATTTTGGCTAGAGTAACTTAAAAATAATGCGATAACACTGTAATGCCTTACATTTCAAATACAGTAATATTACTAGAAAAGCACTCGGAGAGCGCAGACCTCCGCCAGCGCCATATTGTGATTTTCACCATAAATATTAGTCCGACCTTTATTTCATGTAAATATTTACATTCCTTGACCATGAAAACATACCATTAGCAATGAGGTTCATAATGATATCTATTTTTGTTCAGTAGTTATTCACAAAAATCACATTTTTCGTCATGGCGGCCAGACTCTGATCCGGATCAACACCAAAATCGAATCAGTTCTGCTGAACATTTCCTGAAAATTTCATCCAAATCCATCCATAACTTTTTGAGTTATTTTGTTCACAGACAGACGGACAAACAAACTCTCCCGAAAACATAACCTCCTTGGCGGGGGTAATAATGTAACTAATAACTTTGAAATGACAGTAATAAGTAATAAATAATGCATTACATTTTTGAAGTAACTTGTCCAACACAATCAATTACACAACCAGCTACCTACCAGCTCATCTACCAGTCAAAAAGCCAACCAACAGATCAGCCAACCAACCACAAAACAAGCCAGCAAGTTAGGTGGTTGATTGTCAAAACAGTTGAACAACTAGCCGTTCATCTATCCATCCATCTTTAAATCTATCCATCCATTCCGCAACCAAAGAAGCCAGCCCCTTATAATGTCTCTGAATCCATATATGTAAATTTTTTCTCATGAAGTCACCTTGCTTTAATTCCTATCAAGTGACATGAAATATGGGTTCAGGAAATGAGGGCCCACTGTGCAGATTGCCTCTGTCATTGTACATTTTTGAGATTCCAATCAAGGCTTTTACATCCATACTATCTTAGCTCCAAACTTAACACCATTCACCTTCCTGTGCGGTCCAAGAGCATGATATATGCACCAGGATATCAGCCTTACATATTGAGTTTTAATGTGGATGGTTCATTATGGATAGAGAGGAGCTTTATTGCATAGTCAGGGACTGATTTATGCTAATAGATGCATCCAAAAACATCTCCTTCATGAACATTTTTATTACTCAGCCCTCCCGACATGATTTGTACGTGTGATATGGACATCATGCTCCTCTGTTCTCCCTCTATTTTTGCATCCAGGGGTCATCTTTTAGCATTTCTCATGGCCGACTCTGTGACACATTCTTGGCTGCTTCTGTTTAACATTTGTGGATACGTACGGAGGTCATGCAGTACAACAGCTATTGTGTGTGGCACAAAAGGAGCAATTTCTGCTGCTCATGTTTGCCCTCCGTGATTGTTTGCATTCGATAATAGTGTTTCTAAGACTCCATCTGTGCAGGCGCTTTCACAAATTACCCTTGAGTTTGTTAGCGTGCATGTGGGAGTAACTGTGTGTGAACCACTGATGCATATTCTGCTTGATGTGTTGGACTTGTGTATGGTTTCCCAGATATTGTTTCTTACATTATTTTTCTGTACGGTTTGCTCAGTTATGAAAAGTAATTTGCGCTAACACACCTCCGGTCTTTGTTGTCCGCCTTTAAAAGTAGCACCAGTGATTTTTCAAGGTGCAGTAAAACAATGTAAAAGGAGTTCTTCCCCTAAGGATAGAAAATAAAAGACTTCCTCTTTTGTATTTCATTTGTTTATTGCTTCACGGTGGAGTTGATTTCTCTCTCTCTCTCTAATGAACAGAATAATGAGTTAAATCAACACCGCAATAAATGAGCTAATTGTGATTAAAGGTTGTGCAATTAATCATATCAAACATACAGTTTAACCAAATTAGTTTCCCAATCACTTCCACTCCAAATATTATTAAAGAGAGCCAAGACAAATGGTTTAAAGTGGAGGGTGGTTTCATGGCTGGTCTTTTGTTCAGCTAATAGGGTCATTTTTAAAAGAGCAGCTTTTAGGAGAGTGTTTTTATCCTTCTGGCTTCAAACAGACAAAAAGAAACACAAAACAACCCTTATTTTGTGGGTGGTTTTCAGGTTTAAAATTGTAATAGTTAGCTTGTTGCTTTTAATAGTTTTCCGTCTTGATTCAACAATAAAAACGTGTACTGAGGCATGTTAAGGTGGCTTCGGTGTGCAGCACAGCACAGGCTAACAGGACTATAAGCTTCACCCATGCAAAAAAACACCAGGCTACTCACTGTTAGCATGATAACAAACCAGAGCTTCCCGAATTTTCCTCTTTGGATCGTCAAGTCTTTGGATCAAACACCTAAAGGTGACTATGATTTCAGTTTAATTTTAATAATTTTATTTTTTTTACAATGAGAAACAAACAACATGTACAGGCAGTTTATGTTGTTTTTAGAAGATATCTTGGGACCCCCATCTTAAGGTTTAAGACCACCCATGGGAAAAAAAAAGCTAAGCTAGCTACCATTACGTGAGCTGAGAAAACTAATAGCAGCTGACTGTACTAAAAAACAGCAGGTAAAGTGCTAACATTTTGCTAGCTTGGCTAAGTAACAACAACTACAATGGGAAAAGGCTGACATATGTAATCCACTTATCCTTGCTTTTACTTCGGTTTGAGTTATTTAGTATTTAAAGTATGAATTATTGCATGTCTTGGCCTTTAGTTTTAGCTAACATATGCTGAAAGACTTCATTAGCTTTATTTTTTTGTTCTTGAATATTAGCAGACATGTGAAGCTAGCATTATTTAGCTAGCTGCAATCAATATTTACTGACAATGCCATCAGAGACAATCTTTTATTCCCTTGGTGTCTTTTGTTTTATCAACAAGGGTGAAAAATTGAGTAAGCATGGCTTAGCTACTTGCAAGCTAAAATCAGTTAAAAGGCGAAAGTCCTCTAGAAAGTCTTATTAAAATCAGACCGAAACTGTGATCTAAAGTTGATGCTAACCTTAGTTAAATGTTAGCATGATTAGATATCATCCTATTCAAGAGATTTAGTCAAATTATCAAGATAGCAAAGTGTAACCTTAAATCACACATCAGGTATGTTTGAGCTAAAGAGGCAATGACTTCTCCTTTCCCACATTTCATCAAATGTAATTGAAACTGATAGGGACTTATTCATATGCTAACAGGGCAATTTAATATACTATAAGAATGGTAGGTTACAATAAACATTTACTGAATGACTGGGGAATAGGACTAAAGCTAACATGTTGAACGGCTATTGCCTGAAAGGAAAGCATTAGCTGAACAGTTTTAGGGCTAACACTTATTAGCTCAGCTTGGCTACATGTAGGTTAAAAACATTACAATGCCAATGGCTAATCCCAGAAAGCTTATAATTATCCTAAAAATAACTTGTTTTACGTACAAAACCGATGAAATACAGCACAAAACCAAATCCCATTTGTTTTACTGTCATGAATTGACAACATTCAGTCAAATTTTGTACATGAAGACTCACAAATTAAATAAATTACATTGAATTGAAATATTTGGTAAGATACAGTGAGGTTTGACTGAAGCTAAGATGGTGGGTTGGAATGAAAATGGCAAATTAGAATATCTGAAGTTCAAAAACTTGCATATTTACTTAAACTCCACCTCATCAAATCTATTATTGAGAAAAAAACAAGACTGACATTTGTGGTGCAAAAAGACAACAGTGTTTAATATGGCAGCGACGGTGCCCGGGCAGCTGCTAGCTAACAGATGCGTGATTCATTAATGTCAAGTCAGCTTTATTACAGTGGCCAATTATACCCCTACGGTTTCAACAGTCTGTTCCCCTGATCCCAATAAAAGTTTCCACAAATAGCTTTCAGAGGACAGAAACACCTTGAACATGTGTAAGATTGTTAAAATTACCGTTTGTGTCTTCCTGGTTCGCTCATTAACACTCTAGCATTGTGCTAAGCTAATATTTACCTGTTACTGTGCGACGTAAGAGCTTTGTTTTTGTCCATATGTGTGTTGTGTCTCACTCAGCCCTTATTAGGCTGAAAATAAAGTGACAGTGATGTATCACAGCCTGCTAACTGTTTATTTACCTCAGGGCCTCGCACACAATCTGCCATAATTGATTTATCTGCGTCTTTTAATCACTCCTGCCCCCTGCTCCCCGTGTGGCTTTTCTGATTTCTCTTCTGTTTACAATCTCTGATGTGTATGACAGCATTAACAAATAAATCTAAGGAGGTGATTTTCTCCCTATCCTCCTCTATCATCACCAATTTAACCTTCATTTTGAGTATTTAACCAGGCGGGCCATCTCTCAAATACCAAAGCCGTGACTAAACCTTTAAAAGCTTAGGACAAGAATTATCATTTCAGGCTAGAAATGTCGATTATGACAAATACGCTTGCCCTTATGAGGAAAACAAAAACTCAGAATTCTTCTTTTCTTATTTTGTTGGGGTGTTTTTGCAATAAATTGTTTGAATTTGAGGTGGTTTTTGAGGCTCGGTTGACCTTTTTCTGCCCCTCCTTATCTCATTTCATCTGCTGCACAGCCCTCAAGGCCACAGAATAAAAGCAGAAACAAGAGAAACAGGAAGGGGTGCTTGAAATATTGATGCCGACTTTCATAGACTTTATTGATCGAGTGTGAGTTGTGGTTCCTGACAGCTTTAACAGCCAAAAACTTGGATTCTAAAGTAACGGTAAAAACACAAAAGTAGAAATGTGGACTCCTGCAAAATAAGTATCCAATAAAACGATAGAAAGAAAGAAAAACAGCCACAGTGACCCTTGTATATGATTCTGCCAGCCTGGGTTCAAATCAGTGTTGCCAGATTTTTCAACTGAAACAAGCAACCAGGTCAATAAAATAAGCCCAAAACAAGTGGCCACAAGCTATTTGCTCTTTCTAAATGGGATATATTAATTTTCAAAAAAGATAGATCAACGTAACGTGGTTTGATTTAGTCTGCATTACATTTCAATATAACATTTTTTCGGTAACACTTTACTTGAATATCTAGTTTATAATGTATTAGAAGCACATGCATAAGACGTTATAATGCATGTATAATGCTTCATAAGTGTCATTATAATGGTGTATAACCACGTATAAGAACTTGTACCAAGGTTCATAAAGTATTATAAGTGTGGACATAATGTTTTATAATCAAGCCTTTATAATGTTTTATACCTGCATACTCAAGTGACAAGAGTTTTGAATGAAGAATCTGAAGTCCTGGGTCACATTATAACCATCCTTACTCTAGCCAATAGTAAAGAAAGGTTGTAATGCCTTACGAGGATGACTTTAAGAGCTTTTAGTGAAGTGACAACACTGTATTAAGTTGTTAGCATTTGCATGATACAGTAAGGCAATTAGAATAACTTAGGAGCAGTATTTTGCTGGCTGGAAGTAAAATGTAAGTTAAAAATTAAACACCATAATGATCTTTAAAACAACCTTAATTTGCAAAAAAATAAAATAAAAATAAAGGATGTTGCATTATTCTCTACATATCAATACAATTGAAATCTGTAAAAAAAAAAAAAAACCTGCATAGCTCACAAATTAAAATTCTAGCACCTGAGAGGACTGAAGAATGCAATTTATAACAACATAACATATTATTGATATTTATAAGGAATTACGCCCTTTCTGTAACCGAGAATTTAGTGTCTATTCTATGTTGAGCAGTTCTACGTGTGTCTTTACTACTGGCTAGAGTAAGGATGGTTGGTTTTAGTTGGAGGTGGAACATCCTTTACTTTACACAGAGGTGAAGGGAGGAGCTGCTGTTATTTATTAGTCTGTCAAAACCAAACAGTCTGTCTAACCTTGATTTTTGTAACCAAACGGACATAGGCTGTTTTCGAATTCGCCTACTATACTAGCAATGCGTGCTGATTTTCCCAAAATGTAGTATGCAGTATACAGTATGCGAACAAAATGGAAGTTGTAGTATGCAAACAATACCCGGATGACGTACTGATTCGGGAAAAAATTTACAGTATGCATCGGACCAGTCTGCTTCGCCTACTGTTACCCACAATGCAAAGCGCCTGACGTGAAAATGACTGAGAGTGAAGCATCGATAACCAGAGCAGCACACGAATACAAATCTAAGAGCCAGTACTTGTTATCTTTACCTGTTAGACACGTAATAGTGTGTAATAACTTGTAAAAAGGTCTGTTGATGTTGTTTTTCGTTAAGGGTTCGTAACGGTCGGACGGTGATGTTAAGTCCGTCCTATACCTGTGGCATTATTAGTGTAAACCACTGACGAGTACGACTTCTTACCGTTACGTTCAGTATTTTTCCTTTGGAGTACCTTAAATTTTCCTGCTGCTCCTCGTTCTTTTTTTAAAAAATCTTTTTATTAATTTTCTTCAGCAACAATACAAACAAAAATCTGTATTTCCTGTCCTTACAAGGGACCTTCAATGCGATAACAGAGTGAAAGAAGCAGAAATAACGTGACAAATATAACTTCATGTAATAAAACAATGTTTGTAAAGTGCATTTAACTGTCTCCCTCCCCCTGCCCCCTTTCCCATTTGCTTACCACACCCCCTTTCCCAACCCACTCCCACCCTCACCCTGTGTTGGTCACAAAACCACAAAAAAAAAAGATAAAAAAGAAAAAAAAAAATTCATTCATTCATTAAAAATAAATAAATAAAAAGGGGGCAACTATAAAATCACTGATAAGAACAGATAACTAAAAAATAAGAAAAAGTTCCCAAAGAAGCGGTATTATCATCTTCAGAAAGTAGATCGAGATTATCCACATGCTCCATAGAAGGTTTCCAAATTGCTCCTCATTCTTAATACTGTATTGTGCGTGTTATGTTTATTCTTGATATGTTGTTTTTTATTTGTTTAAGTGGCCCTAATACGCCGTCGTACACCATCACACAAAAATTTTTCAAAATAATTACTCTCCAAAATAATACCTATTCTCCACCACTGACTGTTTTATATGAAAATGCTGCTTCTGGCAGTATTTTTGCAGATTAATAACTGAAATGTCAAAATGTACTCATTTTTGTTTGTTTTGTACAATTAAAATAAAGTTTGGAAAATAAATCAGCTGTAGCCCACTTCTGCTTTGCTCAAACTGGAAACCAGCGTAGCATACTACAAAATAAACCAAACAGAACGGTCATTCAGGTGTAGTAGGCAGTGTGCAGTGCCTACTACATACTACTTTCATACGCAGTATGTAGTGGGCGAATTCGAAAACGGCCATAGTCAGGATTTTTTTTAAAGGTGCTATGAGTAGAATCTATTTCCAGCTACATAAAGACTCTGCTACCCATGAGCACGCGCGGCGACTGTCATAAAGACATGACCCAAGCCAACTTGTGTGTTTGTTGTGATGCTAATGAATGCAGCTCGGACCTTCCTCAGAACTCTGCATTGCTTTACAACTTCTTTTTTCAACAACTTACAGGATGCAAAGTGACGAGGTAATGTATCTCTCTCTAGTTACGTAGCGGTAGTTTTTGATGTGTGACAACAAGCCATTTTTTGGAAAACTTAGTGTCATAGATTGTAGCCGGCTATATATCTCTACTTACAGCCCGGTGCTCTAAGATGTGTCCAAATAATATAAATTTGCTCCAGTTTTAATTGTCTTGTCCCCGAAGTTGAGTATCCAGGCTAGTCCATCCCTGTCTGACCCGACCGCGAAGCTAAGGAATAGCATTTATAGATAACCTGTTTTGATGCTATAAAACTCATCTTAAAGTGTGTATTTTGATCAGGCATATATCTAAAAGTGAGACTATTTTGTGATTACTTAGAAACTCCCTATAGCATCTTTAAATTAAAAATTAGGAAACACAGTAGCTTAAATTAGAATAATAGTTTCAAATCATGCTAAGACATTAGACAAAAATACTTGAGGGTTAAATAAGTAAATATGTAGGTAAATAAAATAATATAATAATAATTTGAAATAAAATATAACTAAATAATATGTTAAAATGAGAAAGCATAACATCAGGTGCATGCTAAAATCAGCTAAAAGGGATAATAAAAGTAAAAGCATTGAACAAAGAATAACATTCTAATTAAGATATCTGAACTGAAATGTAGAAATAAAACAAGAAAATGGTAATAAATGGTAATATAATTACTTTTGGAACAAGATCGGAGAAACACAACCCACAATATCCAAAATTTACAAGCAATTGTTCAAAATAAAACCCCAAATGAGCTTATGATGAATAGACCTGAAAACTATGGTTCAAATCCAGCTTATGACCATTTTGCAATGTCTCTCCTGTCACAAGTCAACCTGCTGTCACTCTCTCCTGTCAGTAAAGGCACAAAATGCACAAAAATAATCTTTAAAATGAAAGAATTTCCTTAATTGTATGACTGCATCATAGTTGATTAATGTCTTGAGTTCAAGGAAGCATCCCTAAAAGGGTTAATGAGATATTGGATTCACAAGAATGACGTGGAGGCCAGCTCCAAAAACAAACCTCCGTCCCAGGCTGTCCTGGAGGCCCGATAAAGTCCCAGAGTGACAGGAGATTAGGACTCCATCAAATTGGATTGACAGCGCCCCGGCTGATTGAGAGCCCCTCTTTCCAAAACCCTGCTGTGCATTTAATTTCACAGCATATTACCCCCCGTGTCTCGAAGTGTCTGTGTTGTTGTTTTCCTCTGGTAACCTAAATGCAGACCTCCATCTTTATGTTTTCCAGTTTGCAGAGTAAATTTCCATAATGGGAGTAAATTAAGAGACAAACAGAAGCGCAAACAGATTGGCCTCAGATGTGGATTTGCCATTAGTATTCCGCTTGTCCCGCTCCACGCTTTGCTGCCTGGATCCCGCCTTGTTGTGTCTTTGGTGCCAATAAAGGCCAATTAAACCGAATCAGCCAAGACACAGATAGACAGGGATAAGACAGAGCGGGGCCGGGAGGGAAAGAAAGGGCTGAGAGAAGGAAAAAACAACAACAAAGAAACCCGAGAAAACAAAGAATCAACATTTCAAAAACGAAACGACGTGAAATAAGTGACAGCAGACGGATATCTCAGTTCATTCGAATTCGCTGTAGTGATTGAAACAACCCTTTGTGGGGAAGGCAGTTTAAAAGATGCAACAAGCTTCAAAAAATAAACATGAAAGACATCTGTGTTTGCTGGAGAAACAGTATTTGTAGTTTCCAACAAATGAATCTTCATCTCGAATGAAAGATTGTGTTTATTTGCTCATATGACTGAAAGCTGATTTTTAATTTGTACTGAACCAGAAATAATGGTTCAGCTCTTTATTATCTTTAGTCGATAACCACATAATCAGAATGTCTTGTTAGCTTTCAAGCAAGTTCTTCTTTTCTGGTTGTGCAGGAAGGCGTCCAGTTGTCAAAACTTTAAGTATTGTCAGCAGATGGGAAAGACAACCGAATAATTGAACTATACCGGTGTTTGGCATCTTTCTGTTGGGATGATGAACACACCGCAGAATGAACAGTTAATTTGTGAGTACCTGTTGAAGTCATTGGCCACAGTTACATGATGTTTTTTTTAAATTCGGACTTAAAGTTTTCTCCTTTAGGTTTACAAACCCAAAACCAGTGAAGTCGGCACATTGTGTAAATCATAAATAAAAACAGAATACAATGATTTCCAAATCCCTTTCAACTTAAATTCAATTGAATACACAGCAAAGACAAGATACTTAACGTTCGAACTGGTAAACTTTATTTTTTGCAAATATTAGCTCATTTGGAATTTGATGCCTGCAACATGTTTCAAAAAAGCTGGCACAAGTGGCAAAAAAGACTGAGAAAGTTGAGGAATGCTCATCAAACACTTATTTGGAACATCCCACAGGTGAACAGGCTAATTGGGAACAGGTGGGTGCCATGATTGGGTATAAAAGCAGCTTCCCTGAAATGCTCAGTCATTCACAAACAAGGATGGGGCGAGGGTCACCACTTTGTGAACAAATGCGTGAGCAAATTGTCCAACAGTTTAAGAACAACATTTCTAAACAAGCTATTGCAAGGAATTCAGGGATTTCATCATCTATGGTCCGTAATATCATCAAAAGGTTCAGAGAATCTGGAGAAATTACTGCAAGTAAGCGGCAAGGCCAAAAACCAACATTGAATGCCCATGACCTTCAATCCATCAGGCGGTACTGCATCAAAAACCGGTATCACTGTGTAAAGGATATCACCACATGGGCTCAGAACACTTCAGAAAACCACTGTCAGTAACTACAGTTCGTCTACATCTGTAAGTGCAAGTTAAAACTCCACTATGCAAAGCCAAAACCATTTATCAACAACACCCAGAAATGCTGAAAGGTACATACAGGTTTTGGAGCAACATATGTTGCCATCCAAGCAACGTCTTTTTCATGGATGCCGCTGCTTATTTCAGCAAGACAATGCCAAGCCACATTCTGCACGTGTTACAACAGCGTGGCTTCGTAGTAAAAGAGTGCGGGTACTAGACTGGCCTGCCTGTAGTCCAGACCTGTCCCCCATTGAAAATGTGTGGCACATTATGAAGCGTAAAATACAACAACGGAGACCCCGGACTGTTGAACAACTTAAACTGCACATCAAGCAAGAATGGGAAAGAATTCCACCCGAAAAGCTTCAAAAATTGGTCTCCTCAGTTCCCAAACGTTTACTGAGTGTTGTTAAAAGGAAAGGCGATGTAACACAGTGGTAAAAATGCCCCTGTGTTGCTGCCATTAAATTCTAAGTTGATGATTATTTGCAAAAGAAAATAAAGTTTCTCAGTTCAAACATTAAATATCTTGTCTTTGTGGCGTATTCAATTGAATATAAGTTGAAAAGGATTTGCAAGTCATTGTTTCTGTTTTTATTTACGATTTACACAATGGGCCAACTTCACTGGTTTTGGGTTTTGTACATGGAAATAATTATTCTGAATAAAGGTTTTGGAAAACAAGTTTATCCACCATCATTCAAGCCTGGTGGTTCGTAATGGTTTTGATTGGAAAGGGGGCAGGCGTGACGTAGTGACGTATTTACGTCTACCAAAAGAAAAATTCCAGTTCAGCTCTGTCAGAGAAACCTCGTCCAACTCAGACGCTACAGTGTTAAAAAGGTCCACATTTTAATGCTTATGTCAGCGTCCTGTGCGTCATCACAGGACAAGGGAACAAGCGTGCGCAGAACAACTGGAATTAGTTTAAAGCGGAATGAATGTTTACATGATCGAGGATTTTTTAAATTAGGATTTAAAATCATGTATCAATCATGTATTCGGAATTAGGTGTTTACATGGTCATTTTTAATCTTTTTAAAGAGGATTTAAGTTTTATTCGTAATTAAAGAGGAATTAAAGTTCTCATGTAAATGCAGCAATTTTACTTATTTTATTTGCACCATAAATTAGAAACAGTTACATTGGCATAGAAAAAAAATGCAAGAAAGTGCTGGAGAGGTGAAAAAACCCAAAGTGGGCTTATCAAAGATACCCCCCCAAATAGAATTGATAATAAAAATATAACAAGATGAAGACATTAAATTTGATCAAATGAAATCAACTCAAAATAACTCAACAACAAGCAAACAATAAGCAAATTAATTATGAATGAGAACAAAAAGAAGCTTTGGGATCTTGATGTATTATATATGACTTTAGGCTGAACTTAAAAATGGTCAGAGATGTAGATGTTTTTGTTAAATGATAATATGAATTCCAAATTACCCCTGGTTTGGCGTAGTGGTTAGCACCCCATGTACATGCTTCTGCCGGTCCGGGTTCGAATCCCGCCCGTGACCAGTTTGCAGAATGCCTTCCCCTACTGTCTCTCCCCCTTTCACAGGCCTATCCACTGTCTCTCTCCTATAAATAAAGGCACAAAATGCCCAAAAATATACCTTTAAAAAAAAAAAAAAAACATGGACGTCATGTCGCTGGGCTCGAATTGAAGTCGCCACGAAAACTGCTCCCCCTGGTGACTGGCTGCAGTATAGGTCAAATCTCCGTCTCCCCCATTCATCTGAACGGGCCGTAGTGAAACTTCAAAAAATTAATACACCTCGTAGAAATATTTCTCCCACCCGTATGCTGTGGTGATATGAAAGTATTATTGGGCTGCGTTTTTTCCAAGTCCTCTTTTTTCTGAAAAGTTTCTTTTTCATCAGTTATTAGAGTTTAAAAATAACCGCGGTTTACGGCAGTTTCACAATGATTGTGTACGCGGTATGCTGCGGAGTTTTGCCACCGTTTACGACAGCTGCGTCCAGATATGGTTCAAATTCTGTACTGGCTACACAATGGTGGCGCCCTTACGGGGGAAATTATGGCTTCAAAACCATTGAATGGTAGAAGGCGGAGCCACGCTATCCAGTTCTTATAATACATCCATGGTACCAATCAATCAGAGAGCAGCTATCAACATGCAAGTCTTCGACCAATGACAGGACAGCAATTTCAGTCCCCTTGATCACAAGATGGCCGCACACAATGATACCGCAACGCTTGAGAATTACACAATCATTACACAAAGTCAAACTAATTAAGACCCAAAATGTTTTTTTTCTTTCCAAATTTATTGAAACAAGCAATGGGAACAAAGCTCAGGCGTAATTCATATAAGTCCAGATGGACATACAATCACAGTCATGGATACAGCAATGGACACACTACAGCAGAAATGAGTAAAAAAGGTAGAAGTTAGACATAAATGTTTAAATGTTTACTTCTTATGAGTGGGGTAGCAAACCTAGTTACTTTTAGGGCTAACAAGTAAAATGGAAGATGAGAGCTGAGGACCAATATGTTTTAAGTATGGTTCCCAGAGCTGATAGAAACCTCCCAGTGAAGAATACAACAAACAAGTAATGTATTCGTTCGGGATACAGTCCATAATCAGGTTATGCCAGGACTTTTTTGAGGGAGCGAGTCCTTAATCCAAAAGACAGAATGTTCTTTCTGGCAGCGAAAGTCAGTAGACTAAATAGTCTTTTGTGATTTGCCTTCACAATATGGCAGCCAGGAAAACCCAGGAGAAGGCACACTGGATCCAGGTACACTGATGCTCCAGAAATAACACACAGTTCTTTTACAACGTCTGCTTTACACATGTCCAAAAATAATGAAGACCCAAAATATTGGATTAGAACAGTTTAACAGTCAGTTTTACACGAATTACAAAAATTTGCAGGTAATCTTTCGCAGAGAAGGAGAATATCTCGGATATTTGTATCAGATGTGTTGTCATTGGGATGTTGGTGAGATGATATACTTTATATATTTTGCTTGTGCTAATGTATCACACACACAAAAAAAGCAGACTTTATTTAGGCGTAAAACAATGCATGTTATGTATAAGAAATTACTGTAATTGCAACCCTGCCTATCCCTTTTTTTTAAATAAAGGAATCCTTAATAAAATAAAATCTGGTAATGTGAGAGCACATAGATCTGTTTTATACTTTTTTGTTTGTTTGTATATTTGGATTAAAGAATTTGTGGAACATATTTGACTGTTTGTGTGCTGCAGTGTTAATTATGTAGACTTATATTTTTCATCAACAACCTTTTCTTTCTGACAAATCCGAGACAGTAACTAATAAAAACAAGTGCACATGGACAAAAACTAAAACAAGAACAAGTTAGGAATATATCCAATCACAGCTACTTTGGTTGTGTGGAAAGGTTGGGTGAGTTCAGAGGGAGATCCAATCACAGCTGCCTTAGCTTGGTGGTGGTTTGGGAGCGATCCAATCAGAGGTGCTCTCTTTAAGAATTGATATATTCATGTAGAGCAGGTTCACTGTTTGTTGTCAGTTCTGGTATTGTAACTGAAATGCTCTGCCAGGTAGAATAAATAAAGGTGACTGCATTTCACGCAAAAGTTAAATTTGTTGTCATTTATACATTTAAACTTTACTAGCATTCAGTAAAGGGTTATAAGATGTTTTATTTTATTTAAAGCTGGGGTTGGCGATTTTGGAAAACTAGCATGATTTTGAAAGTAGCATCTCCTCAGGGCTCCCCCCCTGAGGAGCCCTGAGGAGTGCAGCTGATATATCCAGAAGACTGATTCAGCTCCAAACCCTCAGCACAATGTGTTTGTTTTACACTACACCAAGTCATGTCTCAGTCAGCGGTAAAAGACACCAAACAAACATGTAAAGTTAGTTAGTACTCACAGCTGATGTTGATCGGGGTATAGGTAGTTCCTCTGACATTCTCCACATAGCTGTCAAATCTCCCATTTTGGCCATGAAACTACCGTATTTTATGTATTTTATCCTCTTTCCCACCGTCCTCTTGTATCAGTATTCTCCTGTAAATCTCCCGTGTGATGATATATTAATAAAAACATTCCTCTGTCTCTCCAAACTGAGCTCTGTCTCTAGCCTGAATGTGGCGGTAATGCTCCAAAATGATGGATGCCAACCGCCGTAAAACCAAAGAAGAAGAAAAAGCCTCGCGAGAACGTCCACCTGCAGTAGCCTAGGTGGCAGCTATCATGAGATTAGAGCAGCAGAACAAACTTAGAAAGACAAAGAGTTTATTTTAGATTTCATGTAAATCTGTCTTAAAATGTGAGGGATACTGGAGCTTGGTTGGGGTTGTGGGACGGCTCACAGCAGGCATCCCTTATTTTCAAAGACAAAACTTGAAAGGTAAGCATTCTCAGGCAGACTCTGATACGTATGAGCTCAGCTACGCGCACCGAGTCTGTGCAAGCCGGGAAAATGCACGCGCAGTAGGCGGGCAGAATGGCGACGGGATTTGATTGGTTTAAAAACAGGTGTCCCGGCATGATTATTGGTTGGGGTTTTCCCTGTTTTACTCCTGCTGTAGATAGCGGATATTTTTCGCTCTGTTTTAAGAACACATTATGAGTTGATTACCATCGGGTCATAATAATATCTAAATCAAATCGCCAACCCCAGCTTTAAGTGTAAAACGTGACTTCAGAAATTCAAGGAAACATGAACATGCCTTACACTTTACACTTCATATTTCGATCAACAAAATTTACATTGAATTTCATTGACTAAAACTAGGCTAAAACCAAAACAACTTAGATGACTAAATTATAACTTAAACTAAAAGGTAGTTTAGGCAAAAAGACTGAAAAAACATCAGCACTGATGTAAGGAATCGAAATTTTAGCTTAACTTTTTCCTAAGTGTCGATCAAAACCTTAATTTAAAAGCAGGTGTCCTAAAATATCAGAGCGACGGTGAACCACCTGTGTAAACATATTTGATGTTTCCAAACCAACATTTACATCAAAAGACTGCGTTCTTGAAACCTTTAGAGCTTTTAAGTAAAGTCTGTTTGCTGTTTTATGTCTGACTCATCCTCGCTCTCATTCCTTACATCCTCTCTGTGCTCTGACTTTCCATCACTGCTGATTACAGCCTGCGACCTGATTTCCACCCACCTGTGTGTGCGTTTGTGTGTCTGTTTATATTTGCCTCCTTTTCTTCATCTTATGTGTGTTTGTAAATCCACTTCATGACCTCTGCTCCCACTCTTTGAAGCTGTCTTTGTGTTGCAGCTGCAGCCGTTGTGTGTCCCTCTATCTTTAATTGTGTGAATGTATTTTATTCGTTGAAGCCACTCAGACTAACATCTTAATGACATCCAGCGTGAGGGCCCTCGTCTTCTCCTCGCTCTCTGATTAGCTGCGTTTGAAGCTGCGGAGGATTTCAGGTCGAGCACAGTCAAGGGCAATCGGAGGGGCCTGGAGGGGTCTTAATGGTCCAAGACCTCCAGGAGACCAATTAGAAGGATGGAGGGAGAGGTGATGGATACTTTAAGAGAAATAGCTTTGGGAGATGGGGGATGATAAATTGGCTTAAAGGATGACATAAAGAGAAAGTAGTGAGTAGATTTAAAAAGTTGGTCCGTGGAAATTTTGATGGGGAAATAAGGTTAGAGTGAGGGACTCAACAAAGAAGTTTTGGAGCAAAAACTGTGAAGAAGTCTTTCCTACAGGACACAAGACAGGCTCTGAGAGTCTGCTCGAGCCAGGCTTTGAGCTTAACATGTCAATAAGCTGATGCTAAGTTGGTGTAATGCTCAATTGGGCAGTAACTTTTCCTAATTATCTGATTTAAATGGTATTCAAGCAAATGTAGCAGATGATAAAGTTGCAGTTTGTGAATTTCACCAAAACACTCATTTCTTGCACTATTTTGCGTAGGGATGGGTACCTTTCACATTCGAACCGATACCACACCGATGCCCGGTACCTGGGAATTTCTATCGGTACTCAACGGTACCAATTTTCGGTACTTTTGCGTGTGCTTATGGGGTAATAAATATTAATTTGTTTAATATTAAGATCTCAAATTTTTTCAATGTAAATTTATTTCTCAGTATATAAAATTTGACAGGTACATATCAAAACAACATTCAACTGTTTGTATTGTAACATTGTAGTTGTTCCAAAAATTTCTTCAACATGAAAACCAGTAACTAAAACAAAACACAACTTAATAAATTACTGCAGCCCTCACTTCAACTTAAGGGCAGTTTAACAATGGGTCCGACAGAGCTGTAAATAAAAACAAGCATTTACATTAACGTTAAAAAGCATGAGGAACCGACCTGATAATGATAACTGACGCACATTAAAATGCCAAGCTAATACCATCTAAAACACGAGGCTTATTTACCTGGACCAGGTATCCTCCTTGTCGCATTTGCTGCCGTCACTAAATGTTAAAGCCATTTCTTTTCCTGTGTTTCTGGCTGCAGACGACTAGTCTCCATTGGACGCAGGCGTGCTAACAGTGCTGAATGAATCCTTTGTGGTCGTAGATCTGAGGCTATCAAAAATTGAGCACTCTTCAGCTTTAAGGAAAATTTTGTGCATCACCAGGTGCTTCCTCAGACTTGAAGTATTTCCGTCGCTGACCTTACACTTGGCATCACAAATATTGCAGCGAGCGTAATCTACATCATATTTAATAAAGTAGAGCAATACTTTCGGGCAAATTATCTCAGCCATGCTTGCTTTGTTGACTGAGGTTGACTGAGGCTGCTGACGTCATTACGCTATTGCTGTGCTGCGTTCAAGTCCGGTATGGAAATTCAGCTACTCTACCCAATAGTTTTCCTGCTTCTTCCACTCCCTCACAGTCACAAGGATGCATTTAAGTACCTGAACATGGCACCGTTTGATTTTACGTGAATCGGTACTCGGTAGTACCTAAAGAATTCGGTCGGTACCTTTTAAAGTACCGAATTTGGTACCCATCCCTAATTTTGCGCTTTTTTCAAGTTACCTGTCTTCTCTCCTACCTGTAGAGACTCGGTGTGTGTGACGTCAGTGTACATTACATGCATGTTTACTGCAAGCTCTGATCAGAGCTGTTTGAGGCCTGATCAGAGGTAGGTATCATCCAGCAATGCTCCACCAATTAATGTTACTAAAATATGTTATTAATAATAACAATAATAATACGTTTTATTTCAGGGCGCCTTACACAACACTCAAGGTCACCTTACATGAGTCACAAAGAGCACATGAAGCATCAATAAAAAGTGCGTTAAAAACAGGCATGAAAAGCAGGTATAAAAAGAATCATGCAATACAAAGACAGAGCAAATGATCAGAGGGAGTATGAGAGTCTGAACAGATGAGTTTTAAGTCTTGTTTTAACGAGTGGTCAGGAGTCAGTGTTGCGGAGGTCAGGGGGGAGTGAGTTCCATAACTGGGGAGCCGTGCGGCTGAATGCCTGGCCCCCCATGGTGCTGAGGCGTGCAGAGGGGACAAAGAGGAGGAGAGAAGAAGAGGAACGAAGGGTACGGGCAGGTACAGAGATGTGAATAAGGTCGGTAAGGGGGGCGAGGTTGTGGACGGCTTAGAATGTGTGGAGCAGGATTTTGTACTGGATGCGGTTATTCAAGAGTTAGATGCCTTTGAGCTGCTGCTTTTAGTTTCATACAATGTTCAATTTATTCTGCATCAGTTTTGTAACTTCATCACAGCTCTAAGTGAAGTTTTGACGAGTTTTGTTCCGAAAGCGAACGCTAATGCTAACGGTTTGCAGTGGCATTTATGCTAGTTCTCCCATTCTAACGCACAAGTGTGTTTTTTATCAGGGAGGTGTGTGCTGCAGATGAGAAACACTGCACTGAATCATACATTTTTTAATTTTTTGTCCATGAATACAGGTATGGGGATATTTCTAATGTGTTTAATCATAAATTAATTTATTAAGATGAGTTAAATGTTGAGGCAGCTGCATTTCATGCTGTTTTTTATGAAGATGTTTAAATGAGCTTCAGTGCATAAAGTGCATGTTTTTAAATGTTATTTCAATGTTTAAAGAAAATTACAAAAAGGGTTTTTGGCTTCAGTATATGAATAATTTGAGCTGTTTGAGGCGTGATCAGAGGGAGGTGTGTGCTGCAGATGAGTCATGGATTTAAAGAACCAGAACCCACGTCCCGTCTCCTGAGTGGTCTATATGAACCAGAACACAGCGCAGAGGACACACGAACACATGGGTTACACATACATGCCAATATTTGTTGATTACCCCCCTGCTGCAACACAGTCCGTGATGGCCTGTGTCCGGGCCTGCCATGGGTAGCGTAATAGGACATGGTGGCTAGCACTTGAGTGGAAGGCCAAAAAATGGTCCTGCAGATATGTTGTGGATAAGAAGTAAGCCAGCATCTATGCACATAATCAAGACACAGCCTGTTTTTTTCTTTGTTGTCATTTACATTAGCAGCTAGAGCCCAAAGTGCTTCCACACCGTGCTCCAAAGTGTTGCTGTCCAAGCATTTTCCTGTCCTTCGTCTTTTTAAGGTGGACTTCCTCTTTGTTCAGGTCAAGAGAGCAGTAGCTGGTTTCATTTTTGATTCAAATGTGTATTAACTGTTCAAATACAAATGATATCTAAAGATCAAGTATGAGGTTCACGCCCTCGGCCATTTTAGCGTAAAATTTCAACAAATTAAACATGTCAGAAATCACACATTTCTCTAGTGATGAAACCATTCTTGACAAAAGGAATTTAAATGTAAAAGATCACAAAATGAAGGGTTGTTAAAAGATTGTTTGAAGTAGCAAACTCCAACGTTTTTGTTAACTATATAAATCTTGTGGAATTTTTCTTCACACATTTATAAATTTACATTATTTTGGGCTAGTTGTTATATGTAAAGTGCCTCAAGATATAACATACTGCAGTAATATGCTGTCTACGGTGAAAATAGATGTGTTTAGTGGTGTGTTTGACTTACAGCATAATCAGATGTTGGGGTAGGAACAGCACTGGAACCAGGTTTACAGAGCTCAAGCTAGTCAACTTTGAGTTACTCAAGTATAAGTATAAGTCCAATCCCAACATTAGAGGGAACTCCGAACGATGTGCCCATCCGGTAAATCAGAATTTCAAACTTTCAGGTCATATAAAAAGTAGCATTAGTCTCGACTGACGGAGAGCCTACAGAGAGACAAAACGGTATTCCAGTCCCATCCTTTAGAAAGGCACAGAAGCAAAGATAAAATGATTGATGAGAGAGTTACAGTGAAGTCATAAAGAAACAATGTGAGCAATGAGGGATAGGGACTCAAAGGAGGGATAGGAGGGATATGAGGGGAGGTGGCAGATCAAATGGAGCATTCAGACAGGAGGAAAGGGAGTGACAGTGAAGACAAAGGGCAAAAGGACAGAATCTAAAGTGGAGAAGAGATAGAAGATGTGGCGCTCAGAATAGATAATAGTAGAAAGAGCTCCCCTGATCTCTAAGGCCTGAACAAAGATAAATAACGGCTGTATTATTATACATGTCCGGAAAACCCATAGGTATGACAGCAAGGTCAGAGGGCTTCAATTAAAATGTGGAAAATGGGGCAAAAATGGGGGTAAAATGGAGGAAGAAGGGAAAATGATAGATATTAGAGTTCTGGTTGAATGAATGGAGGTTACCTGCAGCTTCACTGTTCCCATAACCTACAAACGTCAACATCCATCAGCAGAGGCCTGACCTTCAACCCAGTGTGTTTGGACCCACACAGTCTGGTGTCGGTGTGCAGAGGTCATCACGCTCTGCTCCACCCTGGGAGGTCCACATGAAAAACTGTCTGTGCTTTAACACTGGAAGGTAAATATGATGAATGGGGTCCACTGAAAAACAATCAGGAAGTGGCTCCACTCAATAACATGCTATGGGAACGCATTGACTTACATGGTGAGAGGCAGTTTTAGTGATTCATCAGCCATTCGTTGGTCCAAATCTCTTCCAGTCTTTTTACCTTCGCCAAGGAGGTTATGTGTTTGTTTCTCTGTTAGCAACATGACTTAAAGATGCTATGAGGAGTTTCTAGGTAATTACAAAAAAGTCTCACTTTTAGATATATGCCTGATTGAAATACACACTTTAAGATGAGTTTTATAGCATCAAAAAAGGTTATCTATAAATGCTATTCCTTAACTTCGTGGTCGGGTCAGACAGGGCTGGACTGGCCTGGATACTCAACTTCAGGAACAAGACAATTAAAACTAGAGCAAATTTATTGGAGTTTATTGCAGTTCAGACTTGTCTTCTATAGAAAATCTAGACAGCATATCATGAACTGTTGATCTACCGAAGTTGTTTTTTGCAAGAATGGCAAGGAATACCACAAAAACCACCTGTCCTCACTTCCCAAACACTTAAAGCTTGTTATTTAATATAAACACAATGGTATACATGCCCTTGTCCCAGCTTTTTGGAACATGTTGCAGGAATTAAGTAAAAAATAAGTGAATATTTGCCCCCAAAAAACATCCGAATTGGACATTTTGTCTGAATTTGGCACGTGTTTACTTCCCTCAAGAATCATCAAACAAGATGTTGGTGGTCAAAGATCAAATGAACATCATATCCTTACAATTACAGTGAATGGAAACCTGAAAGCAGTTTAATTTAATCTGACAAAGTATCCCTGAAGGACCAAAGGAAAGAATCAATAAATCTTTTCATAAAAGTTCCAGTTTATGGCTTCTTGAAACTCCAATTGAACATGAATCAATACTTTACTTTCAATTCTTTGATTGAACTGTGGGGTCTGCAGTGGCATTGTTAAGCAGAAGGACATTTGATTGAGCAGAAAATTTGAAAAGAGAGTTTAAATGATTGACAGTGAACTTTCAAAGTCAAGAGGAGAAACCCAAGGGTGTCGGCCTTTGTACGTGGAGAACACAAGCACTTCTTCCAGCCAAGAGGTGCCCTTAAGGCAAGGGTATGGAAATGTGGGCAAGGTTTTCACTAATTATTGCTGGAAAATCACTTTCAGTTGACAAAAAAAATGTGATCATGAAGATAACCAGATAAAATCTGATGAGTAGTCCCTGCTGAGATGCCAATACAAAAATACACTATATTGCCAAAAGTATTCACTCACCCATCCAAATAATCAGAATCAGGTGTTCCAGTCACTTCCATGGCCACAGGTGTATAAAATCAAGCACCTAGGCATGTAGACTGCTTTAACAAACATTTGTGAAAGAATGGGTCGCTCTCAGGAGCTCAGTGAATTCCAGCATGGAACTGCGATAGGATGCCACCTGTGCAACAAATCCAGTTGAGAAATTTCCTCGCTCCTAAATATTCCACAGTCAACTGTCAGCTGGATTATAAGAGCGTGGAAGTGTTTGGGAATGACAGCAACTCAGCCATGAAGTGGTAGGCCACGTAATCTGATGGAGCAGGGTCAGCGGGTACTGAGGCGCATAGTGCAAAGAGGTTGCCAACTTTCTGCAGAGTCAATCACTACAGACCTCCAAACTTCATGTGGCCTTCAGATTAGCTTAAGAACAGTGCAGAGAGCTTCATGGATGGGTTTCCATGGCCAAGCAGCTACATCCAAGCCTCACATCACCAAGTGCAATGCAAAGCGTCGATGCAGTGGTGTAAAGCACACCACCACTGGACTCTAGAGCAGAGGAGACGCGTTCTCTGGAGTGACCAATCACACTTCTCCATCTGACAACCTGATGGACCAGTCTGGGTTGGGAAGTTGCCAGGAGAACGATACTTGTGGGACTGCATTGTGCCAAGTGTAAAGTTTGGTGGAGGGGGGATTATGGAGTGGGGGTGTTTTTCAGGAGCTGGGCTTGGCCCCTTAGTTCCAGTCAAAGGAACTCTGAATGCTTCAGCACACCAAGACATTTTGGACAATTCCATGCTCCAACTTTGTGGGAACAGTTTGGAGCTGGCCCCTTCCTCTTCCAACATTACTGTGCACCAGTGCACAAAGCAGGTCCATAAAGACATGGAGGACAGAGTCTGGTGTGGATCAACTTGACTGGCCTGCACAGAGTCCTGACCTCAACCCAATAGTACACCTTTGGGATGAATTATAGAGCAGAGACTGAGAGCCAGGCCTTCTCGTCCAACATCAGTGTGTGACCTCACATATGCTCTTCTGGAAGAATGGTCAAAAATTCCCATAAACACTCCTAAACCTTGTGGACAGCCTTCACAGAAGAGTTGAAGCTGTTATAGCTGCAAGGGGTGGAAAATATTGAACCCTATGGATTAGGAATGGGATATAATTTAAGTTCTTATGCGAGTCAAGGCAAGTGAGTGAATACTTTTGGCAATATAGTGTATGCACAAGCCAGACAGGGTTCTACTTCAAAATATGTTGAAATTGACATTTTTAACTTAATTCATCTTTTTGCTATTAGAAAATAAAAAATGAAGCAGAATTTTGCTCATGGTCACGGTTTTGATCTTCAATAGCTACATTTTAGGCTCCAGAGGCCCTGAAATTAGACATAATTTTGCACTTTTACCACTCACACTGCATTTCATCCATAAGTAGAGGCAGGTGGAGGCCGGGGATGGAAGTGAAGATGGTCGAAGAAAAAAAAAGGGAGCGCAGGGGGGGATGGGAGATATAAATATCTAGAGCAAGAGGCAGAGAGCAGGATGTGTCACTCCCCCTCGAGTGTCTGCTCCTCAGTTCTCCAGCACTTAAAATTTACTGGGAGGCACGACGAGAGATGGAGGGATGGATGGATGGATGGATTTAGAGCAAAGAAGAAGAAGCTGGAGAGAGACAGAGGAGTGTGTCGCTGCCCACTCGAGGGCAAAGAGCACCTTGACAGCCTTTCGTGCTAAAAAGACGAGTCAAGTCAGCTTTTTCTTCTCTTCTCTGGATTTGGCTAGCTCGATTACTCTCCAACATTCTGTCTGTTTATTTCCTCCTTCCTGCCTCGTGGCTCTTTTTTTCTCCTCATTCCCACTGTGAAATAAATGAATCATTTATGATTTAAAATCAGAACAACACCCACGCTATCTTAGTACATTCATTCAGAAACTTCACAAATAGTCATGACAAGTATTCATCAGAGTTAAATATAACAAAATGTGAGCACTGATGAAACAGGAAGACTCTGACACAGCTTTAAAGAAGCTTAGTACTTATAAAAAAATTCAATGGCTAAAGTGTTTCCAAACTTTTGTCACTTATCTCCTATATCAGACTGTATATTAAAAAGCCTGACACTGAAGCCAAAGTATTTCATAAGCTGCCACTACTTACCGTAACACCTCGATTATCACACGCACTTTATTGCTTTTAAACAAGCTCTAATTATCGGGTGCGTATGATACACAAGTACAACAAAACACTGGCAACCACAGAGTGCTGCCATCTTGTGAGCAAGGAGACGCAAAATACTTAAAATATTTTGTCTAGCCAACATTGTGGTGGAAATTTCCTCTTTCCCAGACTACACACAGGTTAACACAAGGTACTGCCATTTTGTGAGCAAGGAGACGCAAAATACCAGCGCTGTGGTCGGTTGATGACACCGGCATGTTGATAGCTGCTATCTGACTGGTCAACACCTGAGTATGCTCAGGCACATGTGTGAAGCAAAAGGTGTTTTTGCATCCATTTGAGAGAAAAAATTGTACATTTTACCCTTTGTATTATTTTTGGCATCTCGAGACATTTTAGCATCAGGAGGTGGGGTGTCAGGTTAGGGGTAGGGAGACTGAATAAAGGGGAAAAAAGTTCAGAGTGCAGTTTGATCCTTATCATGCAAGCAGGGGGACTAGTGGGCTGTGCTGTGTCTCAAAATAGTGCCTAATGAAAATGGCAGAAATGTAAGCGTATAAAAACTAACTTTTTACATCCGCCAAGGAGGTTATGTTGTTGCCGGCATCTGTTTGTCTGTTTGTTTGTTTGTTTGTTTGTTTGTTTGTTTTTTTCTCTGTTAGCAACATAACTAAAAAAAAGTTATGGACGGATTTTGAAGAAATTTTCAGGAAATGTCCGGACTGGTACAGGAAACAAATGATTCGATTTTGGGAGTGATCCAGATCACCGCCTGGACCCTGGAATTTTTTAAAGGATTCTTTAGCATAGCGAGGTAGGACTATTTTCGTCCGTTGTGCATATTACTCCACCAACAACAGTCAGGTCATTTGGAAAAAAAATACAGGACAAGTTTCCAACAGGTACTACAAGATACAAAAGACTGATCTGGATCAAGGCAAAATTGCGGATTCTCTGATCCAGAATAAGAAATATTTAGTTATCCTTGGAATTTTTGTCATACCAAGAGAACAAATAAAGGCATAAACTTGCAACAAACACCAAAATATAGCCATGATACTGTGGAATCTGGAGTTTTCAATCCGATTTGTTGTATCTTCAGTAACTTTGGAGCTAGATCCAGAAGAAAACCGCCATGACGAAAAATGTGATTTTCTTGCATAACTACTGAACTAAAATAGATATCATTATAAATCCAGTTGCTAATGGTATGTTTTCATGGTCAAGGAATCTGAATATTTGGATGAAATAAAAGGTAGGACTAATCTTTATGGATGAGGACGGTGGCGCTGGCCAAGGTCTGCACTCTCTGAGTTTTCTTGTTGGAACATGTGATGACCGCACGCCATTCTTGTGGCTTGATTTCCCCTCACAATTTGTTTAATTAAGCAGAGAATCTGGCAGCATGTATAGCAATGTAGCATCTATGTTTTCTGAGAAGAGAGACAACTGAGCTGTGACACTGTGACAACCCTACTTTAAAAAACCTGAAGTATCCCTTTAAGGATAACATCATCTGCAAAGAGTTAAATCTTAACCATGAATCTAAGGAGCTGGTAGTGATGCAAAAGGTTATAAAGATATAAAAGATGATACTTTGAGTGAGTATGAACAAACATGAAGCACTGATGATGATTTATAAGAAGTTCTGTCTGTGCAAACGTCTGGTTTATTGAAGCACAAAAACACACTTGTACACACAGAGTGTAATCCATCATAATACCTCAGGGCCGAGGGTAGAAGAGGATAACTGATCATCTTATCGCACGACACGATGTCAACAACCAGGGATGATGTTCTTATAGTGCCAGTGTGTTCAATAAATCAGTGTGAAAACATTCAATCATTACATGTAAGCACTTTATAATGATGGGTATTATTACACATACTGTAAATGCTGCTTACATAAAACTGAATCCTGATCCTTTAGCTTTTCATGATCGACACGGTAACACAGTCCACATCCACTCACAGCCAACGATTAAGTCTTCATGTCGACTTGCTTTTATCCTTGCGGTTTTGTTTGGCTGCAGAAAGCTTTTCTTTGGACCTGGAACAAATTGTACAAAGCGCACACACTCACACATACTCACACAGCAGACATATTTTCTTCCTTTCACTTGCCCACAGTTGGTTATATTATCACTGAATAAAAGCCAAGGACTTTTTGCCTCACCTTGTTCTCAATCAGAGGTTGTGTAAGCCAAAATGTGCGTCATCTGTAGATTGTGTTCAACTGCAAGGCTTCAGTTTGTACCGCTCGCTGCAGCAGGCGTCTGTTTCTTTTGATTTTAAGTCATAATATGCCCACTCCATCAAACATCAAGACTTGAATTTCCTTTTGCTCGGAGACTGTTTTCCCCACCCATGACTTTCTACTTCAGCCACAGTCAGAGCATGTTGTAGTGGGATACTGGCACACCTCAAAACCAGCTCCATGACTCACTGGAAACCAGTTAATGGGCCAAACCTCTCACAAAATGACAGCTGGGAACGTTTTGAGGCTCTGTGTACACAAACAAGATAAGTGTCATGGATGGGTGGATGAATCAATAGAGGGATAACCAGTTGAATGATTTGATGTAGGGTTAGCTGTCTAGACAGATGGACAGACAGTTGGACAGTTGACTGGTTGTTTATCTGGATGGGTGAATGGAGGGAAGCCAGACATCTGGCTGGACAGGTTGATGGACAGATGACAGATCTGGCAGATGGATGGATTGAGAATGGATGGATGGTTTGACAGATTGACAAGCTGAGGGATGGATGGAGGGGCATACTGTTAGACAGATAGTGATGGATGGATGGATGGATGGATGGATGGATGGATGGATGGTAGGACGGATGGGCTGACAGCTGACCAGACATCTGGCTAAACATGTGGTTGAACAGATCTTGTAACAAGCTGATGGATGGATGGATGGATGGATGGATGAATAGATTGACAGGCTGACAGATTAACAGTGGGGCAAACTGTTGGACAAGATGGATGGATGGATGGCTGAATAGATGGATGGGCTGACAGCTGGCTAGTATCTGGCTGAATAGGTGTATGGACAGATTACAGAACAAGTTGATGGATGGATGGATGGATGGATTGACAGACTGACAGAGGGAAAAGAGGGGCATGCTGTTGGATGAATAGACAAGATGGATGGATGGATGGATGGATGGATGAACTGACAGCTGGCCAGACATCTGGCCGAATAGGTGGATGAACACATTATGGAACAAGCTGATGGTTGGATGGATGGATGGATGGATGGATGGATGGATTGACAGGCTGACCGATGGACAGAGGGGCATACTGTTGGACAAAGAGACAAGATGGATGGGTGGATGAATAGATGGTAGGACGGATGGTAGGATGGATGGGCTGACAGCTGGCCAGACATGTGGCTGAATAGGTGGATGTACAGATTACCAAACAAGCTGATAGATAGATAGATAGATAGATAGATAGATAGATAGATAGATAGATAGATAGATAGATAGATAGATAGATAGATAGATAGATAGATAGATAGATAGATAGATAGACGTAGATCGGACGGATAGACTTAGGACAGGATTTAGATAGATAGATAGATAGATAGATCGCAGATAGAAATAGATAGATAGATAGAATAGATAGATAGATAGATCGATGGATGAATGGATGGGCAGTATAAAAAAGATAGATAGATAGTTGGTGCAAGAGGGGCCACTTTGGTACTGGACAGACAAGATGAGGGGCCAGGGCCAGACAGAGACTGGGGCCAGGCCGGACCCAGGCTGAGGGCCCAGGTTGGACAACAGGTGGAAACTGTTGGGCAAATAGAAAAGATGGATGGTTAGATAGCTAAATAATAGATCGATGGATGAATGGATGGGCAGTATAAAAAAAGTTAAGGCCACTTTGCAATACATGGCAAGATGGAGAAAAAGACAGACAGATTGACTGACAGACCAATTCATGGATGTACAGACAGTTAGATGGGCAGGCTGACAAATAGGCCAGCAGGTTAAGAGATGGCTAATTGGCTGGTAGGCATCTCTACAGGAATGACTTTTTTTCCATTTATTTTCACTAAAACAAATCGTAAATGGACAAGGAGGTGGAGCAAAGGCAGGACTCAACTCTAAAAGACAATAGTTCCAACAAGCAAACGTTAATTATGTTAAGTTATGCAATGCTGTTGACCCCAATTTTATCAAAATTGTTGTGTTAAAATGACCCGCAGTGTGTCAAATCAAACAAACATGTTCATTTCAGCTGTAAAAATTGGGAACTCATATTGGACTCAATGGGGAAAATTGACTTTTTGAGCAAGTGGACATGAGGAACCTGCACTTTTGTTTTGTTTTTCAGCACAATAGGATTATTCTTAATATTTCCTATAGTTTCTGAATGTGCTTTTATTCAGTTGTGAGTATTTTGAACTACTGTCTTCTTTAAAGTGCACCATAAACTCTGCCTTTGCCCCAACATTCCTAATGTTCCCCAATAATTTAGATCCAATCAGCCCTGCCAAGTGCTCTCAATGATGGTGTGAGCGCCCAAGTGTCATCTGAAACACCAAGAAGGAAAGAGTTTAAAAGAGTGAAACGTTAAAGTGTGATGGATGGACTGAAAATTCACTTTTAATATAATTTGGTTCCACAGAATTAAATTTCCATCCCATTTTACAGTCTGTTGTCCAAACTCACCCACTGTGTAATTTAATTCCACGTGGTTTTGCTTTCGGGAGGAATGTTCAGTTTTTCATTTCGGAGCCAGTTTCTGATATTAGACAGCTGCCTGTGAGGTTTAATCACAGCTCATGTTTATGAGATCGAATCACAATTAAAAAGAATGAGGCTGTGAGTATGTAAGCAATAGTACCAACACAAAATATTGGATTATAGAAGAATCATGGAAGGATTATCCCTTGAATGATGAAGTATGTGTTATAAGGCTTAAGAAACTTTTTATTGATAAAATACATTTTGTGGCTAAACTGGGAGTTAGCATCAGGGCTCGTATCAAACACCTGTTGCCATTTTAATGTCATTTAGAGTAAACACGAACAGTTTGTTAATGCCCTTGTCTCTGTTTATTTGTGGATTAAAAAGGAGAATAAAGGTGGCAAAGTAAATGTTAAGGAAAAAGGACTTCATTTTTTTAAGATTTTCCATGGTTATTTTCCACATTTTTGTAATTAAAAAAAGTAAAATCAAAACTCGCATCTGTTATCGATCCCCTGAATCTTAGACAACTTGGAACTAGGGGTGTAATGGTACACAAAAATGACAGCTGGTACGTACCTCAGTTTTGGGGTCACGGTTCAGTACATTTTCGGTAGAGTATGGGAACAGCGCAAAATCATTTGCTTGTTTAGCAGGTTATTTAAACCAAAAATTTGTAATTGTAGAAACTGAAAACCAAAATCTATTCAATGTGCTGCCTGGTAATACTAATAAGTTAAATAAACTAAATTAACAACAAATGTAAACCATTTAAAACCAGCATTTTCCACAACTGAATATGGTCTTAGATCCGATGCTATAAAAACGTTGATGGATGCTGTTATCGCTTTGGCCCGATCTAAACTGTCTGGGAGAGGCTGCTTAAATGCAGATGGCAGTTGAACTTGCACTATAGTGTATTTTTTTTTTTCCTTACCGCGGAAGTCTTTACACTTGAGTGGTGCCGTTTCAGGTGACCTGGCATGTTTGACGTGCTATCGGAAAATACCCGACCTCAGTTGAACAGTATCGGCACACCGCCTTTGTTTTATCCACCTGTCTTTCTCCGTTGCAATATTTCACCAGGAAGCCAAAATGTTCCCAAACAGGAGATTTCAGCGAGGGGGGAGGGTCTTCAAGCTCCGGTTAGTCGCTAGCAGTAGCCATGATGCACAATTCAGACACAAGTTTTTGTGGTTAAGTTCTTTGATATTCATCTTCTGATTGGCTCGCCGTGAGACTTCACACGATATGCACATGATTGCAAGAGCACGAATCACAGACCACCTTCCTCATGAATATTAAAAACCCTGCCCTAACCACACAATCGTAGATGAGTACCCCGTGAATATTTAAGAGCCATGTGCAGCGGCTAACGTAAACTTACTGTACTCATTCGAACACAGCACTGTACCGGACCGAACGTCCGTTTCAAGAGGATCGGCACGGATACATGTACCGTTACACCCCTACTTGGAACCCATTCCAAGTAAAAGCCAATTTTATGTGCCCTAGCCAAACTCTAACTTTGTTAATCTAACTGCATAAAGTGTTGCTTTTACATGTGGGGATGGAAATAGAGGGAAGTGACATTAAAGTTGAAAAGTGATATGAGTTTATTGCTAACAACACCATTAACAAGTCTGCTATTGACACAATTCTTTTATTACTTACTGTTAATTTTCTGTGTGGACAAAAGTCGGCCTACACAAGTTTTCAATGGCAACTACATTAAACCTATGGGACTGCTGCAAAGATAGAAGCCTCCGCAAGTTGCTGGTGTTTCTACTTACAAACAGATTTGCAGTAGGTATTTTTTTGTGTAAATTAAAGGCACAATTTTGACCACATTTGTGCCCTGTCTGCCTTGATTTTGACTTCATTATTGGTTCTGCTGATTGCCTTTTTTGATAGTGTGGTGTCCTTGATTTGCAAGGTATGTAACAAAGTGGAAGGAACTAAATTATATCCCATCCTTGACTGAGTTTTCGATTCTCAACTGGAATTGGTTTCGATTTTCTTCCCTTAGCAGCATAAAGGACAAAACGATTTCTGCTGTGGCATAAAGACTTCGTAAGATCAGTGTTAATGTTGCTGACAAATGACTTTCGTCATAGTTTTCGTCAAAAACCGTTTCTCCCCTGACGGAAACTAAACAGTAGTGTTGTGTTACTCAAGGCCAGTCTTGGTCTCAAGACCACTTTTTGAAGGTCTTGGTCTTGTCTTGGACTCAAGAGCATCTTTACTCAGTCTTGTCTCGGTCTCGGACTGGCCGAACTTGGGATTTTCAAGGGGATCAAGAAGAGCCCCGATCTGCTGTTCTTCAACTCCATTAATGTCAATAAGGAGGAACACTTGGCAAAACAACAAAAAGCTTCAGTTCATGTTTTTTTTCCCCTATGATGACTGAAACCTTTCCAGTGTTGTGACTAATGGACACCCCCCTTATCTGTTCAACCTTGTCATGGTTTTAAAAATTGATTTTGATGGTCTTGGTCTTGTCACGATCTTGGTCTCGACTCCCAAAAGTCTTGGTGTTTGTTCTCGGTGCAATTTGGTCTTGGGCAAGTCTTGGTCTCTGATAGAGTGGTCTTGAGCACAATACTACTAAACAGTAACTAATAAAAACAAGTGCACATGGACAAAACTTAAAATAAATCAACAGACATTTTCATCAACACGTAAAAACTAGACTAAAATGTCTAACAGAAACTTAATCTAATCAGACCTAATTTGGTCATGTAGAAAGTAGAGACAAGTTAGGAATATATCCAATCACAGCTACTTTGGTTGGGTGGAAAGTTTGGATGAGTTGAAAGGGACATCCAATCACAGCTGCCTTAGCTTGGTGGTGGTGGGACATGTTGTGGAGCGATCCAATCAGAGCTGCTGTCTTTATGAATTGATATATTCATGTAGAGCAGGTTCACTGTTTGTTGTCAATTCCGGTATTGTAACGGAGATGCTCTGCCAGGTAGCCTAAATAAAGGTGACTGCATTTCACACAAAAGTTCAATTTGTTTATATTAATTTATACATTCAAACTTTTCTAGCATTTAATAAAGGGTTATTAGATGTTTCATTTTAGCCAAGAGTAAAACATGACTTCAAAAACTCAAGGAAACATACAAAAAATGCCTTACAGTTAACTCTTCATATTTTCACCAACTAAATTTACATTGGAATTTCATCGACTAAAGTGTTATGTTTAAGTTTGTCAAAAATCCTTCTGGTCTCATGACAGAGAAAGCTGTAAAGATGGATTACAGCTGGTGGTAATAAAGGAAATCACTGAGAGGCAATAAAATGCAGCAGCCCGTGCTTCACCGACATAAGAAGCACATCTGACCAATCACATCGCTCCCTTTCCATGTAAACACTGAGACATAAATGCTAACACACACACGTGCTGTCACACACAGACAGTGTGTATTTAAGCCACAACTGGACACCATCTGTTCCTCTGTGGTCCATCGTGACGTCTCTTTGCATTCCAGGATTGAAAGCTGTGATTTATGGGAATTATTAGCACAGCTGGAGCATTAGAGCAGAGCAGTCACAGTGATTATTGTATTTATCTGGTTCTGTTTGGCTTTATTTTTACATGTGATTATGTTACTACCCTCAGCTTCTGTAACATGAAAAGGCAGAATCTTGTATTCTGGTATATCTAATATCATGAAGACTTATGTCCTGACATAACAGTTAGCATCTCTCTGTAGCTTAATAAAATATTCTGTTGTGTTTTGGAGGATAAAACCTTTTCCTTGTACCTTTAAGGTTATAAATATTTATGAATGTCCTAACTGAATGTTGCATGTGGGTTAAATTCTGTTTTAGTGTTGTTGTTTTTTCTTAAAAGTAATAAAAACTTTATTTTATTCTTCAGTGGTCTTCGGAGGAATATCAGAGAGGGTTTGCTCCCTTGAATAATTAAACTCAGGTCCAGGTTGGTGACCACTTTTTACTCTATCAGGTCTTTAGTCAACTCAGGTCTTGGACAGTAGATACTTTGAACTTCTAATAAATTGAGGGCAGATGACAAATGGCCTTTCGGTGACCTACCATTGTATTTTCAAACACATTATTAATAATTAATATTGACTGCAGTACTTACTTAAACAGTCATGAGGGTTTTCAGATAAATCTTTAATTTGTATTCATTTCTAAGTGGATTTGACTTATAAGTTAAACAACATAAAACATTTTTACCATGTAAAGGAGAGTTTAGATAATTATATTTGCAGATTTAAATTCAATTTAACATCCAATTTATTAACCTTTCTTAACAAAGAGGAAACTTATTGAGATAAAAAAAAAAAATTCAAGAATATTCTGGCAAAAACAAGCAACAAGACAGTTGAAATAGTTTAACAAACGATGAGCAGCCATGTATGAAAACTTTATTCTACACACATGATTATAACTGGTTTTTAACAGTCTGAAATAACACACCGCGTAAACTTCATACAGATAAAGCTGCAGGGCATCAACTGCAGTGTTTTGTGGTTGATAAGTGAGTGAAAAGGATACAGTTAACAAAGTCAAATATACATCCTATTATATTATATGATATGATCACGTGAAACTCGAGCGGACGGATGTCACCGGTATTTACCGCACGGTAGCGGCCAATAAAATGAGGTATTTACGACGCTAACGCCACGCCAGTGGGCGTACACGATTTTTGGTAGCTGGGTCGCTTATGTGTGAACGCAGCATAAGGCTGTATCCAAAATGGCATACTAACGCATTTCACATAATTTCCACGTGACATATACTGTATACCACATGCTATAGCATGGATTAGAATGCCCACCGCTCACACTGTAGTGCATACTACTAAGTTTCTATGATGCATTTCCCAAACCTCCGATTTACAAAAAATCAGAAGCACACCAGGCTATCAAATATCTCTGTTGATTTGCCACATTTGAAGTTCAGAGAGCATTTTAGGCTAGAAAGTCACCACGTAGAATACCAAAATGTGGTCATTTGAGCCATAAAACACACGGATACAAATTTTGTTTCGCCATTTCGGACATTCCATCATGCACGCCGTTATGCTATCGAAGAAACTTTCAGTCGGCTCCAAAACAAGAGCCTATTGCAAAAGTGTTAAAAAACTGAAAGGCGATAATAAAAGATGCTTTTATTTTGAAAATGGGAAGTTTGCTAGTGGCTGATTTTTAGCTGAATGCCGTCCCAAGACGATTTAACATTTATGATATTAATAATATTATAATCAGTAACCTCCCAAATACAATAAAATGTTGACTGCTCGCAGTCACCGAAGACAATCCGTCTGTTTGACTGGGCCCGTAAAAGCCCTACATTTTCGCTCGCAATGGACTCGCAAAGCATTATGGCGTGTTTGAGTATGCCCACCTCGCATACTTACAATTTTTTCCGATATAGTATACATCCGGGTATTTCTCGCACACTCAATCTTTTCATACTATCTAATGTGAACGCACTACATACTCATTTTGACGTCACACTTAGTATGAGTAGTACGTTAGTATGCCATTTCGTACACAGCCATAAAATAAATTAACAAAGTCAATCAATCAATCAAACAAACAAACTTTATTTGTATATGACTTTTCATACAATTTTTTTGAGCACAAAGTGCCTCACATCAGAAATATAATAAATAATAAATGACAAAAAATAGAAAATTGCGTACGAATAAAATTGAAAGACCCCACCCACCCTCACAATTCATATATAACGCACACACTAAATTAATCAAACGCACAAATACATAAAAAGGAAATTCTAAACAGGAAAAAGAATTAAAGTCTGAGGAAGACTAAGGAAACACTATCTTAACTAAAAGTGAGGAAACACAGAAGCTAATGCTTGGATTAAAATTAAAAAATCCTAAGAAATTAGATTTAAAAAATACTGTAGGGAAAGGAAGGTGAATAAATACATTAATATGATAAAATTTCAATAAATAATATGGTAAAATTAGATAACCTAAAACCAGGTGTGTCATAAAAGCAGCTGAAAACAGGATGGTTAAAAGGAAAAAAAAAAGTAGTTAATAGAGAATAAAATTCAAAATAGTGAATCTGGACTGAAATATAGAAATAAAACAGATTAAAAGGATTAAAAACAAATTAAAAGGTCGTAGGAAGTAGTAATACGTATAATCATATAGCTAGACTAACAAGGTAGGTCTTTAGTTTATTTTCTTTAAAGAAAGTAATGAACTATATCAGGCACAACTTCTAGAATCAATGTCACTGCAATATTTTGAATATTGTGCTAAGCAAGACTTAGATTAGTTCAAATGCTACAGGCTTTTATTTTGAAAATCTCTCTCTCTTTTGAAAAGCCCAGTCGAGACCAGAGTCTGTTTTACCAACAACACAGAGGGTGGGTCTTGAACACAGCTCGGTTATATACAAACTTATTGAACTTGTTGGTTTTTGAAACATTTTCTTGCTTTAATTTCGTGTATGTCCTTTCTTTCCCCTGATAAGTCTCTGGTGTATTTTTTAACCAACCACCAGAAGGATTTAACATCTTGTCAACAAAAACGTCTCTTAATTTCTAAATCCCTTTTCACACAGTCATGATAACAAACTGCTGTTCTCTGGAGCCATCAAACACCTATCATCACACTCCAGCATATTCTACCCTCACACTTCTCCTTTCCCTCTCTCTTTTATTTTTTTTTTGCACTTGTTTCCCGTGGTGTGAAAATCAAACCCTCCAACAGTCGCTTTCATTTTCCACAGTGTTAGTCACAATATAGTCCCCACAGGCACCGCTGCTTTTATTACTTCCGCAAAACAGAACAGGAGAAGCACTGATTGCTTTGGTTTAACTTAGTCGGGGTGCTGTGAATTTGATATATTACAGCAGTTAAAACATTTTTCTCTCTGAAGTGACTTCCCTTTAAATGAAAAGTTAAAGATTTAAGAGGCTCAAATCTCCCACACAGATGTTTGAGGATGTTCTAGTTAGATCTTATTTAAGAGGGATGGTGCGGGGTTGTGATGGGAGTCATGAGAAGTCACTTGAGTTCACAAACTAAGAGTTATTTTATGTTTGGCAATTAAAAAAAAGGAAGAAATGTGCCAGTCAATCTTTTCTTCTCACCTATGTTGTTTGTCAAGACCTAGTTAGCTTCTTAGCATTATATATTTAAGGGACTGTGAGGAGTTTCTAAGTAATTACAAAAAAGTCTCACTTTTAGATATATGCCTGATCAAAATACACACTTTTAGATGAGTTTTATAGCATCAAAATAGGTTATCTATAAATGCTATTCCTTAGCTTCGCAGTCAGGTTGGACAGAGCTGGATTGAGCTGGATACATAACTTCAGGAACAAGACAATTAAAACTAGAGCAAATTCATATTATTCCGACATGTCTTAGAGCACCTGGCTGTAAGTTGCGATATATAGCCGGCTACAAAACTACGATATTAAGTTTTCCAAAAATTGCTTGTTGTCACTCATCAAAAACTACCGCTACGTAACTAGAAAGAGATACATTACCTCGTTGCTTTGCATCCTGTAAGTTGTTGAAAAAAGAAGTTGTAAAGCAATGCAGAGTTCTGAGGAAGGTCCGAGGTGCATTCATTAGCATCACAACAAACTCACGCTTTAGTTTGGGTCTTTTGGTGCGTTCCAGTTGTAGTCAGAAGTGGGAATTTTTGAGAGTTCCGAGTAGGAAACTGCAACTGGAACATCCCCCGAAGTCGGAATTTTTGAACAACAACACAGGCGTGCTAACAACAGCTAACAGTAGCCTGGTGGATCGGCATGTTTTTTTTCCGACTTCAACCGGAACGCCAATAGATCGGAGGTGATGTCACTCCCAGTTCCAAGGTTACTGGAACGCAGCATTACGATAGTCGCCGCGCGTGCTCATGGGTAGCAGAGTCTTAATGTCACCGCAAATAGATTCTCCTCATAGCACCTTTAAAGGGAGAGTTTGGTATTTGAAGTGGGTTTTTTGAGCTCCATATGGCTGCTAAGTACATTAGATGCATTAGAAAGTTTCTCCCTCAGTAAGCCACAGTCTGTAAGAGTCTGTGACGAAGAAATAGGCGCTAACAGGGAAGCATCGTACCAAATACAAAGGGTAATTTCTCTGCCTATGAGGACTCCCATCAAAAAATAATACCAAAGTTTAAGAGTACGCTACATATGCATGTTTATAAGCGCATTAAGTATTTAGAACTCTTGTCAAGTATTCTTCCGCGCAACACTGCCATGAGCCGCTGAATCACTCCGCCTCCCTCTCAGCTGTAAACATAACAAGCTAGTGGCTTCAGATGCTAGCAGTTGTAGCCTTGTGTGACTTTTATCAAGTATTGTAATTCTCTTGTTCTGACTCTTAGCGGTGCGAGGAAGAGACAGTGTAGGGAATTAGAGATGAGTGATTATGACAACAATGAAGTTCCATTCACTTTGGAGCCAAGAGGATATCAGCATGAACCAGAGCTCACAGGAGACGAGCTGCTGCAGATGGAGACAAACAGGCCTTAACCCCGAGTGCTACTGCTGCCAACTTCAGGATCTGTCTGAGTCAGAGGACACTGGTGGCTCTCTCGCCGTCTCTAAATCCTGGAGTTTTGTGGACATTCTTCAATTTCCCAAAGATAAAACAAAAAAAGCCCCAATCCTGAAGGAGCTAATGACAGTTTCTCCTCAAAGTAATAATTATCTGTCACAGACAAACAAGCAGAGTGGAGGAGGCCGTTTCCAAAACACTGCAGGCCATGTGTGTTTTTTTTTCTCACACACACACACACACAACCAACACTGTTGTGTATTAGCGTTGCGAGGCTAGCGGCAGTGCTGCACAGAGGAATATGTGACATGAGTCGGTTAGTACCAGATAAACTTTATATTTTCGAAAAGTTAATGCACCTCAAAACACTCATAGGTAGCATACTATTGAACTGTGGGGCTACAGTTGCTAGCATCTGAAGCCGCTAGCTTGTTATGGTTACAGCTGAGAGGGAGGCAGAGTGATTCAGCGGCTATTGGTAGCGCTGCGCGGAAGAATACTTGACAAGAGTTCTAAATAGTTAATGCGCTTATAAACATGCATACGTATGTAGCATACTCTTAAACTGTGGCATTATTTTTTGATGGGAGTTCTTGTAGGTGGAGAAAACACCCTTTGTTCCTGGTACGATACTTTCCTGTTTCTGGCTATTTCTTTGTCACAGACTCTTATAGACTGTGGCTTACTGAGGGAGAAACTTTCTACTGCATCAATGTACTTAGTGGCCACATGGAGCTCATACAACCCACTTCAAAAATACTGAACTATCCCTTTAACATGACAAAGTTACTTTTAGACATCAAGATTGATTTTGTTGTTACTTGTTGTTCTTAGCGGTTGGGTTGGTTTCATTTGTGGTTGTGTTGGTGTGTAAAGGGTCAGGCATCGTCTTTATGTTTCCTTGAATTTTTGAAGTCGTGTTTTTCACTTGGATAAACTAATATCCTAAAGAAATCTTAAAACATATCTTTTTAAAAGCATTTTTGCTAGTTGTCAGTAATGGGCTTTATTTGAAGAACCTACTTATCTCGACTCTTCTAGCAATTGTTCTTAAAAAGGGTTTTTTAGCTGTTTCTTAATTGTTTTTTAATTGTGTCTTACTCTTTTTTGAATGTCTGAATTTTCAAATAAACCATTCAACGAACAATTTAGCAGGCAGGACAAACTTTGGTGGTCTGGTGACACCATATCCTCTTGAGAGCTTTTGTCTCTTTGTTTCTTCAGGAGCCTGTAGTTAAGAGGAACATTGGCCGTCCAGAACATAAATCAAGGAGAAAACCCATTTCTAAACCCTTTTTGAGAGGCTAAAATCCCTCTCTGATTGCCTGTATTTCAGCACCCGGAGCACCCAGAGCACCAATTGTTGTGGCGCTTATAGTGTTGCTGTTGACACATCAACACTGCTTTAATGGAATTTCTGACAGCAGCAGCACGGAGAGGGAATATAGACACCGACACACTCCGACGTAACCACACACACATAAAAATGAGTTGTTTTAGAATGGAAAGGCCTTGGTGCACACACTCAGACACACAGAGGACTTGTTTGGAGGGGCCCCCTCTGCTTCTGCTCGCTCCCAACACTGCCAACGTGTCATAACTTTTAATCAATGTAAGAATAAAAGTCAGGATCAGCTGAGGTTTTATATGAAAAGGAAGCGGAGTAAGACGGGGAGACTCGAACAGAGGCAGACAGTCAAAGACAGACAGTCAATGTCACAGGAAGAGGAACAGACTGCAGACAATATGACTGCAGTAAACATAAACCCTTTAAATTTACAGAAGAATCTCGTTTTTTGTGCAGCAGGAACTTTTATGACATAGATTGTAGCCTTTCAAAACACTCTTCTTTCATTTATAGTGGCCGTCATCCTCTTAGTCATTATGTGAAGCAAAACCATTTACCAGGTAGAGTTTGAAAATGTTTGTCAAAGTTAGATGTTGAAATATCAGAGGAGACTGCTACTGTCTAATGCTGTTGTAGCAAACCCATTTTTTGGTTTTGTGTTTGCTGTTTCTCATTTTGTCCACCAGAGGGCAGCTTGCATTGTGTATTTTGAAAGGGAAAAGCAAATATCTGTTTTAGACGCTGTTTGAAATAATTTCCTCGTTAAAAAAATTGTAACTTGGCTTACTTATTAGAAAATGTTATCTCTTCTACTTTTAAATGTGTGTTTTTGTCTGTTTTGGATCCAATAGTTTGGGTTTAATTATGGGACTTTATTTTGAAGAGCACCACCTTGTACTTCTTTCCTGTGCGCATTACTGGATGAAGCAACGGAACGTATGAGCTAACAGTGACACGGTATAAGACAGCAAAGCTTAAAGATGCTATGAGGAGTTTCTAAGTAATTACAAAAAAGTCTCACTTTTAGATATATGCCTGATCCAAATACACACTTTAAGATGAGTTTCATAGCATCACAATAGGTTATTTATAAATGCTATTCCTTAGCTTTATAGTCGGGTCAGACAGGACAGGACGGGGCTGGGCTGGATACTCAACTTCGGGAACAAGACAATTAAAACTAGAGCAAATTTATATTATTCGGACATGTCTTAGAGCACCGGGCTGTAAGTTGCGATATATAGCGGCTACAAAACTACGATACTAAGTTTTCCAAAAATTGCTTGTTGTCACACATCAAAAACTACCGCTACGTAACTAGAAAGAGATACATTACCTCGTCGCTTTGCATCCTGTAAGTTGTTGAAAAAAGAAGTAAAGCAATGCACACAGCAAATCACAACAAACACGCGCTTTGGCTTGGGTCACGTCATTGCGACAGTAGCCGCACGTGCTCATGAGTAGCAGAGTCTTTATGTCGCCGGGAATAGATTCTCCTCATAGCACTTTTACATAATTCTCACGAGACCACACAAAAACTATCGGCTTCAACAATCGTCTTTTGAAAACTGTGGCAAAGGTAGTGAGGAAGGAGGAGGATCGGCGTCTCTTCTTCAGCTGTCACGTTTAAAACACCAGCCATCAGCTCTCAGCCAATCGAAATGCTCCACTGCACGGGTCTCCTCCACTCCACGGCGGGTGCGTCTTTCTGCTGCCGTCCAATCAGGATGCTCCACCTGAAGCTAGGGAGAGCAAGAGCACGGAGGAAGGGAGGAGGAAAAAGACAGAATGCACTCCTCTACATAATAAACAGCAAATAAAAAAATAAATGACGCACAGTCATAACAAGAAGGATGGATGGATGGATGGATGGATGGATTGATGAATGAAATATTGACAGACAGTTTTATAGTTGTATTGATGGATGGCAAAATAGACAGATTGACGATGAACAGAGTTTTGTTTAATGGATGATGGAGGGATTGACTGATGGACTGATTGATGGATGCATTGATGGTCAACTAGTGGAGGAACAGGTGGTTGGATGGCTTGATCAGAAGACTATTTAATAGTATATTTGTTTTACAGATGGATGGATAAATGGAAGGATGGATAGGTGAATGGATGGATTGCTTGACACTTGACTATTTGACATATTCATTGACCTGTTAAGTGATGTTTGATGGATTCATTGATTATTGGATACATGGGCAGATTGATTGATGTAGGCCAAGGCCAATCCCAGAACTGCAAATGGAGGTCACTAGAGTTTGGGATTTTAAAGGTTGCTGGCTCAAGGTGAGTTTGAAATCTGTTGTCAGTTTTTCTTTAACCTGCTTTAGTGTTTCAGGTCCTCAAATAGACTCCATTTAGACAACAAACATGAATATTTATAGATCCTAATGGGCTTCGTTTAATCCCTTCAAGATCCCATCTGGGCTCACTCAAGAGGGCCCTCCATGTGGACTGAGGAATTACAGACCCATATTGGGGAACCATTTGGAGTCCTCATTTGGACCCCATTATAGCTGTTTGACTGGAAGGTTATTAAGATGGGTTCTTTGTAATGGTAATATCTATCAATTCATCATTGGTTTTTATTTGGGAAGATGAGGCCGCTCAACCAGAGTGGATTTGTCAGAGCCCAGTAAAATCAGGACACAACGAAAACAAAAATTCAATGGAAGCAATCCAAAGACAAACCACGCTGAGCATGCTGGGTGTCATTTCGGGCCATCAGCAGGCTGTTTCCAGACCCATCAGTGCCAATTATTCAGCATTAGCATTAGAAACAACAAGAAAATCAATGCCATTACCAGCCCCACTTCTTTCATTATGAGATCGTGGCCCTCCTCTCCGTGCCTTTTCAAAGACAGTGCTATTCCAGGTTTAAAATACAAGAGCGGACGAGACAGAACAAAGCTGCATTTTGTTCTGAGGATCCAAGGTTATAGGTAAATTTTAGCAATAATGGAGAGTGTTTGTTCATCTCATTGTGTGTGCAGAGGGAGACTGACGGAGAAAATCAAATGCCAAAGCAATCTAATGCAGCAGGCGGTTCGTGTTTGATCTGAAGTGAAGCACAGAAATATGATTCTTTACACCCTACAGGAAAATATGAGGCTCCCAAAATCAAATCAGATGTTTTCTGATATATGACCTTCTGTGGTTAAGGTAAGGAAAAGGGTCTTGGCTATAAATAGATGGAAACCTGGGATGATCTTCAGTGGATAATCCATTGCCTTTCAGAAGTCCCTGTTGAAAACACTGCATTACTTTGCCAATAATGTCCGATGCAATCCCTTGGATGGACTAAGTTGGCGTGTCCTGATGTTTGAAGTTGAAATCAACATGTAAGAGCAGACAACTGCAGCTCCTTGGAGGGTTTTGGTTTTTGTCTCCACACAGACTGAACAAAAGTTTTTTATTGACATCCATTTTGTTACGATAGGCTAATGGTTATGCATAATCACAGGTGGTGTGGAGATTCCTTCGTTAGTCAATTTAAAATGTGTTTTTTTTGTCATAAATCAAAAATTAAACTAAAAAGTACTCACATTAGGTTGCTGACATATTGCTGTTATGTCTATAAGCAATAGTTCATGATAATGTTACCATGTAACGATTGCCAGGCAAAAGGAACCGAAAGCAGACTCAGAGACTAAGGGTGTTTTCACATTAGGCCCACCTATTTCCAACACTACTGTGGCGCGGTTTGCCCCCCTCCCCCCTCCCCCTCCCCCGCTGGCTTGCATTCACACTTGCAACATCAAACCGTGCCCGGGCCCACTTGTGTATTTACTCAGTCTGAAACAGCAGGGGGCGATATGCACGTAATTTGTTACCAAACCCGCTACAGAGGAGAACGAAGAAAAGACTACCATGGTAACCATTTCCTACACCAGACCATATGCACCAGACAACCAATGTTTACGTTTTGCTCTCTTCTACATTTTCCTTCAAATGTGTTTTTTTATCGGGTTTAAGACGGCATCAGCGACCTTCTGGACCATTGTAAATCATCGTAATCCTCAACCAGAATAAACAAATCGACAAATTGAGTAAGCAAAAGATTCAACCGTGGGGTTAATAGGAAGTAATGCATCAAAAGTAGATAGGTTCGGACCAATTTGTTTCACACCAGTGAAACCGCACCAAATGTCGAGAGATGGAGTGGATCGAGACCACCCCTTCACTACAGACCTCCAAACTTCATGTGGCCTTCAGATTAGCTCAAGAACAGTGCAGAGAGCTTCATGGATGGGTTTCCATGGCCGAGCAGCTGCAATCAAGCTTCACATCACCAAGTGCAATGCAAAGTGTCGATGCAGTGGTGCAAAGCTCGCCACCACTGGACTCTAGAGCAGTGGAGACGCGTTCTCTGGAGTGATCACGCTTTTCCATCTGGCAATCTGATGGACCAGTCTGGGTTTGGCGATTGCCAGGAGAACGATACTTGTCTGACTGCATTGTGCCAAGTGTAAAGTTTGGTGGAGGGGGGATTATGGTGTGGGGGTGTTTTTCAGGAGCTGGGCTTGGCCCCTTAGTTCCAGTCAAAGGAACTCTGAATGTTTCAGCACACCAAGACATTTTGGACAATTCCATGCTCCAACTTTGTGGGAACAGTTTGGACCTGGCCCCTTCCTCTTCCAACATGACTGTGCACCAGTCTGGTGTGGATCAACTTGACTGGCCTGCACAGAGTTCTGACCTCAACCTGATAGAACACCTTTGGGATGAATTAGAGCAGAGACTGAGAGCCAGGCCTTCTCGTCCAACATCAGTGTGTGACCTCACATATGCTCTTCTGGAAGAATGGTCAAAAATTCCCATAAACATTCCTAAACCTTGTGGACAGCCTTCCCAGAAGAGTTGAAGCTGTTCTAGCTGCAAAGGGTGGACCGACGTCATATTGAACCCTATGGATTAGGAATGGGATGTCACTTCAGTTCATATGCGAGTCAAGGCATGTGAGCAAATACTTTTGGCAATATAGTGTCATGGATCTTGGTTTTCCCAGTTTCACAACAATTGCAAAGTGTATCAAACAAATATTAATTCAGTCTAACCAGAACCCAAAGGTTGAACTCTAACCATAAATGTGACCCCAGAAAGAAAAGAAAAAAACATTGAAGATTCTCTCCTTGAGGCCTGTGTGCAGGAGATGCTCTTTGTTTGATGATTAGAAAGTTCTGTCTCATTCCACAAAATCCAAGCGCTCAATATTCCATTCAGTATTTCTGCTGTCACACGCAATTATACATCTACCAACACAAATATTCAATAACACCCTGAGGCCCGAGTTCGTTTTTCATCTGTGAATCATCAGACTCCAAATTTTAATAGCTGTTTTGCTAAATTCAAGCTAATTTTCTCAAACACTTCAAAAACAACATTTTGCTTCACTTTGAGGAGGAGTTGTTTTGGAATAAATTACATGATTAATGTAGATAGGAGTGCGACCACTGAATAAAATATGCCGATAGCTTTGGCTAATTATAAAAACAAGGCAGGAAATGTTGCTGTCCACTATGACCTCCAGGAATGTAAAACCTGCCGCTGCATGAATATTTCATTTTGTAGCTTTTAGGTAGTCGATTACCATATTGGAGCGTCTGGTTTTCCTCTTGAAATGACTACACCGGCTGACCTTTTGGCAATGAAATCTAAGTTATGATAACAAATTATTGAAATCCAGGCTGTTTTGTGTCTCTGTTTCAGTCCATCTCATGCATCCTGATTTGCATTTTTCTTCCTTGACATTTCCAAAGTTCAGAAGTAATCTGTCGTCCGTCTCTTTCTATTTGTGGTTTAATTAATCTCTCTAAAGGGAGGTACCTCTCAGGTCCTTATTTCATGTTCTGTTAATACCTCGCTGCTTTTTCTTTGATTCACTCTCTACAGTACGTCGACACTCTCTTTTTGATGGATACCAGCTGATAAATGCGCGGAGGGATCTGTCTCTGATTAATAGCCAAGAGGCCTTTCAGGAAGCATAATGAGTTTCTACTACTCAAGTGCATGTGCAAGGTACGGGCTTGTGGTTATACATTCCAATTTGCCCGAGTGTGTCCCATTTTTTTTGTCCGTTACGCCATTAGGATGGAGGAATACACCGCTTTCATTACCTCACATACCAGCTGAGTGACAGTTTCCCATTTCTGTGCCTTTCACTTTCTCCCCTCCTTGTTCTTCCCCATCCTTTACCCCCCATGGGGTTAAGAAAACAAATTGCACAGTGGGACTCCAACTATATGTACTCAAAGGGACTAATTAAACATCAATATGTCTTTGTCACATTAACTGGGAGACAGCAGTGAAGGCAATTTGTAGCCTGCATCTATCCGTAGCCGTAAAATGACTGTTCCCGTTTATAAGCCTCTGAATCAGCCGTAGCCAAAGCTGGAGCCATTATTTCACAGGTTGTCCAACGGCATATCTCCAGAAGGCTTTGAGTGGTTGTCTTTAAACTCTCCCGGAATCTTCACTGGTACTCTACGATGTACTGGTTGAATTATGGAGGTCTGTGGGAAAAGGTCAAGGTTTTGGGTGGCATATCAGTCCCTTGTATTTGGAGGGATACGCCAACTTTTTTTTCTTTTTTTGTCTTGCCCCATTCCCAAGTCCATGGCAAACAGATAGACTCCATTATTTTGACTGTTTATTTATTAAACCTTTATTTAACCAGGTAGAAAACCCACTGAGATCGAGATCTCTTTTGCAAGGGTGACCTGGCCAAGAGGTCAGCAGCACACGTCAATACATAAAGACATTACAATAATGCAAGATTAATTTTAAACAGACAATATTTGGAGATAAAAATTGAAGGAAAAATGCTAAAGTGACTTGCGAAAACAAATAAAAAAAATATATTACAGGATATAATTAAAAACAAAGTGCTTTGGAGGAAAAGTGCTAAAAGGTGACTCATAAAACAGGTTCATAAACACAGGCACTGGTCCATGGTCTCTTGTCTGTCATTTAGCATGGAACGAAAGGCTCCAAGAGAAATGAGTTCGGACAGATTAAAGTCTGTCTGTAGAGCATTCCATGCAGAGGGAGCAGCAAAGCGAAACACTTTTTTACCCGATTCAGTCCTGACACGAGGAACAAACAGACTGTACATGCAGTAGCAAGGAGGAGATGGGCAGAGCGTGCACATTGCCAGTTAGCTTAGCTCAAACACAGAGTCAATGGGAAGTGTTAGCCTGCCTCTATGTTTAGTCATCAGATAAACTCTCCAGCAGCTGTAAACCATCCTGTATGCTTGTGGTAGGGATGGGAATCGAAAACCAATTCCAGCTGAGAATCGTTGACAGCCACATCAAAGAATCGATATCATGAGTCTTTTTGCTTATCAATTCCCTTATCAATTCATTCCACTGACAGGGTTCAGAGGCATCAGAATTCTGGTTTATTTTTTTACAAAAGATCTGCAGGAATCAATAAAGGAATCGTTAAGGAATTGGCTCGATTAGCAGGATTGCTTATAGCACTGGTATCTGTAAAATTGTATCAATGTCCATACCTACCTTGATGTGACTTTTTTTTTTTACCAAGTTATCTGTTTTTAGACTAAGATAAGTTACTTTATGTTATTTTTGAAAGAATAACATGTTTTGTTGACCTACTAACAAGCATACTATGCATAAGCCTGGCGGTTTAGGTTTATCTGATTTTATTTCAAAAATTACAAAAGTGTTAATCTTAGTTTAAAATAGTTTACATAACATATCGTCTTTTCTAATCTTTCCTCACTCTCTAGTCCATAACAAGCAGATAGACACCATTCTCATGCAGTATCGTGAAAGAGACGGGCAAAGCTTGCCAAACTGCTAATTACCTTAGCTCACACACTGAGCGTCAGTGGGAAGTATTAGCCTGCCTCTGCCTACAGTCATTATATAAACTCTTCATCAACTCTGAACAGTCCTGTGTGCTTGTTGTGACTCATTTTTTACTACTTAATGTGACATTATCTTCGACCATCATTGTGTTATCTTCTACTCCTAAGCAGAGGCTTGTTTTGTTGACCAATTTTCAAGCATGTCAGGGATGGTGTGCCCGAGAGATGTGGCATTTGCAAATGAGTCTTACATACAACCCTAGGGTACTGTTTTAAAACACATCCTTTAGATCTATTTTGGCTTCTTAAAAGCCACAACTTTAGCTGCTGTAAAAATATAACGGATATTTCTTTCAAATAGTATTGCTCAATTAAGACTAAAACTATTACTTTTTTAATTATTGATTTTAACATATGATTTACTTACTTAAATCTTACTTATTTACTGGTTTAATAGGGGCTGTCACTGATTTGGTGAAACAACACAAAAAGAGTGATTTTCAATATAAAAAATGATCAGAGGCTGGATGGTTTTTGTGTGCCATCACACTCTTGGATATGTCCAACATTAGTAAAAACACTTGCTTTGGTGCATCATTATTTTCTGCGCAGCATCAAATTTAAGGGTTTATTCCACATTTACTCCCATTATATTCACATTTTTTTAATGCAGCCATGACACTACAGCGAAACACCTATGGAATTGGCATCTAAAGGGTTAGAATCCATAATTTAAAAACAATAGTTTGGATCAGAAATGAGCTTGATAGAAAGATTTTGGGGAAGAGTCTGACAAAATAATTATCTGAAATGATTTTGCAGCAGCTAAAGTTGGGGCTTTTACACAGTCAGTCAAAAACGGGATTAAAAGGTAGTAAATTTGCCTACAGTGTGTTTTTGACTGTAGGCAAAAATTTGGAAATAACATTTTCAAAATTTCTTTAGGATTAAGTGTCATCACCAAAAATATTTCCACTCTTTAAATATAGTGAATTTATGGTTAATCAGTTCTAAATATCATCCCATTGTGACAGAAAAAGACACATAGAGACAAAGGGTTCAGTGAACAATAAGGACTGATTTGCGGTTGTTTGAGCCGTTCATTTGCGATCCAAATTTAAATGCAAATTGCCTGCAAATTTAGGAATGGAAGGTGAACATACATCTGTCTCACAGCCTCAGATTGGTTCTCATTGTTCACTAAAAACAGCTGTTCAAAAACTCAATAGAAAAGCATTTGGGGAGTGTAGACCTCCACCAGCACCACAGTCCTCTCCCATATTGTGATTTTCACCATAAATATTAGTCCTACCTTTAATTCATCTAAATAATTAGATTCCTTGACCATGAAAACATGCCATTAGCAATTGGATTCATAATGATATCTATTTTAGTTTAGTAGTTATTCGCAAAAATCTAATTTTTTTCATCATGGTGGATCCAGACAGCGATCCAGATCAGTCCCAAAATCAAATCATTTGTTCCCTGTCCCAATCCAGACATTCACTGAAAATTTCATCGAAATCCATCCATAACGTTTTGAGTTACAGTCCTGCTCAGTATGATTGGCACCCCTTCATTATTTTCATTACTGCAACAATATCTTCAGAAATAAATTTAAATGCACCAAATTTATGTCATCAGGATCTTTTAATTGAAGGTCCAAAATACTTTAACAAAAAAAAATCATTTTTGCAAGTTACATGTCGTAATTTCAAAGAGGGGACTGAAAAAAAGCATATGCAGCAATGATGGCACCCCTCTTCAGTATTTTGTTGCACACCCTTTGGCACTGATGACAGCCTCCAAATGTTTCTTGTAGCCATCTATAAGCTTCTTGCACTTCTCAGTTGGTATTTTCTCCCACTCTTTTTATGCAAATTGTTCAAGCTCTTGAACATTTGCAGGTTTCTTTTCCCCAATGGCAGATTTCAGGCATACCAAAGATTTTCAATCGGCTTGAGATCAGGACTCATTGCTGGCCATTTTAAAACAGTCAATTTTTTTCTTTTTCAACCATTCTTGCATGCATTTGGATGTGTGCTTTGGATCTTTGTCTTACTGGAGGGCCCACGATCTTCGACTCAAAGCAAGTGTTCTTACACTGGGTCGGACATTACGCTCTAAAGTTTCTTGGTAATTATCTGATTTCATGATTCCTGTGATAAGGTCAAGGCCTCCAGTACCCGATGCAGCAAAGCAGCCCCAAACCATTATGGAACCTCCACCATGCTTAATTGTTGGTCGGATGTTCTTTTCCTGATAGGCTTTCAAGAGGTGGCACTTAAAACTGCCTATTCTAAATATGACGGCATGATCATAGTAGCTAATGAAGTATAATTTACAAACCTTAATATGTGAACGTTACTTCTGCCAAGTTTGAGTCTGATAAAGTGATGCAGAGCAAAGTTAGAGAGGTTTGTAAAGAAACTGTACTGTCACATTGTGTGCTTGGACTTCATAGGTGCCAATAATGATGAGCAGGACTGTATGTTGCTAACAGAGAAACAAACAAAAAAATGTGACGACATTAACAAAGACATATTTCACTATAATATAAGAAAATATAAAAACAGAATTTCAACCACTGAGATTTGCCTGTTGAGTCAGATCTTGAATTTGGCGTTTTCCTCTGTGTCCCATTGGCTTTAAAACGAGAGAATATTCATGTTGACTGTGCAGCTTTATCATTTCTTTTTACACATGCCAATGAAATTGCCTTTTTTACTGTTTCCTTCTGAACGTTGCTATCATTAAGAAATGATTGCCCATAAATGAGAACAGCAGCAGGATACGAGTTAAAGCATGTCCCAGCAATGAAAGACAGCCGGGCAATCACACCAGATGAATCATGTTTGAACTGACGAGTTCCTCCCCAAAGACGAGAACCAGGTTTTAGTGAAGACCAGCTCCCACCACCTTGCTCTGGCGTTTTCTATCATACTGCATCATGTTCAGCACGCTGCCCTGTTGTCATGGGTTCACTCTTGTTGTTGCACGCTCCTGTTTTCTTTGTGCACTTAATGGATGTGTTGTCAGTGCTGCCTTAAAAGCCGAGGTTGAGACTTCATCCTTGACCTTGAAACAAGCAGAAGAGAAAATAAATCTTCCCACAACTTCCCTGTAGAGCATGGTGCTCTGAGGAAAAGGAAATAAAGAAATTGAAACATTTACAATTTTATGACAACTGGGACAACAACCATCTACTGAAAAAATGAGGCTCTCAAAAGCTTGGGCTGCTGACATTTTCTGTTTGAATAGATGGTGGCTGTTTGTCACGTCAATAGTGTTTCATAACGTAGTGGCGAAGTGTGAAGTATTGTTTCAACCATGAAGGGCTACAGAAATAATGGACTCATTTGTTTTTTTTTCTAAAGACAATCCCCAGTTGATGAATGTTGTATAATTTGTTTGAATTTCCAAAACACCCTCAAAAATAACAACCAGCAAAACAGTTCAAATAAGCCTTTATTGATCTGTAGGAAACACATTTTGGTGTTTCAATAAAAGGAAACAAAGACTAAATTAATTTGATTTGGGAGAGGAGATTTGGAAAGGAAGGTTTTCACATAATTATGGGCTGATTGGTTAATATATCATTGGAGTGTACAGACACCAGCCAAACTTCTGTTAACTGACGTTAACATATCACAGTACTACTAGTGTTAACAAAACGGATTAAACGGACAATATGAATATCTGTGTCAAACTTCATAGTCACCAACCTTATGGTTTAGAAGATAGTGTCTAAAATCATTCAAATCAACTGTTTGGACCAATGTCAATGTCAACACCAGCCATTATTATCTCCACCAAGAGGGTTTGTTTTATTAGCAAGATCACACAAAAAAAACTGCTGGACGAATTTTGCTGAAATTTTCTGGACATGTTGGGAATGGATTCAGTTAAGCCCTAGTCACACATTCCTGTTTCTCATGTGCACAATTGTCATAATCCTGATAAAATGTGCTTTAGTCGTGGTGCATGCGCTTCTTGGTCTGGATCAGCGTTGTATAGTCGTGGATAAACAGCAGGGAACGTGGAAGAGTCCTGACTGTTTTGAACTGTCCAAAACTGTCGTGGAGAATCGCTGCTCTCAGTGTAGCAGGTTGGAAGCCTAATGCAGTCCTAAGGTGAACAGTATTAGCGCGGCATGTACGGGGCTCAGTCGGGCTGATCGTGGCTCAATCCTGAAAGCTTTCTGAGGACGACTGACAAAGACGTATCAGTTTGTGCCCCGACTGAGTCCCATTCAAAATGGCGCAAGCAACGGGGCTCAATCGGGGCTTACGTGACGCGAACTGAGCTCGAGCGGGGTTGACGTCATGTTGACGGGATGGACATTCAAGGAATCATCATATCGCTGTATTAACCTAGCTGGAGCGGGACGAACGCCCCTGAAGCACTGTAGAACCACTACTGACGGTGTATTTACGGGGTGTGTCCAGGGGTGAGACAGTCATTTCATCCTGTATCATAGCGATCACACCAGCCTCCTCAATCGTGTACAGTCGTACACAATTGCTTTGAGAAACGGGAATGTGTGACTGGAGCATTAGAAGTAATTACATTTTGGTGGTGATCCAGATAACCACCATTAGTGAACTTACACTAACTAGTACCGCTTTCACATTAAAATTAGCAGGTAAAAAGACTTATGCCAGCTTGCAATCGTACAATCAAACCTCGACACTGTATATTAAATGTAAATGGGAAAAAGAAGCCAAAATAATTATCCTGGAAGAGGACTGGCTAAAAATATATAAAACACAGTCAACTACCTCCAACTCAGATAGCTGGAGAGGATTTACATGGAAAAACCTGATTTGTTTTTCTATTACACCGAAAATGAAATCACGACAGAAAAATCAGCCAAGCAGTGGACAATGCTGGAGGCAATGTGGAAACCTGCTGGCAGATCAATTCCACATTTTCTGGGATTGCCCCATTATCCAGACCTACTGGCTAGAAATAGTAGAAAATATTAATCGTATCCTAGGTTTTAAGCTTCAGCGTCATTTCAGTACAATATATCTTGAAAATATCCCATCTATAGGTAATACTAATGACATATACCTGATTAAATTAATGTTGGCAGCCAGTAAAAAAGTATTAACAAGAAGGTGGTTCCTAAAACAACCCCCAACAAAGGAGGAATGGATTAGTACTGTGAATGAGATATATAACATGGAGAGACTAACCCTTTACCTAAATTCAAGTATGGATATATTTACAAAGCAATGGAGTAAATGTAACAGTTAGGCTAAAAAAGAGGCCTTTTATCATAACACAACTACCGGAATTACACACAAAACAAGATCACAAAAGAGAACATGTTAAATAAACAGATGATGACATTTAGTTTTTAGGCATATGAATTGATTCAAATGAATTGGATGTAAGCACGTGCATACACGTATGAATGCATGGAAATCTATGTATCTATATATGCATGTGTATTAACTTATATAATGTCAGCAAATGTATAGAACATAATTAAAATTGTAAAAAAAAAGAAAACATTTAACTTACTGACCTGAACAACTTTTTTTTGTCATTTTTTCATTTTCATGATTGATCTGTTTTATATCTGTGTGAGTCTGTGCTTCCTTTTTATGTTGTGTATTTCTTAAGAACGAATTAAAAAATTTAAAAAGTATAGCGGGTCAACATTGTTTTTTTCAACATGGGTTAACCCGCTAACATTTGGCAAGTGACTCTTTTCCCACCGCCAGCAGACCCAGGTCTAATCGGCAGCAGATGAGCTGTGTGGCTGTTTATTTTCCTCTGGTGCATCAAGCTGATGTCATCACGTTGATCATCAGCACAACAAAGCACGTCCATGTAAATAATAAAAATGAGCACAGATGTTTTCTGTACTTTATGCTTCAGTCCCTCTTTAAAAATGTACAAACTCAGCGCTGATGATACAAAGGAATTTGGAATTTGTGGATGAAATTTGTTGCTGAGACGGCAAAGAGCATCGATGGGCCGGGGCCAAGCACCCATTTGTGGACTCCCTCCTCCAGCTCTGGCCATCTTGCCTTCAGCCTACAATTAGCTTTTTTCATTTTCTTCATTAGATTAAGAGCAACCTCTGCTTTTCTCCAGTCCCTCACAAGTTTCTCACTCACTCCAAACTGTATTTCAGCTTAAATACCACTGCATATTTTACTACCTGTGGTTTGTTAGAATAGGATTTTTATTTTGGTGTATGTCTAGCCTAGAGCGCCCTCTCGCAGCTGTAGACGGTAATGTTTACTCTTTGGTTCATGTGTGTCAGTTTTTAAGATGTTATGAGGGGTTTCTAAGTAATTACAAAAAAGCCTTGCTTTTAGATATATGTCTGATGGAAATACACACTTTAAGATGAGTTTTATAGCATCAAAATAGGTTATCTATAAATGCTATTCCTTAGCTTCGGGGCCGGGTTGGACAGGGCTGAACTGGCCTGGATACTCAACTTCAGGAACAAGACAATGAAAACTAGAGCAAATTTATATTATTCGGACACGTCTTAGAGCACCGGGCTGTAAGTAGTGATATATAACCGGCTACAAAACTACGATACTAAGTTTTCCAAAAATTGCTTGTTGTCACACATCAAAAGCTACCGCTACGTAACTAGAAAGAGATACATTACCTCGTCGCTTTGCATCCTGTAAGTTGTTGAAAAAAGAAGTTGTAAAGCAATGCAGAGTTCTGAGGAAGGTCTATGCTGCATTCATTAGCATCACAACAAACGCACGCTTTGGCTTGGGTCACGTCTTTGTCGCACGTGCTAATGGGTAGCAGAGTCTGTATGTCACCGGAAATAGATTCTACTCATAGCACCTTTAAATGATGCATATTTTTTTATATAGAAGTGGCCCCTGATCATAAATCACAGGATCAGCAAAGGTATGAAAAAATGTGCAACCTTTATTCTGGAAAATACGGTATCCCCCCCCCAACAATGATGGAAATGCCTTAGCGGGGGTTTGTGCTCCTAAGGCACTTCTAGTTCATTTTATTTTCCTCCTTTTGTCATCTTGTTTTCTTCCTGTTATTAAATTTTTGAGCACTTCGTGACTTTACACTGTGAAAGGTGCTTGGCCACATAAACTTCTTAGGTCTTGCCTCCTCACCTCTTTCTGTTTTCTGCCCTCATAGCTCTCCTTTTACTTTTCTTGCCCTTTTTTTGTATGAAAAAGTAGTAAAACCTCGATCCAACTGATCTATTTGTATTCTTTGTTACCCTCCTGCTCCAGTCCTCCCCTCACATCCATTCATCTGTGCCTCTTCGTCTGTCTCTTCATCTCTCCAGCTCTTGTCATCTTCATTTGTATCCTTTGAATCTTTGAGTTTCAGCCCCTCACTCCCGCATGCTTTGTGTCTGACTGCGTTCGCCGTATAATCTGGAGTCTCTGGATTGATTCGGGTAGCGCTCTGTTCTGCTCTCTATTGTGTCTCGGAGTGAATGCTCTGCGATCTGTTATCTGTCTGCCCAATTTTACACTCTGCATTGCAATACCTTCGACGCTCACAAACACCCTGACAGCCACATGCACACACACATCCTGATACGAGCCGCATACACTCGCTCTTCCTCTGACTTCTGGCTTTCTTCTTGACGATGATCCTCGCAGGCAGCATTTGAAATACTGTTTCTTTGAGTAGCAGCGTCCCCCCTCCCCCACTCTGCTGTCTCATACATACAAACACAGATGGAGGGGTTACATGGTAACACACGAGCAGTGCAGCTCTGAGTTATGGGCCTTTGCATCATAAACTGAGAAGTTTTAGACACACTATTTCACAATGTCCAACCTTCTGTCCTGCTGTATGGTGATTATTTACTCAAGGTCTGTCTCTCGCACTCTCACTTCTCAGACCAACCGTTAAGTTTACTGTGCAGTTTTCTTGTGACGTCCAGATAGAAGTACTGTTATGCTAATGGTTATTTTTTACAACTGGAGAATGTAAGGTTGAGAAAAAGGGAGAAGAGCGGGGAAAAGACAAAGACAGAATCAAGAAAAAGAAAAGTTCTGTTTATCACATTATGACAAATATATTGCTAATTTATTTTGACTTTCAAGTTACAAAAGATGCAATTGGATTTATAAACAGCTAAAGTTAATTTTAGAAATCTAACAAAGAAAATAACTGGAGAGCTACTGGAGAGGCAGCCGTTTACCTATAGCACCATGGTAACTTACATTCGTGCATATATATGTATACATCTTAGTTATCATTTCACTTTACTGAGTTTGTTTTTGTCTTTTCGCTTATTCATATTATTTGTACATTGTATTTTTGTTTCATTGTATCTTCTGTTTCTGAATCCCTTATCTGTTCTTTTTTTGTCTGTGTGGATGGGAACTGAACAAATCTAGAAATGGCTGCCAAATTCTTTACAAATTTTTTTTTTTCTTATAAAGTCTGGGGAAAAGACAAAGACAGAATCATGAAAAGGAACATTCTGTTTTTCGCATTATGACAAATATATTGCTAATTTATTTTGACTTTCAAGTTATGAAAGCTACAGCTGGATTTAATAAATAGCTAAAAATGAATAAAAAATCATATAAAGAAAAAAACTGGAGAGACAGCTGTTTACCAACAGCACCATAGCAACTTACATTCATACATATATATGTATACATCTTAGCTATTTTTTTTTTTTTTTTGTCTCTTCGCTTGCTTCATTGTATTTTTAAAGTACTTTTGTTTGTGAATCACTTCTCTGTCTTTCTTGTCTGTGTGGATGGGAACTGAACAAATCTAGAAATGTCTGCCAAGTTCTTTTTTAAAATTTATTTTCTTATAAAGTCTGAGGAAGAGCCGTTTGCCCCGAAACGTCACTGTATGAAATTTTTTCAAGGGATCTATTTTTTGGTTTGCGGCTTTTCTTCTACCTTTTCATGCATTTAATCCAGCACCCTTCATAGAATATGCGTGTCTACCTTTTCTTTTTTCAATAATATGTTTCCTTCAACATGTTTTTTATGTGCACAACTTTAAGTTGTTCAAACACAAAGTTTGTTTAAAAAAAGATTATAGTGTTCAAAGAAAATTACTTTGCTGATTGATAGCTAAGAACAGCTAATGAAAGTCTAGATAAAGCTAGACAAATAAAAAATAGAAAGCTGTATTTCAAGTGGCATTTTTTCAATGATATTGCTATGATATCGAGCTTAGTTTATCGGGTGAATTGTCATTTTTATTAACAGGGTTTTACAGCAGGGTTTATTAACATAACTTTGACTGTAAATGTGCACTTCCTGTATGAAAAAGGGAAACAAGATTTCATTCTTGGGCCAAAAAAATGTATTGTTCGCTTTATTTAAAACAAAAAAAATAGTCGCACTCCATGTCTCTTCTCCTTCGACACAGTAAGCGTGATGTTGACTCTCCTCGCTCGCTCTAATGAAAAGTTATGACTGTGGAGCTCCCCTCTGTTCCTCTCTCCCGATCCCTCCTCTCATTAGCTCTGTGTTTGCTTCCCTCACTATCTGCTACTCTCAGTTCAATTTACACCTTTTTTTTTAAGAAGCGTTTTTGAAGTACTGGGTGAGGTCCAGGGGGACTTAAATAACTGAATGAAATGCAGTTTTAAAGATAAAGAATAACATAAAGCTCAAAAATAATCTCAAAAACCAGAAGTGTTCGGTAACCCCACAACAACCTGGAGGTCTTTGTTAACACAAACCAATTAAAGAGAATAAAATCAAATTTACAAGAAGCAATGTAAGACTTACAAGCCTCCCAGTAACTGAAGACACTGTGCAGTGCAAAATGACTTCTCAGTATAAAATAATCCTCTAATACATCCAGTAATCTTAGTTAATTTAGTTTGCACCCTAAAGCTTGCTTTTCTGTAAGCATTTGTGCCCTTGTAAATGAGATCCTGATCTCAATGGGTATTATCTGGTTAAATAAGGGTTAAATAAAAATAGACGTAGGCCCCATCCACACGAAGACAAAACGCTGAACAGTTTCCAAAACGATCGTCATAAAGACGAAGGCGTCTCAGAAAATGTGTGCATCCACATGAATGCACTCGATACGAATCAAAACACTGTAAAACACATGCCAGACCTCTAGGGCCGCTGTAACGATATGACGGAAACAAGTGGAAACGGATGAAAAAGCAGTGGGCATGCGCACTTGCGGCAAAAGTTGTAAACAGAGATGTGATAAAGTGATCATAAAGTGCCATATTGTGTCCTTGATAATTGTTTGTTCAACTCGGTGGTGATTGAGAAGAAGGAGATTTTGCTGCAACAGGGATAGTAGGGTCACTAGCTTCATCAGCACATATGCGTCACGTATGCCGCCATTGTTGTTGCCGCATGTGGCGCATGCGTGTCAATGAAGATATGAAACTATGACGTAAGCGTATCTGAAAACTTGCAGAGAGCCAGTAATCACGGAGCTGTGTATACAGCATTTCAAAATCTTTCCACTCTGGAACCTGGTTTTAAAAAATGATCGTTTACAGACCCCCAAAACGCCGTCTTCGTATGGATGATACGCAGATTTGGCAAAAAACTTATGTGTTTAGACCTCTGTTTGGCTTCATGTGGATGGGGCCTTAGTTTTTGTTTCTAAGTTGGGAAACTGGGATATATTTTATTTTTTAAAATGCACGAGCGAGTGGATTATTATTTTTAGGTCCCTTGTTTGTCTTGGTTTACCAATGTTCGATAGATTGTGACCTGTCTTGTTCAAATGTGTTTTGCTTAAAATATGAAATTCAATTTTTCAAGGGAAATGATTTGCAAATATTTCTCAGCTTTATGCCTGTATGTTGATAAAAAAAAAAGACCATTTGCATAGTTATCAAGTATTCTCATGAGTAAAGAGGCTGTTTTTATTATGTTGAAGATTTTATGCCTTGAGATATTGGCTTGTTGATGGGTATCAAATAATTTGAACACTTTTGGTCTAAAAAGGAGAATCATTTTATTTAATTGGGAAACCTGTTGCACACTGACAAATGAACCTCCTTGTATGCTTGTACTCTTGTAATAAAGCACAATGGAATTTCCCAATTCAGTTTTTGGCTGGTTTAACACCTCACACGTTTGGCCAAGACCAAACAATCTCTGGTTCACAACTATGGAAAGTTTGGTTAATTTGGGCAGGTGTGAAAGCTCACACAAACTCTGTTGCAGACCAAAGAACCAAACTCTGGTCTGCCTGAAAATAAGGAGTCTTGGTTTGCTTCCAACCAGACTAGAGTTCAGTTGCCAAACAAGGCAAGCAAACCATAAGCAGTGCACTGTGGCTTGAACTGGTCAAATATCACAACAGCAAGCAAGCGAACACTGAAAAAAAACTCATCTAGGTGAGATTATATGTCCAATTTCAAGACAAAAAAATCTCAATAGATTTATACTAATCCACAATTTCCTTACATGTCTTGGTTAAGATCTTATTTGAAGATGTAAAAATTGAAAATAAGGTTGAGTTGTTTGTAATAATATGTGAAATAATCTGCCAATAAGATAAGACAAATTCAACTTGGGCAGATATTTAACCTGAATTTTCAACCCTCATTGACTTAAACTCCTTGTTTCATTAGCAGATATTTTCTTAACGTTACGAGCAGTTCAATGTCTTATTTTTGCCTTTCATTCCTTAAGTAAGATGTTTAGCTTGACTTTTTAAGTGGATGTAGATTAGATTAAGTGTTGTTGATATTTTTGACTTGAAAATAGACTAACACACTTAGCTAGATCTGTGTTTTGCAGTGAAGGTAGCATTCACTGATAATGTCAGGTGGCTAATGGTAGCAGGAATAGCATTGCCACCCTTCTCTTAACAGATTAATAAGTCCTTGTTGAATTGACTCTTCGCTAAGCCCCTCCCACAAACAGCTACTGTCCAATCCCACGTTTGCAACTGTAACTATGCACAAGAGGCTTGTCAAGCTCTCAGCAGAAAACAGTATGCTCTAGCGGTGTGCATACGGGACTAGCAAGTCCGACAGTTGATATCTCAGAAGTTTGGAGGTTGGTAATGATTTTTTTTTTGTCTTCTCCGAGCCCAAGACTCAAGCAGAAATATGCTGTGTGTGGATAAAGCACAAGAACACCTACATTTGTTCTAAAGTAAGATGCTAACTAATGTTAGCTAACCACAGCTCCGTGTGCTGGGTAAGACAACATTAGCAAACAAAGAGGTCTCAGTAGTAGGTCACTTCTGTTAAACCTTGAGCCACTGGGTAATATTTAGGCAAAAGAAATAGTAGTTACAGCAGAGAAGTTCTGATACTGTATCTGTTTGTATTTGTATGAACAGACGCCCTAGAAAGGGGCAAACACAACAATAACATTATTAATTTCAATTCAAACAATATATATCAACTCACTCTGCTGAACAAGAACATTGTTGTTCTTGTTCTTGTATGTGATTATTTTAAAGTGAAGTATCAACACACAGGCAGCTTGATGCCTGCATTGAGATCTGTGTACTTTCCCCTCTATTTTAATGTTGAACTCCAACATTTGATTTGGTAAATGAAACACTCAAAAGCATACTAGAGATCTTTCTGTCCACTCCTTTTTGTTATATCTGAAGAGAATGTCCAGAAATCAGCAGATATTTCCTTGCGAATATCACTCACCAAACCACTCAAAAATCCATATTTCTCATTCTACGAGGCAAAGCTTGACAGGCTTAGCAACAGTAACCAAGGGGGGCGGGGCTTAGCGAAGAGTCAATTAGATTAATGATTGAAAAAAATGATTTTTTAACAGAGAGACATTAAAATGTAAAAGTATTTAGCAAATATTTCATAGTCTGTAGTTGATAAATCCGCTTGTATTGGACCATTAAACAGGGATTACAGGTAGAGTTGTGTTGTTATGACAGGCCCAGCTCCGTGTAGGTGTGCGTAGGAGCCGCCGTGTTTTCATGACATTTTCCGTCACTTTTAACCTCCGATCTGATCAGAAATGTTTCACAAAGGAGCATCAAACATCTCTTTCTGGTTCCCTCCCCTCGTCCTCTGTAGGCAGATGGATGCTGCTGATCCCTCGCTCCGGAGGTGTGGAGTGACAGATGACGGAGGGATTGATACAGCGGGGGAGACAAGGAGGAGTAGCGGCGGGAAGGGTCAGTGTCGGCGGTAATGGACAGCAGCAGCAGAGGTCAGAAACATCGATCGGGAGGCAAAGAGAAGTGAGTAGATTTCCTCAGTTTGTCGCTCTAATTTTTTATTTTGTCCCTCGCTGCTTCCCATATTCCCTTTATTCTGTCCAAGACTTTGCTCAACACATTTGTGCATAACACTTTCAGTGCTTAATAATTTCGACTGAAGAGGCTTCAAAGGTGTTTTTTTTTTTAGAAAAGTTTTTGGCTAAAGAAGATATGCTGCTGTAGCATTAAGCTAAACCACAGCCACACTCAGCATATTTTCAGTTTATTCAACTTTTGCTCTTTCAGGTTCTGCCTCTGCTTTTGGCTCATTTATCGTCTGTTTTTTAAGGAAAGATTTTAGTTTTCTGAAGCAGCTGCAGATTTGTTTGGGGAACAGTGAAAAGTATGCTGTTAGCTTGTGCGCTAAAGCCTATGACAGAGTGGAATAAAGAAAATGACATCATCTTATGACAACATACTTTCATTTTAACCCTAATTTCATCATCTGTAGTGTCTAAAATAACATCTGTGTTTAGTAAAGATAACATGACAGACAAAAACAAAAAAAGCATCAACAACTTAGTCTAAATACTTGCTAGCTAGCTCAGGCTACTGTTAGTTAATCTTACAGAAGTGCATAAAAAGGCAATACAAACTTCACTAAGAATAAGACTGTTAAAGAATAATATAGACTTAAAATTTGTCAGCTAAGAGACAACTGTTGTAATATAATTTTAATGAAAATTTGCATTTTCCAAGTCTTTCTTCTTAAAGGTGTAGTCAGCGATGTGGGAGAAAACGAGTGGAGAGGTTGTTTATAAACAAATTTAGACCCGCCCCCCGAAAGTTGATGGACATGCATCGTCATGGAAACGACCGTAGAAATTGCGTAGCTGACCAACGTAGCTAGGGTAACCCCGACTCGTCAGACAACTCGACTACAATTATTGAAAACATCACGACAACAGTAAATTTTGGCAGATTAGACAATAAGATAAATGCCTGAGGGCTGTTACTGTTATGTGAAGCACCACAAAGCTAATGTTGCTTACCTATCCAGCAGAAAGACGGCGATATCGGCATCCATTTTCAGGTATTTCAGTTCGCGGAGTTCCCTCCACTGTCGGAAAGCAACACCAATGCTGACCCGGGTCTTCGCTCTTTCATGGTCATAGCCCTTCTTTTTCACTTTTCCCCCTGCTGAACTTTTTCTTTTGGGCTGTTTTTCAGCCATTGCTACTGCACATATTATATCTCTCTCTTACGCTAACTGCACACGCTACGCATCCTACTACTCCCCCTCCCCCCTCTGTCTGATCTGCGCATGAGTATGATCGCCCCCTGGATGTGGGGGGGTGTACTCTGTTTTGGTAACTCGGCCCGAGCCACAGTATTTACCTGCTGAAATTCAGAGACAAGGCTGTGTATTGAAACCAGACTTTTTTTCAACATGCTGTCAGTGGTGACATCTTGTGGATGGAGAGGAGACATACATTGATTTTGACAAATCGTGCATTAGATTAGAAGATTAGAAGATCGCTAACTTCACCTTTAAATCTTTCCTTCTACATCAACAAACCACATCATTCCGGTCCTCCCTGATCAGAGCAGCGTCCTCTTCAGACAGTTGTCTCAGAACTCATTTCTCAACTTCTGACACAACTCCAAACATGCAGAGGTAGATTTAGGAAAAAGGAAAAGTCACACGGCTCTATATAAAACCCAAAAAAGCACAATATTTAGTCTTTTAGTGACAACAAAAATAGGCAAGTCGCTGTGTAATCAACCATCCTTTCAACATTCAAAGATGGACATCACTGCAGCTCCTTCTCTCAAAATTAGGGTGACCATACATCCTTTTTTGCCTTGGCATGTCTTTCCTTTCGGTTGTAAAATGATGCCTGGGGTATTTTATAAAATTACCTAAAATATCTGGGTTTTTGCTGGTTCCAGACGAAGCTGCACACAAAAAGACATGGCTGATCCACTACCATAACTCCTTGATTATCCATGCTATGAAAAAAATTCCAATGGATTCTGAAAGCTGATATACAGAACATTACAGTTTAGGCTGGACTGCCTGAGGGGGGGTACGGGGAGTGAGCTGACTGAGACGGAGAGCATAGAGAGGATTCAACGACAAACATGTGACTCATTTATCAGTGGTTTATTGGTATTTTCTGTGTAAATAATGTAAAGGTATTGTAAATAATGGCATCCGTATCATTATGGAGTGTTTTCTTGCCGTTCTGTTACTGTTTTTTTTTTGCAGAGATTTGCCACATTTTTGCCAAGTTAATCTGTTTTGTTATCATCCTTTCATCATTGTTCGTGTTTTCATAAATAGTTAAATAATGCTAAAATAATAATAATAACAATAAATATAAAACAGGTTGAGTTTTGCTTCAGTCTTCTCAAAAGTGTTGTAAACGTTCATTTAGAATTGTGTATGAGGAGGAACCTGTTGGAAAATTGCATCTCTTTTTTTTCTTTTTTTTAATTTAACACTGTTTTAAGCATTTACAACTTAATAATCACAAATAGTTGCAAGAGTGTTTCATTTTTACCTGAAAGAAGGTGCAGAATAAATTATTCATAGGGCATTTTCTGAAACATTTATTGACAAAAAAGGCAACAAGGACCAGGCGGCCATTTCTACTCATAGTAGCAAAAGCATTAAAGGGAGGGAAAAATGTACCGGACAATTCTTCCATGACATTTTAAAGATTTTATCACTTCAGTTTTAAACATGCTCCTTGACTCCAGGGCTGAGCGGCATGTCCTCACGTGCTTTTCTTTCTGTTTCGATTGCGAGCCCGCTGGTAACAGCATTGACATGGTGTGTGCTCAAGGTCATCTGTTTGCTCAAATGTTCTAAACAGAGCTAACTTATCAGGCTTTACAGTGTAATAAACAGTCTGCCTCCTATCAGCCGAGTTCACAGGAAACCAAACAGCTCTGCGGGCGAGTCATTTAACAACTCGGATGAAGCTGCAATGCATCACAGAGAGCCAGAGAGAAGAGGAGGGGGGCTTAGACAAGAGAGACGACAGAAGAGAGCAAAACAAAGAGAATTTACAGAAAATACTCTGCTGTGTGTAAAAGAGGGTTTTAACTCCAACAGTTGTTATCTCTGTTGCTACGCTGCAGTTTCAGGCGTAAAAATGTCATGAAAGCCGCCTTCATTAGTCACAGAGCGAGTCAGAATGTGTGTCACATCATCTGTTGCTTCTAACTGCTGTGACTGTGAAATATTCCCGTCTGACTTCCTCGAGAGCGAAACTCGGAGACAGCAGGATCGTGCAGCGCGAGCACGAGCACAGATGTCGCCTGCCGTCACTTTGCAGCTCGCCGCGGGGACAAATTGCTGCCGCGCCCGTGTTTGTTTTAGCCACTTCTGCTCGGAGAGATAAAACGGCCGAGGAGGCGTGTCCGCGGGAAATAGGACGGGGGGATTTTCTACTTAACAAACGGAAACACAAAGGCAAACAAAGCTACCTGATTAAGTGTTTGAAGCTTAACATACATGAAGGTTTATGTTCCAGTTCATACGCACAGTCAGCTTTAACGTTGATAAATGGTTATATGCCAACATCTGTGAGGCATCAGAGAGTTTGAGGCTCTTTCTTGTGCCTTAACAGGTCAAATTAAAGTCTGAAAAATGCCTCTGCTGTATGGCATATCTATTGATTCTTCCCTGAATGTTACTGTAACGTCTCGTTGTGTTTATTTGACTATAAAAGTACTGCAGTCTAATTATAGGCTCCAGTTCTCAGCTCATCCTTTCAGTGTTTTATTGACTTTATTTGCACCAAGTTCTCTTTTCCTGCTGTAAAAGTAGCCAAGACAAATAATCAATAAATCCTAGTAGAAAGCTGGAACTGCAGCCTCACTTTAATGAGCCGACGATATAGACACTACAGTAAGATTTATCCAGTCTCACTGGACTGACCTCAGGCCAGTGGAGCAAAGATTCACAAAGAAGTTTTTCTTGGATTCATTTTATTACCTCTGCCAAGGAAGTTATGTTTTTGCCTATTTATTTGTGTGTTAGCAAGATAACACAAAAAACTGCATGACGGATTTTGATGAAATTATCAGGAGACGTTGGTAATGGCCCAAGTTAGAAATTATTCGATTTTGGCAGTGATCCATATAACTGACATAAACGAACAATCATTTTTGATCCATAAATGTCAAACTAATAACGATATCGACATGATTCTGAGTGCTAGGTGTGGGTTTTCAGGGTCAATGAATCATATTATGATGGAAACTTTATCGTGGAGCTATTGCTTATCGATGTAACAGCAATATGTGAGCAACTGTGGTGGAGGTTTGAGCTCTCCAAAAGCTTTCAATAGAGCTTGAAATGTTTTCTTGATTGGAGAGACAATGATTCAAACTCTTATTGTATCCCAAAAACAACATTTTCAATAAAGCTGGAACCTTACAAAGATTTGCAAATCATTTTCAATGTATAAGCCTGTCACATCCCATGTATTGAATGAAACTTGAGAAATTTTCACCATTTATCATTATACTTCTGTCTCTCATTCATCAGACTGTAAGATAGTTTTTCATATGCCGACACTTTACCCAGTTTCATGACCCATTCCTGAAATATTGTAGCCTTGCAGAGCAGGCGAACCTGTCTGATTTATTGTCTGAAATCTTGCTTGTCCATCTTGCCAACCTCCGTTGTCCAACGACTTCACTTAGCTAAATATTTAACGGCTCAATCAGGGAAGAGAGGCGGGAACTGCGGATGTGACGACAACAGGAAGTGACTGTGTGTTTGAAAACAACGGCAGATTCTGAAGCGTTTTTGTCTTATCAGAAACAGACTCAATTTATTCTTTAAAAGAGGAGAAAAGAACGTCACTTGAAGCTTTTCCAATGAGAAATGATGTCTTTGCTCTTCTCCTGACCGGGGATCACTGCTGGGAAACTGAGAAAGAACAACGAAATCCTCCACGGACATGCTAGTTAGCCTGTGGTCGTCATGATTACTCGGTGATACTTGGTGAAATATGCTCTCCTTGGAAGTTTGCTAAGAAAAACTTGATAGGAGTTGTCTTTGACGAGGTTCATGTCACATATAAGTGTTAGACGATATATCTGTAGGGTATGATTTAATGTAAGACGACAATATAAGGTAGTTTAAGCTAACAGCTAAAAACAGCATGAGCTACTATCTCATACGTAGCGGCGTTGTTTGATATGGATTCTGGAGTCTGTGATGAGTGAGACAAGCCGAATGATCGTTCAATCACAAGCTGAACGAAGCTTTTTGAAGGTTCTGCCTCTGAAAACATTTTTAACAGCTCTTTCCCGGGTGGATTAGTGAAATATTTCTGCGGTGGATATAAGAAGCTGTCCATCTGGCGTGTCAGGTTAGAAATAGTGATGGCTTTAGGGTTCCTGCATAAATAAAGTTCAGGAAAGAGTTTTTAGTCCTTCCCCACTATCCCTGAGATATAATTATGAATCCTGGTCCAGAATGCCTGCACCTTTGGACATGACCATAGTGCATGTACTCGATCTCCGACCACCCTGATATATCTCCAACATTCTGGGGTGTCTTTAATCTAAACAACCTGCTGGGGTACCAGTTATATCAGTGGAGAATTTTGAACTATATTCTGTACAAAAACTGTTGCTTCCTTGATTTAAAATGGAATGAAAAGCTAAATTTGCTTCTGTGCATCATTTATACCACTTCCTCAGAGTACTAACAGTGTGTTGTGTTACTCGAGACCTCAGTGGTTTGAAGGTCTTGGTCTTGTCTCGGACTTGAGAGCATTTTTACTCGGTCTTGTATCGTTTTCAAATTGGTTGAACTCTGGATTTTCCATCAAGACTGATCAAGACCAGCCCTGATCTGCTGTTCTCTATCTTCATGAATGTGAATAAGAAGGAACACTGGGTAAAACAACAAAAAGCTTCAATTCATGTGTTATATCCTCCTGTGATGACTGAAACTTTCCTGATGTTGTGACTGAGGGACACCCCTTAACTGTTCAACCTTGTCATGGTTTTTTATACTGCTTTTGATGGTCTTGGCTAGGGATGTAACGGTTACCACTAAAATGGTAAACCGTGGTAAAATTTCCCATGGTAATCACTACTGTGTCCTATAAAAATTACCGATATACCGTGTTTGATCACCACACTGTGTCAGTGACGCACAGTGAGGCTGCTCTTTGCTTGGAAAGGCGAAACTATGGGCATCTGCCCCTCGACGGAGCAGCTGTGTGTTGCAAACAGAGACGCGCATGCACAGCTTGCAATGTTTTGCCTCAGTAGCAAGATCCTCGCTCAGACTCTCACTGGTTTTCCTACTCGAAACGGCTGAAGTCTAAAATCTTTTCAAGTTTGGATTTTACAAGTATTTGGAGGGGAAACTGAGTGACGATACCGGAGTGAATTATAGGCGGTTTATCAGGATTTTCTGGGTAAATAATGTCTAAAGGCTGTAAATAATAGCATTAAGCTGCGTTCACACAGCAAGCGACCCGGCTACCAAAATCGCGTCGCCCCACGTAAAAATCCGTTATGCCCACGTAGCGTCGCACGTCCATAAATACCTCATTTTGGTAACCGCTGCCGTCGGCCGTCGTCCAGTGACGTCACGTCTGCTCGAGTTTCACCGCGATCATATCATATACCATATAACAGCATGTATAAGCGGACATTATTCCAGCTGTATCCTTTTCACTCACTTATCAACCACAAAACACTGCAGCTGATGCCCTGCAGCAGCATTATCTGTGAGTTTACCGCGGTCCGTCAAGGCGGAACTAATGTCCTCACTGAGATTAGTTCCGCCTAGACGGAACTCCTCCGCCCTGTAGTCCGGATGAATAACTGTCTGTTTAGGGTACCGTCACACGTACACACACCTCTGATTGGCAGTTGCTGCACAGCCACACACGACATCGCCTGAATAGATCAACTGTTTTTAACTTTGACATCGCGCGACGAGTGAAGTGATCGTCTTGTACGCGGCTGTCGCATCGCGGGAGGGTTTGCCCCACCCCATTGCGGCTGTACATTGACTATGAATGGAGAGTGATCGCAGAGGTAGTACAAGTAGTGTCCGGTGTGAACACACCTTTAGTATCATTCTGGAGTGAGTTCCTGCTGTTCACTCACCATTTATTTGCCATGTTTCACCATATTTCAACGTAATAAATTGTCTTCTCCTGTCATAGTTTGGGTTTTATGGATTTAATCAATCGTAGTTTTGTAGATATTAAAGGACATGTCGAGGAGATCTGCCATGGAAAGGGGAGACCAGAGGAGAGTCATCAAGGGGGCTAATTGCCTCAGGGACTATCGTTAAACAAAAATAATAAAACAGCCTTGACATGGTCTAATATAACGAGTTTTAACATGGACACAAATACTGCAGGTAAACAAAAATGTGTGAGTGTTTGTAAAATAGGTTAAAATTATTTCTGGCCGTCTCAAAACTTTGAACATGTTCATTTACAATTGTTTATAAAGAGAATCCTGTTTAAAGTACAAATTCGTACAATTTATAACATAATAATGACAAATACTTGCCAGAATTGTTTACTTTTATTTCTATTAAAAAAGTTTAAACAAAGTTACTTACAGGACATTTCCTGGCACAATTATTGACAAAAAAGACAAAAGAACTGTTAAAATTATAATATTAAAGTGGTTAAATGATTTCAAGTGTGCGTTAAAGTACTTTTTTTCAACATTTTAAGCACACTGCAACAATACTGCGATAATAATGATAACCTTGATAATTTTGGTCACAATAACCGTGATATGAAATTTTCATTCCGTTACATCCCTAGTCTTGACTTGTCTCGCTCTTGACTTGTCTCGGTCTTGATCTCGACGCGGTCTGTACTCCCAAAAGTCTTGTTCCTGTCTTGGTTTGGGTGCATTCTGGCCTCACGCAAGTCTGGGTCTTGGATAGCGTGGTCTTGAGCACAACACTAACAAACCGTATGTTCGTCTTACTGCAGTGTTTTTTCAATCAAATTAATCAGATAAATGACTTTTACACATGACTTTACTACATTAGTGTTTCATCTTTTATACATGAGGAGTTGTATTAAGCCCACACACATGAATAATCTGCATTAAGCATCATATTTACACACAATCACACCTATTGAATTTATGTATGCAGCATAATCATTCACACCAGCAGAAATAAATGAGCACAATAAACCAACTCCACATTAAACAGTTCAAGTGTTTACATGCCCACACAGCCCGAAGAATGCAAAGCAGATCTTTTGTTGTTGTGCTGATAGCATAGATGAAAAGAATAAGCACTCGTTGTATTCTTACTGATGTAATCTGAGGCTGAACGCCCACTGAAGTGTCTCAGCTGGAGGCTCGAGTCCGTCTGCCGATATTCTGCTTCTTTATCTCGCGCTCACATATGGACGCACACTTCACTCTTTAATGTTCTTTCCTGAAGAACGTCTCATTGCTTTTTAACCGCCTTCCACGCTACGTCCTGCTGTTTGTCGGAAGCAAAGTCATGACGCTCTCTCCCTCTCTTCCTCCTGGCATCCTTGAGGACGTTTACAAGGTACTAAATCACTGAGCAGTCTGATCCGTAAGGGTAAATACAAAGGACAGACGGTGCTTTTGCACAAACAGCACACACATACAAAAAGATGTGATGGTGTAAACAGCAAAGCTACTGCTGCCTCTTTGTCTCTTTTAGTGTGTTTTAAATGACCCTTGTGTTTGACACTTGTGGTCTGACATTCTTCTTAACTTTTATTAGGGTTGCTGACAGTATTTTTAATTAGTATTGTAAAGGAAAAATGGCCCAGAGGAAGCTGAGGGGGAGGAAATAAAAGAAAAGGAATGGTCAAGGTAAGAGAGGAGAATGAAGTTGCCATTTTGAAGGATAGGAGGGGTGAGGAGGCAATTAAAAAAAGCAGCAAAGGGATGAAGTAGCACTGGTGGAAGCATAAAGAGAACAAACCGGGAATCAAACGAAGAAATGATGGAAGAAGGAAATGAAAAATTAAAATTGCATCAAGGAGCTGACAAGGTCAGTGTTAGTTTTTCTCAACCGATGTTAAGGATACTGAAGTAGAAATCCTCGGACTTATGACCAGCAACTTTATGCCCATGTCACACTGACAGCATTTTGTTCACGTGCATTTGCATTGGCTCGTGAACTGTTTCTCTAAAGCTTGTTGATTTAGCATTCGAGTGTAGTATGATGTGTAACAGTAGTTAAAATGGTACAGCTCAAATATCTGCACCTCAAAAGTGGTAGACACTCAGTCTTTGATTACATTTAGTGAAAATACTGGAAGAAAACAAGATGTTTCGTTTGAACTTTGCAGATAAACCTCCATCTGATGTCATCAATTGTGTATAAGGGTTCATCGACATAGAGGAGCACAGTAACTAGCTAGCTAGCTTACAGCAGGAATTCTTTACTAGAGTGCTTCAATTGTCTTAACAATAGCCTCTTTTACATGACACCATTGTCACAAGAGACAGAAGGTTTTTTCTTTGCGTTTTCAAAAGCGCTTCATACAGAGACACAAGAACAACTGAAATGTTGTTGCATGCATGCTAGGGCAGTCATTGGCGATGTAAGTTTGTTTTGAAACAGCGGAGTTACAACACACATACACTTTCTGGAGAAGACAAATGGCCCTTTTCCGATAGCACGCCTTGGCCCTACTCTACTCCGCCCTACTCGATTTGCAGCGTGTTCCCACTAGCCTGGTACTTCCTAAAACAAGCTAGTTTTAGTACCTACTCCACTCTGGTTCCAAGCGAGCAGAGTCAATACTAAAAGATGACGTCACTGACCAAGAGATAGAGAACAGCAGATCAGTGCTGGTCTTGATCTGTCTCCACAGAAAATCCAGAGTTCAGCCAGTGCGAGAACGAGACAAGACCGAGTAACGATGCTCTCGAGTCCGAGACAAGACCAAGGCCTTCAAAGGAAGTGGCTTTTCTTTCCATTTTAAATCAAGGAAGCAACAGTTTTTGGACAGAAACTGTTGCTGAATGATCAGTGACCCGGATCACCGTCTGGATCCGCCATAACAAAAAATGTGATTTTCGTGAATAACTACTGAACTAAAATAGATATCATTATGAATCCAGTTGTTCACTTTTTCTTACGTTTGTTGGAGAGCATGCAAGCATTCCAAAAATTGGGTACTCAGGGCTGAAGAGGTTAAAGGCAATTTTAGAATAATTCATGAAAATGTGGAAAACTGCGTTATCATGCAATGTCACTAAATCCTTGACAAACTAGGAAGCACTTATGGCCTTTTTCCACAAGCACGCCTTGGCCCTACTCTACTCGGCCCTACTCGATTTGCAGCGTGTTTCCACTAGCCCAGTACCTCCTAAAACAAGCTAGTTTTAGTACCTACTCCGCTCTGGTTCCAAGCGAGCTGAGTTGATACTAAAAGATGACGTCACCGACTGCCAGCTACTGATTGGTCAGACAATGTCGTCATCGATGAGTCATGAGCGCGACAGCCTAGCATGCTAGCGGTAGGTACCATTAGCTTACCCTCATACGTCTTTTCTTTTCAGCTCGATTGCTCTCGTCCTCGGCTTCATTCTGTTGTATAGCTTCCAAAACTCTCCTGTGCTTCTCAAAGGGTATTTCTTCTTGCCACCTGCAGCCTTCTTCTGCTTTCCTTTTTTACTCGGTTTAAGACAAAAAGCCACAGATTGTTGTGTCGTGTTCAAAATGAGGTCATCGCAGTGCCGCTCAGCCATTTACAGTGACACTGCACCCCGTTGGGCAGGCAACTGGGGCTAATGGAAAAGCAGCACAAGGCGAGTAGAGTAGAGCTCGGTAGAGTCGAGTCGAGTAGAGTAGGGCTAATGGAAAAGGGCCAAAAGTCTTCATAAACAACAATGGTGAGTGGATGCACAAAGATGCAGGAGTTTCTTGTCTGGACAACAAGTCTATTTGGATATTTTTGTCAGGATAACAAACTGAGCACAGTTAGCAGCACACATGTTGCTCAGTAGACAACCAAAGCTGTTGTTGTTGTTCCTAGGTGTGTCCTCATCTTGTGGCCTTAGAGCAGGGGTGGGCAAGTGGTGGCCCAGGGGCCAAATGCGGCCCTACACATCACTAATTGTGGCCTGCCATTCATTCCCAAAAACCAGAAGCTGTAAGTATGAAGAAAACTCAGATATTCAATAGAAATAATTCTATATAATCTTATGTAAAATATTTACAACCTTACTTTGCTCTAATAGTGTCTAAATCTCTTTCATGAAGCCGTTAACATTATATCAAGTATTACTCAATACTATATTTAAAATGGCAGCATCTTTTTATTGATTTGAAAATGTTGTAATATATGAATATTGGTATGCCAATTTTATGACAAATTTATATTCTCATATGTTATTTGTCCAACATCCTTTTTCATCATCGAGATTTTTGTGAAAATTTGTAACAATGTGGCCCTCAGGCTGGGAAAAATGTTTTTATGTGGACCTCTTGGTAAATAAAGTTGCCCACCCCTGCCTCAGGGTGTCTCTTTGCTGTCACAGCTCAATCACTGCACAAATATCACTCTAATAATGAGCCATTATTGAAGGTTTAGGAAAGACCCCAGTAATTCTCCCAAAAAAGAACCTCTTGCATAACTATCCTTGGAAACCTTCAGAATGAAGGCCCTGACTTGATAGCATGCTCATCGAAAGAAGGCAAGCCTGCACTGCAGCTATCATGCAAATGTAAAATATCCAGTCTGAAACAGGCATTAGACTAAGATTTGATTGATATTTTAAACATGCATCCACATTTTTCATCAATGCGCCTGGTTGTAGCAGGCCATGCAAACTCAGGCCAGGTACCCCAAGGCGGTTGCCAGTAGAGCTGGGTATTTCCAGCAACCTCAAGATCCGATACATATCCCCATTCTGAAGTCGCAATACTGTATGATATGTATCCCAATGTACAACATTTGTGAATATTGGCTATGCTTTTAACAGAATTCCAGACAAGTTTTGTTTTTATTTCAAGAAGAAAAAGAACAAAGATGAGTTTTAAATGATTCTGTAACTTCAGAAACTTAATTTGGGTCCTCAAAGTTGGTAGACTGAAGTTCAGATTTGGAGCATGTGCTTCATCATCCTCTACTTTGATGAAGCACATTGTCAACATCAGCCAAACATTAGCCAAAGTGTATTGACAACAACTGTGAAAAAACACACATTTTGATTTTGTAGAATCCATATCATTTTCCCCTAGAAATGCACAACAATATTTTTGCCAAATCAACATTTTGCGCACAGGCCTAGTTGCCACTGTTGCCCAGTGTTACAGAACTCATTTGGAACCTGGGGCTGTCATTTTCCATAGTACCAAATCCAGATTGAGCAGATCCCATGCAATTAAGGCGGGTCAACCCAGACAGGAAGTAAAATACAGAGATTCCTAAAGCATTAGGCAAACTTCAAAATAAAACACCATCTATATACTACCATGTGTATGTCACAGTCCATCAAAAAGGCAGCAAAATCAACCTTGAAAGGGCAAAGAACCTAACAGTTCTTCTTATTTCCATTTGTGAATTTGGTAATCCAGATGATCCGGATTAGGCATGTACCAGTAGACTGAGCAAAACTATGATCCAGATGTTTTGTAACTCAAATACTTTTAGAGGGGATTTCCAAATGGGATAAAAGTACAATTAAACCCTCCGCTACTAATGGAGGAAGGCCAATATGATGATATGGTCTTTGAAAATGTCAAAGACCAAGTGGTATGTTGTACTCTTGTGTCTAAAGCTGTCCACGCTGGTTAGATTTTTCAACACTTCTTTTATAATTATCTGTCACTGAGGTCATGGCTATCCACTTTTCTAAATTTCCTTCTGATTGTTTTTCTCCACAGACAAACCTTTGCCCCATCTCTTACCTGAAAGAAGAAAAGCACCTTGAAAGGACACATAAACCACCAACCTCAGCAGCCAATGAAGACATCAAAAAGTCTGATTTGGTCCTATAGTCGAACAAGAATGGATATGTTGGCGTGTGAAGCCAGTAAAGGACCTGATTTTAACTTTGAAATGACAGTTGGACTCTTATTTTCTTTAACAGGTACATGTGACTGAAATCTTTATCAGGAGACTTTGGCTTTACGAACACTTGGAGAAGTTGTCACCAATGACCCATTGGCAAGAAATGGGAGATTTGAACTTCAGGGAACTATTTGAACTCGTGTGCAGCTAGCAAGACTTTACTGGAACATAAAGACTAAAATTGGAGCTACTTCCTCCCATTCCCCTCTTTCCTCTCAGTCCCCATACCCAAAGTTGCCTCTTCCCTGTTTTCCCCCTTACCCCAATCCTGCTGTGGATCCACTGGTGTTCCTTCGGTATTACAGTTCAGTTTGAAAGGAAGCCTCCAAAACCGTTCAAAGTGGTCTTGATCAATGCAAAAGGCATCAGTATCTCCAACCTCTTCTTCCCTCTGCTGGTGAAGAAGGATAGTGATACCTCCATCTTTGATTCCCTTACAGCTAAGGCTCTCTGTTTGGGATGGGTGGCCCAGGGCGGGCTCTACTTGGTGGGTTCAGCACCACCACCTCCTCCATGGAAGTTGGAAGTCGAATGGCCTGGCCAAGCAACAACCCCCTTGACCTCAACCAGAATCTGTCATGGGGACTCGGGCTTGGAGGCAGCGGTGGAGGAGCGGCAGCTATGAGTGGAGGCGTAGACAATTTCACCCAGGAGTCCGTCAGCCGGACGGTGATTAAAGAGAAGAACTGGCCGGCGCTGCTCATCCTCGTCATCATAGCGCTGACGATTGGCGGAAACATCCTGGTGATCCTGGCTGTGTCGCTGGAGAAGAAGCTACAAAATGCCACCAACTTCTTCCTGAGGTCACTGGCTGTGGCAGACATGTTGGTAGGCATCCTGGTCATGCCGATCTCCCTCATCAACATCCTCTACGGTGAGTGTTCACACATCCACTTGAGTCAACAGCTGACTTTTCAATGGTCCAAATAGGAGCAGTGTGAAAGCTGCTTCCAGTTTACTCAACAAGTTTACTCACTGAATCAACAATTTGAACAACTGACCTTAGGGTAGCTTCTGTTTTCCCTTTTATTGCCACAAAATGAATATGACTGGTTACACGACACACCCAAAACACCAAATCAGCACTGTAATATTTGAAAGGTGCTACAAAAACAATTAACTTTTTGAAGTTTTTTAAACTTCTGGTGAACCTTGCCCAAATGAAACCAACTTTATGTAGTTTTTCCACCTTAGAATAATATTTCTAGAGTCATTGTGATGGTACATCACCCTACAACAGGTTGAATGACACCTCTGTCATGGTCTGAGGGGGTCTGTATTGCCTTCACTCGCACTATGTAACCTCGATGTGAATGGTACAAACACTTCCACACTAAAAAACTACACATTTTTACTGCTTTGACTGCTTTATGGCGTACGTCACTTCCCCCTCCTCCCTGATTTGTTTAAAAGACGGAAGTCCAGGCAAAAGCGAAATGTAAATTCTTATAATGGCGGAAGCAACGAAACACCTGAAGAAGAGAAAAGTTTTATCAGAGGAGACGAATAAAAGAAAGCTGGAGAGTAACAAGCTAAACGCCCGGACAGGAATGAACATTGAGGGCTGTCCGACTGATGTCAGTGTCGCCTTGTTATTGTTGGACTTTTAAGTACATCATGATGTATTCGAACAGAAACATGATCAAACTGTACCTTATTAGTCTTCATGGTTTATTTGTCTCTTGCATCGTCCTGTTGGCTCTCTTTTCCTCCCTCTGTATGTCGACAAACGCACGTTGGTGTGAGACCCTCTGTTTTAAGACAGTGCAGTTACGCTCAAAGATCATAGAGGCTACAAGAGTGCAGAAAGCTGGAATCATACATTGTGTGGCTTCAAATGCATGTTTTGACATATTTATAGATATTCACCATAACTGCCCACCTTTTCTGGTCGTGCCACTGCTTTTCTGCCTCTGTTTAAACTATTTATCTAAGATTTGAGCTGTTTATAGGACTCAATTTATTCAATTTTAATAGAATTGACTGACGGACATGCTGGCCATGTTGTCTGATTTATTGTTTTGGCATCGTCGATGCCTGTATCCTTTTTCAAAGACTGGATTCTATTTTTATAAGGAGCTTTTCACAGATGGAAGTACACAGCCATTTGCTGAATCGTAAAAAATATTGCCAAACAGAGTGACTCCCTGGAGGAAAATAAAGCACTTGGGAAATTTTCATCCAATCGTACATTTGAACCAAAATTGTTGTGGCTGTCGATTTACATAAAAGTCACAAAAACTATGTTGAAGAACTGAACCCAACAGCAGGTTCCCCTATCTGTAGTCTGAGATTAGATTAGGTTAGATTAAATTAAATTAGATACTGCTGAACTTTATTAATCCCTTTGAGACAATCCCTCAGGGAAATTAGAATTCCAGGAGCAGTTTGAAAAATAAATAGATTAAACAAAAAAAGAAAAATTGAATAAATGTAAATTAAATAGATACAAATAAAATTGAAAGTTCCAAAATAGCTATTTATTTAAAATTTGTTATATATATATATATATATATATATATATATATATATATATATATATATATATATATATATATATATATATATATATATATATATATATACATATATATACGTATATAGATAGATAGATAGATAGATAGATAGATAGATAGATAGATATATATATATATATATATATATATATATATATATATATATATATATATATATATATATATATATATATATATATATATATAAGCTTTTCTAAAAAAAATAAAAAAAAGCTCATTCTTTAAAAAGGCAGTGGAGGCCAGGAGCCCTTTTATCCCTTTAATTTAAATTTATTTAAATTTATTTATTTGATTAAGACAGTGCACATCAATCAGTAATTTCATAATACACGTTATTGTAAATATGACGGAATTAGCACAACAGCTAAATTTTATCCATTGTCCTAAGGCAGGTGATCACATAGACAGAAAAAAAAACAAATTACAATAGCAACACCTTCCACAAGACCGTAAACACTCAGTTATAACTTCACTGACTATTGTCAGGTATCTCATTCAGCCCAACTTCAAAAATATTGGAATATCCCTTTAAAGATTCTATGAGGAGTTTCTAAGTAATTACAAAAAGTCTCACTTTGAGACTTTGAGCCTGATCAAAATACACACTTTAAGATGAGTTTTATAGCATTAAAATAAGTTATCTATAAATGCTATTTCTAAGCTAAGTGGTCAGGTTGGACAGCCGGCTACAAAACTACGATACTAAGTTTTCCAAAAATTGTTTGTTGTGACACATCAAAACCTACCACTACGTAACTAGAAAGAGATACATTACCTTGTCGCTTTGCATCCTGTAAGTTGTTGAAAAAAGAAGTTGTAAAGCAATGCGAGTTGACAATCAAAGATTGATGCCCCCAGTGTGAACAGTTATTTAACTCCTGTAATAATCCATTTATTTGCACTTCTGACTGGGGTGTGTCGCTCTAGATCAGCTGTGTACATAGTATTGTTAGACTTATATTTACAAAAATGCTGCCATAGTGATAATCACATTCTTCATACAACGCAGGGCGTGCTAACAACAGCTAACAATAGCCTGGTAGATCGGCATGTTTTTTTCCGACTTCAACTGGAACGCCGATAAGTCGGAGATGATGTCACTACCAGTTCCGAGGTTACTGGAACGCAGCATTACGACAGTCGCCACACGTGCTCATGGGTAGCAGAGTCTTTATGTCATCGGTAATAGATCTCCTTATAGCACCTTTGTGGGTTTGAAAATTATGGTTTTAAATTTACATCACTTTTGACAATGTTTTGAATGTTAGCACTGTCAGTTTATGGTAAAAACAAGTGGTGTTTGTAAGTCTGTTAAGTCTAAGAAAATGTAGAAAAAATCCACACCGACAACGATTCTGTCTGTTTTGAGGCAGATGTACTTTGGTTTGCAGCTTAAAACCATGAATGCACTCGCTCAAACTGATCTAATTGGCTATCAGGACAATCTAATCAGAATAAGTAAACTGCGGCTCCAGGCAATGTTTTTTTTTGTATTTTGTTCCATACAGCCTCCTTATTCCAACAGAGACCACAGACAAATGCGTCTAAATCTCACCCAACACAAATACTCCTCACTGTAGATGTCTGCCCCTGATCTCGAGCAGCCACCCACTCCCCAGCTGTTGACAGCACACCATGACATGCGCCCTGTCATTATTTCAAAACACTTTTCAGAGCTATCATTGAAATAATTATTGCTCCCGGGACATTACACTCTGTTATACCGCTACTGATCCAAGAGTCGGAGCATGCCAGGCTGATAATTGCAATATCATCGCAGCTATCAACTGCTGTTCTTGCTTACAAAAGCCCTGCCAGGACTCCACATGAACACCCACGTTTGCTTAATAGGATGTCTGGTTGTTATATGGTGGGCTGTGTATTGAATTTCTGCTTCAATATTGAATATAAACATTGGATTAAAGAGAGAATGTCGTCCTATAAAATACAAACCATGTCTCCACCACAAAGGAATAGACACATTAAAGTGAGTACCCTTAAATGTTTACATTACAGAAACAGTCATCGTAGGAGACTTTTAAGTGGACCATTTCAGGGTTGGTTATACAGTCCCGTGTTTAGTGTCTTAGTTTCAAGGTATGTAAAGACATTTAAAGTCATGTATGAGATCAATTTGTGCTATTAATTTTAGGAAAGCATATATATACTCTTAGGAAATTTACTCACCAGCAACTACTTGCGTGGCAACAACTGCATTGAGGCATGTACAGTCCTGCTCAGTATTATTGGCACCCCTTCATTATTTTCATTGCTGTAACAATATCTTCAGAAATACATTGAAATGTACCAAATTTATGTCATCAGGATCTTTTAATTGAAGGTCCAAAATACTTGAACAAAAAAAAACATTTTTACATGTTACGTGATTTCAAAGAGGGAACTGAAAAAAACGCATGTGCAGCAATAATGGCACCCATCTTCAGTATTTTGTTGCACACCCTTTGGCACTGATGACAGCCTCCAAATGTTTCTTGTGGCCATCTATAAGCTTCTTGCAATTCTCAGCTGGTATTCTCTCCCACTTCTTCCTATGCAAATTGTTCAAGCTCTTGAACATTTGCAGGTTTCTTTTCCCCAATGGCAGACTTCAGCCATACTAAAGATTTTCAATTGGATTGAGATCAGGACTCATTGCTGGCCATTTTAAAACAGTCCATTTTTTTCCTTTTCATCCATTCCTGTGTGCTTTTGGATGTGTGCTTTGGGTATTTGTCTTGCTGGAGGGCCCACAATCTTCGACTCAAACCAAGTGTTCTTACACTGAGTAGGACATTTCGCTCTAAAATTTCTTGATAATTCTCTGATTTCATGATTCCTGTGATACGATCAAGGCCTCCAGTACCCGATGCAGCAAAGCAGCCCCAAACCATTATGGAACCTCCACCATGCTTAATTGTTGGTTGGGTGTTCTTTTCCTTGTAGGCTTTCAAGTGGTTGCAATTAAAACTGCCAATTCTAAATATGACTGCATGATTATAGTAGCTAATGAAGTATAATTTACAAACCTTAATATGTGAACATTACTTCTGCCAAGTTTGAGTCTGATAAAGTGATACACAGCAAAGTTAGAGAGGTTTTTAAAGAAACTGTCCTGTCACATTGTGTACTTCAACTTCGTGGGTGCCAATGATGATGAGTAGGACTGTAGATTTGGTCAAGAAAAGCATGAGAATGAAGAAGAAATGTGATTGGAGTGACTTTGGTCATGGCATTGTTGTCAGTTTCAGATAAGCCATTTTAAGTATTTGTATTGTTTTTTTCATACAGTCAACTCTGGGCTTTACAGATCATGGTCCAGAACAGAGAAAGTATCTCAGTTCTCTGGGATAAAAAGGCTTAGTCAACAATGATAGAAAGACAAAAGTAACTCAAAGAACCGCTTCTTACAAGCAGAGGTATTCAGGAGACCACGTAGGAGATCCCTTAAAAGCCAGCTATGTCAAACTAGACGAACCATCTCTGAACAGAGGAACTGGTTTAATATTATCACACACCTACAATGAGGTTCTTGACTCTTTGCAGTCACAAATTAATAACACAAGCATTTGGCATCATGTGACAACAAAGACCCAGAAGGACCATAGCAGTGATAGTGATAGTTATACAACCACCAAGCAACTTAAAGGGACAGTTCAGTATTTTTGAAGTGAGGTTGTATGAGCTCCATATGGTCACTAAGGACATTAGATACTGTAGAAAGTTCTCTCCTCTCCACCAGAAAGCCACAGCCTGTGACCATCGGTGACAAAGAAAAAGACGCTAATAGAAAAGTACCGTACAGGAGTTAAAGGCTATTTTCTCCGCCTACAAGAGCTCAAATCAAAAAGTAATACCACAGTTTAAGAGTACACTACATAGACAATTTTTGAAGTGCATTAATCTTTCGGAAATATAAAGTTTATCCGGACCTAAGCCGACTCACGCCGTGTGTCCCTCCGCTAAATCACTCCGCCGTAGTTAACTAGCTGCTTTTAATGGCTGTTTTAGACTAATTAAAAGCACATTATAAGACAAATATTGCTGAGATGGTTTTTTGTGATGCTTCCCATGATTCAGAAACAGATGTTCATCATGGAGAACTCAGCTTTCACCGTATTCCTCTGCATAACGAGGGCATTGGGTTACACAGTATAGTGAATGCATCTCTGTTACCTGTTAGCTGACAGATTGTTATGATCAACAAATAGCCTCCTCTACTCTGCTTATTTGTCTCTGACATATCATTATTACTTACTTTGAGCAGAAACTGTCATTAGGTCCTTCAGGTCTGGGACGTTTTTCCAGTTTATCTTCGGGAGGTGAAAGTATGTCCACAAAACTTCGGGAAAGGAAAGTCCGTTTGCAAGTAATACTACCGTCCATATCACATATTCCCAGGTCAAACATTGGCCCCACTGTTTATTTACGTCTCTATCTTGATGTCCAGGCTCCATATGTTTCCTCTATATTCCTCTTTAGCGACTCGTCCTCTGTAAAGTCCGGTTCAGGTATCCTCTTGACTCCAAACTGAATGGGACTTCATCTGCACTGTCATAATAATCTCTTTTTTAATTTCCTGCATTGTCTCTTCCTCACGCCGCTGACAGTCAAAAGAGAAGAGTTATGATACTTGATAAAAGTTATACGAAGCATCAGCAGCCGTTAGCGTGCTAATGTTTTGGTCAGCTGAGAGGGGAAGTCCCCAGGGGACTGATTTAGCGGAGGGACACTCCACCCCCCCTCTCAGCTGATCAAAACATTAGCACGCTAACGGCTGCTGATGCTTCGTATAAGATTAATGCACTTCAAAAATTGTCTATGTAGTGTACTCTTAAACTGTGGTATTACTTTTTGATTTGAGTTCTTGTAGGCGGAGAAAATAGCCTTTAACTCCGGTACGGTACTTTTCTATTAGCGTCTTTTCTTCGTCACCGATGGTCACAGGCTGTGGCTTTCTGGTGGAGAGGAGAGAACTTTCTACAGTATCTACTGTCCTTAGTGACCATATGGAGCTCATACAACCCCACTTCAAAAATACTGAACTGTCCCTTTAAGTTATACCTGATAGTGAAATTTTCCTGACAGTAACAATTGTTTGCAGTTCAGTAGGGGTATGATGTTTAGTGTTGTGACACTTATGCAAGATTATGGAAGAATAAGGGAGGAAGGGTGTTCAAGAAGCACTGTTATTCTGAGCATGTAGCTTATGCCCCAGTCACAGACCCATGTTTTTCATGGCAATCGTGTATGACTGTACACGATTGGCAAGATTGGTTTTTATCGGCATAATACATGAAGAAATTACTGTCTCCCTTGGACAGTAAAGCTTCTACAGCACTTCAGGTGTGTTCATTAATACAGCGATATGGCCAGGATTCCATAAATTTCCATTCAACTGGCTCGACATCAGCCCCGTTCGAGCCCAGTTTGCGTCACATAAGCCCCTATTGAGCCTAGTCGCTTGCATGGCCTTGAACGGGACACATTCGGGGCATGAAACAGATATGTCCTTGTCAATCGTCCTCAAAAAACTTTCAGAATTGAACAACGATTAGCCTAATTTAGCCATGTACATGCCACACTACTACCGTTTGCCTTAGGACTGCTACACTGAGGGCGGAGATTCTCCACGACAGTTTCGAACAGTTCATAACAGTCGGAACCCTTCCCCATTCCCTGATGTTCGTCCATGACTACACAACGCTGATCCAGATCAAGAAGCACATGCACCACGACCAAAGCATGTTTCATCAAGATTATGCCAATCGTGCACAATCCCCTTGAGAAACGGGAATGTGTGACTGGGGCTTTAATAGTTTTACTGAACATCACATTTAGGAGTACCTTGTCAAAACAGAATGGCCAATGTTCCAGACCTTCGGAGAGAATCTTCTCAAAGCATTGAATTTTTGGTAGATAAATGAACTTAAGAATTTTCGTCTGTCTTTAGGCAGATCCATCTCACAACGCTTAAAGGTGAAACGGTTATTTCTGGTAAAAGAATGACCAGGATTCTTTTTTCAGAGAATCATAGCAGCAAGTGTTGTTGTGTTCTTAATCACTCTCAAATTTGCCTTGAGAGGTTCTGTCTTTTTTAATCACTTCCTGTTACATGTCACCCAGATGGATCGGAAAATGTCCCATGGATATGTCAAACAGTCTGTTAGGGGTAGCAGGTTAAAATATACAACTAAGGAGCTAAATTTAGATCCTGATTCCTGTTGAAATGCCCAGAGTTTCCTCAAAGTCACCTGTAAAAGGACCTATAAGTAGTTTTGGCAAAGTGTTTTAAGACTGGGATCAGAGTTATAGAGTATTGGAATTCTGTTGGGAAGAGCCCGGAGCTTTTGTTCTCAAGTTTGCAGGCAGTAACTCTCCCGAACAGTCCTCTGACAGCAGAGAAGGGCAAATATTAACACCTTGACATGACAGTAATATGACAGGACAACAAATTTGCTAAGTAGGTGTTTGGGTTTGGTCGCCGTTGAACGGTTTGTCATTTGATTTCTGTTAGCGTGATGAGTCTTCAGCTCTTATCAGCCAATGTCACATTTCACCATTCAGTGTCAGTCTGGGAAAAACATTCTGATTAACTGGGTGCAAACAAGGACAGCTATGAGACAAACAGTTCAGTCTGAGAGGACAGTTTGTTCCATTTTAACGCCGACGGCACAGACAAGTGGGAAAAGTCCTGACAGGTCAAAAATATGTTCAAATTGTGGAGTTTTGTGCTGATAGTTATTCTTAAAGCAGGTTTATTGCAGACCTTGGTCTTCCTTTTGTTAGCATGCTGGTTTTCAAACATATCAAATGGTCCGAGTCAAAATGTCAAAGTCAATGCTGTTTGTCAGTCAGTGTTTACTGATAGGTCTAACGGAGCATTGACAGATATCAGGAACAATAGAAAAGGTCAGAGGGCTCATGTGTGGATCAATAAATGTCCAAGAAACCACAAAGAACCAAGCCATCACAATCCTGGTGTACAGGATCACAGGAATACTTTTTTTTTCTTCCCCTTGTCTGCATTATCTTTTTAGCTGAGTACTGTGTCTGGTGGCAGCATTAGAAAGACCAATGCATTTTTTTCTAGCAGTGAGAGATATGTGAATATGATTCACTACTACAGTGACCATCACCAGCCCCCCCTGTAGGCTGCTCCATCAAATCAAACTTTATTGAACCCCTGATATGAGCTTAAGGGGAGGGCCGTGCCACACCACAGTGCAAAAGAAGGGGAAACAGTGACAGACAGGCCGAGACAAGACAACAGGGAGGAGGACAAACAGGTAGTGTAAATATCATAGGAATACTTGAGGACAACAATATATGGAGGGTAACAGGAAGTAGATAAACTGTGAAGCCAAGAAAGAGAACAGTCAGCTGTACAAGTTAGAGGAGTAGATTAAGATTTCCATGGTAACAGAGACTTCACCTATCAAAGATATTGCTAGTTGCTAGTAGTGAATAACTCTTTTCAGAAAAGTGTGTTTTCTTAAAGATGCTATGAGGAGTTTCTAAGTAATTACAAAAAAGTCTCACTTTTAGATATTTGCCTGATGGAAATACACACTTTAAGATGAGTTTTATAGCATCAAAATAGGTTATCTATAAATGCCATTCCTTAGCTTCGCGGTCGGGTAGGACAGGGCTGGACTGGCCTGGATACTCAACTTTAGGAACAAGACAATTAAAACTAGAGCAAATTTATATTATTCTGAAACATCTTAGAGCACCGGGCTGTAAGTAGCAATATATAGCCGGCTAAAAAACTACGATACTGAGTTTTCCAAAAATTGCTTGTTGTCACACATCAAAAACTACAGCTATGTAAACAGAAAGAGATACATTACCTCGTCGCTTTGCATCCTGTAAGTTGTTGAAAAAAGAAGTTGTAAAGCAATGCAGAGTTCTGAGGAAGGTCCGAGCTGCAAACACACGCTTTGGCTTGGGTCATGTCTTTACGACAGTCGCCGTGCTTGCTTTTGGGTAGCTGAGTCTTTATGTCGTTGGAAATAGATTCTCCTCATAGCACCTTTAAAATGGGTTGTATTAAGCTACTTATTAAAAAGTGTAATGAACATAAATCGTTCATTAAACCATCTATCCGTCCACAATTCATCCACCATGTTATCCATACATTCACTTATCAGTTTAGTCATCCATCCATCTATTTTTCTATCATCCAGCCTTCTATCCATTCAACAAACTTTATATCCAACACTTCATCTATCTATCTACTTTAACCCATCCTTTTAGCCATCCATCTTCATTTATTACATTTATTCCGATTCCTTCCCATTTAATTCCATAATTCAATCGATCTTTCCATCCATCCATCAACCCATCCACTCTTTTATCTATATCAACCCTTCATCCATTTATTTATCCTTCAGTCCATCCACCCTTTAATGATCCCATAAGTCTTCTTGTCAGTCATTTTTCTTTCATGCATCCATTTATCATTTCATTAATTCACCCATCCTTTTCATTATTTAAATATCATTTTATGGTGAATGTAACTTCATCGTTACATTCATCTACGTTTCATCTTTTTGTCTTCCAATCCATTAGCCATCCATCCATCAATCATGTCATTAATCAACCCATCCTTCCTGATACCCCATATTTATTTACTGAGCCAGTCATCCATTCAACCATCGTTCTACCCAACATTAAACCATCCATTTGTCCAACAATCCCTCTACCCATCCTTCCATCCATCCATCCATCCCTTCCTCCCCAACCTGTACATTCATCTTTTCACATAGTCATATTTCTGCCTTGTTCATCCATGAGAACATTCAACTTATTCATCCCTCCTTCCGTCATTCAAAACATTCATTTTACTCACTTTTCTTTTACATCATTTTACCATGCATCCCTTCATCAGTCATCCATCCAATCATTCATCCATTAATCAGTTAATCAACCAACCCATCCATCCTTTAATCCATATATTTATTAATCAATCCAGTTATTCATACAACTATCTATTTTTCAATCAAGTTCAATCTTTTTTCCATTAATCCATTTGCTTCTTCATTAATACGCCCATCCAATCAGCCATTTTTTTCCTAATTAACTTTTTCATCCTTTTTTCCATCTCTCAGAATTTACATCAATCCATTGATTATTTATCCAATGCCCAGTCTATCCACACATTTAATATTCATCCTTCCATCATTTCATCCATATATCTACACACTGATCAATACATCTTTCTGTTTATTCACCTGTTCCCCCGTTATTCATTGACCGATCCATGAATGTGTTAACTTATTCTTAAAAACATAAAACAAACCCATCCCATACTTAAGTAGTTTTATTCATGTAGATGTCCACATTTAATATAATTTTATTTATATGGCACCTTTAGAAACAGATGTTTACAAAGTGCTTAAACAGACAGAATCCCGTATTCTAGGGACAATAAAATCAAGAGTCAGGTCAAACAGAGACCACAAGAGTCAGAGGGAAAAGCAGAGAGGGTCATGTTAGCAAAAGCAACGAAAGGAAGGAAAACAGTGAAGTGGTGAGCTGGAAACAGCTGAAGTAATTTACAACACATACAGAAGAAGAAGAATGATGAAGAGGGCATTTCGTTTTCCATGCAATTACAGGAGGACAAGACAATAAACAGATCATAGATTTATAGACAGATTTATTTTTCCGACAGTTGATAGTTGACGACATCACATCAGGAAGAGGGAGAAGAAAAGGGCAGATGGGGACAGGTAGAAGAGAAAAATATATGAAAACATAAAATAAAATAATACCAATAATAAAAAGGGAGTATATTAAAACAAGAAAAGATGGTAAAAACAGAACTAAAACAGGAGATCTTAGAAACAGTAAAGGGGCAATTGTAAAATAACTAACTATGTAGTTGCTAACATGGACTATAAGTATGTGAGCAATAAAAGGATCATGAAAAGCAAGTCTAAAAAAGTGTGTTTTAAGATGTGATTTAAAAGATGTCACTCATTCAGTTCGCCTTATCTCCTTGTTCCAAAGTCGAGGAGCTCTGACGGAAAATGCTCGATCACCTCTGGTCTCCAACTTCGACTTTGGAACAGCCAATTGGCTCGAGGATCTGAGGCTGCGAGCTGGCCCATAAGGCGTGTATAATTCAGAAATGTAAGTTGGAGCCAGACTTATGAGGGCTTTAAAAGTGATCAGTAAAATCTTAAAATCAATTTGAAAATAGACAGGATGCCAGTGGAGAGAAGCGAGGACAGGGGTGATGTGATGCCGTCTGTTAAAGCCATTTATATGGAAGGAGTTCATAAATTTAATCTTTACCGTCTGTCAGTCCTCCACCATTTGGTCCTGCAGCTGTTGTTTCCTCAGAAAAACTTTCCTCAAACTTGACGTAGTATATTTTCTCTGCTCCGAGGCTGACATCCTGCAGGAATACTAAACAGGACAGCCAGGGCCAGGGATGATTGCTGCTTAATGGGTTGTGTGCGGTCAATGGACACACTCGCCTGCTCTCTCTGTATCCATGTTTCAGCTCAAACTGCTGCTGATTGCTTCTTCCATAATCAATGTTTCACACAAAAGAGGAAAATGGACTGGCCTTTAGTTTTTTCGTTGTCTGTTTCATACACATATGACCATGAAAATCTTCCCATATGATAAGGTTACATCTGAATATGTAGAGCCTTGTTTGTCCTTCGACTGAAGCAGGTCACAAGATGTTCCCACACAGTGTAAGTTGACAACAAATCATTTAGGAAGCAGCGATTATAATAATGATAATGATGATTACAATGGCGATGGCAATCATGATAAAAAATGATGTTGATTGTAATCAAGCAACTTCTTTTGGTGACGCACACAGTCTGCTCACACACATTCTTTAATTGACTATGAGAATAATGATTCAATATAATTGATGGAGTCTGGGCTTTCAAAATAAAAGCAAACACACACATGCACTCACACACAGAGGCTGGCTCTTACTAATGCCCCAGCATGCAAACAAATATGAGATTAAAAGGTCTTTGGGCAGGAATAATAGTCCTAATGATGTTGATAAAGCCGTGCAGTTCAATAAATCTTCACAAATGTCCCAATGTCAGCTGATCTCAGCAGGGTTAAAACACAACGCTAGCTCATTTATATGACCTAATTATGCCTAAAAGCATTGGAATGGATGTAATGAGAGGCAGAGGGTCCTAGAGAGGAAATATGATTTAGCAGTCACCATGGTGGCCATTTTTCTCTGACATTAATTAATGAAGGGACCTCAGGATGTACCATTTTTCAAGGTAAAACATGAAGAAACCATTAGAATGGATGGATGGACGATGGTGGGGACTGAGAAAAAGACCTTTAAAGATAAATTAAATGCAAAAGATAAATGATGGATGGAGGATGGATAATTAAAACTGCTCAATAAATCTGTTGGAACTAACTGGGTGCAGTGATCAAAGATAGATGGTTGGATGGATGGATTGATAGATGGATAAAGGAGATATTACTAAGGGACCTATTTAGACTATCTGGACGACGGTCAAGAAACAATCCATAGTTGGATGGGTGTGTGTATGGCTGGATGGATAAAAACAGGCCAAATGGACCTGTTGAAGATTAACTGGATGCAGGCATTAAAGATGGAAGGATAGGTGGATAAATGGATGGCCTGATCACAGAACTGTTAAATTGACCCAATGAATGGATGTGTGGATGGATGGATGAAAGGAGCTTATGGCTGTAACTGTGCTGGATGAGTGAATAGATGAATGGACCCACAACAAAACAATAAATAGACTGCGTGAATACCAAAAGGATGGATGGATTCTTGATTACGGAGTTGTTAAATAGACCAACTGCAGACAGTTGAATGGTCAAATAAATGGCGGGATGAAAAAACTGTTGAACAATAGGTTGATGAATGGATGGATGGATGGATTGACTGATTAATAGAATGATGATGGATAGATGACAAAACTGTTTTACTGATGGATGGATGGATAGATAGACGGATGGAAGGATAGATGGATTAAAGGATGGGCACAATTATGAACTGACTCGTAGATCTACTGGATGACAAAACTGTTAAACTGTTCGATTGGATGGATGTGTGACTGGATGGATTGATTGATGGATGAATGGATGGACTGATTAAATGATTAAAAGATTAATAAACGGGGATAGATCTTTTGAATGGATGGATGGTTCATGGCAAAACTGTGTAATTGATCTACTGGATGGATGGATGGATGGATGGATGGATGGATTAAAGGATGGATACAATAGTGACTTGTGTAAAAGGATCTACAGGATGGTTGTATGACAAAACTGCTTAATAAAGCTATTGGATCAATGGATGATGGATAGGTGACAAAACTGTTCAACAGATGGATGGATAGATAGACGGATGGATGGATGGATGGATAGGTGGATTAAAGGATGGGCCCAATTATGACATGACTCTTAGATCTACTGGATGGCTGGATGACAGAATTGTTAAATTGTTCTATTGGATGGATGGATGGATGGGTGGCTGGATGGATTGATAGATGGATGAATGGATGGATGGATTTGATGATTAAAAGATTAATAAACTGTGTAATAAGTCTTTTGAATGGATGGATGGTTGATGGCAAAACTGTGTAATTGATCTCTTGGATGGATGGATGGATAGATTGACTAAATAATGAATACAATGATGAACTGTGTAATAGATCTACTGGGTGGGTGGATGACAAAACTTTTACATAGATGTATTGGATGGATGGATGGATGGATGGATGGACGGGTTAAAGGATGGATTAAAGGATGGATGGATGGGTTCAAGGATGGATTAACAGATGGATGGATGGGTTAAAGGATGGGTATTATGATGAACTGTGTCATAGATCTACTGGATGTTGTATGGCAAAACTGATTTATAGTTGTATTTGATGGATGGATGGATGGATGGATGGTAATACAGTGAACTGTGTAATAGATCCACAGGATGGTTGAATGACAAATAATAGATCTTTTGGATAGATGAATGGATGGATGGATTAATGGATGGATAGATTGATTGATTGATTAAATAATAAATACAATTATGAACTGTGTAATGGATCTACTGGATGGGTGGATGACAATACTTTTGCAAAGATCTATTGGATGGATGGATGGATGGATGGATGGATTAAAGGATGGGTTAAAGGATGGGTATTATGATGAACTGTGTCATAGATCTACTGGATGTTGTATGGCAAAACTGATTTATAGATCTTTTACATAGATGTATTGGATGGATGGATGGATGAATGGATGATTAAAGGATGGATGGATGGGTATTTTGATGAGCCGTGTCATAGATCTTCTGGATGGTTGCATGACAAAACTGATTAATAGATCTATTGGATGGATGGATGGATGGATGGATGGATGGATGGATGGATGTACTGTATGAATCCTCAGTTTGTCTCTCCTTGGCTCAGTCATCCATCAGCCTCTTCAGATTGTAAAACTGAGTATAATGGGAGCAGAACACAATCACAGCTCACATGAATGCACTCTGGATCCTTTGCTTGTTTCCCTTCTTGGCTCTAATGTTAGTGATAAAACATAAAAGTGATAATTAAACACTGATAATATATGGAGTGAGGAGAATGGCTCATGTTTTCAGGTGAGTGACATCAACGTGAGCAACATAACAGAATAAATCTCCGCTGAAATCACAACATAAAGACATATCTATGAATACTGAATGTATAAAAGTGTTTTATCATCCATGGGATCAGCAGAGGGAGATAGATAGAGTGAAACTGGGGCAGAGCAGCGGAGGAGGAGGATGAGCTCTTATAGGCTCTGTTAGATAACACACACACAGCCTGAGAGTGTAGGACCTTCAAGGCCAACTCAATCAAAGTTATCGCTGAAGGCCATCTCCTAGCATGGGGCCCAAATTGGAAACAGACACAGTCACCAAGAAAACACACACACACACACACACACACACACACACACACAGATCTCTGACAGGGGATTAATTTGAGACGTGTCGTTTAATAAATTGAGAAGCTTGTTGCAGCACATAGGGACGATAATATGTAAATAGAAAAAAGATCATTAACGTTAAATTGTGCAGTAAATTAAACACTGTAGAGTTCAGTCAGTTTCTCAATATTCAAGAGAGAACAGATTCCTTAAATCAAGTCTCAGGTATGATCAAACATATTTGACTGTTTGTGTGCTACAGTGTTAATTTTGTCGACTTATATTTTTCATCAACAAACAGCTAAGACGGCTACAAAACTACAAACTAAGTTTTCCAAAAACTGCTTGTTGTCACACATCAAAAACTACCGCTACATAACTAGAAAGAGATGCATTACCTCATCGCTTTGCATCCTGTAAGTTGTTGAAAAAGTTATAAAGCAATGCAGAGTTCTGAGGAAGGTCCGAGCTGCATTTTTAGTAGCATCACAACACACACACGCTTTGGCTTGTGGTGCGTTCAAGTTGTAGTCGGAAGTAGGAATTTCCAAGTTCCGAGTCGAAAGCTGCATCTGGAACTCTCCCCGAAGTCGGAATTTCCTACTGGGAACTCGGTGAAACCTCGCCACCCTCGAGTTGACAATCAAAGATGGATGCCCCCAGTGTGAACAGTCATTTAGCTCCTATAATAATCAATTTCTTTGCACTTCTGACTGGGGTGTGTCGCTCTAGATCAGCTGTATACATAGTATTGTTAGACTTGTATTTACAAAAATGTTGCCATAGTGGTAATCACATTCTTCATACAACAGCACAGAGCGTGCTAACAACAGCTAACAATAGCCTGGTAGATAGGCATGTTTTTTTACGACTTCAACTGGAACGCTGATAAGTTGGAGATGATGTCACTCCCAGTTCCGAGGTTACTGGAACACAGCATTATGACAGTCGCTGCGCGTGCTCATGGATAGCAGAGTCTTAATGTCGGCGGAAACAGATTCTCCTCACTGTCCCTTTAAGTCAAAGTTAAACACATTGAGGAAATGCCACCTTAAAGGTGTAGTGTTTACAAGTTGGCAGCATTTCGCCAAATAGAATCGGTGAATTAGGATATAATGTTTCTATTTGTATGTAAAGTCCATTGAAATACGTGTAAAAACCATAACCATAAAACTTTTGTTTTCTTTTTATCAAGTTAGAGAAAGCTTTTTATATTTCTGTAGCACAGGTCTCCCCTTTTGTGGAGGTTGACATAACGATCCACCATGTTGTCTTCGGGTGGGTTTTGGGGACAAAGAGTGAAAAATGACTTTTGAATGAGCCTACAAAAGTTTACAAAACCTATAATCAATATCCTAACTGACCTATAATCTACAAAAATAAGAGTTATAAATATGAACGAAGAAACCATCACCTTGTAACCGTTGTAAATGACGCCTTGGTTACAATCCTTTTTGGTCTTCACCGGCTCTCGTCACTTGGTGATGTGACGTTTCAGTAACGGATGGGCTCATTCCAAAATCTGAATGCTACCGGTCGCTAAAATGCACCTTTAAAGCAGCACTATATACAATTTCAGTTTTTAGCTCTCTAGTGCCTTCTGTGGTCGTTGAGTGTAACTGCACTGCCGTGCACCAACATGCATTTGTTGACATACAGAGGGAGGAGAAGTGAGCCGACAGGATGCCCAATGAGACAAATAAACCATGTGGACTGATAAGGAACAGTCTGATCATGCTTCCATTCGAATAAATCATCATGTACTTACAAGTACAACAATATGCACACTTTATTTAATTTATCCCAACCTCTCTTTTTACACTTACATTTATTTTATTTTATTGTGTCTTGTTTGTGTCTACCTCCTTGTACCAGAGAAAACAACTGCCGGAGTCAAATTCCTTGTATGTGTTGCATACTTGGCAATAAAACCCGATTCTGATTCTGATTCTGATTCTGATTCAGATAACAGCTAAATCACCATTGGTCAGACATCCCCCCTCGTCTTTCAGCTCACGCCAGTGAGTAAAGGCCAGGCCAATGTTTATCCCTGTTCGGGCATTTAGTATCTTCTTCTCCTTTTCTCATCTTCTTTGATAAAACATCTTTGGGTTTTTCCTGCTTCCACCATGATAACAACTCTACATTTAGCTTTCTTCTTCATCTTCTTGTGTAATGACAGTTGGCATCCATTGTCAGAGGAGCATTACCACCAACTACTGTGCAGAAGTGTGAGCCAGAGGTCCCATTTCCAATAGGTGCATATCTACTTTAAACTAAATTCTGTTAATTAAATCTGTTTTAAAAAATTCAAAAACTGCTTTATATTCTCCTTTTCCCAATGGTTAGCTTTTGCCTCATGGGGAAGCGGCGTACACCATAAAGCAGTCAGAGCAGTAAAAATGTGTCATTTTTAGTGTGGAAGTGTTCCTACCATTCACATCGAAGTTACATAGTGCCAGTGAAGGTGATACAGACCCCCTCAGACCATGACAGAGGTGTCAGTTAACCTGTTGTAGGGTGATGTACCATCACCAGGACTCTAGAAATATTATATTAGGGTGGAAAACTATGTTGTGTTTGTTTAAAGGTTTTAAGTGAATAAAAACTATAGGTGAGGTTTAAGTGTAAAATTAAAATATCATGAAATAGAGCAAAAAAAACCCTCAAACTAGATTAAAAAAAACAATCAAAAAAGAAAAGGGTGTTGAAGTGTGAATTAAAACAGGATGGAAAAACTAATGAAAGACAATTATGACGTTAAAACAGGATAAGATAAAACAGTTTACATTAAATTCAGCTAAAAGCCAAACTAAAGAGGTAGGTATTTGGGGGTAAAGTAAGGCACAATGACCTAGACCTTTAAGCTGGATATTTGGATCCCTTCTTCCTTGAGTCAAAGTAGAGATGTGTACGAAGTCTGAAGGAAAGACATTGTGGTGTTGTTGAGTTATGTTGTTCCTCATAATGGACGGAGGGATATTCGTGACTGCTAGAGGCGTAAAAACTGCTGCTGGTTAATTAAACCTTTGCTTTTGTTTCTGAGATTTATTTCCCCAAAGGTTTTCCTGTAAGCAGTAATATTGAAGTGAAAGTAAAGTCAAATTCTCCTGAAGCGAGGTTCTCCTCTGGTTTTCAAAACATCGTCCACCTCTTAGACTCTCTGCCTGCAGCAGTCCTTACATCAGAGGGCAGGCCCTGAGGTGAAACACACACGGTAAAATCACGCTAGTGCACGTGTTCATTCTGGTTTTCATGTGTAATCTGCAGCACGAGCAGGAAGTACGTGATACGCGTGGAGTGAATGATACGTGTGGTCTGTGTGTAAAGTCTGAGGCAGTCGCTCCCAGAGGTCACACATTCATCGAGGGCACAGAGTTACTCAGCCCGCCGCAGGGTGCTGTGCACTCTAGATGACACACTGATGCAAACACTGTGAATGAAATATCTCAGCATATTGTTGGAAAATAAAGCCTTTAATTCTTTGAAAAGGAAAAAAAAAGTTCCTGAGTTTATTTTATGGGAAAGTTCAGCAAGACAGGTATTTATCACTTAATTAGAAATGTACAGAGCAAAAACCTACATGACGTTTTTTAATTCAGAATTAAAGGTTGCTATGAGGAGAATCTATTTCCGGCAACATAAAGACTCTGCTACCCATGAGCACATGTGGGGACTGTCGTAATGCTGCGTTCCAGTAACCTCGGAACTGGGAGTGACATCATCCCCGACTTATCGGCGTTCCAGTTGAAGTCGGAAAAAAACATGCCGATCTACCAGGATATTGTTAGCTGTTGTTAGCACGCCCTGCATTGTTGTTCACAAATATCACATGAAGAATGTGAATAACACTATAGCAGCATTTTTGTAAATATAAGTCTAACAATACTATGTATACTGCTGATCTAGAGCGACACACCCCAGTCAGAAGTGCAAATAAATTGATTATTACAGGAGCTAAATAACTGTTCACACTGGGGGCATCCATCTTCGATTGTCAACTCGGGGGTGGCGAGGTTTCACCGAGTTCCCAGTAGGAAATTCCGACTTTGGGGGACATTCCAGTTGCAGTTTTCTACTCGGAACTCTGAAATTCCTACTTCTGACTACAACTGGAACACACCAAAAGACGTGACAGTTTTTGGAAAACTTAGTATCGTAGTTGTAGCTGGCTGTATATCTCTACTTACAGCCTGATGCTCTAAGACGTGTCTGAATAATATAAATTTGCTCTAGTTTTAATTGTCTGGTTCCCCGAAGTTGAGTATCCAGGTCAGTCCAGCCCTGTCCGACCCGACCGGAAGGCTAAGGAATAGCATTTATAGATAACCTGTTTTGATGCTATAAAGCTCATCTTAAAGTGTGTATTTTGATCAGGCATATATCAAAAAGTGAGACTTTTTTGTCATTACTTAGAAACTCCTCATAGCATCTTTAAGTATTCAGAATTAAAAAATACAGAATGAAAGTTTTCTCCTTCGTGTTACATGGAAATAGTATGTCCGTATTCCATTTTAAATGGAAAACAAGTTTATTCGCCTTTATTCAAGGCCTGGCACTTGGGAATGGTTCTGATTGAGCAGAGGGGGGATGTGACGTAGTTACGTATTTACGTCTACTGAGAGAAAAACTCCAGTTCAGCGTCTACAACATCTCTGTCAGTGAAATCTTGTCCAACTTGGACACTACAATTTTGAATCGTCTGCATTTTAATGTTTACATCCATCCACTCTTTTCATTATTTCCAAATCTTCTAAGGCTCTAATTAAATAAATTGTCTCATCTCGAGTCCAACACTTGCTTCGGGCAGCCATCCTGTTCCCATCAGCGTCTCGTACGTCATCGCGACAGGACAAGGTAACGACAGGAATTAATTTAAAGGGGAATGAATATATTCATGATCGGGGAATTATTTGATTCAGATTTAAAATCAGAATAAACCAGCCGCTTATTTCGTAATTAAGTTTTATCCGGAAATATTGTTTTCATTCAAAATTAAGTGTTTACATGCTAAATTTTTATCTTTTTAAAGAAGGGGAATTAAAGTTCACAGTAAATGTGATAGTTGTCCAAAAACAGTGTTTTTGACTTGCACTGTTAAAATCATACTTGAAAATATTCAAGTATCCACACACAGATTTAGATCACAACCAAATATCGAATCAGTTCTCCCTTTCTGCCATGACCAACATTTCCTGAAAATATCATCAAAACCTGTTGAGAACTTCTTAGTTATTAACTAAAGTGTCCAGATTTAAATCACTTCAAAGTGTTATCACATCCTTCTTGAGCCATGACCAACAATTCCTTAAAATTTCATTAAAATCTGTTTGTATCTTTTAAAGTTCCAAACAGACAACTAGAAGAGCTTTTAGAGCACAAACCTCTTTCAAAGCATTTTCAGTATTTTCAGGTGAGCTAAAGTAAAAAAATGTAAAAAAAAAAATTGCCCAATCACACACTGTTAGAATCATACTTTAAAAGTCCCTCGCTCAACACCTGAAAACAGATCACAACCAAGTCACCTCTCTCTTTCTGCCATGGCCAACATTTCCCGAAAATGTCATCGGAATCTGTTGAGGATTTCTTAGTTACTAATGAAAATCTGGAAAATCAACCTTTCTTGTAACATGAACAGATCCTAAGAATATCCTTGATTTGGATCAGCACCAATATCTGATCAATTCTTTCAAGAAAATATGAAAAAAAAACTGCTGATAATTTTTGAGTGATCAGCAAAAATGCATGAACCACCCTTTCTCTTATTGCCAAACAAACACTTAAAAAATTCCAGAATCCACATCCGGATTGAATCATCCCAAAGCTGTAATCACATCCTTTTGAGAAATAGAAGCTTTATTGTCTTTGCATTAAATACAATGTATTTACACTACAAAATTTAAGGTGAAACTCAGGACAGTGCTTAAGATAGAAATACTAAAAACTAGGGCTGTCACTTTAGTGCATTAATTTGATTAATTAATTACACTGCAAATTAATGCGTTATAAAAATTAATCGCAAGATTAATCATAGCACACAAACATTTTAATATTGTCCAGCTGGAGGACCCGTACATGGCAGTGGCACGTCACTTCACACATGCGTCTCTAGTCAAACCAAACAAAGTCCAGGTGACAACAGTAATGGCGTATTTAAGACTTAGTCTTATTTAATTTTTGAATTTATTTATCTATATTTGTACTACATTCTTTAATAATGCATCAGGCCTAATTGTTTTGCTGGATGTCCTCAACCTTTTTCTTATTTTGAATTTGATTTATGAAACACACTTAAAGTGTAATTTGAGTTGCCTGATTGAGCTCAGAATTTTCTGGACATGTTGCCCTGACTTTGGTTTTATTTAGTCACCAATGAAAATGTGGATTTACAAATCTTCACTTCTTAGTGTATTCATTTGATTAGTCATGCACTACAATTTTATAATATCCTAGAATTCAAATTCTTTATTTGGGTACTTTAAGCAGATATGAGGTTAAAATGTGGTTAATTAGATTAATTAATTGTAAATCCGGTAATTAATTAGATTAAATTTTTTAATCGTCTGACAGCACTACTAAAAACATAAATAAATATATAACGATAAATAAGCAGATAAGAGTTCTAACAAGACACCCCACACCTTCCTCACATACCCTTAACCCTCCCTACACTCTCTCACCCACACATCCACATCCTCCCATCCTGACCAATCAAACCCACCCTCAACAATTCCTGAAATTTCATAAAAATCTGTTTGTAACTATGACATTTTTTCACAATCAAACTTGTGGAAGAGCCACTTTCCTCAACTTTCCCCATCTTTTTTTGGCTCTGTCCCAGCTTATTTTGTAGCATGTGTCAGGATTTAAATTCAAAATTAAAGAGAATTTTGGCCAAAAAAAAGAGGTAAAACAAAAGGAAGCAAAACTTTAAAGTATATGGTTTATTGGCCAACACGCTCCTATTTTGCCGAAGGATAAGAAACTGCTGAAGATGTCATGGTTAAAAGTCCCTCACGGAGCAGAGTGAGCGTCACACTTGAAATAACAGTCCAAACTGCAGTAAAATGGTCATTTACCACCAGCAGGACACAGAGGCAGACATCCCTCCATCCCCTGGAGTAAAATCCTCTTCATTTTTTCGTCCGGCTCCGCGGGGAGGTCAGTGGTTGGAGCCGGTGACAGCGTGATACCCTGTAGAGTTGGGTTTGACTCAGGGTCTCGGCTCATTTCTCTGCAGGAGGGAACAAGTTTGGGTCATGGGGAATAAAATCTGTCTCAGCACCGAGCCTGAGGGATGCCATTGTAGCAGCAATGGAGGAACACAGTGGGGAGCATTTATACTGAGAGACTAATCAAATCACTAAGTTAACCTTTGCTTAAACAGGGGTGAATTAATTAGCTTAATTGACTAGCTTGCTGCTTAGTGAGCTTAAATGATGGCATGATGCTGATTTAGCCTCAGGCGCTAAAGGTACACCAGAGGAAAAGGAGGTATTTTAGCATATATTTCTAAGAAAAACACAGAAAAAATATATGAAACACTGAAAAGTATGGCACTTTTTCTGAATATCTGGAGGTTATTTTGGAATCAAGCTAAAACAACCTTCTGGCACTCAAGTTCCTCTGCAAGGTTTTCAAGTTTGAAGCAGTTCAGAGGTGGGTCAACAAATCTCATAAGTAAGAGATTAATATGAGGCCCAAACAGCCTGAAAGTTCTGCATTCATCCATTGAGTTCATCATCATGAGCTAACTTAAAGAGGCGACGAGGAGTTTCTAAGTAATTACAAAAAAGTCTCACTTTTAGATATATGCCTGATCGAAATACACACTTAAAGGAGACATATCATGCTGATACATGATTTAATACTTACATATAATAAATTTGAAAACAAGACCTTACATCCCCTTAATTTTCAAAAAACGAGATATTGTATTTTTTCTGATATCCTAGAACGAGATTTGATGCCTCTGAAAATAGGGCTAGATGTCCGCGAGATTTAAATTGTCGTGAAGACACGAGGTACCTTTCTTTTTATTGGAGTAATCTGATAAAACACTTCCTCCTCTGTGATGTCCGTTAGCCACAAAACCGTCACCGAGGAACACATCCACCAGCAGCAGTATATAGATCCCTCGCTCACATTCACTCATTACCAGCTCTGGCCTGTAGGGGGACTCAATACGCGGTCGCTGCTTTGAGCCTGCCGGAAAATACAGTAGAAGAAAAAGGACAGGCTGGCTCTACCCCCGATAGAACTGGCCAATCAGAGTACAAAGGGCGGTGACGTTGCGAGGTTACTGTAGGTCATCCTGAGATCCTCGTGTTTCAACGAGAGCTTGATAATGGCCTAAAATGAGGATTTTGAGAACGCTATTGTGGGGCAATGAAGGAACTAAATGACTTGTACTGAGGGCAGAAATGCTTTACAGGCATCCTAGTCTGGCATAGTGAAAAGGAGAAACAAGCATGATATGTCTCCTTTAAAAATGAGTTTTATAGCATCAAAATAGGTTATCTATAAATGCTATTCCTTAGCCTTCTGGTCGGGTCGGACAGGGTTGGACTGGCCTGGATACTCAACTTCGGGAACCAGACAATTAAAACTAGAGCAAATTTATATCATTCGGACATGCCTTAGAGCACTACCGCTACGTACCTTGATTCACGTCTTTTGGTGCGTTCCAGTTGTAGTCAGGAGCAGAAATTTCCAAGTTCCGGGGTGGAAACTGCAACTGGAACATCCCCCGAAGTCGGAATTTCCTACTGGGAACTCGGGGAAACCTCGCCACCCCCGAGTTGACAACCGAAGATGGATGCCCGAAGATGGATGTGTGAACAGTTATTTAGCTTCTGTAATAATCAATTTATTTGCACCTCTGATTGGGGTGTGTCGCTCTAGATCAGCTGTATACATAGTATTGCTAGACTTATATTTACAAAAATGCTGCCATAGTGATAATCACATTCTTCCTACAACAACGCAGGGTGTGCTAACAACAGCTAACAATAGCTTGGTAGATCGGCATGTTTTTTTCCGACTTCAACTGGAATGCCGATAAGTCGGAGATGATGTCACTACCAGTTCCGAGGTTACTGGAATGCAGCATTACGACAGTCGCCGCGCTTGCTCATGGGTAGCAGAGTCTTTGTGTCGCCGAAAATAGATTCTCCTCATAGCACCTTTAAAATGTTCATTTTTTAAGCTCAAATGTAATCACCTAAAAACCAAGAAGGACTTGTAGAGCATAAACCTCAGCCACAGTACCGCACATATTGCTGTTACATCTATAAGCAAAAGTTCTATGATAAGGTTACCATAATAATCACGATAAGATTCATGACCCTGAAAACCCACACCTAGCACTCGGAATCATGTTGATAACATTATACGTTAGGCAGTTAATGAGCAAAAATGATCGTTCACTAATTGCGGTTATCTGAATCACCACCAAAATCTAATCATTATTAAGTTGGACCATCACCAACATCTCCTGAAAATTTCAGCAAAATCCATTCAGTTGTTCTTGCTAACAAACCAATGGCCCTTTTCCACTAGCACGCCTTGGCCCTACTCTACTCGTTTTGTGATGGTTTTCCACTAGCCTGCTTTTTTGATCACCGAGGGGCGGGGTTGCCAAAAAACAGCTGGGGGACACAGCTTTGCAACTTCCTGATACACTTTTTCATTCCTTGTGGCTCCGTCCAGCTCCCGTTGGATCCTGTCCTTGGCCACCAAACCCAAAAAGGCCTGGACCTCGTCGTTGGACCAGGGAGAAACTTGACGGGACACCATTCTTGCAGTTGTTGTTTAATAATGGCGGATGGCTCTTGTCCTCTTATGTCCCGTCTTGTTTTGGGCGTCATGCTCATGCCTCATCGATGACGACATTATCTGACCAATCAGTAGCCGGCAGTCGGTGATGTCATCTTTTAGTATCGATTCACCTCGCTTGAGTAGGAGTAGGTACTAAAACTAGTTTGTTTTAGGAGGTACCAGGCTAGTGGAAACACGCTGCAAATCGAGTAGGGCCGGGTAGAGTAGGGCCAAGGCGTGCTAGTGGAAAAGGGCCACAACAAACCAACAAACAAACAAAACATAACCTCCTTGGCGAAGGTAACAAACAAAAAAAACTCAAAACAGATTTTGATGACATTTTCAGGAATTGCTGTTCATGGCACAGGAAATATGTGATTATATTTCAGTGGTGATTTGGATCAAGATGTGGATCCAAAAGTTTAAAAAAATGATTTCTTAAAAGTGATCAAGATCAAGCAGCTTTTGACATTTTTGCTAATAACTCAAAAAAATATCATCGGATTTGGCCACATTTTCTGGGAATGTAGGTGATGACACAGAAGAAGTGATCACTTGTTGCTGTACCAAATCCAGTTGTGGACTCAAGACTTTTTTGGGGGGTTCTTTTATGTTAGAAGAAATGGGTTGTTTTTAACTTAGCCATTAATAACTAAAAAGTTCTCAACAGATTTTGATAACATTTTCAGGAAATGTTGGCCATGGCAGAAAAGGAGAAGTGATTTGATATTTAGTTGTGATTCCCATGAGATCGACGATTTTTTTTAAAGATTATTTTTTGGGAATTTCATGCCTCTATTGTTTGGAGAGAGAGAGTGCATAGACTTGTGAAAGTGAGTAAGGGAGTAGGATTCGAACCTGGCCCAGCAGAAGCACATACATGGGTCATGCCTGGTTGATTATGCCCAAGTCACACATTCCCGTTTCTAATGGCAATTGTGCACGACTGTACACGATTGGAAAGGCTGGTTGGATTGGCATGATACAGGAAGAAATGACTGTCTCTGCCCCCGGACACACCCAATCAACAGTAACACTTCGACAGCACTTCAGGGATGTTTGTCCCACTTCTATTAGGGCAATACAACAGTACAAGGATTCCATAAATTTCCATCTTGCTGACACAAACGTCAGCCCCGTTCGAGCCCAGTTTGAGTCTTGTAAGCCCCGACTGATCCCTGTTGGTTGCGTTGCCTTGAAAGGGAAACAGTCTTGGCACAATCAGATTCATCCTTGTCAGTCGTCCTCAGAAAACTTTCAGGATTGAGCCACGATCAGCCCGATTGAGCAACGTACATGCCACGCAAATACCTTTTGCCTTAGAACTGTATTAGGCTACCACCTCGCTATACCAAGAGCGGTGTATCTCCACGACAGCTTTGAACAGTTCAAAGTGAAAAATACAACAATAAAGACCCTACGCTGATAAGCAACTGAAGTCATACATTTCGCAAGAAAAGCTTCAACAATTAGAGTCCTTAGTTCCCAAATGCTTATTGAGTGTTGTTAATAGCAAAGATGCTATAAAGCAGTGGTAAAGATGTCCTTGTCCTAGCTTTCTTGAAACATGATTCAGGCATCAGATTCAAACTGAGTGGTTATTTACAAAAAACAAATTAAGTTTATCAGTTTGAACATACCGTAATACATTTTGTCTTTGTTGAGTTGAACAGGTTAAAAAGGATTTCCAACAGATGGAAGGAACAGCCTTGAGGTACAGCCTTAAGGTAGCATGCTGACAATAAGCTGCTATTGTGTACTCAAGTTTCCTGAAACCTCTGAGAGTGTCAAACATTTTGTTTGACAGTCTGAAAATATCTACACACTCAGCCCCCATACTTTACATCTTAAACTGACGATAGATTTAATGCAGTGAGTCATTTCTTTATTGTGTGGGTGAACATTCGCAGCACTCAATCTGTCGAGTCAGTCTTTGTCTTCATACTCTTTAACGCCGTTCTTCATTTCCCCTTTTGTCAAATCCTTTTCATTATCTCGTCAGCTTTTAATCTACAAATCAGCAGGTGGCATCAAACCTCGAGTCTGACAACACTTCACACAGACTGAGACAGCAGAGCTTTTCTCTGTTATTTCAACATAAATTTAAACCATGTTCATCCACCACACCAAAAGATTCAAACACCTGCTCGACATGCTAACTCAGCATCATCTCGACCTTTAATCGCAGACTTCAGATCCCATGTTTAATCATTTTAATCATTCTGATCAGGCCATAACCTTTAAACCTTATTAATGCTGTAATCAAACTGTTGAATTAACCTGAGTCCTCATGGGATCCGGGTAATGCAGTGCATGTAAAGTGTGCTGTGCCCTCTGCTGTGATGTTTTCCAATTAACGAAAGTAAAGTCAACCTCTTAATGCTGCGTATAAAGCCTTCAGACTCCAGTGGGCCCGGTGACATTTGCACAAATAAAACCGATTAGATGGCTTTGCATCACTGCTTTGAAAATTAAACAAGAAAATGTATGCAGGAAAGAGGAAAAACTGGAAAGAAACTGTTGAACCATGCCTTGCATTGTGGTACACCAAGCAAAAAAAGTGGCATCGTAGCAGTGCAAAGTGGCATAAGGCAGTGTAAAAGAGCATGCAGGGTAATACAGTGGCAAAAATCAAACCAAAATAATTGCAACGTGGTATTTGATGGAGCAAAGAAGAATAAAGTGGCAAAAAGTGGTACAAGGTGAAATCAAGTGCCAAAAAATGGTGGAAACCAAAATGGCAAAAACCAGAAATAGTTCTGAATGAGCAGTATGTCATGACGGATAACAGTTTGATTGGTGAGAAGGGGAATATATTTGCAGAAGTAATCTGTGAAGTGGTTTACAGCAACACATATTGGCAAAAGTAGAGCAGTGGTGAAAAAAAAGAGCTTTTGTTGCAGGAAAAGAAACAAAGCTAAGTGCCAAAGAGCATTTAAGTGATGAAAATGCAGCAAACTGCCAAAAAAGCAAAGTAATGCCAAGCAATGTTTGGTGGCAAAAAAAAAACAGCTCAAAGCAGCAGGAAAGTCACAGTGGTGACTAGAAGTGCCCTACAAAGTGGCGAAAAGACAGTGAGGGGTGGGTTCATGAAATGTACAAAGGGGTAAAAAGCAGTGCATGGTGATAAAGGTGGCACAAAGTGGTGACTAAAAAGTGGCAAATAGGGCATAGTTATGAAAAAGCAGTTTGATACAAACATTCTAAGTGGCAGAAAAAAAGTGGAAAATGGAGAAACGCAATGCATTGTCATAAAAGTAGGACTATGTTAGAGAGCAATACAAAGTAATGAAATTAAGTACAAAGTGGTGACAAAAAAAACTGTGCTGAGTTGCAATTACTGTAAGTGGTGCAAACTTGTGAAAAACCAGAGCAGTGTGGTGAAAGTCACTGTATTATTGTATCAAAACACTTATAATGGCAAACAGAAATATTAAGTGGTGACAGCAGTGCATTGTGGCGAAAAAAAAACAGTGCTGTGTTACAAGAAGTGGCGAAGAAGCAGAGCATAGTTGTACATAAACTAAAATGATTTTGGTCCAAAAGGCAGTGCATTTTGTCAGGAAAAAAGTTGCAAATATGTGTTAACTGTGCACTCTTTTGTGACAAAAGATCATCACAAAGTGGCAAAGAGCAGGGCAAAGGGGTGAAGAAGTGTATGGTGCCAATCAGGTAGTTCAAAGTTGCAAAAACAGTAGCAATTAGGGGTGTCCCGTTACAACTTTTTCACCTCAGATACAATACCAATATTACAGCTTTGAAAAAAACTGACCCATTTGTTAAGAGTATATTGTAAGAGTAAAGTACAATTAAATAAAATAAATAAAAAGCAAATTAGAAGAGCCTGAAAAGTAACCTCAATAAATCCGATAAAAACAAAAACATAGATTTTTAAATTACAAAATAACCCACTGTGTTTAACTTAAACATAAGCATATTCTACAACTGAAATTGAATAAATTAAAAGTAAAAAAGAATTGACTGCTTGTGTTGGAATACTTATATCGGAAATTTTGGATGCAGGCCGACACATCCAGTATTTGTGTTTTTGCTGATATTGGACCAATATCAATATCAGATCAGGACACCCCTAGTTGCACTTGGATGAAAAAACTCAAAGGGGTGATGAGCAGTGCAAAGATGGGAAAAGTTTTACAAATGAAAAAGAAAAAGACAAACTGGCGTGAAAGTGGCGAAAAAAGTGCAAATGTATCTAACAGTGCATGGTGGCAAAACAATAGTTCAAGTGACAAAGAAAGAGGGGAAAGTGGTGACTATTAAGAGGAAAACTGAAAAAGAAGTGCAAAATGCTGGAAATCAGAGCATAGTAGGACTACGTGTTAAAAAAAAAGTAGTTCATATCAGCTAAAAAAGCGATTAAAAATTGAAATGCCTTAAGGCAAAACGGGCGTAAAGAGTAAAAATGTAGTGCATAGTGGCCAAAAGAAATCAGTACAAAGTAACGATAGCTATTGTAAAGTGGCAGAAAATAGCACATTAAACAGTGGATAGATGGCGAAATAAGTTTTAAGTGCCAAAGGAATTTGGAAAAGTTGGCCAATGGCGTTGAAGAGTGGCGAAAATGTTGGCTGTTGGTCTCTAGTCTCAGCCCTCCTCATCTTCTGCTTGTCTTCCCTCCTTCAGACTACGCCTGGCCCCTCCCCAGCGCCCTGTGCCCCATCTGGATCTACCTGGATGTCTTGTTCTCCACTGCCTCCATCATGCACCTGTGCGCCATCTCCCTGGACCGCTACGTCGCCATCCGCAACCCCATCGAGCACAGCCGCTTCAACTCCAGAACCAAAGCCATGATGAAGATCGCCGCAGTGTGGACCATATCTATAGGTGAGAAACACTCCACACTCACGGGAATATTCCCGACTTTAAAGACTCAGTTTACTGATTACTGCTGCCAAATAGTCCCGAGCATCAAGAAGATTACATCTGATCAATAATGCTCAAATTTGCCTGAGTGTGTCCTTCAGAGTCGTTCTGTCAAGAAGAAAAACAGATTGATTTTGGAGAATGTCTCGACCCTTTTTCCTTTAGAGCTGAGGAGCAACTCCTGAATTTAAAAGACAGCTGAGCTCAGGTGATTTAAGGAAACAAGGTTTAAAGAGTAAATTTGCCACAATATTTAGTTTTAAATTGCATATTGTGTTGACATGGTGGTGTCACTTTGTTTCTTACCCATCTTTTCTGTTTTACTGTCATGTAATAGAAGTGATAAGACTTTAATTCATGAAACTCAAAGCCTTGAAGGAGAGTTTTTGCATCAAAAGTCTTAATTATGTTGAAAATGTTGCTTTTGGATGTAAATAAGAGTTCCAAACACTTTTGATGTCTCAATACCAGTGGAGATTTAAACCAAATCTAACTTGCTTGTACTCATAACTACTGCCAGTAGATATTACATCTACTTCAAATAGCTTTACTGCATTTTGTTTGTTGCTTTGGCAGCTAATTTGTTCTTATTTAAAGCAGTGCACATCATATTTCACTTGCATTTTAAACCTTTAGATAAGATGTTTATTCAGACCTATCAATTGGGTTGAATAAAGTGTAATTAGATATTTTATGAGAAATCAGTCAAATACACTTGTCAGCTGTTGAGACGTTCCTGTTTGGTATACCCCTCCAAGAATCCTCACCTTATCGTGGCGGAGGGGCTTGTGTGAACCTGTGCATCTGGGAGCAGGAGCAACCCAATTAAAAAAAAGGTCTCAGGGAGGGTCCACACTTAAGCACAGCACTACACAACCACAGCGATCTGTCAAATTTGATGTAATCCAACTTTAGGGTACTCAGCCTGGAGCCAAACTTGGAGAGCAGTTTGATCATGAAGTAACCGATGTCTCGGTTTCCCTGTGTGAGGTTAGGTGGTCAGAGAAACCCAGGGTGCTGTCCTACCAAAGGGTGCGTTCACACCAAATACAACTTGGCGACCGAGATGCTCACATCAGTCACACTACTCAGTGACGTCATGCCTACTTGAGTTACACCACAAACCTGTCTGAAAATATAGGTAGAGCTGACATTATTCCAACTGTATCTTTTACATGCATCTACCAGCCACTAAACACTGTAGCAGATGGCCTTGCTGGAGGTGGAGATGGGCCTGCCGCTTCCTGTCAGCTGCACTCCGAGTATAAAGTTCTCTGCAGTTCTGTTTCATCAATCCCCCGAGCCATGCTGCAACTCATCTCCCTTGGGATGATAAATAAGTGGAGGAAAGACCGCAAAGAACTACCACCTCTTCCCTACTCCTTCTTTTTGCCCCTCATATACACATCACGCAAATCCTTGCATGCCTTCCAGCATACATCCTCTGCAAATAGACACATGCTCACGTTATCTACAACAGCTAGGCTGGCAAGCAGGACTTGGTTTCCCTCATAACTACGACACTGATTGGCTGCAGTGTTGTGCTCAAGACCACAACATCCGAGACCAAGACTTGCCCAAGACCAGAATGCACCAAGACCGAGACAAGACCAAGACTTTTGGGAGTCGAGACCAAGACCGAGAAAAGACCAAGACAATCAAAATCAATTTTAGAAACCATGACAAGGTTAAACAGTTAAGGGGGTGTCACAGCACCGGGAAGGTTGCAGTCATCACAGGGGGAAATAACACATGAATTAAAAGTTTTTGTTGTTTTACCAAGCGTTCCTTCTTATTCACATTAATGAAGTTGAAAAACAGCAGATCAGTGCTGGTCTGATCGATATTGACGGAAAATTCTGAGTCTGGCCAGTCAGAGAACAAGACAAGGTTGAGGAAAGATGCTCTCGAGTCTGAGACAAGACCAGGACGTTCAAAATGTGGTCTCAAGACCAAGACTGGTCTGGAGTGTCATTGGTTGTCATGACACAACCACACGCGACGTCACCTGAAAGGTTCAAATTTTCCAACTTAGTTGACCGAGCCACAGGACCTGGTCATGCATCCAAAGCAACCCAGTAGTGCAACCAAGTCGCCCCTTCATTGCTGTACACTGACCTTGCATGTAGAGTGGTCGCCCAGGTCATGTCCAGAACACACTAAACACATCTACTCCAGACCATACGGACTATGGTTTGATTTATTCCAGTTTGCTTACTTTTTTGTTTTTTACAGAAAAGAAGGTTTCAGTTCATACCTTTACATATTTCGATGGAGTTCTTCCATCTTCGTCAGAAGTGTCACCTAATGTTAGTGCAGTAAGATCAACTGAAAAGGACACATCAATTAAGCTTAAGTAAAATTCACTGACAATTTCAGGAAGACTGGCACTAACCTTGGCGTTGCTAGCACCAGTCTCTGGTCTTCTAAGCAGATTTACATGTACAAGCCTGTTTTTTTTTTTTTTAATAATTTTTGGGGGCATATTTGTGCCTTTATTGACAGGAGAAAGAGAGCTTGTGAAAGGGGGATTAGAGAGTAGAGTGAAGACAAACTGGGCACATGTTGGTTTCGAACCTAGACCATAGCATGTACAAAGGGATGGGAATCGATAATATTTTATTGATACCAGTGCTATTAATGATCCTGCTAATCAATCCGATTATTTAATGATTCTCTTGTTGATTCCTGCAGATTTTCTGTGTGGGCAAATGTTGGCTTGTAGATTTTCTGTGTCAATAATGTCAAACACACGTCACAGCATAGATAATTGCTTCTGCAAGTTGCTGGTGTTTCCACTCACTTAAGGTTGTGCAGTAGGTGCCTTTTGTAAAAAAAAATTAAGCCACAATTCTGATGCTTCTGAACCCTTTTTGTCAGTGGAACACATTGATAAAATTGCATGCCTTCCAGCATACAAAGACTCATGCATATCGATTCTTTGATGGGGTTGTTAATGATTCTCAACTGGACTTGGTTTCCATTCCCATCCCTACTTGTACACTGATTGGTCTGCAGTGTTGTGCTTACCACTACAACTCCGAGACAAGCACCTTGCCCAAGACCAGAATGTTAGCAGAATATGGTCACACATTACACCAAGAAGTCGACCAAGACCACAGCCAGAATTCAACATTATCAATTTTATTATTGTGTCCAGGGGCAATCAGTGTGTGTTGCTGATGTGTGGGTCCTGTAGGGAAAGTAGTGCCTCCCTCCACGGAGGAAAGTAAAATGGAATGACTTTTAAAAAAGTTCTTATGTTGTCTTCTGACCTCCAGCTCTGCTGATGTTCTTATTCACATTAATGAAGTTGAAAAACAGCAGATCAGTGCTGGTCCGATCGATATTGATGGAAAATTCTGAGTCTGGCCAGTCAGAGAACAAGATAAGGTTGAGTAAAGATGCTTTCGAGTCTGAGACAAGACCAGGACATTCAAAATGTGGTCTCAAGACCAAGACCGGTCTGGAGTGTCATTGGTTGTCATGACACAACCACACGCGACGTCACCTGAAAGGTTCAAATTTTCCAACTTAGTTAGGCTGTGCTCAGCAATTACACTTTGTCATAAAAAACCCCTCAGGAAATGGATTGTCCCAGTCCATTAATGGCTGTACTAATAATGTTGTCAGAACACACTAAACACAAAAATTAATTAACTGGTTTAATGTGTTCTTGTTTTTTAAATTTTCTTATTATTATTTTTTTTTTATTCATACTTTACATATTTTGATGGAGTTCTTCCATCTTCATCAGAAGTGTCACCTGATGTTAGTGTAGTAGAATCAGCTAAAAAGGACACATTAATTAAACTTAAGTAAAGTTCACTGACAATATCAGGAAGACTGTCACTAACCTGAGCGTTGCTAGCTCCAGTCTCTGGTCTTCTAAGCAGATTTACAAGCCTGTTTGTTTTTTTTAATAATTTTGTAGGTCATATTTGTGCCTTTATTGACAGGAGAAAGAGAGCTTGTGAAAGGGGGGTTAGAGAGTAGAGTGAAGACAAACTGGGCACAGGTTGGTTTCAAACCTAGACCATAGCATATACAAAGGGATGGGAATCGATAAGATTTTTTTTTTTTTAATGTATATTTTTGGGCATTTTGTGCCTTTATTGACAGGAGAGAGACAGTGGATAGGCTTGTGAAAGGGGGAGAGAGAGCAGGGGAGGACACTCTGCAAACAGGTCACAGGCGGGATTCGAACCTGGACTGGCGGAAGCATGTACATGGGGTGCTAACCACTACGCCAAACCAGCACCCCGGGAATCGATAAGATTTTATTGATACCAATGCTATTAATGATCCTGCTAATCAATCCGATTATTTAATGATTCTCTTGTTGATTCCTGCAGATTTTCCGTGTGGGCAAATGTTGGCCTGCAGATTTTCTGTGTCAACAATGTCAAACACACGTCACAGCATAGATAACTGCTTCTGCAAGTTGCTGGTGTTTCCACTCACTTAAAGTTGTGCAGTAGGTGCCTTTTGTAAAAAATTAAGCCACAATTCTGATGCTTCTGAACCCTGTCAGTGGAAGGAATTGATAAGGGAATTGATTAGCAAAAAGACTCATGATATCGATTCTTTGATGGGGTTGTTAATGATTCTCAACTGGAATTGGTTTTCCATTCCCATCCCTACTTGTACATGGGTCTGGTTGCTTACCACTACAACTGGACAAGCACCCCACAAGTAGAAGTGTTAGCAGAATATGGTCACACATTACACCAAAAGCCACCTGCCACAGCCAGAATTCAACATTATCTTTTTATTATTGTGTCCAGGGGCAATCAGTGTGTGTTGCTGATGTGTGGGTCCTGTAGGGAAAGCAGTGCCTCCCTCCACAGAAAGCATTTAAGTAAAATGGAATGACTTTTAAAACTTTTTCCCTCAGCCCTTCTTATGTCTGGGTCTGTCTGACCTCCAGCTCTGCTGATGTTGCTTTGTGCCCTTAAGACCCAGGAGGGCCCCCTTGTCTTAATAAGACCAGACTTCCACACAAACACTCGCACACACACAGAGTGTCTGATTGTATCATTAGCCTAATATCCTCTGACCATACTGTAAGTTTAGCGCTGTGCTCAGCCATTACACTTGGTCATAAAACCCCTCAGGATGCAATGGATTGTCCCAGCGTGTAATGGGCCAGTTTAAATGTTCTTCAGCTGTACTACTCCCACAAAATTAACTGGTTTAATGTGTGTAGGTTGATTAAATGGACATTTTCTTATTATATCCATTCAGTATTTGCTCTGAGACATTTTTTTCTCCCATAATACTTGGCCAAAGATGGAGTGCATTAAAGGGATAGTTCAGTTTTTTTTAAGCAGGTTACACTAGTCTTATTATACTAGTGAATATAACTGCCAATAAAACAAATGGATACCTTTTTCCCTTGAAAGGAGAGAACCAGTATATACAGGAGCTGATGTATAGCAGTCAATGCCACCATTGGAAGCCTCATAATTACCCCACTTTTAAGTCAAAACTACACAAAAATGATGTTGACTAAACTAGATTCTACTGTTAGTGTCACTTCCACAACAAAGCCTCTGTATTTGGAAGTTTTTTGGGATCAACATATGGGCTTGGCATCTTTCTGCAAGTATTGTGGGTACAAGCAGACATCTTTATGAACCAGGGAACAAAGGAAGGACCCCAACAGATTAAGGATGAATACCAATTCTACCCCTTAGCCCTTCACCTTACCCCTTCTCATAAGCTCTGTTTGTTTTGAGGGCCAAGGGGGAAAGGGTAAAACACACTGCTGAGAAACAAGACGCAACTTGACCCCCACTACATCATCACCCAGAGTCGCTCGCTGGCTGTGTTGTGGGCAGATGCGACAATAACCGTAGCTACAGCTGCATTAGCTAGCTTCTTATCACAAGAACCTTACAAATATGACCAACAATTCAAAACATGATTAATATTGACTTAATGATTTAAGAATTACTTATAATTACGCACTTCTTTCAGTCTCTGCTCTGCCTTCTTATCAGCGGGGAAATTCTCTTACCCCTTCATTTCAAGTGAGGTCCCGGTCTGTCTTTGTTTCGAGGGCTGGGTAGTTCTTGGTCTTAGTCATTCCCCATAGTTCTAAGGAAAATTGGGACACCCCTAACTAGATGTGAATGTGCAAAACAAAGGGATAAGGGGTAAGACAAGGGCCAAGAGATAGAATTGGGATCCACCCTTAGTCATGGGTAGAAAGAGGGATGGGGAAAAAACTGTTGTGGAAACTGAGGAGCAAGATAAATCACAAGGTACGTTCTGGTGCACATAAGGATTTTCTAAATTTGAAGAGATTTTCTATCTATTAGGGAGCCCAAACATCAGACATTGAACAGTTTTGATCCTACTCTGTGCGGTGTGCACTGATAATCTCAACACAGCACGTCGCACACGTAACGGTTCTGTCCCACCACGGATTCTAGAGTCTAGTCCTATCCAGAAATCTTATGTGATCAAACGTGATCTACAAAATAAAAAAGAAGAAACATAGCAACAACCAAAAAACACAACATGCACCGTGAAAGAGGACATACGAGGAGAGGGAATGATGGTGTCTTGGGACTATTTTTGATTGAAAAATCCTAAACCACAAAAAAAGGAAAGACTGTGAAAAAAAACTCCCGGAGACAGCGTGAACACATGAACTGGTCCTCCATTCCTGAGGTACATCTTTCAGGTCGGCCATGCTTCCTTGTTTCTCAGTCAGCGCGCTTCTTGATTGGATACATTCTGTTCATCTTACAGCTCACAGAGTCATGACTGAAGAGTCGTCAGCTTTCCCTACACACGTGAAGATTTTTGATCATAAATATTGAACAAGTTTAATCTTTACGATTGTCGTCCCCAACCTGTTTCAAAGCTGATATTTGGGAATACTCACTCTTAACCCACCTCAGACCACAGGATAATCTTATAGGATAATCTTATAAAACATAAGATAAGTTGGCATTTGCCATTTTAGGTCTGGAAGTGGGAAAGTCAGGACAAAAACAGCCCAGCAACCTTTATGTGTGTACCCCGCTTTAGTAACAACGCTTCTCCTGGACCCTTCTAATCCTGATGGGTAACCGGGTACAGCAAACATGCTGTTTCATCATTGAAGAGTGGCAATCCTGGTTTCTGTATCCAAAACAACAAGCCAAATTTGGCGAAGGCCTACGTCTTGCAACAGAAATCAGAACTGTGACCATTTGTCCTGGATCACAGCCCTTGGGTGGCTTGTGAAACCAGATCATGAGAGAACTACAACTCCATCAAGTCCTTGTTTGATACCAGTATAGCAGGAAGAACAACATGTTAAAGGTGCTATGAGGAGACATTAGGACTCTGCTACCCATGAGCTTGTGCGGCGACTGTCGTAATGCTGCGTTCCACTAACCTCAGAACTGGGAGTGACATCATCTCCGAGTTATCGGATTTCCAGTTTAAGTCGGAAAAAAACATGCAGATCTACCAGGCTATTGTTAGCTGTTGTTAGCTCGAGAGTGGTGAGGTTTCACCGAGTTCCCAGTAGGAAATTCTGACTTCGGGGGTCGTTCCAGTTGCAGTTTCCTACTCGGAACTCGGAAACTCCTACTTCTGACTACAACTGGAACGCACCAAAAGACCCAAGCCAAAGCGTGCCTTTGTTGTGATGCTAATAAGGCATGCAGCTCGGACCTTCCTCAGAACTCTGTATTGCTTTACAACTTTTTTCAACAACTTACAGGATGCAAAGCAACGAGGTAATGTATCCCTATCTAGTTAAATAGCGGCAGTTTTTGATGTGTGACAACAACCAATTTTTGGAAAACTTGTATTGTAGTTTTGTAGCCTGCTATATATCGCTACTTACAGCCCGGTGTTCTAAGACGTGTCCGAATAATATAAATTTGCTCTAGTTTTAATTGTCTTGTTCCCGAAGTTGAGTATCCAGGCCAGTCCAGCTCTGTCCAACCCGACCGCAAAGCTAAGGATTAGCATTAATAGATAACCTATTGTGATGCTATAAACTCATCTTAAAGTGTGTATTTCGATCAGGCATTGATCTAAATGTGAGACTTTTTTTTTTATTATTCCTCACAGTCTCTTTAACAACAGGTTGTATTGCTATGCCATGCCAGGAAAATTTTTAGGCTAACAAACACTACCATGAGTAATTTTCTTTGAAGAGATAACCTAGCTAAAGAGATCCACTTTACTCTCTCGTCGTCTTCTGTAATCATCCACTGATCGCTCCCATTTCTTTGTTCGGTAGTTCTCTGACCCCCTTCGAAGGTCCTGAACTGAAACATCCAGCAATGATTGGGGTCTCTTAGGGCCACCAGTGATCAAGGCTGAAGGATTATGCTCTGCGTCTTTATGCTATTGTATCTGGGAGTTCCTCTCTGCCTTTTCTTTCCCTCTAAAGAACAAAAAGACCTGACAAGTCTGCTCTGAAAGTCCCGAGTACCGCTCTACAAAATGGCCCAGTCATTTGGGATACATCGAAACAAGGTTGACAAGGTCCCTGGAATTTGCCGTCAGATCTTGCTTCACTCCTCTGAAGGGCAAATTTACTGTGTAGAGCCAGGTCATTAATGTTTTAAACCTCAGCCAACACTTGACAAGCTTTGACTTGACACTTGAAAGTATTCTCTTTTAAGTCTTAAGCCTTTATAGAGTCAAGTCTAATGTAAGGCGAGTACCCAGGTCAAGCCTCAGTTCTTTTTTCGGCGACTTACTTCTGACTCATCCAGGTTTTGATTAAGCCCTCTTCATTTCTGAGACTGAATTAACCAACGTGACAACTGACAGGTCTATCTTCACTGCAAGCTACCTAGGCCAAGTCCTAATGGAGTCTGCACTGAAAATAACCTTCATTAGTCCTCATTTTCTCTAATTTATTCACACATCCCCTTCATGACCCCGCTGGTTTTAGGGGGGTGAAATCAATGAGGTGGATCACGGCGTTCCTTTAGATTCACCTGACTGCTCTAAATGAGGAAAACAGCAGATGGATGTTATTATTTATTCTCTGTGTGTTATGCATATAAAAACGTATAATTACTCCCTCCATTCTGTAGCAAATCATCGCGCCTGGCAGACATGTTTATTACCCTGGGAACATCTGTTAAGCAAACCTTTGTGAATCTGCCTTGAAGCGAGGGTTTGTAACTTTTAAGAGATTAAACTTTCCCACGTAGTCAAAAAGTTAATTGAGCAGTAAAAACAGCTTTTGCTTTACTTCAAGTCTGTCAACGCTATAACAGATCTATAAAGTCATCAAACATTTTTATCAGAATTATTGTTGAAATTTGAGAGTTAACATCCAATAATTACATTGAGATTCATATTTTTTTGCTTTATTTAACATATTTAAAATCTTTAAAAGAATTAGGGGCACCAATTTAATTGATCCTTGGTTAATGTGACAGTTAACTTTTTTTCACCATTTGTTATATAAGTTTCTTCTGTCATACATGGACAGTGGCCAGTCTAAAACAACACTATAGTTTACTTGTAGTTTTCCTCTTAATAATTCCCATACCCTAACCTACGTGATTTGTACACCACCTTTGCATATTCCACATAATTTTCTCATGATCCCAGAGCTGAAAAATATATGTACAGTCTCTTATCATATTGTTTTAATAAAGTCTCATTTTACAGTTTGTCTTAATTTTTCATATTCTTAGCTTAGTTACTTTGTTTACAGTCCCTAATCTAAAGAATTCAAACCAAGTCCATTCAAGGAATTTTAAGTCTTTGCCATTTTCAAATCGAGAAAATATTTGTACTGCCCTTACCTTAAAAAAATCTAGGCTGTGAATTTGAATTAAATTAATTTTTACACTCCTAACACAGTCCCTAAGATAAATCATACATATGCTTTTAAAGACTTCATAAATAATATTTGTAAGATTCTTTACCTTTATAGTTTTGCATTTCTCTACACTTATTTTTTTAAAGATTATTGCATGAATATTTTGCATACACTCCCATCAATGAGTGTTCCGTGTTCCCTAACTATGATATTTTAAAATACTTATTTTTGTATTCTTATTTTCATTAATTTTAGATAAACTTATTTTAAAATAAACTTAGTTCCTTACCTGAACAATTTACATACAGTCCCTAACATGAACACCTTGTGGACTGTCTCTAACCAGAATATTTCAACAGTTCTCTATGTTTTAAATGTTTGTCCTACTCTCACGCCCCAAATGTTTGAAAAGCCAATTTTTAAACCCCCTAACTATACTCACACAACCCCTCAGATTAAACATTTATATTTGGAACAATATTTTAAGCAGCTTATTATCTTATTTTAATCACATCTTCATACCTTGGTTTACTATCCAATACTTAAATTATTTTCACACAGACCCTAAAATAGAAAAGTGTGTACAGTCTTTTATTTGTATATATATATATACATATATATATATATATATATATATATATATATATATATATATATATATATATATATATATATATATATATATATATATATATAATTGTTAAATAGTGTTTGATCTCTCTCCCATAGGTTCATTTTTTGTTTGTTTTTGTTTGCACCATATCTTCACCATACATTATTTATGGATAGTCCCTTACCTTTTAATCATAGGTAATTTGTTGTCACTCCCTTAACATAATTGCTTCATTGGCAACGGTTACATGATATTTTTTAATTCGGAATTAAATAATTCGGAATTGAAGTTTTCTCTTCGTATTTACATGCTAATAATAATAATTCCAAAGAAAGGTTCACATGGAAAACAAGTTTATTCGCCTTTATTCAAGGCCTGGTGGTTGGGAATGGTTCTGATGGGACAGGATGGGATGTGACGTAGTAACGTATTTACGTGTTTATGTATTTACGTATTTACGTCTACCGGAAGAAAAAATTCCAGTTCAGCGTCTCCATCAGGGAGACCTCATCCAACTTGGACACTACAGCTTTAAAAAGGTCCGCATGTTAATGCTTACGTCCATCCACAATTTCATTACTTCCAAATCTTCTAAAGCTCTATTTAAAAAAATGGTCTCAGCTTGCGTGGGCCCCCACACTTACTTTGGGCAGCCATAGATAGACGCCCATTCCAAATAAACACCGGTTGTAATTTATTCAGCGCTGCCTACAAGCTATGGTCGAAGTTCACAGAACACATGCGAATGCTGAGCTCACAGCTGACAGTGCACGCTTGAAAAGAAACATTATCAGACTGAACCTTATCAGTCCGCATGGTTTATTCATCTCTCTGAACGTCCCCGTCGGCTCACTTCTCCTCCCTCTGTATGCCAACAAATGCATGTTGGTGTACGGCGCTCTGTTTAACTACAGTGCAGTTACACTCAACAACCACAGAGGGCACTAGAGCACAGAAAGTCGATATCTTACCCATTAGGGCTTTACAAATCCAAAGAAGACGTTGCCACTGCCCCTGCATGCTATTTGCCTTTAACGTCAGAAGGGCGGTCACGTCAGTAAGCGGTGCATTGCTGCTTATCTCCATGGCCCCGGTGCAGCACAAAAAAAGTAGGAAGACCTTAACATAACTACTTGCTACTTGGTAAGGTAGTTCCTTACGAGTTTTAAGAGTGTTTAGAGAGTGCTAAGTTGAAAGAAGAAGAAAAGAGTATAACTACAGTACAGTAATGTTGCTGTGAAAATGTAAAGGTAATATTCATACTCGTGTAAATAAATAATTTGATTACATGTACCATATTTTTTTCATTTTTGATAAGCAAGATTTTTGTGGGAAAGGAATTAAACACTTGTTCCAAATAGTCGCCTGGTCCCAAATAAACGCCTGGTCCATAGCTGTCAAGTCTCCCGTTTCGGCTGGGATACTACCGTGTTTTATCCCTATTTCCCGCCATCTTCCCGTATTTGTATTTTCCCGTTAATTTCCCGTATTATAAAAAATTAACAAAATAACATTCTTCTGTCTCTCCAAACTGAACTCGATGGATGACAACTGCTGTGAAACTGAAGAAGAAGAAGCCTCACGAGAACCGCCATTAGAGCCCACAGCGGAACAAACCAAGAAAAACAAAGTGTTTATTTTAGATTTCTTGTACACCTTTCTTAAAGGAACACTACACCCAAACAACGATTTGGCCTCATTTTCTACTCACCCTCATGCTGAACAACACTGTGGAGTAGTTTTGGAACATCTAGGATGCAGCCGGAGATCTGGGGGAATCCTCGCTGTCCACTGACATTGATATCATGACTTCGGTAAGAGCCCGAACAAACAGTGTCCTTAAAAGTCCACAAAAAGTCCACAAAAAGTCGGCAATATTCCTCCATACTGCTCGTGCGCTGTAATCCAAGTGTCCTGGTAGATGCGTCCACCATTTACTCGAAACGACATCATTTAGCACATGTTTATAGCCTAAACAGTACTACTTTGCATTTCTATGATACACTTACAGGTGCCTACGGGAGCCGCGGCTGACCAAACCAAAGGAACGCGCACTCTGCAATAACTAGGAGCGTAGAACAAGAAACAAGAACCCAAGAAATCCCACATTCTGCTGACCCCTCTTGTGTCTGTCCACGGCTCCGTCGCTCACAGCAGAATGTGGGATTTCTTGTTCTACGCTCCTAGTTATTGCAGAGTGCGCGTTCGTTTGTTTGGTCAGCCGCGGCTCCTGTAGGCACTTGTAAGTGTATCATAGAAATGCAAAGTAGTACTGTTTAGGCTATAAACATGTGCTAAATGATGTCGTTTCGAGTAAATGGTGGACGTTACCCGCTCAGGACACTTGGATTACAGCGCACGAGCAGTATGGAGGAATATTGCCGACTTTTGTGGACTTTTTGTGGACTTTTAAGGACACTGTTCATTCGGGCTCTGATCTAAGTCATGATATCAATGTCAGTGGACAGCTTGACAGCCAGGCCTGGTCTAGATGTTCCAAAACTACTCCACAGTGTTGTTCAGTATGAGGGTGAGTAGAAAATGAGGCCAAATCGTTATTTGGGTGTAGTGTTCCTTTAAACTGTGAGGGATACTGAAGCTAGGTTGGGATGGTGGGGCTGTCGCCGGTAAATGTCCCTTATTTTCAAATCAGAAACTTGACAGCCAGGCCTGGTCTGGTCTGCTCACTGATTGAAACAAATAAATGCCTCGGCTATTATTTGGTATTTTACGGTAATTTTTATTTTCCTTTGAAGCCATCTTGATGTGGGAGATAGCCCCCTAGAAGTTGATTGAGCATTTCAGCCTTCCTCTATGGCTGTCTTAGTATTATCAGCTGTCTGTCTGTTTTCCGTTTGGCATTTCCTTGACCCTTTAATGGTTTCGCACCATGCTGCTGTGATTGAGGTCTGACGGGGCTTACGGCGATCAATGCCGGGGGATTAGCAATGAAACATCTGACTGAAGAATCCTGAAGCCAATCCCTGTGGTCATCCAGGATGTTTTACACTGACATTTGAATCTGGTGCCACGGCACTACACGACTATTATCGGCACATATCTGATATAAGATGTGCGGTCTCATTTTAAATGCGAATTTGCTTTAATTTAAACAGCAGCTCATCAGTTTCTGCTGCTGAAAAGGCTGTAGTTTAATAAGACTGATAATCATAATCACAAGGGCAGCATTTGAGAGGAGCTGATACCCTGATGATTTTGCAGATCTCCCTCTGCCGGTGCAATAATCTCCCTCCGGCAGCTCGGCCCTCCAGCTGGGATTTGCCACAGAGCGGCCGTGTTTGCATACAACATTATTTTTTTCCCCGTTGTGAGCTCTGTGGATTAACAAAGTGGGAGAGCAGCTTTGGCTTCAGCAGATAAATATTACCCACTGAGGGAATGAAATCTGCTGCATTTCCAGTTTAAATGACAGCATTGAGTCTAATCCCTCTTACATTGTTATTCAAGGCACCAATTTGCTTGACATTATGCTTGAGATATTGGGACATCCTGAAGGGTTGGGGTATGCTTGTACGACCCAAAAAAGTGGAATATTGAGCATTTAACAGTAATATCTCTTTAATACTCCCTGATTCCCCATTTTTGCTTAACCACAATTTGATTCAAAGAAGTTTTCTGAGACAAAAAGCTGTAAAAATTACCTGACTTGTAATTAGGGCTGGGAAATATATCAATTAAATTGATTAATTTGAATTATTTTCTGCAGAAGATTTAAAAACAAAAAAAAATGAGATTTTTTCATTCACACAAATTGTAATTTGTTGCAAAGTTTGGAAAAATATAAACACTGAAATTTTACAGTTTTCATGATGATGGCACTGTCATTTTTTGCACAAGCACTTTTATTTTTTTTTAATTGCATTTATTTTTACAAATTTAGATTAAATATTGATCAGAGAGTAACATGTTAACAAGCTGTAAAAATCCCTCAGCTTTCAGTGTTCATGTAGGCAAACCTGCCTGTGTTAGAACTACATAATCAACATTTTATGACACACACTTTAATTTCAAGAGGGAAAGTCTGATTATTTAATTGGACAACATAAAAGCAGAACTCGATTCATGTCATTTTTGTGTCACTTTTTTTTTTTGGTTTGAGAGGGAAAAAAATTGATTAACCCTTTAAGGCCCAAGACCATAGATTATAGCCAAAAAAATCTAATTTTTTGGAGCTGAAATGTTTGTTTCACTTTCTGCTAAAATCCATAAAAATCAAAATGTCCACAAAATTCAACATATAGATTTATCGTATCTCATTTGATACATTAGGTGTTTTTGGCAACTGATAATCCATTTGAGGACATTTTTATCATTTATCTGATTGTATTCAGATGTTTTTTTGTAATTTGTTGATCATATTGAGTAGATAGAGGTATTATAAAAGTATGTATCAAATATGATACAATTGGCTTTATAGGGTTAAAATTGTAAATCGAGTTTTGTGGAGAAAAATCTGTTTTTTGTTGTTTTTTTTAGGCCATATCGCCCAGCCCTACTTGTAATTGAGATAATGCCTTACCAAACAGGACAGTGTGTCTCATGGGGCAGCTTGTCCTTCCACTAGAGAGGACAGGACATAGTGACCTCAAGGGCGCCTTTCAGGTTGACAAAACTTGATAAATGTCCCTCCAGTGGACCAAACGTGATAAAAAAAAAAATCCTCATTAAATTCCATGATATAACCTTCCAAAAGAAATTGGGCTGTAAAGTGTCATATTTTAGCCCCCCAAATGTGATAAAGGACATTTATAAGTGACTTTTGAGTTCTTTCGATATTGTGTCCTACAACAAAGTGTGGGACCTGCACATATGTTTAGACAAAGACTGAGGCCTGAATGTGTCTACAGGAGCCAGAGTTGTGCTGGTCTGGGAGGAGAAAAAGACAACAAAGCTCCAAAAGTGCCTGAGGGGGCCTTCTGGTCCAAACCAAACCAGCTCTGGTTTGCCTTTTTGGAAAGTTGGTTTGGTTTGTGAAAGCTCATGCCAACCGTGTAATGAACCAAAGGACTGAACTCTGCTTGAAAACAGGGGTCTTGTTACATTTCAAAGAAAACCTGAGTTCGTCCCACTGTGTGTGTAAAATAGGGTTGGAAATTGGTAAGAGTTTATCGATACCAGTGCTATTAACAATCCTGCTGATTGATCCAGTTCTTTAACGATTCCCTTATTGATTCCTGCAGATTTTCCATGTGGGCAAATGTTGGCCTGTAGATTTTCAGTGTCAACTATGTTAAAGGATAAGTTCGGTTTCTACAGCTTTCACATTGTTTATAGAATGAAGTAGAACAATATACTCACCCAGAAGGCTTTCCTGATCCAAACAGTGCTTCAGGAGATATTTAGATCCAAAATCGAGTGGCGGACATCCATATAATGTTAGCACATAGGACATACAGCGCCGCTCCTAAAACTGCATTAATCGTCCAAAAACTCATTTGTTTCACCAATATTTCAGTGAATTGAATAGTGAATTGTTTGTGACATCTCTCAGTCACTTCATACTGTCTGTCGAACATTTGTAACATTTCTGGCTTTCGACCGTATTGAAGGGCTGCATTTCTTTTGCAATGTAGTTAACGACACTGTCTGTTAGCGTGCACCGTTTTGCGCTTCTTTATTTGTATTTACTTTGCAGACCAAACGCCTCAGTAAGCGCTGACTGTCAAGGACGAAGTCTCCGCTGCACCTCCTCTTGTTCATCGCCACTATTTTCAAACAAATATGACACATCGGCTCGTCAGTGTTCATGAGCTCACACCTTGTTCATCCTGTTTAAAACTAAAATATTCCCACACTTGGGCTGTGGCATTCAGCTAAGGAACCATCGCTTTTGCGCTATCATTCATATAAGTGTTTGTTTCCTCGTTACTCCTCACGACGCTCGCTTCAGCTCACTCTGTGTGTACGCATGAGCGGCCCGCCTCCCCCTCAAAAATTGAATAAATGACAGATGGATCACTTACCCTAACCCCACTCATTCGGCTATAGAACCAACGCGCCAAGGTGTTCAGAAAGATGGACGTAGTGAGCCATCTCCTCATCCAGCCTGTTTGGTAGAATGAGATGAGGGAAACAAACATGCATGCACATGTCAATTTATCGAGGCTGGCAAACTTACCAAGGACGTTTTTATTTATCGTTCGATTAATTGATTTATTGATCATCACGACAGGCCTAGTCGCAGCATAGATAACTGCTTCTGCAAGTTGTTGGTGTTTCCACTCACTTAAGGTTGTGCAGTAGGCACCTTTTGGACAAAAATAAGCCACAACTCTGAGGAATTAGTAAGGAAGTTGATCAAAAAAAAGACTCATGATATTGATTCTTTGATAGAGCTGTTAACGGCCATCCAAACCAACCAATGACCAAACAAGTCAAGCAAACCAAAAAGCAGTGGCTTGTGGTACGATAGCATCTCCTAAATATTGTATGTTAATAAAACTGTTGAATAAAAATTAAATTCCCAAAAAAAAGACAGGAGCCTCAACACCAACCCAACAGCAGAGATGATAGATCGAACAAGACCCAAAACAAAAAACTTTAATAACCACATAGCACTGTGTCCAATCTCAGGAAACTATTTCTCAAAGTCTTTGCCACTCAGTTTGGTATTTTCAGAATGAATTATCCAGCATTAGGGAAGACTCATTTGTCTGAACTGTATTTACATCTAGCTTATTCATAGGTTTATAGAAAACATCTCCAATTTATGCAAACAAATTCATCCCCCAGGGCAGCACTGGTGCAGTTGATTTTATTACAGGAGCGCCTCCTCTTCAGATTGTTTTGATATTGGCCTGGTTGCCAGCTGTATAAGAGGAAGTTATATACTATGCTCTTAATTGAATTACATCAGCCTTATCTATATGAAACATTCCAAAGTTAGGGTTTAAGGAAAACTAGAGTCGTCTTTGTCCACAGAATGTAGTCTTAAGGAACAAGTCCACCTTAAAGGAACATGGTAAATGGAAAAGCTGTTTGAAATCCAGACACGGTACATTAGTCAGCATTATTATCAGAGGTCAAGAAACCAGCTCGGCCTCCACGGACTTGCTCTGGCATCAGTCTTTTGTCAGTCTGTGTCCTCTAACGGCGCCAAAGCAGCCATTATACCTCCATGAATACCCATTACTACTGAAAGAATCTAGTTACACATTGATTCATAACAGGTGGAGCTTTCATTTTCACTACACATTTGTTATGCTACCGATACTCCTCAACCCTCATGATAATAAAAATGTGATCTGAATGACAAATACGCCTGATTATCTCAGAATTAGTGGAAAACACAGTCGGGTATGTTTAATTAGATGTCTAATGTGTCTTGGGATCATCAAGATGAAGCAGGCGAGCCTTTTACAGCCGTGGTTTTCAAATAACATCAGCAAAATATCTCTTTGTGTTGGTTTTAGGGTGATTTAACCATGAAATTAAGCAGAAACAGGTGGTCCCTCAACCTCTGATTTACTGTTATTGGCTTCGTAGTTTGCGGTTAAGTCGGCCTCGAGAGAAATAATCCCTCCATTTGTGAGAGATTTCTCACAGTATGACCTTCAGACAAATGAGGGGGTGTAGGAAATTGTGTGGAGAGATTGGGGTATTGTTTTCCTGTAATTACAGAGTCAGTTATATTGAAACAGTAAGGGTTTAATGTGAGGAATAATGGAAAAACCATGACCAAGGCAGCACCCCGTTTTTGCTGAATTACAGACAAGCACATCGTTTAACCCATAGTTCAACAGCTTTATCACCCAATTCATTTCCGCGTTTTAAAACTTTAAAGCCCATTTGTGGTTCAGACTGCTGAGTTTTTGGAAGGAAATAGATGTGGAAAAATAAGATATATATGCCGCCAGTTATGTCATACCAAATATTTTGCAACAACAACTTTAACTTTGGATCATCACATCCTGGGATTTGTCAAGTATCACCATTTACATTTATTTTTATGTATTTTACTCCGTGCAAAGTCAAACTTGTACACCCATTTTCATATGGTAAAAATGGCCACATATGGTGGGGAGTAGTAAAAACGATCAATTCCAAGTCAAAAGCCTAGAATGACACCCAGAAATAATGAAATGCAGGTTTTATGCTTTGATGGGAGTGAGTTCAAAAATTACAGTTTGACTGGCTGTCAATGGTACATTTTTTGCCCTCAACAGTTTGAGTGTAACAGTTGTTTGTACACAGAGAATTTCAGGAGATGAGATCATATAAAATGCACGATCTTGCTGAAATTCATGCCATATGCATGAACACAAACAAAAGACAAAGAAGGAAAAACGTGTAAAATATGCACAGAGGTCCCCAAGGGTTAATGCTGACTTCAGCTAAATTTCCGAGAAACTGAAGTTTGTTCCTTAGTGGCTAAATCATCAATTTGACATTGAGATGACAATCAATAATTTGTTATAAGAACGAGAAGATAGCTTTATTTTAGGCAAAGCACACACTTTAAATTAATAGAAGAACAAAGAGCAGCAGTTTGTACCAGGATGGTAATAGCGGGGTCTAAGAAAATATCAATATATTGTCTCGATTATGTAATGTGTTTTTCTCTGTTTGAGTAGGGGTATATTATACGTATAGACATTGAGTATGTATAAGTAAAATATTAAGTTTTTAATTGTGGATATATACATTTAATAGTCTAAAAAACATTGTAAAAAGTGAAAACATCACAGTAGGACATGGGAATTCATTAATCTAAAGTATATGTTTAAGTAAAATAATAATAACACAGTTGAATTTGTCTTCTAGGAGTTGTTCTGGTTCAACAGCTTTATCACCCCATTCATTTCCACGTTTTAAGACTTTAAAGTCCATTTGTGGTTCGGACTGCTGAGTTTTTGGAAGGAAAGAAAGGGAAACAGATGTGGAAAAATAAGAAGTATATTCGCCAGTTATGTCATACCAAATATTTTGCAACAACAACTTTAACTTTGGATCATCACATCCTGGGACTTGTCAAGTATAAGCATTTACATTGATTTTTTATGTATTTCTACTCTGTGCAAAGTCAAAATCGCACACTCATTTTCATATGGTAAAAATGGCCACATATGGTGGGGAGTAGTAAAAACGATCAATTCCAAGTCAAAAGCCTAGAATGACACCCAGAAATAACGAAATGCAAGTTTTATGCTTTGATGGGAGTGAGATAAAAAATTACAGTTTGACTGGCTGTCAATGGTACATTTTTTGCCCTCAACAGTTTGAGTGTAACAGTTGTTTGTACACAGAGAATTTCAGGAGATGAGATCATATAAAATGCACAATTTTGCTAAAATTCATGCCACATACATTTCAACCAGGATGGTATAGCAGAGTCCAAGAAAATATTGATATATTGTCTCGATTATGTAATGTATTTTTCTGTGTTTGAGTAGTGGTGTATTATACGTATAGGCATTGAGTATGTATAGGTAAAATATTAAGTTTGTAATTGTGGATATATACATTTTATAGTCAATATATTATCAGGAGCTTTGGCTCTCAAATAGATGTATGAATCTTTTAAATATAAAAAAATTGTAAAAAGCAAAACCATCACAGTAGGACACGGGAATTCATTAATCTAAAGTATATGTTTAAGTTAAAAAAATAATAGCACAGTTGAATTTGTCTTCTAGGAGTTGTTCTGATGTATTTTTCCAGTTTGATCGCACATTTGTTGTGAGGATAAAGACGTTTTTTTTAGGCTTTTCTAACATAACTCTTAGGATCAAACTCAGCTCATCAAAATACGGAAACTGATTGATTTCCTCTAACAGCTCCCCATCTCTCTGTCTCAAGGTGTGTCGATGCCTATCCCGGTGATCGGCCTCCACAACGAGGACAAGGTCTTTGTCAACGGCAGCTGCGTCCTCAACGAGGAGCGCTTCATGCTGATTGGCTCCTTCGTGGCCTTCTTCATCCCACTGGTCATAATGGTGGTGACGTACTGCCTCACCATTCAGGTACTTTGAGTCCGCCCGTGTCCTTCAAACACTTTATGTCCTCTGTCAAACTTTATTTTACATCTCATGGTTTTTTGACTTTCTGTGTCGTGTAGGTGCTTCAGAGGCAGGCCACTGTCTTCCTGTGTGAGGCCAAAACCTCCTCCCAGCAGCCTTTGCACACACCAGCAATCTCAAATACGTTACAACCTCCAACCAGCACCTTCAGCATTCCTCAGATCAATACACTCGCTCCATCAGACTCACAAGGTAATAAAACTTCATGCCGATGAAATCTGAAAAATAACCCAGACAGACATTTTTAATCAAGGACTTTATAGAAACAGACGATCATCAATACCCGTATGTTTTTTTTTTTACTGCCAAACGGACGGTGAAAGCAATTAATGGTGTTTTTATGGCTCCATTGCCTTATGCTGGTATTTCATCATTTTCTCATTCAGGAGCTTTTATCTCTCAACAAGCTTTAAAAAAAATCCCCAAATAAACCAAGAAGGAGGACCATCATCTTGATTACTTTGCTGTTTGTGTTTCTCACTCATGAGTTATTTGAGTAAACACACTGTGGTCCAGCTGTGGCTGCAATTTTTCATTTTAATGATGTAGATGGTTCCACAGCGGCCCAGCGCTTGTACGCATTATTCCTCTTGTTGTTTTTTGTCTCACTCTCTCTAGTGTCATCATAATAATCCATAGTGTTGTTCCAGAAAAAGTGGCTAATTGAAAAATGGACTATAATCAAAACAAACATATGGAAATGTCAGAAAATGTCCAAATGAAGGTTGTAGCTGCCTCAAATCCAAATATGACTTTTAGCATCAAGCTAACATTTCAGATTAGATAAGATACAGCTTTATTAGTCCACTGGGAAGACCAATAATCATAATATAGTCATAATTTAGCCATCTAAATTGTTTGAATTTTACTGTAGTTGTAGTTGATAAAATTTCACAACATTTTAGTCGATGATATCAACAGTGAATTTAGTCGACTTTAAAATGAAGTGTATACGTTATTTTTTTATGTTTCCTTGAATTTCTGAAGTCACTTTTTACACTTGGATAAAAAAAAACATCCAATAACTCTTTACTGAATGCTTTTAAAGTTTGAATGTATAAATTTACAGAAACAAGTTGAAGGCTTATGTGAATTACAGTCACCTTTGTTTACACTAACTGGCATCTCAGGTACAACAACAGAAAAGCACTTGGAGAGCACAGACCTCCGCCAGCACCACAGTCCTCACTCATATTGGGATCTTCATCATAAATATTAGTCCTACCTTTATTTCATCTAAATATTTAGATTACTTGACCATGAAAACATACCATTAGCATTTGGATACATAATGATATCTATTTTAGTTCAGTCGTTATTCACGAAAACCACATTTTTCGCCATGGCATGTCCAGACGGTGATCTGGATCACTCCCAAAATCTAATCATTTGGTCCTTGTGCCAATCTGGACATTTCCTGAAAATTTCATCGAAATCTGTCCATAACTTTTAGAGGTATCTTGCTAAAGCTCCGTTCACACCAAATGCGACTCGGTGATCAAAGTCGCGTTGCCCACTGAAGTGACATTGCGAGTCCATAGATATCTCACTTTGGTCACTGACAGCCATCGCAGTGGCTCGATGACATCACGTCTGCCCAAGCTTCACTGTGATCATGTATCATATATCATATAATAGGATGTATAAGCTGGCATTATTCCAGCTGTATCCTTTTCGCCCTCTTATCAAACACAAAACACTGCAGCTGATGTCCTGCAGCAGCATCATCTGTGAGTTTTCTGCTGTCCATCTAGGCAGAACTAATGTCCTCACTGACTAATGTTTCCAACATGGACGTAGATTGTTACTCTGTAGTCCGGAATAAAACTGTCTGTCACGGGCACCGTCACACATGCAGATAACACTGATTGACTGTTGCTGCACAGCCACACACAACGTTGCCTGAAAAGATCAACTTTTTTAAACTTTGACATGCGCAACAAGTGAAGTGATCGTCTTGAATGCTGCAGTCGCATCGTGGGAGGGTTAGCCCCGCCCCATCACAGCTGTACATTGACTTTGCATGGAGAGTGATCGCCAAGGTAGTTCAAGTCGCGTTTGGTGTGTAGGCACCTTAACAGAGAAACAAACAAACAGACACCAGCAATAGCATAACCGTCTGGCGGTGGTAACCAGAACTGACAACAAACAATGAACCGGCTGTACATGAATATATCAATTCATAAAGAGAGCAGCTCTGATTGGATTGCTCCAAAGCTTATCCCACCACAATGAAGCTAAGGCAGCCATGAGTGGATGTCCCTCTGAACTCATCCAATCTTTCCACACAACCAAAGTATCTGCGATTGGATATATTCCTAGTATATGTTGTAGCTAAGCAAAACTGGCTAAAACAACAGTTTGTGTGATCAAACTGACTGTAAAGACTCCATTTGCTCTTGTTAGTTACTGTCTAGTTTTTGTAAGGTGATAAAAGGTTGTCAACGAAAACTAAAATGAAAATAATAAGTCAACAAAATTAACACTGTTCAGCATTTGTCTTTTTACTTAACATCTGCTTTGGTTTGTAAATGATTGTCTGGAATAAGGGTGAGAATTAAGGTTTGTTTACTTCCTCCCACTCCAAAGAAAATAATAAGTCAACAAAATGAACACTGGTTCCAGCACCATTGTCTCACGGTGCACAGGGCAAAAAGCACACATTTAACAGAAAAGTACAAAAAAATAAGTCTTTTTTATGTATTTTGGGGTATTTTGTGCCTTTATTGATAGGACAGTGGATAGGCTTGTGTAGGGGGGAGAGAGAGTAGGGGAAGACACTCTGCAAACTGGCCACAGGCTGGATTCGAACTTGGACCGGCAGAAGTATATGGGACAAGTTTGGTTGCTTACCACTCTGCCAAACCAGCACCCTAAAAAATAAGTAGTCTTTACAGTCAGTTTGATTAGAAAAATTATTGTTTTACTCAGTTTTGCTAAGTTACACAATTGAGAAGTATCTACTTAATGTTTTTCCTTTACAAAACTTGATGCAAAACTCAGTATTTTTTAGTTAGGTGTTAAACTGGAAGCATTTTTCTTCAGTTGGACGGAGTCACAACCAGTGTTGATTTTGTTGACTAATTATTTTCATCATAGTTTTTGTCAACAACTTATTTTCCCCTGACAAAAACTCGACAGTAACTATTAAAAACAAGTGCACATGGACAAAAACTGAAACTAAATTAACAGATATTTTAATCAAGAAATAAAAACTAGATTACAATTTTTGACAAAAACTTAATACAATCAGACCTAATTTGGTCACGTGGAAAGTAGAGACAAGTTAGGAATATATTCAATCACAGCTGCCTTAGCTTGGTGGTAGTGGAATAAGTTGTGGAACGATCCAGTCAGAGCTGCTCTCTTTATGAATTGATATATTCATGTACAGCAGGTTCACTGTTTGTTGTCAATTCTGGTATTGTAACTAAGATGCTCTGCCAGGTAGCCTAAATAAAGGTGACTGCACTTCACACAAAAGCTAAAGTTGTTTCTGCTAATTTATACATTTAGACTTTACTTGCATTCAGTGAACGGTTATTGGATGTTTCATTTTATCCAAGACTAAATCATGAATTCAGAAATTCAAGGAAACATAAAAAATGCCCTAAACTTTACACTTCATATTTTAGTCGACTAAATTTACAGGACATTTAATTGACTAAAACTATGCTGAACTTAAAACAAAGTTTATGTAGATGACTAAATTATGAATAAAACTAAAAGAGTATAAGTCAGACTTGATTAAAAAGTGGACAAACACCTCTACATACCCAAACTGTCTCTGACCCCACTGTTGCCCCTTCCTCCCTCAGAGCTAAAGCCCCCTCCTCTCCAGAGCAGAAGAAACACCCTGAGCTGCCTCAAAGGAGCCGAGCCCAGCATGCTGCTCAGCGTCTCCACACCAGACAGCCTCAGCATCATCCCCAGCTCCGAGGTGGCGTCTCAGCTCAGCTCACCCGCCGCGGGGCCTTCACGGAGCGACGCCTCGGGCTGCAGCGGGCGGCGGGGGATGATGCAGGCCATAAAGAACGAGAGACGGGCCTCCAAGGTGAGAATTAAGAGCTGTGAATCAGAGCTGAGTGCTTCGTCGGGTGATTTAAGGTCAACTTTGTCTCAGGTCTCCAAAACACGTTCCTGCTCTCTCGGGCTCAGAGCTGCAGAATGGGCAGGGTTTTTCTGAATATGCTTCCCCTGCACGTTGAATACAGACATTTAAGCAGTTATCTGCATTAGAATGTAGTAATGAAGACCCTGAAGTACTTTAAAATCTGGTTTATAAGGCACTTTCAATACCTGCTTTTTTGTTTCCATAGAGCGAACCAAAACACTTAGATAAAATTTCTGAACATTTTCTTTATTTTTTTTGTCTTGCCTCACTCCTGAGTCCATGACAAGCAGATAGAAACCATTCTTTCAACTGTGTGTCAAGTAACAAGAAAGAGACGGCCAAAGCTCGTCCACCAGTCGTTAGCTTAGCTCAAACACTGGAAGTCAGTGGGTAGTGCTAGCCTGCATCTGCCTACAGTCATCAGATAAACTCTTCAGCAACTCTAAATGGCCCTATGTGCTCGTTGTGACTCATTTTTTTACTGTTATCTTCTGCTATTGTCATAATAAAATCTTTGCTACTAAACAGAGGCTTTGTTTTGTTGACCTACTTGCGCAGTGGTTTGTGCTAGCGATTTGTTATGTTTGCGAACGAGTCGAGTCTTTCAACTTGCTGCAGGACTCTGAAACTGTGACCTAGCTGTGTGACGACTAATTGTTGCCAGTAGTCACATAGTCTTTAAAACAAAGTACAAAATGGAAAAAAGAAATACATAACATGGTTCAGAGGGACTCAACTGATAAAATGATATGCCTTACAACTCAGGAAAAAAATGGGCATAAATAGGCTAAATTTCACTAAATGTCAGCAATGCCAGTGGGCAACACCTGTTCACTTTTGAAAAAGGAATGTAAGTTCCTTATGAACTTGGAACTGTTACAAAATCGTCACAGCTTCACAAGGTTGAAACTCTGGAATGTTCAAAAAATAGCTTCTTTAGAATCGACTGGAAAAATTTGCAGCGTGGCGGGAGTTGAAGAGGGCACAGCGGGTGCACAATGTCGACATTAATGCAACAAGAAGACCAAAGCGCTCTCATATCGGCATCAAATATTTAATTCCCTGTAGGAGGGTTCCACTTTAAAGGAAATTAAAAAACATCAATCTTTGTGATCTTATCTGCCCTCTTCCCTCCTTTCTTCATTCTTTTTCCTTCAGGTTCTGGGAATCGTCTTCTTCCTCTTCCTCATCATGTGGTGCCCCTTCTTCATCACCAACGTCACCTACGTCCTGTGCCGCGGCTCTTGCAACGAGTCGCTCCTCAGCGACCTCCTCAACGTTTTCGTGTGGGTGGGCTACATCTCCTCCGGGGTCAACCCTCTGGTCTACACGCTCTTCAACAAGACCTACAGGAGGGCCTTCTCCAGCTACATCAGGTGTCAGTACAAGGCGGGGGCCAACGCCGCCGGACAGAGTTGTAAAACGCTCCTGGTCCCCCCGCCGTGCCCGTCGCAGTCCGTGACGCCTCTGTTGATGGGGAGCCACGGGAAAGCGGGCATGGACCGCAACAGTAACTGTCGGAACGGCGGCAGGGGGGACAACGGGAGGCTGACGGTGGACCCGGACGACGTGACGGATGACGGGACGCAAATCGGGATAGTGACTCAGAGCCTTTCGGAGTGCCACAACGTCGGTATGCTTTCGGAAACGGAGCCGGAGACGGAGGTGGAGCAGGAGCTGTCACTCATCAGCTACAGCTCCGCCTCCCGGGAACACACAAGCAGCGTGTGACTGCACGGTTTTACCTTTGAGTTGTGTTTTCTTTTGAAACCTGCGAATGCTGGGCCAAGAGGAAATTTGAGAAGTTGGCGATAATGGCGGGATTTGTCCATTGACTGGAATGAGGAAGATCATGGAAGAAATGCCTTCGAAAGTGGGAAAAGAGGAAACTCCCACCTCATTCTGGGGATGAAAATGCTTGAAAAGGAAGCTCCAAAGGCAAAAATGTGACACTACAAAGGGAAAAAGGTACCAGCAGAGGTCCAGAGCAGCTCAGTCTCATTGTTGACCTGGAGCGACGTCCAAGGCCCAAAATGGCGTCCAAACAATGCAGGTTACCGGAGAGCTACAGGGTCAAACTTTGACCTCAAGCTTCCACACTAAGTCACAATGCAGTCCGAACTCGCCGAAACGCTCCAAACCAAATCTATTTTTGTGCCGGTCGAGCTTAACCAATCTATCTGAATGAACCTTTCCAGCATGTATAATCAAATTATTCAACCGACAGATTTTTTTTCTTTCTCTCCTCAAAAAGGGAAACTTTCTCAAGGCTGCAGTCAGGAAAGTTTGTCTGCAGAGGACCAAGATGAAGGAATGTAAGACCACCGGGCGTCTGGTGGACTCACAGTGCCATCTGGTGGAGGTGGCGGCGCTGGAGGCACGAGAGGTTGCATCCCCTGCGTGGAAGGAGGGGGTTTAAAGAGCTAAACAAAAAGAGAACATGGCGCAGGCCTTCTGGTCCAAACACCTGCCAGGCTTTTGCTTTTGTCGACCAAAACAACCAAATTGGAAAGTCCCAAAACCGAAAAGTTTCAAGACTGAGAGGGAGGAATTTCAAAGTAGGAGTGTTAAAATTAGAAGAGTAGAGTTTTTGAAGTAATGGTGCACAAAAGTTCCTAAGATGTCATTCTTTTACTGGAACAGTAGAGACTTTATGGCTTAGCTTTAGCCTATTGATGTTAGTTTTATCAATTAGTTTTCAGTGTTGCTAATTTTGCCTCAGAAAACAGGATAAATAATGAATGTCCCAAATTTTTCATACATTTCAGAAAATTCAGGGCATGAATAGGGATGTCCAGATCATGTTTTTTTTTCTGCTGCTGACACCAATACCATTCATGCATTGGTAAAAATGTCCAGTACTTATACCTTCATGATCATATATCAGATGGCTCATAGGCTAACCTGTTTGAATGTTAAACAAATTAAAAGGAACTAAGTTATAAAAAATGAACTAGAGGTGCACCAATGGCCAACATTCAAGGGGCGACTAATTTTTTAAAACCATGTTCATAGATGAATTTTTGCATTACTTTTTTGATAATGAATGTCCCAAACGTATCATAAAATTCAGGGCATAAATAGGGATGTCCAGATCATGTTTTTTTTTGCCACCAACAACAACACATTTATGCATAGGTAAAAATGTCCAGTACTTATAAATACATGAATATATATTAGATGGCTCATAGGCTAGCCTGTATGAATATAACAACAAATTAAAGAGAATAAGTTATTAATCATGAACTAGAGATGCACCACCGGCCAACATTCAAAGGCGAACCATTTTTAAAAACATGTTCAAAGATTATCCATATGATTAATAATTTTTTCATGGCGTTTTTATGATGAATGTCCCAAATTTTTCACATATTTCATAAAATTCAGGACAGAAATAGGGATGGCCAGATCATGTGTTTTCTGCTCCTAACACCAATCCCATTCATGCATCAGTAAAAATGTCCAGTACTTATACCTTTGTAATCATACTTGTATCAGATGGGTCATTGCTGGCCTGTATAAATATTTGGACAAATTACGGGGGTAAGTTATAAAACATGAACTAGAGGTGCACCAATGGCCAACATTCAAGGGGCAACTCATTTTTTAGGACCGTGTTCATGGATTCATTTTTGCATTACTTTTTTAATACTGAATGTCCCAAATTTTTACATGTTTCATAAAATTCGGGGCATGCATAGGGATGTCCAGGTCATGTTTTTTTCTGCCACCAACAACAATACCATTTAAGCAAAAGTGAAAATGTCCAGTACTTATACCTTCATGATCATATATCAGATAGCTCATAGGCCAACCTGTATGAATATAAAAAAAATTAAAGGGAGTAAGTTATAAATCATGAACTAGAGATGCACCAATGGCCAATATTCAAGGGGCGACTCATTTTTAAAACCATGTTCATAGATTAATTTTTGCATTACTTTTTGGATAATTTATGTCCCAAAATTTTCATTAATTTCATAAAATTCAGGACATAAATGGGGATGTCTAGATCATGTTTTTTTTTTGCTGCCAACACCAGAACCATTCATGCATACGTAAAAATGTCCAGTACTTATACCTACATGATCATATATGAGATGGCTCATAGGCTAACCTGTATGAATATTAAGACAAATTAAAGGGAGTAAGTCATAAAACATGAACTAGAGATGCACCAATGGCCAACATTCAAGGGGTGACCCATGTTTAAAACATGTTCATAGCTTACCCACATGAATAATAACTTTTTGGCTTATGTTTTACTAACATTTTCCATCTTCTGTGTGAACAGATCAGACTTTTTGTGATCTATTTTAATGTCATTACACACAACAGATTCACATTGGCACCTGATATCAGTCAATTCCACATTTTATGACAACAAAGTTGATCACTGATCAATCAGGGCATCTCTACTCACTAGTTAAAGTAGCCATTTTGCATCACTTTTTTTGTCAAGAAAAACACAAAACAATTACATGAACAAAACAGCAACTGAAAACACAAGTTATGAAACCCCCAAAACAAAATAAAACACAACAAATGAGGAAGTCACAACAACAAATGAAGTAGTCACAACAACAAATGATGAAATCACAGCTACAAATAAAAAATGCAACTAGAGACAAAATCACTTCTACAAATCAAAACACAAAAAAATAAGAGAAGACAACGGCAAGTTAAAACATCAAAAACAAGTTATGAAACCACAACAGCAAAATAAAAAAACTACTACTACAAATCAAAACATAAAAATAAATAATAGAACAAAACACCAACTTAAAAACACAAAAACAAAATGATGAAACCCCTACAAGATTATCATCTAGGGTGATCATCTCCTCTGTGATGGAGGAAAAAAGTTATCAGCTCTTATAACAAGATCTGTTAGTTTAAAAGCAGCCATTTTGCATCAATTTTTGTCAAGAAAAACACAAAACAATTACATGAACAAAACAGCAACTTAAAACACAACAACAGCAAGTTATGAAACCACACCAACAACAAAATAATATATAACAAATGAAGTAATCACAATAAATGAAATAATCACAACAAATGAAGTAATCACAACAACAAATGATGAAATCTACAAATAAAAAATGTAACTAGAGACAAAATCTCTACTTCAAATCAAAACACAAAAACAAATAAGCGAACACAACAGCAACTTAAAACACATAAAAAAACAAGTAATGAAACTTCAACAACAAAATTGAACAGCACTACTACAAATCAAAACATAAAAACAATGTAAGAACAAAACACCAACTTAAAAACACAGCAAAAATATCGATCATGATCTGTGAGGAAAAGTTGGTGTAAAAGAGAAACATCTGCAGCTCCAGATGTGTTTCAGTGTCAGATGTCTAATGATGGTTTCATGTATAAAAAGATGTTTGATCTCTGACATTTAAATCAGACTCTGAGTTACGGTCCCGCCCCGTAACTTAAGATTCCATCAGTCGCATGAAAGTGACAGAAAATCGATCAGCAACGATACAGACAGGTCAGCAGGTCGAACAACTCCGTCACGCTGAGTTTTCTTTTTCTTTTTTTCTTTCTTTTTCTTTTTTTTTTTACCTCCCTTCAACATTATTGACGTCTGACGGGCCGTGTGATGCCTCCACAGTGTGTGTCCATCAGCTGAAATATCTGACACGAGCTGCCTTAAAAATCACTAAAGGTCTGAATTCCAGATATTCCAGGTCCTGGTGGCAGATTCAACTGATGTGAGGAAGAAGTTCAATCATGCTGCAAGTGCCCGAGAGCTCGACTGAGAGATTTGAATTTTAAAATTAAGAACAAGAAGCCAGAATAATGTCATCAATGAAAACAGCAACAATTAGAGAATGTTAATTGATTGGTTTTCTTAAATTGCAACGTTAAGACAAACTATTAATCAACACTACAAATAAGAAGTTATGACGACAAATCAAAACACGAAAATTTATAAAAGAGCACAACTTTGAAACAGAATAACAAATTATGAAATCACCAAAACAAATTAAATTAATATTGGAATCAGAATCCAAAAATAACAACAAATTATGAAATCACAACTACAAATCAAAAACAAGACAAATAGGAATATAAGTGCTACAAATCAAAACAACAAACTACTAACTTAATGGTAACAAACTATGAAATCACAACTACAGATGAAAACCAAAATACTGCTATAAATCAAAACACAAAACAAATTAAAGAACACAATAATTTTAAAACACAAAACAAGTTATGGGATCACAACAAATTAAAAACAACACAAAATAATGGGATCAAGATGAGAATAAGGAAACAACAGCAATTGATGAAATCACAACTACAACAATAAAACAACAATTGAGAAAATCACTGGTGCAAAAGAAAAGAACGCAACAACTTCAAAACACAAAACAATTTATAAAATCACAACAACAAATTAAAAACCAAAAGGGATCAAGATGAGAATATGAAAACACAACAAATTAGGAAATCAAAACAACTAGTTAAAAATACAACAAAAAACTTATGGGATTAAGATGAGAAAATAATGGTAACAAACTATGAAATCACAACTACAGATGAAAAGAATAACTCTGCTACAAATCAAAACATGAAAAATAAAAGAACACAACAACTTTAAAGCACAAAGCATTATGAAATCACAACAAATTACAAACACAACACAAATAATGTAATCAAGATGAGAATATAAAAACATCAAAATAATGAAATCACAACTACAAATAAAAAACACAACAAACGAGAAATCACTTGTACAAATCATAATACAAAAACAAATAAAAGAACATAACAACTTTAAAAAAAACAAAAAATATGAAATCACAACAGCAAATTAAAACAAATATTTGAATCAGAATCCGAAAATAACAACAAATTATGAAATCACACCAACAAATCAAAAAGACGACAAATAAGAAAAGTCCACACAAAAACAAATGAAAGAACACAACAACTTCAAAACCACAAAACAATGTATAAAATCACAACAACAAATTAAAAACCAAAAGGGATCAAGATGAGAATATGAAAACACAACAAATTAGGAAATCAAAACAACTAGTTAGAAATACAACAAAAACTAATGGGATTAAGATGAGAAAATAATGGTACCAAACTATGAAATCACAACTACAGATGAAAACCAAAATACTGCTATAAATCAAAACACAAAACAAATAAAAGGAGACCACAACTTTAAAGCACAAAACAAGTTATGGGGACACAACAAATTAAAAACACAACACAAAATAATGGGATCAAGAAAAAAAACAGCAAATTATGAAATCAGAACTACAAAAAAACAGCAATTGAGAAAATCACTGGTACAAAACAAACAAAAGAACACAACAACTTTAAAAAAACAAAAAATGTGAAATCACAACAACAAATTAAAAACACAACAGAAGATAACGGGATCATGATGAGGAAGTATGAAATCACAAATAAAAGTGAAAAGATAAACAATTGAGAAAATCTCTGCCACAAACTAAAACACAACAACAATTAAAAAAAAAACACAATATCATATTTTTGAACTTAAGATATCAGAACAAGCTGTTGCTCCACATATGTTTTGTTGTTTGATTTCTTGTTTTATGTTTTTTAAGAGTCCAAATTTAAGAACTTTAGGGCAGTGATGAAGCCACATTAACACAGTATCATTGGAGTTGTAGTGTTTATGGGATTTTTCCACTCTTTGCTTTAAATCATGATATTTCACCATCCACTGCACTCCAGTTATAGTCATAAGTTAGCTTTAGGAAAAAAACAATCATGATTAGAAATTCTAAAGTTGATGTTTTGATAAACTAAGTCATACTTATGAGGTAGGCTATCACAATTATGCACATATAATTCCAACAAAAGTCTTAACCGTGGATTTAATGTCATATTTAAGCATTTTACAGCATCGGTCTGGAATGAAAATGTCAAAACAACAAGATACATAGATGCAAGTATGAGATAAAAAGCTGAAATTATAAAATGTCAAAAGTATGAAATTAAAAGCCATATTTTTTAAAGAACTTGAATTCAAAGATGCTTAGTTACTTAAAAGGCATAATTATGCAATTGAGTGTTACATTAATTAAATACAGTACCAAAATTAGAAGATTAAAAAGTTAAATATGTATTTATGAAATGAGGAAATTATGAAATATGCTAATGAGACAAAATGTTAATTTGTGAGGTAATATCTTTGCTTATGAGATGAAATACAAACAATATATGATAAAGTTATATTATTACACAAAGGCAACATTTCGGCACCTAAATTTCTTTTAGACTCATAATTATGATTTTTTCCCCACATTTTTATGACCTGATTTCCCAGTTATGGCCATCCATCTTGTGACTTTTTTCTATATATATATATATTTTTTTTTTTTTTTTTTCCTCAGAATTTCCATAGGGCGTCCATAGGAATGACACTTCAAAATCGTGAGTGCCCCTTTAATAGCAGGACATAATATCCAACACATATAATCTTTTTTTCCACCTGGTTCGCTTCATATTGGATTTCACTGTCCTAATGATCAAATCTATTTAGTAATCCATGAAGACTTCCAGCTCTACCAGCACCTGAATGTACGACACTTTTTTACCCATCAACTCCCATATATGGTCAAAAAGCAAACGTCAAAGCCTGCAGTGGACCAATCAGATCCAGAGCCTGAGGCCTGCAGCCGCCTCTGCATCCAATTAGAATGAAAGGACACAACCTGGCGTCACCTCATTCTAATTCTATGCCCCTCTGTATCATTTATCCACCATATTTGTATGCTACAGACTTACTCGGTGGTCCTTCGCACCACTTCTCTCTCCAAAGAGAGGTCTACATGAGCTAAACGTTGGCCGTCCGGCACCACGGCTCGGCCTACAAATATCATGCATGTTTGAAGCGATGTTCAAAAGGTCCTCTCTGCCTCACTTTTTGTTCTCTTCGTCGACTCGGAAGAAAAACCAACGGGAGAAGAAATGCACACAAGGACAGGAACAATGGGAGAAGGGAGGACTCTCTGAACGTATTCAAATGCGTCCAGGTGTGGGCGAGCAAAGAGCTACAGCCGGGCCAGCCAACTCAGTATGTCGCAATGTAATAACTCTGTGTCCCCCGTGTTGCTGTGTGTGTCCGTGCCACACCTGGATCAAATCAGCACCTGAGATTGATTCACTGACCATCTCGGGTTTTTATCGATCCGGTCTGGAGGGGCGGATTGGATTGGGTCGTCCCCGCGGATGCCAATCCCGCCGCCTCGTGGGTCCAGACTGATGAAAGTAATCGCTGAATGATTTCAACTCATAATTTGATCCAGGTCGGGTGTGTATAGAAATAATCTGAGCCGTTTATTGACAGAGTTTTATCTTAATAGATTTCAGGAGGGGAAAACTGGACCATTTCCCATCCTGATGGGTTTTTTTTTTTCCCTCGCAGAAGTTATTTGTTCCTGAGAATCACAAAATATATCGGAACTTGTCCAAACTGAAAGGGTAGAATCTTAGTGTGATACAGCTGGAAAAGTGTCAGTGCAGTATTTGTTACAGGAAGCGGTGAAATCTTGTGATATTTCCTTAAAGGGGAAAGGATTTTTTTAAACCTCTACTATTGCTTACTAAGTATGGAAGACTATTAGGGACATTTTAGATTGAAAAAATATTTTTCGGCAGGTGGAGATTAAAGTTGAAATTTTCAGATAAAAGTCAAAATGATAAGATGAAAGTTGAAATGACAAAAATAAACATAAAATACGATTTCGTGATAAGTCAAAGTAATGGGACTGAAGTTAAGATGTCAAGAAATTAAGCAGAAAGTTGAGAATAATGTAAAAATACAATGTATTTATACTTTATTCTTGACATTTTGACTTTTGTCTCAACATTTTGTCTTCTTTTCACAACATTTCGTCTTTTTTGACAAAGATTTTTTTTTACATTTCATCTTTTTTACACGTTTTAACTTTTCCTCAGCATTTTGACATTTTCACATTTCAACTTTTATCAGTTTGTCTGTCAACTTTTTTGTAATCATTTCTTCTTTATTCTTGACATTTTGACTTTCTTCTCGACATTGACATTTTGCCTTTTTTCTCAACATTTTATGTTTTCACGACATTTCGCCTTTTTTCACATTTCGTCTTTTTTTACGACATTCCATCTCTTTTCACAATATTTCGCCTTTTTTTACCACATTTAATCTTTTTTCACTTTTTCCACTTTCCCCGGGATTTTGACATTTTCACAACATTTCAACTACTATCAATTTGTGTGTCAACTTTTATGTCGTCATTTCATTTTTATTCTGCACATTTTGCCTTTTTTTCTCAACATTTTGTTACTTATCAACATTTTGTCTGTTTCCATGACATTTTGTCTTTTTTCTCAACATTTTGTCTGTTTTCACGACATTTTGTCGTTTTTCACTACATTTTGTCTTTTTCGCATAGCATGCCAACTCTTTTAACCACATTTCATCTTTTTCACGTTTCTGACTTTTCCCGGCATTTTGACATTTTCACAACATTTCGACTATTATCAACTTGATGTCAACTTCTTTGTTGTTATTTCAACTTTATTCTTGACATTTTTACTTTTTTTCAACATTTAATTTTTGTTTCTTCACATTTCACCTTTTCTCTACATTTTGTTTGTTTTCATGTCATTTTGTCATTTTTATCAACATTTTGACTTTTTCTCTAAATTTTGACTTTTTTCAATTTGTATGTCAACTTTTTTGTCATATCAACTTTGTTCTTGACATTTTGTTCTTGACATTTCGTCTTTTTTAAAGACTTTTCATCTTTTTTCAAATTGAATCTTTTTTCACATTTCATTTGCATGTCAACGTTTTGGTCATCATTTCAACTTTGTTCTTGACATTTTGACTTTTTATCTTGACATTTTTTTTCTCGACATTTCGACTATTATCTCGAAATTGTATGTCAACTTTGCTATCATCATTTTAACTTTATTCTTGACATATTTTTTTTCTTGACTTTTCGTCTTTTTTCACATTTCTTTTTTTCCCTTACATTTTGACTTTTTCCTGGCATTTCAACTTTTTCCCGACATTTTGACTATCATCACAAAAATGAACTCAGTCTTTCCAAAACTCTGGTAAGGACGACTGATGCATTTCTCTCTCTCTGTGAAAACACAATCTGAACAAATAAAATATTAAATGATAAAATAAGAACTCCAGTTTTCCAACCTTGATGTAAACAAACGTGAACATGTTACCTCTCAGAATCTGCCTCAGACAAAGATGGCCGTCCTTCCTCCCCAAACCTGAAACTCTGTCAGTGAACGTCTCTCAGGATAACTTCCAGAGCTGCAGGTTGTTCAAGAGTTTGGCAAACCCAGCATCAAACTTTTCTCTTGAGCCTCCGATGCTCGTGTGCGTTGACACAGACGGGTTGTCTGGTTTGTCTCGCTCTTGTATGATCCAGTGCTCGTGGGTTAGCTATCTTTTTTTATGTGTTCTTCTGTTATGCTGTGGCTGTTTTTCTTTTTTATACCATTTTAATTGTGAATGTTTGTCTACAACATATCTTGCGTTTATACAATAAATACGCCATTATCCACACAATGTATATTTTCTTTTTCTGTGTGATGCTGCTATTTATTTATTAAAATATTATTCTAATGTGTGGACGATTGTCTTTTTTTTTTATGTTGACTTCATGTCCGGTGATATTTCTCCTTGTATGTACAGAATGTAAATTCTGACACTAGGGGGCTCTCATTTAAAACAATAACAAAAAGTGATGTGTAGAGACACGCTGTCAGCCAGCTCCCACCTCTGCTGAACACTTGTTTCAAGTTGAGAACTTCTTTCAATAAAAATGGCTCTTCAAAAGGGGAATTTGCATTTAGCCTTATGGGTGAATTTCACACAATAAAGGAGAAAAGCTGTTAAAAGTGGACTTCCTGGTTACAAACATACAAGCTAACCATCCTGGTTATTTTAATAGCTCTTCTTCCTCTATATGAAATCCATCCTGATTTCATGGCCTTAAATGAACTAATACACCTCCTCATAAAAAAAATCTTTCATTAGGGCTCTTGAGCCAATAAAATAAAAAACTGCACTCATTTTAAATTTTACTTTGTCGTCATTAATCATCATGTTTTTCCTGTTTTACTTGTTTTTTTGTACTGTATGTATTTGTTTGGTAATATTCTGTCTGTAATTTATATGTTTGTTAGTTTTATTTTATTTTGTTTCTTTCATTCTTTTAACAGTATTTCTTGTTTTTATGTCTTTAAAAGCCCAAATAGGGATGGGCATTGCAAATTAGCTCGGGGCTATAAATGCTGTAGTGTGTGTCTTTTGCTTCATACTGTAAATAACTAATATGTACTTTAAAAAAAGCACCTTGTTTGAAATCAAATAATGAGAGAAAAGCTGTCAGAAGTGGCCTCCTGGATTTGTACCACAAGCTACCAGCTGAGTTATCTGGATTCTCTTACATTGCAAACCAGGAAGTCCCTTTTTAACAGCTTTTCTCCTTCGTTATGTAAATTTTATGCTTAATTAATGCCCTCAAATAGCACAGTATATAATGTTGGCAGCAAAGTTAAAAAGTATCTAACACTCAGTGTCTCAGTCTCTTGATTAAAATCACAGCAAAGAAGCGACCCACTGTCAGCTCCGCCCTCCCCTGCTGCCCACTTTGAATGAAGGACTATTAAATAAAAAGTGCACTCCATACAATCTATTTCCAAAATGCTTCATGGATGAATTGTACTTGTTGAGGGAGCTTATATTTAATCACTTTGGTGACTCTTGCCACCAAAGTGGCCACTTTTAACAGCTTTTCTCCCTTAAAATGTGAAATAATTTAATGAAAAAAACTTTTAATTAATTTTATATATATATGTATATGTATATATATATATCTATATATATCTATATATATATATATATATATATATATGTATATATGTATATATATATATATAGATATAGATATAGATATAGATATAGATATAGATAGATATATAGATATAGATATAGATATAGATATACATATATATATATGGAAAAATAAAATAAAAGAAAGAAAGAAATCTATCTATAGCTCAGCACGTATCAGCTAAGAAACATGTGAAGTACTCCAGTTTAATGATTGAATTGATTATTTTCACCTTTTTGCTAATTTTGCCTGTTGTAAATTAATATGTTTATTCTTTTCTGAAAACTTTGTGGTAAAAAACTAACTTTGAATATCACTGTTATACTGATATACCAATTCCAATACATTATTTTTGTTAAGAAGAGTCTGTTAAGGTTATAAATCACTCATTTTTACAAAAGAAAAAAAAAATCAGAGACGAACTTAGTTTTTCCATACAACTCCAGAAAAAAAAAAAAATCTTTTCTTTTTTGTATTTTCGTGTTTGTTACCACACTGCCCTTTATTTTTGTCATTAAAAATACTTTGATTTTGATTATTGAACAGGAAAGCTCACTCTGCGACATTTTTGTGTTGGAAGGGGAAAATTAAATCTGTGAATCACTTACTGCATCCTCAAAAAGTTCCGATTTGAGAGCCTTTTGATTTATAAAAATTAAGTACAATGTCCATAAAAAGCCACGAGATGGCACTAGAGCAAATTATTGCACGTTTTTTAGTTCAGTACTTTCTCAAAGCACTTAAATGAACATGGTCCTAAATAATAACATATAAGAAAACGATATATATTTTAAAAAATCAATGTCAGGGTTTATTTTATGCAATAGATCTACTTAAATGTTTTCATTAAATTAGCCTGAGAGCTTCTGGCCAGAAAAAAGTAGAAGGGAAAATAAATCAAAATGTATGAATAAAAGCTCTTTGTCTCCAGCTCAAAGGCAGATCTTCTTCAGCACCCTGGACAGCTCTCATCAGCGCCTGTTGCTTCTCAGCACCCTGGACAGAGACAGTCTCTGAGGAACCTAAAGGAGACCCTCTGACTCAGACGAGGCTGCAGCGCCACCCTGTGGAGGAAGACGGAACAGCAGGGGCTCAAAATCTGAACTGAAATCCAATGAAAGAAAAAGTGATGACAGGAATCAGTACTTTGGAATGGAAGTATTTATCCACTTATTTATTTGTGTTTATTTATTCTTAATTTAATGTAACATGGAGACAATGCTTACGGGATTATGTGCTTCCTTTTTTATTTTGTTTTTTGTTTGTAATTGGGGAAAATTTGACTAACGCTAGAAATATAAACAGCTACTGCCTGATCAAAATTCGGTTGGGATGCAGAAAAGCACAACTTAAAAGCTTCACTTTAATAGATATGTTTTTCAATTCAATAAATGTTTTATCATGATGTAGATTTTATATACATAGAATTCTGGCAGATGGTCATTGTTTTTGCTGTTTGAAATAATACTAATAAAAGTAGTGCTAGTAGTAGTAGTTAAGTTTGAACATAGAAGAAATAAAACTTATATTTTATGCACATTTATGCAAATGTAGTATACTAATAATAATAATAATAATAAGAATAAGAATAATAATAAGAATAAGAATAATAATAAAAACAGAAGTAATCAAACAACAAGCCCCATAAAGACAACCAGAGAATTGATTTCATTTACATGGTTGAAAAGAATTGAAGAGCATCTCATTTAATTGAGACATTAGGTATAAAAAGTCAGTTATTCTACTTCCTGATTGATATGTGTCCAATTACTAAATTTCATACAAAGTACAATAAAAATCAGAATCAGAATTTGTTATTGCCAATTAAGCAACACATAAAACAAACTTGACTTAGACTCTTTCTCATACATACATGCATTCATATATATATATATATATATATATATATATATATATATATATATATATATATATATATATATATATATATATATATATATATATATATATATATATATATATATATATATATATATATATATATATATATATATATATATATATATATATATATATATATATAAATGAAAAAAATCTTAACAAATGCAGTGTCTATACAAAATGTACATTTGGAATATATACGAATATAAAAGTGCAGCTATGTTTTGCACGGTTATTGTACAGCTGTGCAAATGAATAGTGAGGCCGTTTAGGTGTTTAAACATAATAATAATAATAATAATAATAATAATAATAATATTTATTATTATTATTATTATTATTATTATAATTATAAAGAAGTAGAAGAAGATGAAGTAATGTAATGTTGTGAAGTATTAGAACAAATACAGACTATTAGCCTAAGTCTTTAATAAATGTGAGTCTCACACTCTATTAGTCCCTGACCGGCTCTGCCTCCACGCGCTCAGCCAATGGCCGCTGCTCCGAGTGGGTGGTGGTCTCGGCTGTCTTCGGGAAACTTCGGGGGCGCATGCGCCGTTTCGTGAATCTGCTGCAGCTCTCTGGTTCCCTCGGAGCCAACAGCTGCGTCAAGCTAGCGAGAGGTACGACGACAACTGCGAAAGTTAAAGGTGTTTAACATGAAAAATAAAGTCACTTTAATGATATAATCACTCGTGGAGAATGTACAGTATGTATTTGGGTAAAAAAGGTAAGTATGTCCGAAGGTAGTCTTTTCTGACAGGCACCTAGCATTTATGAGACGGTAGGTGTTAGCACTGTGGACATTTGACTTCAAACAAGAGAAGCTCAGTTTTCAGTGCCTGTTGAAAATGTCTTTTTGTGTACTGCTTATAGCATGTTTATTGAAATAACTAAAGACAAATACAACCTGCTAAAATTAAACCCAGTAATAGACAAATTAAAGAGTAAATAAATGTCAGACATTAAGTCGTTTTTAAATGGTTATAGGGAGTCTATAGTAGACCTAATATCTGGAATAGTTTCACAATTGTAAATATGTTAAACATTTTATTTTGTTTACACAGGTAAGGTATTTAGCTTCACTTTTTGTCCTCCTCAGTTTTTTCCACGTTTCATACAGACCAGTCTGGTAATGTGTGCATGTTATTATTACAGGCATCATATTTGCAATAACTGTAATACACATTAAAATGTACCTTAAACTGGAGCGTAGAGCACAGCCTAAAGTTGTAAATAAGAAGCCTACCTTCTAAATTGCCAAACACGTTAAGAACAAGGAGTCACATTAATCAACAAAGCTTTTGCATTAAACAGCTCATTAAAACCAGAGATAAGACATGCGTAAGTTCTGGCTGAATTAGCATGTTATTGTTGACATATTTTGCCAAGTTTAATGCCTCTCTTATCCTCTTAAAGTGAGATCAGTCCCTATCACTCATACTGCTGCCAGCCACAAAGTAAAGTAATGCGTTATATCAGCTGTCATGTTGCTAATTGGTTGTTTAAACCAAATATTACAGTGAAACCCACCTGTTCAGGATGGCGATTTAGCATCCCTACATCTGTTTTTGTCTGTTTTGTGTTGTTGATTTATTTATTTTGTCAGAGATTTTATTTTTTATCATTATTAATATTATTATATACTTTGTGCAGTGTCCTGAAAGGTGCTTTTAAACTGAATTTATTATTATTATTACCATGTTTGAGTGTTTGCTAACAGCTGCTGACAGTGCAGTGTTCATTTTTACGTCACTTTTTTAATTAGTTTTAGTTAAAGCCTTGTTTTTGAAATAATTTAGTCGTCTGAATTGTTTGAATTTTAATCTGGTTTTAGTTGATGAAATTTCACGTTTTAGTCAATGAAATCTGTAAATTTAGTCGACTAAAATATGAAGTGTAAAGGGTAAGGCGTGTTTAATGTTTCCTTGAATTTCCGAAGTCATGTGTTACTCTTGGATAAAATGAAGCATCTAATAACCCTTTATTAAATGCTGGTAAAGTTTAAACAGAAACAAATGGAACTTTTGTGTGAAATGCAGTCATCTTTATTTAGGCTACCTGGCAGAGCATCTCAGTTACAATACCAGAACTGACAACAAACAGTGAATATATCAATTCATAAAGAGAGCAGCTCTGATTGGATCGCTCCACAACTTATTCCACCACCACCAAGCTAAGGCAGCTATGATTGGATGTCCCTCTGAACTCATCCAACCTTTCCACACAACCAAAGTAGCTGTGATTGGATAGATTCCTAACTTGTTCCTACTTTCTACATGACCAAATTAGGTCTGACTGGATAAAGTCAAACATTTCAGCTATGACGAAATTATCAGCAAAATTAACATTGATTCGAGCACCATTGTCTCACAGTGCACACATTTAACAGGAAAGTAAAAACTAGAGGTCTTTACAGTCCGTTTGATCTAACAAAGTGCTGTTTAGTCAGTTTTGCTAAGTTGCAAAATTAAAATACATCTACTTAATGTAAGAACTTCCTTTGAAAAATTTATACAAAACTGTATTTTTTAGTTAGGTGTTAAACCTGAAGCATTTTTCTTCAGCATGAAAGAGTCACAACCTATGGAAGAGAATTATGGCCATTTTTAGATGGAAAAAAAATCATTTTTGGCTGGTTGATACTAAAGTTAAAATGAGGACATTAAAGTAAATCTTTAGAGATTTAAGTCAAATTGACGAGATTAAAGTTGAAATGTCGACAAAGTTGACATAAAATTTCGTGAAAAAAGTGAAAATGATGAGATTAACGTGAAAAATGTTGATAAAAAAGTAGAATTTTGAGAAACGAGAATAAAGTCAACATTTAGAGATAGAATTGACGAGATTAAAGTTGAAATGTTGACAACAATGAAGTTGACGTAAAATTTTTTCACAAAAGTGAAAATGATGAGATCAAAGTCAAAATGTTGATAAAGTAGAATTTTGAGAATAGAGAATAAAGTCAATATTAAGAGATAGAATTGACAAGATTAAAGTTGAAATGTTGACAACAATGAAGTTGACGTAAAATTTCGTGACAAAAGTGAAAATGATGAGATTAAAGTCAAAATGTCGAAAAAAAGTAAAATTCCGAGTATAGAGAATAAAGTCAGTATTTAGAGATAGAATTGACGAGATTAAAGTTGAAATTTTGACAACAAAGTTGACATATAATTTCATGATAAAAGTGAAATGATGAGATTAAAATGAAAATGTTGAGGAAAAAGTAGAATTTCCAGAATAAAGTATAAAATCAATATTTAGAGATAAAATTGACGAGATAAAAGTTGAAATGTAAACAATGAAGTTGACATACAATTTAATGATAAAAGTGAAATGATGAGATTATAGTCAAAAATGTTGATAAAAAAGTAGAATTTTGAGAACAGAGAATAAAGTCAACATTTAAAGATAGAATTGACTAGATAAAAGTTGAAATGTCAACAATGTAGTTGAAATACAAATCCGTGGTAAAATTGAAGATGATGAGATTAAAGTCAAAATGTTGAGAAAAAGTAGAATTTTGAGAACAGAATAAAATCCATATTTAATTAAAGACAGAATTGACAAGTGTAAAGTTGAAATGTTGACAATAACGTTGACATACAATTTTGTGATAAAAGTGAAAATGATTGGATTAAAGTAAAAATGCCAAGAAAAATGTCGAATTTCGAGAATAGCTTTGGCCTAAAATGTATTTCAACTTTATTCTTGAGATTGTCGTTTTTTGTTGACATTTTGACTTTTTTCGCGACATTTCCACTTTTATCAGAAAATTTCGACCTAATTATCGTCAGTTTAACTTTATTCTTGTCATTTCTTCTTAACCTTGAAGTTTCAACTTTAATGTCGACTTCCCCAAAATTATTCTCTCCATCTAACAAGGCCCTTATTACGGAAGAGGATTAGGGCCACAGAGAAAAAAATTGAGTCCAATATTGTTTAAATTAATATTTCTCCAAAGGAAAAAAAGTCATAACTCTGAGATTAAAGTCAGAATTCTGACTTTAATCTCAGAGTTATGACTTTTTTTTCTTAGAGAAATATTAATTTTTAAAAAATCATAGTTTTTGTCAGCAACCTTTTTCCCCTGCCAACAAGTAGTCAGTAACTTATAAAATAAATGCACATGGACAAAGACTAAAACTCTGTGTAAAGAACCCTGATTTGAGGCTTTTATTTTGAAACTCCAACAGGATGCAGATTTTACGACAGGCCGCCGCCTTGACGCTCGCTGGGCTCGACGGACGCTGCCTTGGAAACGACATAAATCCAGTCCACGCAGCTGGGTGGTAGCGAGCAGGGACCCAGATTTCCTCACTTCAAAGGCTTCCTCCACCTCCTCCTCCTCCTCCACCGCCTCCTCCACCTCCTCTCCATCCCTCCATCACCGCCCGCGCCTCCGAGCTGCGAACATGGACGATGAGGAATGAAAAAGCGGAGCCGGAGAGAGGAGCAGAGAGACGCTTAAATAACCCAGAGAAGAAGAAGAAGAAGAAGGGGAGGCCTCCTCCAGGTAGGTGCGAGCAGCTTTTAAATCCGCTCGTGCAGGTGACACATGCCTCCCGCGGGTGCACTCGGGCACAGAGGGAGAGTGCGTTTGTTATTGTTTTGTTGTCGCACGGTGCACACGCTTCAAAATGCTGCACCCCCTGCATGCTTATTACCCAGAGCTCGTGCTGCTGCAGGCAGGCTGCCCCTCCGGTGGGCTCTGACGGCCTGCTCAGGTGTCCCTCTATCAAAATGTCACCGGTCTGGTGGATGTGTGGCAGGATTTGGCTGGATGGCGGGGAAGAGAGCAGCGGGGCTTATGGTCGAGGAGGTGTGCGGGGATTAGAGCCTCGCTGTCTGTCGCTGCGCTGCTGGAGCACAGGGGGCTTTGGACCGCGGATTGGACTTCAAATATGGAGTTGATTAGCCCACCTGTGTATTTATTTATTTAAATTAGACCAAAACTAATGAGCTCTAATAGCTAAGAGGGCTGGGCTATAAGACAAAAAATATCAGTTATTTTAAGCTAAATGGCATCTTGATTTGTTTTTGTCGGCGTTCAGAAATGATTAAATCATGCAAGTTTTATATGAAAAATGATTTACATGACATGTAACACGAAGACAGAAGACGAGAAGGAGCAGGAGCCAGTAACCATATATTTTATTTACTTATTTCAAAAACTACTATTATTTTTAGGGATTCACAATTTAAAAAGCTAAGTATCGCTGCCAACTGCTATTGACATTTTTGCAGATATCAATATCATCCACACCCTGTGTCTTTTGTTTGTTTTATTACGTCTTTATTTTACTGTTCATCTGCTTGATTTTATTATTTTATTGATGGCATCATTTCAGATTTCTATACTTATTCAGTTATTTATTGCTTGTTATAGGGAAATATTTGTTTTTATTGTTTTAATGATTCTATGTAAAGCACACGTGTATAGTAATGGTGAACTTTCTCTTCACTAGATCGGTATATTTAAAAATCAAGCGTTTGTTTTATAAGAAAAAAATGTTTTTTTTTCTTATAAAACAAAAACTAGAAAAGCACTCGGAGTGCGCAGACCCCCGCCAGTGCCACTATCCTCACCCATATTGTGATTTTCAGCATAAATATTAGTCCTACCTTTATTTCATGTAAATATTTAGATTCCTTGACCATGAAAACAAACCATTAGCAATTGGATTCATAATGATATCTATTTTAGTTCAGTAGTTATTCACGAAAATCACATTTTTCGTCATGGCGGCCAGACGCTGATCCGGATCAACACCAAAATTGAATCAGTTCTTCCTTTTCCCATGCTGAACATCTCCTGAAAATTTCCTCAAAATCCATCCATAACTTTTTGAGTTATTTTGTTCACAGACAAACGGGCAAACAGATGGACGGACGGACGGACAGACAAACAAACTGTCCTGAAAACATAACCTCCTTGGCGGAGGTAATTACCCGTTGGATGAACCCGGACCTGTTTTTATGATCAAACATGAGAGAAAAAAACAGCATATGGCTAGAATTTTACTGTCATTACGCAGTTTGTTTGTTTGTTAGCAAGATTACATAGAAACTACTGGACTGATTTTGCTTGAATGTTCGGCAGATGTTGGTAATGACGAAACTTAAAAATGATTCGATTTTGGTGGTGATCCAGATAACAACCGTGGGCCACCCTCCAAACATACACTTAAGTGTGGATGAAATCGACTGATGGTTGGTATCGATATCGCCCCATATTGAAATTTTTGCAGATACACTATACTGCCAAAAGTATTTGCTCATCCATCCAGATAATCAGAATCAGGTGTTCCAGTCACGTCCATGGCCACAGGTGTATAAAATCCAGCACCTAGGCATGCAGACTGCTTTAACAAACATTAGTGAAAGAATGGGTCGCTCTCAGGAGCTCAGTGAATTCCAGTGTGGAATTGTGATAGGATGCCACCTGTGCAACAAATCCAGTCATGAAATTTCCTCACTCCTAAATATTCCACAGTCACCTGTCAGCTGAATTATAAGATCATGGAAGTGTTTGGGAACGACAGCGGATGCTGAGGTGCATGGTGTGAGGAGGTCGCCAACTTCCTGCAGAGTCAATCACTACAGACCTCCAAACTTCATGTGGCCTTCAGATTAGCTCAAGAACAGTGCAGAGAGCTTCATGGATGGGTTTCCATGGCCGAGCAGCTGCATCCAAGCCAAACATCACCAAGTGCAATGCAAAGCGTGGATGCAGTGGTGTAAAGCACGCCACCACTGGACTGTAGAGCAGTGGAGACGCGTTCTCTGGAGTGACCAATCATGCTTCTCCATCTGATAATCTGATGGACGAATCTGGGTTTGACGGTTGCCAGGAGAACGATACTGGTGGGACTGCATTGTGCCAAGTGTAATGTTTGGTGCAGTCAAAGGAACTCTGAATGCTTCAGCACACCAAGACATTTTGGACAATTTCATGCTCCAACTTTGTGGGAACAGTTTGGAGCTGGCCCCTTCCTCCAACATGACTGTGCACCAGAGCACAAAGCAGGTCCATAAAGACATGGATGACAGAGTCTGGTGTGGATCAACTTGACTGACCTGCACAGAGTCCTGACCTCAACCCAACAGAACACATTTGGGATGAATTAAAGTGGAGACTGAGAGCCAGGCCTTCTTGTCCAACATCAGTGTGTGACCTCACAAATGTGCTTCTGGAAGAATGGTCAAAAATCCCATAAACACTCCTAAACCTTGTGGACAGCCTTCACAGAAGAGTTGAAGCTGTTAAAGCTGCAAAGGGTGGACCAACGTCATATTGAACCCTATGGATTTGGAATGGGATGTCACTTAAGTTCATATGTGAGTCAAGGCAGGTGAGCGAATACTTTTGGCAATAAAGAGTATCTTTCAGTCCTAATCCCTACTCTTAGCAAAACATTTGGAGACATTTTTACTCTCAGGGAAATCTTAACCTCTGATTACCTTCCTTTATTCTTGAAATAAAACTCATGAACGCCTTCCAAGGCCAATTCAGGATGATTTTTGGAGACAGTAAGCTTAGTTTCTTCTCTGTCACCGCTGAACTTGGACGGAAAAGCCTCAGAGTGAACCTGACACAACATTAATATTTGATCTGGATGGTAAATGTGGAGCTGAAGCCAATTTAAACTCCTCACACGTCTGCATTAACAGAGTGAAAATAACTTCATCATAAACTAATAAACTTACAGTCTGACTCTGTGAACAACAGCCGAGCCCTTTTAAGTCTAGACTCCAGCTGGGCCGAGTGGTGATTAGATAATATGTTTCCTTTGTGTGTGTGTGTGTGTGTGTGTGTGCACAGCTTCTCCACAGTACAGAGCTTTATTCAGAAGAGACAGTGGTGCTCAGACAAGCTTGTGCTGATTCCTTACATAAGCAAATCATCGAGGAGGAAGACCAAGGCTGAGCGTTAAAGAAGCATAAACGCTCAGACAACACACAATAATGCATAAATACACAAATACACACACAACGAGTCAGTTGAGTGGACGAAGCAAAGACAAAAGAGGGTGAGTCTGCTGCTGGTTGTTCTGCTGAGGGTTCAGATGTAAAGATGCAGTTTTATTTCCACTCCAGAGCAATCCAACATCACTCATGTTTACACGAGATTTTGTTTTTCTTTCTCGTCTATTATCTTTTCTTACAAATGTATAATGTATACAGTGCTATAGGGCTGCAACTATTGATTCTTTTTGTAATGGATTACTCTGTCAAATTTTAATCGAGTAATCGGATAACTTACATTGTGCTCACTACTTTTTTTTTATTTTTTTTTTTACAGTGAATCATTACACATTATTATTATTAGTAACACACAAAACAGAAAAGCCAGGTCACTTAAATCAACTTATTTTTCTTATTTTGAACATTCTGAGCATAAATTGGATCTCTAAATCAAAGTCTATACTTTTATTTCTTCTCTGGGCTATATCTTGCTTTTTTCAGTTCGTTATTTGTTTTCATGCTTGTCTCTTTTTGCTAACGTATTGCCATTACTACTGTACCGTATATATGATCTTATTTTGCTTACTTTATTTCTAGGACCAAACAATATCATACTTAGATACTAAGATAATTTAACTAGCTAATGTACATTTCTATAACATATGAAAGCATTCCCTACACCTGCTTCCTCTACTCACTGTCAGTGTTTCCTGTTCTACTCTCTGCAATCAAATCAAATGTAAAGTTTTTGAATGTGAAAAGTATATGAACAAAATACACATGATTCTGGGCAAGTAGCCTCCGCATTGATTTACGTTCTGAACCAACCTTTACACAGAGCCATAATCAAAGTACGTTATTTACTAGCCCATATCTCAGTTATTGATCACATTAGCTGCTTCTGTTGATGTATCGTCAGGGTCATCATGTTACTGCACAGACCGGATGTTTTTAGCATTGACGACGTGCTATCATGCTAAGCTACGTGCTAAGCTAACTCCATTTGACATCAGACACACTGCACTGTGTTGTCTTTTCGTCCCTTCTTGTAGTGACCACACACTTGGGACACTCTCAGCAATTTCTTCTGTGGACTCTCTCCTTTCTGTCCCTCTCTTTTCTCTTCCTTCATGATTTTACAAGCCGCGCAGAAGCGAAGGTAGCAGGCGCGGTGTGCTACAGAAACAACCGTCCATGTCAAACACCGCGCACTGTATAGTAGTCCAGGTATATATTAGATATATTTATATTAGGGGTGTAACGAAATGGTCAACTCACGAAATGATACGAAATACGAAACAGGGCTCAGGTTACGAAATACTCACGATACAAAATAAAGATGAAGGAAAATCTCCAACGGTAGGAAGTTGTGGAAAAAATCTCATTTTCTTCCTAATGCAGACATACAAAAAATATTGCTGCATCAGTGCAAAATAAATGCTCTTTGAAAAAACACTAAATTGTAGTTTTTTTTCCCTTATTTAGACTACAGTGCAAATACAAACATAAAATCTCGTTAAAAAGTGCTCTGTTGTTGTTGTAACAATCAGGATAAGTACATTCTTGAATGAAAAGGAAAACAAACAGCAGTCCTCAGAGCTGCAGTTTAGACCTATAAATGTCTGAACTGTGAACTATAATATTTAGCCTGTAACAGTGCATATACTTCTGATCTTCAAGTATGATCAAATTCTGTCAACTCAACAGTACATGCAAAAATCAAATATTGTTTTTTATGCAGACTTACACAAACATAGTGGAGCAGTTCTACCGTTTGTTCTGTGTTCAATGTGGATTTTAATGTTTCCGATGAATTGACGGCCAGTGAATGGACCAGGAGGGCAGGGCGAGCAGGTCAGAGTTCAGAAGGGGAGAGTTGTGTGTGTTAGCGAGCAGGGAGAGAGCCGTGCAGGAGGTCTAGAGATTACTACTCACTGTTTTGTTCTTGAATTAAAATTGTAGTTGGCGTGGTCACAGCCCACAGTGACTGTTAAATAAAAGCAGGTATTCGCAAGCCGCAGTCACCTTTTATTATTACGTCCGATGGATGTCACAGTACAGCCGCTGCTTGGCTGCAGGTGGTTGTTCTCGCTGCAGTATACGGCGAACTGTAGCGGCATATTTTGCACACGGTTGTTGTTTTGTCCGCAATCTTCTCACCGTTCTCTCGTCTTTTACACGGGAAGCCAAAATAGGTCCACACAACCGATTTATTTGACGAAGGAGCGTCAGCTAATTCCTCCACTTTGTCCTCCTCCATATTGCAGCTGGTGTTTTGCTACGGGAGGCGAGGAGGGTTTATTTTGTCCTTTTATTTCGAGCATCTTTGAATTTTATTTCGTCATTTTTTATTTCGCGAAATTTCGTGGCACGAAATTTCGTTTCACCCCTAATATATATATATATATGTGTGTGTATATATATATATATATATATATATATATATATGTGTGTATATATATATATATATATATATATATGTATATATATATATATATATATATATATATATATGTATATATATATATATATATACATATATAGATATAGATATAGATATATATATACACATATATATATACATACATACATATATTTATATATATATATATATATACATACATATATATTTATATATATTAAACGAGTCTTCGAGGCACACAATTTGCCCCAAGGATATTTTGTAATTGAATTATTCGGATTATCCGAGGAATCTTTTCAGCCCTAAACGTCACGTAATTATTATGCGGGACAGACGAGGCTGGACATAACGCTAATGTTACCTTGCCATGCAGCTCATTTACTATGGGCTGTGCTCATCTCACTATTGTAACGTAATTAGATATGAGCAACAGTGATAACACGTGAATTCAAACGCACTCACCTTGAATTCTCTGTATAAGTCTGGATGCTTGTCTTTTAAATGTTTCGTTGTGGATGAGCCATGTCGCGTGTTGCTGTTCTTAGCAGGGTAGTCAGTCATGTGATCAGCACTGTGTGAGGGTTGCCACATAATCGCTCATTTACAGCCAAAAAATGCTAAAGAAGTGGCCAGATCTGGCGCCTCGGTACCAACGGTACTTTGGGTAGTCTAGAAAAGTCAGTACCGTCACATTTTCTGAATCTTAGTACCAACTTGGTACCGAAGTATCGGTTCTCGTGACAAGCCTACTAGGGATGTATATCATTATGATTTTATCCATACCAATACAGATACCGATACTCCTTATCGGTATCGATACTTATTGATACTTATCGATACTACAACACGTAATTGTGTGTAAAAAATAAAGACTTCAGCAGATATAAGATTCAGCCTTTTTTTATTACCACAAGGTAACAATAAAGCTTCAACAGAATAGAAGTAATGTATTACAAATGCTTCTCAGAGGCAAAAAGAAAGCTAAGGAGATGGCTAAACCCCTTCATGCCACCCAACAGACTGCATGTAAATATATCCATATAATATATGTATAACCATATATCTTGTGCTGCTAAAACTGGTGCTGTAATAATGACTACTAGGGCTCTCACTTTATATTAGATAGTCACATAACCGTTCGAATATGGGGATAAATATCCGTAACCGAATAGTAAATAAATATTCAAATATAAAATATTGAGTGTAGCAGCACATCAGGGCGCCTGGAGCAGTGGACTGTTTCATCCAACAGAGGGCGCTGTGAGCGCAGCTTGACCGTCAGTCACATCCGGTGCTGTCTTGACCTCACTAAACAAAGAGTTTCCACTCTGAGCGAGCTAATACTGTAACTCTGATTTGTCTGATTTGCCGTAGGCTTTTCATCCAAGTTATACGGCCGAGTGCAACGGTGCTTCGTCAAGAGTTTAACCTCGTGTGACTGTTATTTTCGGCAGGGTTTTTACCGAAGGGGCAGACAATAGAGTCTCTGTCTCTGTCGGTGCTGCAGTCTTTAGTGTTAGCCAGGCTGCTAACTCTACTTGTGTTGCTATAGCAATCAAACAGCCCACACTCCCTTAGCTTTATACTATGCGCGCGCTTCAAGTGTTTGGTGATGTTGTTAGTATTTCCCCCCTTGGACGCAACTTCTCTCTGACAAAGATTGCATCGGGCCAAGTTTTCATTAACTTTGCGAAAGTGTGCCCAAACCTTCGAGCGCTGGGCCCTCACTGACATGATTGAGCCGGACGGCGGTAGTGTCATAACTACGTGACAGTTGAAGAGACGTTTAAGTACCGATAACGGTACCGTTTTTCCAGATTCTTAACGGTCTTCGACCCAATTTAGGACCGGTACATGAAAGTACCGGTCCACAGTATACATCCCTATATATAACTGCTTGTGTCCTTGTGATGCAAGTTTGGTTTGAAGCTGTCACAAACAAATATCTTTAAAATTCTGAGTGTTGCTGACTAAAATGTAGGCTGACTTTGGCAGATTGATAAGAAGTTTTTCACTTTGAAGCTCAGATCAATCAGCAACGTCCTAAATTTAGACAAAATCTGCAGAACAGACTCAAAACTGTGGTGGTTCATCCTAAAATCACTTCACCGTCTTGAACATTCCTTATGTTCTTGTATTTATTAAAGATTTATGGCTGCAGATTTATTCTGAGCCCGTTTCTTCTCCTCAAACTGATTAGGATTCCAGAGGAGAGCGCAGTGATCTGTATTTCAGGAGTCGTCTTCGTCCCTCGGTGCGGCTCTTCATACCTTTTCCAGACGCACGGGCATTTTCTCTTCCTGTAGCAGCCTGTGCTTTTGTCTTCAGCCGCCTCTTTCCGCAGAATAGCTGCATTTAAACATTTCCAGGTGACAGGAAGCAGGACTGGGGTTTATAACTCAAACAGCTTGTTGGTTTTTAAAGCAAACACATGTTAGCTGCATGGTTTTAATTACTTAGAGACAGCCCAGTCTCTTCAGGGCGCACTCCAGTAGAGTGATGTGTCCACTTAGAGATCCACTCCAGGGCTGTTCATAGTATGAATAACCATCTGACACTTTGAATGGGATATGTCATGACTCGTCCGCACAATATGTTTCACTCTGCCCTCCTTTCAAAGACAGGACAGTCGGAGAAGAACAGACAAAGTGAAGGAAACTAAAAATAGACCCTGGAGATTCTTCACTCTGCTGAGATTAATGGGCCGAAAACAACATGTGGACAAAGCATACTTTCATCAGTGTTATCATGTTTTCCCAGCCTTGCGGAGCAGACAGACCTGTCTGATTCTGAAATCCTGCATGTCCATCTTGCCAGCCTCAGTTGTCCAATGACTTCACTTGGCGAAATGCTTAACAGCCCAATCAGGGAAGAGAGGAGGGAGCTGCGGACGAGACGACAACAGGAAGTGACTGCATGTTTGAAAACGATGGTGGCTTCTGAAGCTTTGAAAGAGGATAAAAGGTCACTTGAAGCTTGTCTCATGAGAAATAATGTTTTTGTTCTTTTCCTGACCAGGGGTCTCTTCTGGGAAACAGGGAGAGAACAACAAAGTCCATCTGCTCTCCTCAGAAGTTTACCGGGAAAACTTGGTAGAAATTGTCTTTGACGAGGTTTATGTCACATAAAAGTGTTAAATGATACATCTGTGTGGTATAATTTAATGCAAAACGTTATGTTGAGGTAGTTTAAGATAGCAGCTAATGGCCGTAGTGGCTAACTGTTAGCTGTTAGCCGCTACATATGCTACATCATTGTAGCAGCGTTGCTTGATATGAATTGGTCTGTGATGAGTGTGATGAGCCGCTTGATTGTCCAAACACAAGCTTCTGTTGTTTTTGAAGGTTCTGCCTCTGATAACATTTTCGAACGCCTCTTTCCCAGGTGGATTAGTGAAATAATTCCAATACGGAACTAATTACGCGGAATTCAATATAAACACGGAATATCACAGAAATGGCCGACATTTTACATGAAAGCATGTTTTACAGACTAAAATGGAATATATCTCTCAGTAAAACGCCCCGAGGGGGTCACTGACGCTGTGGACAATACACTCTTCACTTCCTGTCCCCGTCGTCTGATGTTGACGATGATGCCAACATGTCACAGCAGCCGCCTGAGACATTGGCTGACCCTGAGTTCACACCAAAAGCAACCTGAGCGTCTTCTCTGTCAAGCTGCCATTCATTATCAAAGAGAAAAGCACTCTGAGAGCGCAGACCTCCACCAGCACCACAGTCCTCGCCCATAGTGTGATTTCCACCATAAATATTAGTTCTACCTTTATTTCATCTTAATATTTAGATTCCTTGACCATGAAAACATACCATTAGCATTTAGATTCATAATGATATCTATGCCAATTCAGTAGTTATTCACGAAATTGCATTTTTCTTATCTGGATCACTACAAATCAAGTGATTTGTTCCTTGTCCCATTGTGGACATTTCCTTAAAATTTCATTGAGATCCATCCCTAACTTTTTGAGTTATCTTGCTAACAGATAAAACGAACAGATGCTGGCAATTCCATAACCCCCTTGGCGGAGGTAATGATCACTGCCATTGATGGGTGCGATGCAAGCAACACGAGCAACCTTAACTCGGCAAAAAAGGTTTGAAACTCCCGGCTAACTCCAGAGTACAGAGCAGAGCAGTTTGCCGATGTCTTTTATGCGTCAGGAGACCAAATGTTCTGCAAATTTTGTCAACATGCTGTTCACTGGACACGCAAAGATACATGTGAGGACCACCTGAGGAGTGAGTGACTATATTTCATTACTTTTACAGTGTTCTCTATCTTTATCACTTACAGCACTGCATCCATTTATCACAAGTTGTTTTGGTGGAAACAGGAGGGAGGAAACAGTTCAGCGGGCTCTTGTCATAACCTGAATTTATTGTGTTTTGCTGCTGGGAAAGAGTCCAGGTTGTGTTTGTTCTCCAAGATAATCAGAGCATGTCAGTGACCTTCCTCTTGAACATGTGTTGCCTCAACTATGCTGTAATTTCTGGGGGGTTTTGCGCCTGTTGAATTTATGAACCAAATGCAACCAAAGCCGGTCCATACAGGATCCTGTCTGTTTCTGTGTCTCTAAACCAAACCAAAAACACTGAACCTGTGGTATTATTATTATTATTATATTCATCATGTCTGCCTGCCTTTTTTGTTTTAACACCATGTGTAACCAGTTAGCATTATTCAGCAATTTTTCACCCTGTTTGGATCAATAAGGCTGCCGGGTAAATGCAAATAGCACGGGGTGCTGTTAGGCTGTCTGTTAGAGGTTGTTGCAGGTGTTTCATCGATCCAGCTGTGACCATAAGCATCCATCTCGGTGATTGTGTTTAAATGTGTGTGCTGTGTTTACTGATGTGATTAAAATGAGGGAAATTTAAATGGGCAGCCACAACTTCAGCATAATGTTGTTATCGATCCCTGTGGTGAGACTCAAGGCTCTCTCTCAGTCCTCTGCTGGTAGATCAGATGTGAGGGCTCGACTTGTGAGTTCAGGGATTTATACAGAGACTCTTCAAGGGAGGGAGAGCTCTCTTCAATCTGCCTGTAGAGCCTCAAACACCAAAGCAAACAGACCTGAGGTTTGAAGACTTTCTCACTTTGTCTGAAAAAGATATGAGGTTTTTATTGGAGTTTGAAAAAGGTTGATTTTACACTGTGGAGGGATTCCCCTGAAAACATTAGTTCATACATCCAGCCAACCAAGAGCTAGCTAGCAAACCATCCATCCATCCATTTTTCCATCAGACAAAACAGCCAGGAAGCCAACCAGCCAATTAGACTGTATTTCATTCATCTACAACTTACTTATTCTATCCATCCAGTGAGTTCATCCATCTGCCCAGCTGACCATCTAGCTAACTCAACATCCATCCATCCATTTTCGATCAATCTAGTAAGTTCATTCATCCATCCAGCCAATAATCTAGCTAACTTAACATCCATCCATCAATTTTTCCATCTATCCAGTAAACTCAATCAACCAGCCAGCTCATAGTCTAGTTAACTAAACATCCATCCATTTTTCCATCTATCTAGACAGCTAGGCCTGTCACAATAACAAATTTTGCTGCACAATAATAGTCAAAAAAATATTGCCAAAAAACTATTATTGTCAATATTATTTTGAAAGATCATTTTTCATAAATGTAATTTTAATTCATGTCATAATAAAGTGAATACAATACAATCAAAAGCAATAAACTTTAATTTTTTAAGAGTATTTAACAGTAATTGGAAGCTCAAGAGCTTTTAAATCAAATAAATTGAACAAACAATATAAATTAAACAAAGAAGGAGGAAAAAAAACTATGAAAATAAAATGGACTCTCTTTTGGGAAAAAACTACATGTAAATAAAAATCATTATTCTAATCAAAATCAATTTCCTTTACAGAGACCCTGTCACCGTAAAGGAAAAACAAAACTCCAATTAAAACACACACAACAATAAAAATTAAGTTCATCAGTCCAGTCAGCTAACCATCTAGCTTGCTAACCATCCATCCATTTTTCCATTCGGCAAAACAGCGAAGTAAACCAACCAACCAATCAGGCTTTCATCCATCTACAATCTATTTATTCCATGCATCCACCCATGCGTCCATTAGTCCTTAAGCCAGAAAGCTATCGTAGAATCCATCTTGTCATACCTCCATCCTTTTATGCATCCATCCTAGGGATGGGTACCTTTCCCATTTGAACTGATACCATACCGATGCCCGGGACCTGGGAATCGCTATCAGTACTCAATGGTACCAATTTTCGGTACTTTTGCGTGTGTTTTTGGGGTAAAAAATATTAATTTGTTTAATATAAAAATCTCAATTTTTTTCAATGTAAATTTATTTCTCAATATATAAAATTTGACAGATATATATCAAAACAACATTCAACTGTTTGTATTGTAACACTGTAGTTGTTCCAAAAATTTCTTCAACATGAAAACCAGAAACTAAAATGAACCACAACTTAATAAACTAACTGCAGCCCTCACTTTGACTTTAGGGCAGTTTAGCAATGGGTCCGACAGAGCTGTAAATAAAAAAAGCATTTACATAACGTTACAAAGTACAAGGAACCGACCTGATAATGATAACTGACGCACATTAAAATGGCAAGCTAATACCATCTTAAACACAAGGCTTATTTACCTGGACCTGGTATCCTCCTTGTTGCATTTGCTGCCATCACCAAATGTTAAAGCCATTTCTTTTCCTGTGTTTCTGGCTGCATACAACTAGTCACAGTCACAAGGATGCGTTTAGGTACCTAAACATGGCACCGTTTGATTTTACGTGAATCTGTACTCGATAGTACCTACAGAATTTAGTCGGTACCTCTTAAAGTACCGCATTCAGTACCCATCCCTGATCCATCCATCCTGCCAAACAGAGCTACTGGCAATTTAGTCTATTAGCCTGCCAGCTGTTCATCCATCCAGCTGGTTACATAGCCTTTGGACCAGCCATCCATCCATCTGTCCTTCCAGAGAGCTAGCCAGTTATCAGTCCGGCTAACAAGCACGCAAGTTGGCCAACTATTTCCTCCAGTGAGATAGCATCCATCCATCTTGCCTCTAAGTCTGTCATCTAGTCAGACAACCCAAAAGTCATAGATCCAATATGGCAGCCAGCAAGCCATCCACCCATCTGTCCTGCCAGAGAGCCAGCTATCCATCAGTTAAGCCAGCAAGCCATACATCCAACCAGCTAACAATCGGTCCATCCATTGACCAGCCAGACAGCCAGGAGGCCACCCATCTGACCAGACAGTAAGCCATTCATTATTGCAGTCAGCCAATTTGGCTAGCCAACTAGCCAACCACCCCTCAGGTAATGAGCCCGCCAGTCAACAAATCAGCCACCTGTCCATCTACTCAGACAGCCAACCAGCCACCCAGCCATACATTTAACCAAGCTAACAATCTATCCATCCATCAAGCTAGCCAGACAAAAGTCAGTCTTCTCAAACATCCATCCATCAAGCCAGAGAAGAAGAGAAATACCCAGAGATGTTGCATAAAGTAAAAAGTTCTGTAAAGCCCAGGTCACACATTCCCTTTGTTCATGCCGATTGTGCAGTCCTAAGGTGAATGGTATTAGCGTGGCATGTACTTGGCTCAAATGCCCTGATCGTGGCTCAATCCTGAAAGCAATTAAAAACGATTGACAAGGACGTATCCTTTTGTGCCCTGACTGAATCCTAATCAAGGCAACGCAAGCGACAGGGCTCAAGCGGGGCTTACATGACGTAAACTAGGCTCGAATGGGGCTGACGTAGTACCAGCAGGATGAAAATTGATGGAAACCTTGTCGTATTGTTGTATTGACCTTACTGAAGCGAGACGAATGCCTACAAGCGCTGTCGAAGCGTAACTTACGGTGTATTTACCGGATGTGTCTGGGAGGAAGGCAGTCATTTCTTCCCATATTAAGCCGATCAAACCAGCCTTGCCAATCATGTATAGTCGTGCACAATCACCATGAGAAACGGGAATGTGTTACTGGATCATAGGATTAGTTTTGCAATTGGAAAAGATGCTGATTTGTATTGTGGGAAATGTTTTTAACTTGAACCACCTTTGAGCTGTCTCGATACAAGGGCTGTCACTTTTCCCGATAATCAACCTTAAATGGATGTCGAACCTGAGGCTTAAATTTTCAAACTCTTATTATTTGTTTGCCGGAACCTAAACAGTACAGTTGTGAGTTTCCAATGAAAAAAGTCAAGGACTGGGTTTGAAAGAGAAATATAGGTCAGCCATAACTGCACCACTTCATCCAAACCAAACAAACTTTTCGAGTAAGATACAGCAAACATAGTTTCAGTAAAATCGTCAAAGCTGTCCCTCATGTCACCGTACACCAGAAAACAAATGGAGGATGAAATGTTGGCATACGAATCGTCCTCTCTCTCTGCTACCCAGCGGACAGCTTGGATTTCACTCAACTCTCAATCCCTCACTTCCTCTGAGAGCCGAAGTGTTTGTCCTCTGCAGCAGGGTTTCATTTAGACCAAACGGAGCTCACTGAATGTGGTTTCTGTTATTCAGTGCAAGAGGATTTGTTTGGCAGTTATTATGATTTTGCGGTGTGTTTTAAATGCACAAGTCTTTCGGGGACTTCATAGCATGTTAGAGGGGAATCCCAAGTTGTAGTTTAGTCTGTTCGGCTGTCACAAAGGATTTCATGATGGAAAGCATGATGGGATGCCTCGGGGGCAACGCGGCCTCACATAGCCATCCTCTGTGATGACTGCCTCCTCTGCAGCTGGAGAGAACTGTAATGATGTAACGTGAATAACAAAGTGGCTTTTTATTTGGATTTGATTATCCCGTCAGATTCTTTTTAGGTTCTAAATGAGGTGCTGCTGTGAGGATTGAAACTCAGTTACAGCTTTTTTCATTAAAATGTATTTACTCTGGCATGACGATATGAAACACGAGACACTGTTGTTGTCTACAGAGTCCTATTTTGGGATATGTGGCAAAAAACGCAACTTTTAGGTCAACATGGGTCATTTTAATTGTAGCTTTTATGTAGAAGTTGAATCTGTTTTTCAGTCTTGTTTATCCTACCACTTTTTCTCAGTTTTCTCTAAGTAAAATGCTAAAACAAAGTGATTCCTTAATTAAAGACTATGGATCACACATTCACCAATGAAACCGAATCATAATCAAATCAGAAGAGACAAATCAAACTGCCATCAGGTGACACTTCTAAGAAAACAAAAGTGAGTGCTGGTTTGGCGGAGTGGTTAGCAACCAATTCCCCCCCCCCCCCATATACAAACTTCTGCCGGTCCAGGTTTGAATCCAGCCTGTGACCAGTTTGCAGAGTGTCTTCCCCTACTCTCTCACCCGCTTTCACAAGCCTATCTACTGTCTCTGTCCTATCAATAAAGGCACAAAATGCCCAAAAAATAAATAAAAAAAAGAAAAAAGTATTAACGAAGACCCTGTTTTTCTGGTCAAGAAAATTTGTATGTGTGAAAACATGTGCCCCTACATACACCATACACAAAGAAAACTGCTTTTCTTTTCTTTTTTTTGTGTTTGGTTTCCGGTTTTTTTGTCTATATTGCCTATACCTACCTTTGGGATTCACTCTTTATTCAGTGTGCGAGCTAAACTAACTAGCGATGGGCTAGCTTTGCCAGTCTCTTCCTTAGCCTTGTTTCCGCAAAGTGGTCCGGTATGGATCATAATGGTTTGGCTCAGACCGGATCGTTAAAGCCTGATCCTGTATGCGTCTCCTCAGCCAACTGAACCCTACATGGTAGGTGGCGTCTAAGCTGGATGCTGATAGCATGACGTCATAGCAGCGCAACACCGTGTACCCATCTATTAAATACAATGAAGAACAAAACGTGACACAGTAAACAAAGAGCAACGATGGAAGACATCCAGCAGTTCTTCTTTTCTGTGATCAGCATGTGGCTTTTTGTTAAAAAGTGCAACTGAGCTTTGTTTCCCGTTGTTTCTTCACAAAGACGAGAGGAGATTTGAACATGCCGGGGGTTTGTGTTGTTCTTTATTACCGCTGTCGCATGGGAAGTGATAGGGCTGGACGATTATGGTAAAGAAAAAGAATCCTGATTGTTTTAAGTGATATTGAAATCACAATTAATATACACAATTATTCATTTATTTAAAAACTTCAGTATCGATTTAAACACAACTTTAAAGAACCAGCGAGCTGCACATACAGTATTATTGATCCACATAAGTCACACACACTCGCCGTGGCTGCACGTTGAACACAGAAGCGCAATGAAGCGCAGGAACTTGCATACACGGCACTCCACACGGTGTGGCACATTAATCATTTTTCTTCGATTATAATTTTTTTATGATTGTTAGATGGCAAAATTGAAATCACGATTATTAACGATCACGATATTAATTGTTAATATTAATAATTAATTGTCCAGCCCTAGGAAGTGACGTCTCCTTCGACCAATCAACGGACTGCAGTGTTTCTAGCTCCACCTTCTGGGGTCGGATTGGTATGCGTGGCCCCCGAACAGAAGGGTCCCAAAAAGTAGGATGGTACGGTTTGCTTATCAGGGGTCCTGTGCCGGTTTTAGGCTATGGAAATGCCACAAAAATCTAACTGTTCCGAGATGAACAGCACTGAACCCTCTGGTGGAACGGGGCTCTTGTTACTGCACGCACAATGGGAAGAATGGCATCTATCTGCTTGTCATGGACTCCTGAGTGAGGCAAGACACGAAAAAAAAAAATTGGGGATGTTCCTTTAGATCTCCAGAATATAAGACATATTATAAGTCAACCTTTGCACTAAGGTATGTAATACTCTTCATGTCCCACTGGCCCGTGTGTCAGTCTGTGTTTGTCCTCTTTGGTCCAAACTGGGACACCGTGACAGATCAGCTCTAATGTGACCTGTCTCCCTTTGCCTTCATCTACAAGATCTGACCCTCCTGTCCACTAACCCGCACCAGTAGACCCAGCTGAACATGTACCAGTGTGTGTGTGTGAGTGTGTGTGTGTGTGAATGGCTGCATGGTTCTGCCGGATGACTTGTTGCAATCGTGCTGAGGCCGACACATTTAATTGTGAGAGACGGGGTTGCAGAGGGGCACGAGGAGGTTTCTCACAACACACACACACACACACACACACACACACACACAGTGAAAGGCTGAATGGTGTTCAGAAACGTTGCATTCACTCTGGCTGACCTGTTTACTCACCACATTAGCACAAAACAGAAAAGAGAGGAATTGAAAGTTAGAGCAGGTTGAAAATAACTTCAAATTCCGGTCATTTTGGAGTGATCTAAAGGTTTTATTACTTTTGTTTTCTTATTTTCATGTTATTTATTTGGAAAAGGAAGTTCAAGTAAAATCACAGAAGACAAATTAAACATGACAATATGTCGTCAGCATATTTGAAAAGGAGTGGAGGTAAACGAATCTTAACTCTCGCACCTATTCCAGACAGTTATCTACAAACCAATGAAGTTGTTTTAGTAAAAAGACAAATGCTGAACAGTGTTGACAACAATGTGCCAGAGTAGGGGTGGGCGATATGGCAAAAATATCATATCACGATTTTTTAAAAATAAAATCACGATCACGATTTTATCACAATTCTTTTTTACTTTGATTTTTTCTGGACTAATTTGCATGTTTGACCATTTCCACCCCTATGTTTAACATATAAATCATGTAAAACCCTAAAAGAAAAAAAGACAAATAAGGCCAAAGAAACTATCTGAACAGGTTTTAATTTAAATAGTGCAGTTTTTATAAAAATGTGCAATAAATGTAAACGTAAAAGGTAACAACAATGTCGACATTATCTCTTAACCCTTTAAGGCCCAAGGCCTTAGGTTATAGCGAGAAAATTCTAATTTTTTGGAGCTGAAATGTTTGCTTCACTTTCTGCTAAAATCCATTAAAATCAAAATGTCCATAAAATTCAACATATAGATTTTTTGCATCTCATTTGATACATTAGGTGTTTTTGGCAACTGATAATCCATTTGAGGACATTTTTATCATTTATCTGATTGTATTCAGATGTTTTTTTTTGTAATTTGTTGATCATATTTAGTTGATGGAGGTATTATAAAAGTATGTATCAAACATGACACAATTAGCTTTATAGGGTTAAAGTGCAACAATTTAAAATAAATGTTATCTAGCTGCAATATCTGAAACCTGAGTCTGCGATGAAAACTAGACTTAACTTTTTTCAAAACAAGTGCACATGGGCAAAAACTAAATTAACTGGCATTATCACCAACAGATAAAAACTTACGGAAGAGTATCAGGGCCATTTTAGATGGAAAAAAAACATTTTCTGTAGGTGGAGATTAAATTTGAAATGATGAGAGTAAAGTCAAAATTTTGAGGTAAAAGTTGATTAAAGAGATTAAAGTAAAAAATGTCTCCCAAAAACGTTGCAAGTCAGGAATATAGTCAACACACAATGTATTTTGACTTTATTATCAACATTTTGGCTGTTATTCTCAACATTTCACCTTTTGTCACAGAACTGTATTCCAACATAATTCTCGTCATTTCAACTTAAATCTCAAAGTTTTGACTTTACTCTTGACTTCAACGAAAATTATTTTCTCCATTTAACATGGCCCTTAACACTCGTCCGGAACAACTAAGCTAAAATGTTAGACAAAGACTTTATCCAATCAGACCTAATTTGGTCAAATAGAAAGTAGGGCTGAACAATTGATTGCAAATTAGATTAAATCGCAATATGGCTTGTTGCAATTTTCAAATCGCAGAAGCTTCAGTATTTTTAGCTAAAAATGTGTTGAACATTTTGGCATTGTGATGTAGTTTTTTACAATTTCATGCCTATTTTTTTTTTACCTCTATTCATACAATTTTTTCCCACTTTTGGACCATTTTTACCTTTTTTTTCTAACCCCGTTTTTACAACTTTATGTCTATTTTGCCCCCATTCATCTTTTTTTGGCCACTGTCAGAACCATTTTTGGAATTTTTAGATGGATTTAGAAATTTAATTTCAAATTTGATTCCCAATTTTGCCATAATCAATTTTCCTAAGCCTCTTTTGGATTTTTTTTGGCCAATTTTTCCTCATCTTCTACAATTTCATACCTATATTGCACTTATTTATTAACATTTTTCCGCTTTTATACCATTTTTACCCAGTTTTTACAATTTCATACCTATTTTGCTTCTGTTCTTCACTTCTCCACTTTTTCTCAAATTTTTTATCCTTAGATTAATTTAATGTCATATTGGTTTTACTATAAAAAGATCTACTGCTTATGTTTGTTTAAGAATACATAAGATGAGAAACATTAAAACAATTGCAGAGTAAATCGCAATATTGGGGAAAAAAATCGCAATTAGATTATTTTCTTAAATCGTTCAGCCCTAATAGAAAGTAGGAACAAGTTGGGAATATATGCAATCACAGCTACTTTGGTTGGATGAGTTCAGAGGGACATCCAATCACAGCTGCCTTAGCTTGGTGGTGGTGAGATAAGTTGTGGAGCGATCCAATCAGAGCTGCTCTCTTTATGAATTGATAAATTTATGTACAACAGGTTCACTACTTGTTGTCAACTCTGGTATTGTAACTGAGATGCTCTGCCAGGGAACCTAAATAAAGGTGACTACATTTTACACAAAAGTTCAGTTTGTTTCTGTTCATTTAGACATTTAAACTTTCATTTTATCCAAGTGTACAACCTGGTTTCAGAAATTCAAGGAAACAAAAAAATGCCTTACACTTCACACTTCATATTTTAGTTGTATTAACAGTAGTTTATCGACTAAAATGATGTGAATTTTCATCATCTAAAACTAGGCTAAAGTTCGAACGCTTTAGATGACTAAATTATGACCAAAACTTTAAGATATTGTAGGCAGAAGACTAAATATAAATTAAAAAGTGGTGTCAAAATTAACACAGCAATGTGCCAAACGTTCTTGCATATTGTCTCCCTGAAATATGGAGTTCTTGTTAATCACAATAACAGAATTTTAATTTTGATTAAGCAGCATAGAAATAGAAAAAAGAGCTTTCTTGATATTAAGGCTGTGTATCAGAGAGCAGCTCAATACATATCACCAGCATAAAAACAATCATCAGCGATTGTTGGTTTTCTGGATCACCACTAAAATCTAGTCGTTTTTAATTCAGGCCATTACTGACAGAAAAATTGCAAATAGATCCTTTCCTAAAATCATTGAACCCTGGCCAGGCACTTTAATAGAGTTTGAAGCAGTCTGAGTCTGGGGTCTGTCCCATGGATTTCCAGTTTTAAGCTTTTAGGCGATAATAGATCCCTACTTTTAGCCAGTGACCCTGCTATCTCACACCAGTACAGAGTCACAGAGGTATTAATCCTGTTGTGATTCATGTCAGTGTAAGGCCTTAGCTTTCCGTGTTTATGTTAAATCCATCCACAATAAGTGGATAAAACAAATCTGAATATGAATTGCAAATACTGTTGTGGCTTTGGTTTGTTTGCTTCCGCATGTTTTATTCAGCGATCACTGAAGTGGCTGCTTCATAGCACTCGAGGTTCACTCAAACAAACTCTTAAACACACTGGAGACGAAGAAGTGCCTGAGATTTCAGCTCAAGTTTTAACTCTTTGTTTGAACATTATTTTTTTGACAATTGTGCCTTTATTGAAAAGAGAGACAGTGGATAGGCTTGTAAAAGGGGGCGAGAAAGAGTAGAGGAGGACACTCGGGCTGAATGATTAAAGGAAAAGATCTAGTTGTGATTTTTTTGACTAGAAAATCAATAATCAAAAGCACATAACACATTATTTATAATCTAATATGAATGATAAATAACCTGTTTTGATATTTAATGGCTTCCTAAACAGAGGCTTTGTGTCGTCTACCTGCTCGACCGCACTTGCGTGGTGGAGATGTGGCGTTCATGAACTAGTCAACTTTTTTAAACGGCTCTTTTAAGTGAACGATGAGAATCGGTAGTTGTAAGACAATCAATTGTGAGCCATTCTTAAATGCAAATTGCCCGCAAATTTGTAAAATTCACTGCCTAGCCAAAAAACAAGTTGCTCAAACATAAAAAAGTAATAAAGCTAAAATAATATGAAAATGAATTAGAAGTAAATGAATCCATTAAAAAGAAAAAAAAATAGATAAAACAATTAAAAAATAAAATTGGTGCAATGTCTGCATTGCTTTTATACACTTTTTTAAAACAGCAGTAGAACTCAGGGGTGTGTTTAATAGTGAAGGCAGGAGCATTTCCACACAGACAATGTGAAGGGAACTCAAGGGATTGGAACTGGACAGCCGTGAAGTTTTAAGAAAACCACTAATCAGTAAATCTAACTGGAAAAAAAGCTCCAGTTTGTTAGGGAGCATAAAGATTGGACTGTGGAGGACTGGAAGAAGGTCATGTGGTCTGATGAGTCCAGATTGACCCTCTTCCAGAGTGATGGGAGCATCAGGGTAAGAAGAGAGGCAGGTGAAGTGATGCACCCATCATGCCTAGTGCCTACTGTACAAGCCTGTGGGGGCAGAGCTATGATCTTGGACAAATCTGTGACAATGCAGAAGCTTTTAGACAATGCCACAGCGAATGTGTGCTGTACTCAAGCTGAAGGTGGTTGATGGCAACCTTTTTTGGTAGTGTAGTTGTGTAAAATAGTTGACAACAGATCCTGGGTCAGTCAGGAGCACGACAAAAGATTGCAGCCAGCAGAAGCATGTATATGTGGGTCATGCCTGGTTGCTTAACACTCCGCCAAACCAGCACCCAAATTTCAAGTCTTGATGGCTTCATTATCTGGCTTCCAAAAATCAAAATACTTCCAAAGAAACCATGACAACATCTCCGCAGAGCCCGCTGCTTCTTCCCCCAAATAAAAAGGAAGTGAGTCTAAAATCTGTCATCTCCTCTCCTCGTCTCCGACGCCGTTTTGCATAATTTGTTTTTAGGGAGGATTAGCCCAAAAGAGGGGGGAAGTGCCATCGTAATTGTGATCATTTTGTACAATGGCGGCTCACCCAAGAGCATCAACAAACACAGACTTCAAAGAGGGGAGAGGAGTCGGAACAAGGCATCGGGGCGGGGAACAAGAGAGATGTAAAGTTTAGGATGGAGGAGAGGAGGGAAAAAAGGAGGCCAGAAGGAAGCAAGGGAGCGGGGGGGCGGGATGAAAACGATGTCTGAGCGCTTCAAATTTAAATGCTCTCTGAACGGTTCAAAAACGTCCAGCAGAAAAAGTCTTTTAGTCCTTTGGAGACACCAAACAAAACGCAGGTGCTTTTAGTTTTCCAACATCTGAGAGCTTGTTTTTATTTTCCAAACCCGCTTTGTTCTCGTCTTTCGCTGACGTTTGGAGCTTCTCGCGCCTGCAGAGTGAAACCAGAGTAATCCTGACTCGGAATAAAACATTATCTCTGTTTCACCGTGTTGGCTCCGGCCGCTGTTTTCATAGCTGTGTTTTCAGAGGCAGAGCAGCACTCCGGCCTGGATTTAAAACAGAGATCCTTGTTTTACATGGATGTCAAACTGTTTTCAGGAAGACCTTTGGGTGCTTGAGGGGCAGGGGTGGTGGAGGCTGTCAGTCCACCAGATTTTAGCACCTTAGACAAACTCGAGTGACGTTTGTGTTGATGCATGACAACAAAAACAGAATACCGCAATTTCTGGTATATAACAGGCCCTCTTATAAAACACAAACCCCATTTTTTCTTCTTTTTGTTAAAAAAAAAGGCTATATTTATTTGTATTTTAAAGATAACATTAAGGGTGTAACGGTAAACAAAAATGACGGTTCGGTACGTACCTCGGTTTTGGGGTCACGGTTCTGTAAATTTTCGGTACAGTATGGGAACAGTGCAGAACCATTTGCTTGTTTAGCACGTTTATTAAACCAAAAACTTGTAATTATACAAACTGAAAATCAAAATATATTCAATGTGCTGCTTGATAATTCTAATAAGTTAAATGAAATAAATAAACAACAAATGTATGAAATTGAAAATCATGAGTTTCTTTTTAAATTCCTGGCTTAAATATAGACGACTGGGTACTTTATACCGGGGCTCAATCCCCTTTAGCATGTGTTTAAAACCAGCATTTTCCACAACTAAATATGGTGTTAGATCCTATGCCATAAAAACGCTGATGGATGCTGTTATCACTTTGGCCCATTCTAAATTGTCTGGGAGAGGCTGCTTGAATGCAGACAGCAGTTGAACTTGCACTACAGTGGGTTTTTTTTTCCTTACCATGGAAATCTTTATACTTGAGTGGTGCCGTTTTAGGTGAGCTGGCATGTTTGACGTGCTGCAGGAAAAATACCCAACCTTAGTTGAACAGTATCGGCACACCGCCTTTGTTTTATCCACCTGTCTTTCTCTGTTGCAATATTTCAACAGGAGCCAAAGTGTTCCCGAACAGGAGATTTCAGCGACGAGGGAGGGTCTTCAAGCTCCAATTAGTAGCTAGCAGTAGCCATTATGAACAATTCAGACAAAAGTTTTTGTGGATACGGAAGCTCTTTGATATTCGTCTTCTGATTGGCTCGCCATGAGACGTCACGTCTGTATGATATGTACATGATTGCAAGAGCACGAATCACAGACCACTTTCCTCATGAATATTAAAAAGCCTGCCCTAAACACGCCAATCATAGACGAGCACCCTGGTGAATATTAAAGAGCCATGTGCAGCGGCTAACGTAAACTTACTGTACTCATTCGAGTACAGCACTGTTCCGAACCGAACGTCCATTTCGAGCGGTTCAGCACGGATACATGTACCGTTACACCCCTACATAACATGCATCCACATTTTGCACAAACATTACTCTCTCAGAGAACTCAAAAATTGCTTTTATTCACAGTTTTACTCAATGAAACTAAAGCATTTTTCACAACATACCGTACACATTTTTTTCTCTAAACTAGATCCGGAAACACCTTTGCTTCACACGAGAATACTCAGTCGTAGTGTACCTGCAAATCACAGAGCAGCTATCAACATGCCGATGTCTTTGACCAATCACAGTGCAGCCATTTTGGTCCCCTTGCTCACAAGATGGCCGCGCCCTGTGGTTATATGTGAGTGGTGCCTTAACACTTGAGAGTTACAGTCATTACACAGACTTAAACTGATTAAGACCAAAAATATGGGACTAGAGCAGTTTAACTGTCAATTTTATAAGAATTACAAAAGGTTAATGGTCAAGTTTCACAGAACGAGGGAATATTTTGGCTTTTTGTCTCAGGTGTGTAGTAATCTTGATGTTAGGAGGTGAAATATTTTACATTTTTTGCTTGTGTTTGTGCACAAAAAAATTCATATTAGACCGAAAGTTAGACCTTATTTAAGAGCAAAAAAAATGTGTTATATATGACCAATTATGGGATGTTCAAGATTAGAGACAGCAGAATCTGCAGAAGATTTAAAAATGCAAAATTAAATTTTTTTTTTTACTGGTATCTACACTTTCCAAATAATTTCGACCGATTCTGAAAGCCGAGAAGAGGAGCTCTCCAGTGATATACGTCTTTCTTCAGCTGGACAGGAACTGCGTCAGGAACAATCGGCAGTTAAAAAAAAAAAAAAAAAGAAGAATGAAAAAAAATCATGGCTATGGTCTAATATAACAAGCTGTAACGTGGACACAACATGCATTAAGTAAACAAAAATGTTTGAGTTTATGTAAAATAGGTCATGGTTATTTATCACATGTTCATTTACAAGTGTTTGTAAAAAAAGCTGTTGAATGATCAGATTATTTTATTTTTCCTGCAATTTTAAACATTTATAACATAAATATAACACATGGAGGAAGGCTAACACTTCCCATTGACTCCCAGTGTTTGAGCTAAGCTAATTAGATGTGGTCTCTTGTAATTGCACGAGCAGTGGAAAGAATGCTGTATTTAAATATAACACCCATCCACATTTTGCCAAAACCTTACTCTCCCAGGCAACTCAACATTTAATAATAGTTTTAATCAATAAAACTTCAGTATTTTTTAAAACAAATACTTCTCTCCTTGATTTTCTCTCTCAACTTGATGCGGAAACACCTTTTGCTTCGCAAATGCGCGCTTACTTGATTTCTGCCGAACATACTCAGTTGTAGTGTATCACCCAATCGGAGATCAGCTGCCGATGACTTCAACCAATCACAGCGCCGCCATTTTGATCCCCTTGCTCAGAAGGTGGACGTGCACTGTGTTTACATGTGACTGGTACTGTAACACTTGAGAATTACACGATCATTACACAAAGGTAAACAAATTAAGACCAAAATATGGGATTAGAATAGTTTAATTGTCAGATTTATAAGAATTACAAAAGTTTGTTAGAGAAAGAGAATATTTTGGCTTTTTGTCGCAGATGTGTTGTAATCTCGATGTTGGGAGAGAAAATATGTTACATTTTTTGCTTGTGTTTGTGTATAATAAAATGGTTATTAGACGCAAAATTACACCTTATCTAAAAGCAAAAAATATGTTACATATGGCAAATTATGTACTAGAGACAATAATAATACATTTTTATATACACAAAAGTTAGATAGATATTCTAATTGCACTGTTTGATTGAATAGTGTGGATAGAAGGGCTGGGCAATAAATCAATTCATTCAAATTATTTTCTACAGAATATTTGAAAATGAAAATCAAGATTTTCTTTTAACTTGCATTGAGTATCCATGCCATCCAAATAATTCAAACCAATTCTGAAAGCTGTGAAGAGGAGCTTTCCAGTGATATGTCTTTCTGCAGCTGGACAGGAACTGTGCCACGGACCATCCTCAGTAAAAAAAAAAAAAAAATCATGGACATGTTATGTAACATACTGTATAGTGGACACTAAATTCGTTAAGCAAACAAAAATGTTATTTATGTAAAATAGGTTATGTTTATTTTTGGTCATCCAAAAAAAAACATTTGCATGTTATTAACAAGTGTTTGTAAAGAGAACCCTGTTGAATGATCAAATTCTTTTAATGTTCTTGCAATTGCAGGCTGTTTTTAACATAACATAAATATAACACATAAAGGAAGGCTAACACTACCCATTGACTCCCAGTGTTTGAGCTAAGCTAATTAGATGTGGTCTCTCGTAAATACATGAACAGTGGAAAGTATGGTGTCTATACAATTGTCATGGACTCAGTGGTGAGGAAATAAATTAACAGAAAAAAGTTGGTGTATCCCTTTAAATCTTTACCATTCTGCAGATAAATAATATTCATGTCCTTTTCATTAAGCATGACAGTAGTTTGAGCTTCAGTTAATTCACATTAGGCTGCTCTGCAACTCCATAGCTGCTGCTCACAGGGTTTGTTGTTCCTTTTCCTCCATACATGATACATATATCATGTCACATTAGCTCATGTATGCAGATCCGTCACGTTAGACGGCGTAACTCGGTCCCTCATGCGTTATATCATCTGATTACATCTTCATAAGGAATCGGTGCCTGTCATTTCCCATTAGTTACTGTACAAGCCTGATTAATTGTGATTACACAGAGCTGCGGGGGAGGGGCAGTGGGTGTGTAACCTTTCTCTGAACAGACACACACTCTGCTGTGTGTGTGTGTGTGTGTGTGTTAGTGGTCGTGTGTGTACTTAAGGCTGTGTGTCCGAGCAGACGGAGAGGTAATAGCATTAGCTCATGCTCGCTCGACCTCCCGCGGGAAAGATAAGTTTGGTTAAGGACAGTAATTAATACCGTCTCTCCCTCTTTGATCCGTCTGTTAAGAGCAGACCGAGACTATCGGCATGTGAGCCCCCTGTGGAGATATTTGGGTTAAATATGGGGGGGGGAGTTACACCAATATCTCTGCCCCTCATCCCAGACAGGCGGCAGTCAGCTTTGGATCAGAGTGTATGAAGTAGCATCAGATCGCGACTGGAATTAAACCCACAGCCGTCAAAACGTGAGAGGAAGAGGAGTGAGGACTTTATATGGTTTCCCAGGATGACAGAGGTTTTATCGGAGCATTTCGGACCTGTTGTGAGTGTAAAAGATTCTTGATCTAACGTTTATCCTGCCACAGGATTTTGGGAGTTAAACATTAAAGGCATTTTGTTTTGATCAGGCATCAAAACTCAATAATTCTTAAAGGGATATGCCAACATAAAATTACATGACATGAAATCCTTGCCTTACTCCTGAGCCCATGACAGGCCGATAAACTCCATTCTTTGACTGTGTCTGCGGTAAGCAGACCCACTGCTAATTAGCTTAGCTCAAACAGTGAAGGCAGGGTTCCCACGCGTCCTGGAAAACCTGGAAAACGTGGAAAAGGATTGCCCAATTTTCCAGTCATGGAAAACATATGGAAAATAAGGAAAAAAGTTAAATGTCCTGGAATAGCTTAAATTGTCCTGGAATATTATCTGTCTTTCTTCTAGCTTGAAACATAGGAAATGAAGCAGAAAGGTACTTGGTAACTAATGTACACGTAGCCAGAAAATGTGAGTAGGTAAAATAATGTAAGTTAAGGCTGAAAATATAAAAACTCAATACAATGGAGACAATAAGAAATAGTAAAAAATTGACCAAAAAAAACAAAATAAATTTTAGGCTAAATTAACAAAATTTATTCATAAAAAAGCAGAGTAAATATAGACTTAAAAATATGTATAACCATAAATTTGTAATAGTAAGACACATAAAAGCCAGACGAAACAGATAGCTAACAGACAATGTTCGTGCTGGAGAGTTAGAAACAAAGAAATTATAAAAATCAATATGATCAGCAGCTCGAGATATTGTTCATCAACCTCTAATTTTGTTCTTTAGAATGCTAACTGGAATTAAAAACACAAGCAACAATGTAACTTCAGTTTGTTATGTGACACTGGAAAAAGTCCTGGAAAATGTCCTGGAAAAGTCATGGAAAACGATTTCTAGAAAAGAGTGGGAACCTTGTGGAGGTCAGTGGGTAGTGTCAGCCTGCCTCTGCTTACTGTCATCATTATGTGTGCTTGCTTTGAAAACATTTTAGTCGATGAAATCTACTGTAAATTTGGTCGACTAAAATATGAAGAGTAAAGTGTAAGGCCTGTTAAATTCTATTGTTTCTTCAATTTCTGAAGTCATGATTTACACTTGGAAAAATAAAACATCTAATAACCGTATTGAATGTTACCAAAGTTTGAATAAATAAATTAACATAAACATTGAAGTTTAAGCTGTGTTCAAAACTGTCCCCTCATTCACTCACCCACAATTTCCTATGTAGTGTAAATGAGATGGTGAACTACATAAGGGATGACCAAAAGGGATTTTGGACAGTTTTCTAAACGTCATTGCATCAGTTGATGAGCCGGATATTCTTGTGATAGAAGTGGATGCACCAAGAATCACGTAAACAAACCGGGCAGTCAGGATGAAAAGTACCAAATTTTGCAGCTTTTTACAGCCGTTAAAAGACGTTAAAAAAAACTATGTTACGGACGTGTTTAAGATACTTAAATTTGTCTTACATTTCTAAATGAAAGCAGCAGCAATTTGTGCCTTAAGTCTTCTTCTTCTTCTTCTTCTCTGGAAAAATACAACCACATTGCATTATGATAAACAGGAGTACAATATAGGGTACATCATATGCACACTTACATTTGCTGTGCATTGTGGGTATTATATAGTGCACTATATAGTGACTGGGAATTCAAACACAGTATAAAATGATGAACACTATGTAGTGCACCATATCTGTGATAGGGAATGATTTCGAACGCTTTTATGTGAAGTGCAGCTTTAGTCAGCTTTTTTTATTCTACCTGGTAGAGCATCTCAGTTACAACACCAGAACTGACAACAAACAGTGAACCTGCTCTACATGAATATATCAATTTATAGAGAGCAGCTCTGATTGGATCGCTCCACAACTTATCCCACCACCATGAAGCTAAGGCAGCTGTGATTGGATGTCCCTCTGAACTCATCCAACCTTTCCACCCAACAAAACTAGCTGTGATTGGTTATGTGTGATTGGATTGAATCTCTGTCAAATGTTTTCATCTTGTTTTTATTTATTGATGAAAATGTCAGTTAATTTGGTCTTTGTCCATGTGCACTTGTTTTTATTAGTTACTGCCTAGTCTTCGTCAGGTGAAAACAGGTTGTTGTCGAAAACTATCACGAAAATAATTAGATAACAAATCAGTTCTCTTACGCCGCTTTCAGACTGGCCAAAAAAACCTGTTTAAACCCGGTAACAGTCAGCTACTGTTGGCAATTTGGAAGGGTTTAAACGACATTTTGACCCAGGTTGACTGACCCTGCAATCGACACAGGTTTTAGTCGGCTCACCTCCAATTGGCTTCAGTGAGAACATCACACCTGGGTCAACCCACTAATTTATGGATGACATCGGCGTAACGTCCCCATGGCATAACATCACGCCTGTCCCTGCCATCTGTAACTTAACGTGACTCTTTGCCTTCTCAGCAACAAATTCCAAGGAGAGACAAAAGTACAAAGTAAAGAAAACAGTGTCCACAGCCTCCATGCTCCTTTCCATTGTTTACAAGGGGCTTCGTCACTGTGATGATGTCATCACTGTGATGACATCAGCTTGTTGCGCCAGAGGAAAAAAACAGCCATGCAGCTCGTCTGCTGCCGATTAGACCAGGGTCTGCTGATAGTGGAAAAAGAGTCAGTTGCCCATTGTTAACCGGTTAATCACTTTGATAAAACCTGTGGTGACCTGCTGATTTTAGTGTGAAACCGATATTAAATAGTGCGTCCTCTTTTGACGGGCTCTGTACCGAAGGTTTGTCTTTGTTTTTATAGCGTCTTAAATCACGGAAAGTTGTGCTACTAAAATTAAAGCTCCAAAGTTGTGCTATCCTCTGTGCAAAAGTGAAGATGTCCTCATCATTTATAAAAACTCACACATTAAATCACTCTTGGCTCGTACCAGCAGGCTTTTTGCTGAGCTAAGCTAGCTGCCTGCCAGCTATGACTTCATATTTTTGTATAAAACATCGATGTAACTGTCTGAAATAATTCAAAGCTCACAGCTGCTGGCTTTTCCTGAGACTGTTTCCTGGCCATGAATCTTTGTTCGGAGGTTTTCCCCACAGAGGCTCTGTCCCCTTCGTGTTTTTAGCCCTGCACCTTTAACTCTGCAGTGTTGTATCAGCAGAGGTGTCAGACGGCGGTAAATCCTGCGGAGACCTACTTCAGAATTAAACTTTCTGCTTTTCTCAGGGAAGTCTGCCCGCCCCCTCCTTGAGCTCACTTTCCTCTCCTCCATCTTTCCCTCTGTCTGTCTCCTTCCCTCCATCTCCTCTTTCATATTATTTTCGGCTGAAGCGACGAGCTCCACTTTTCAAGCGGCAGAGCGGATTCCTGAGCTCGTTGCCATGACGACGTTCCCACAGCTCCCCGACACACTTTTGGCTCGGCTTCCTCCCACTTGTCATCTTGTTAATTTTTTCCTTCACCGTTTAAGTCTGGTGCATCCAGAAGGTCTGAAGATGATCATATTTCAGGCTGTAAATGATCCAATGACCCAGAAAAGCCTCAAACATTTTTCATAAGTTTACCTCTCATTCATATACATTTAGTAATTTTATTGCACCTTTAAATAGAAGCACCTTTCTTCATAGTTTTTTCCCGCAGTACCCTATTAATAACTTTAGTCTTAGTCAAATAAGTAATCAGAAATAATAAGACTTTGATACAGCTGTTGATGCATTTATAAGTAGCTCATAGGTAACTTCAGTATTAATTTTATCCTGCTTTTAAGTATTTATTTCAACAAAATGATTGGCACTTTTTTAACTTGGAGAAATTGCTTTTGTGAGACTTTGGTTTTGTTTGAAACTTGACACATTGAATATTTAAGTGACCTGTTTGGCTTGCTGCCACTGTAAACCTTTCTCACAGAAAAATCAAGAAGAATCGATAATTTTAAGAGGATCTGATCAATAAGCAGAATTGATAGTTTGTATTGGTATCAATAAAATCTTATTAATTTCCATCACTATATACTGTACCTCTGATTCAGTTTAGGGCTTTATGAACTACAATTTAGCTTTTGACACAGAGATTTTAAGCAAACCTCTGCAGATAAATTAACTTAACTGGAGTTCCAAAAAGTGTGAATGTTAATGATATGCGAAATGATCATCGAGCATATCTTTTCCTGCATATTTCACAAAGGAATATGCCAACTTCTTTTGTTTATGTGTCTTACCTCACTCCAAAGTCTGTAACAAGCAGATAGACTGCAAGAGATGGGCAGAGCTGGCCCTCCGCGGATTAGCTTAGCTCAAATGGGAGTTAATGGAGTCAATGGGAAGTGTTAGCCTGGGTCTTCCCACAGTTTTGGCTTGTTTTTTGACTGTTATGTCATGCTATCCACTTTTGGACTAAGATTAGCACTGAAATTTCGATAGAAATGCATGCACACATACCACCGCTGAGGTGCTTGTGGTTTTTACAAGCACTTCCATGATGGTTTGCACATGCACCCTGTGGTTTAGTGTCCTTTGTATTTCTTTTGTAATAGACATAAGTCTGAAATAGATAACATTACATAATGAATTAGAAAAATGACTCCCAACAAGCACACAAGACTGTTTAGAGCTGTTCTTGCTGAGGCAAGACTGGAAAGCGAAAAAGTTGACTTATCCCTCTACAGAAATATTGCATCTCCTGACACCCCAAAATACCGTTGACCACGGTCTGATTTTATTGCAATTCTGATTAATTGCTAGGTGCCTTGCTCCAAGGCTAACATAGAATAGTGTTGTAAAAACACGAGTCACAACAAGCACACAGGACTGTTTAGTGTTGCTGATGTATGTAAGCAGAGGCAGGCTAACAATACCCATTGACTTCCAGTATTTGAGCTAAGCAAATCAGCAGTGGGCAAGCTTTAGCAGTCTTTTTCCTTGTTGCACACATAGCTTTTAGAATGGTGTCTATATGCTTGTAAGTGAGTTGGGAGTAAAGCAAGACTCAAAAGGAAAAAAAAAAGGCATATTCCTCTAAAGAAATCTCATAAAACCTAGAAATGCTGCGGACCACATTGTGATTTTATTGCAATTTTGATTAATTGCTCAGCCCTAAACCTAACCCTTACTTAGAATAATGTAGTAAAAAAAAAAAGAGTCAGATTAAGCACACAGGACTGTTTAGAGTTGCTGATGTCAGTAGGCAAAGGCAGGCTGACACTACCCATCGACTCCCAGTGTTTGAGCTAAGCTTACTAGCAGTGGACAAGCTTTAGATGTCTCTTCCTTGTTAGTACACACTCAGTCATAAGAACTGTGTCTATCTGCTTGTGATTGAGTTGGGAGTGAGACAAGACTCGAAAGAAAAAAGTAATTGGTATATCCCTCTAAAGAATTCTACTGAGATCCAGAAATGCCGTGGACCACTTGCAGATTTTTTTGCAATTTTGATTAATTGCCATGCGCCTTGGTACAAGGCTAACGTGGAATAATATAGAAAAAAAAAAAGTCACAACAAGCACACAGGACTGTTTAGAGTTGCTGATGTCTGTAGGCAGAGGCATGCTAACAATACCCATTGACTACTAGTATTTGAGCTAAGCTAATTAGCAGTCTCTTCCTTGTTACTGCACGCACAGTTGTAAGAATGATGTCTATTTGCTTGTCATGGACTCTGGAGTGAGGCCAGATATGAAAACAAGAAGAAAGTTGGCATATCCCTTTAATATTCTGGCATTTAAGATCTTTAACAATGCAGTCTTTAAATTGGATCTCAAACCCTGGCTCTTTCCCAGGCGTGTCTTCCTTCAGGCTGTCGCTAGTTTACCCTGCAGCTGACCTGAGAAAGACTGTGGGGGAAGACCAAGTGCCTCCTAATGTAACCTGCGTGTTTGTCATAAAAATAATGCATAAGCCTACATCACAAACCTCTACACCTCCATCACACACACCTTCAGATCAACACTCTCTTTGTGTCGGACACTGAGATATTCACTCTCGCTTATTTATTAATGAAAACGGGCAGAAATGGAGGGAACATCCCGAATCTGTGGAAGAAAGCACGAGCAGGGTGGGGGGTTTGACACATGAGACCAATAAGAGATGAAGAGCAGCGTTTGAGGCGGCGATGGCGTTCAAGGACGAGCACATGTTTTATTGAAGAGTCGTGGTGTTAGATTATTTACAACAGCTGGAGGAGGGGGTTATATCGGCTCGCACACGCTCATAAAAAAGGCCGTATCGCACTCTGAAGACGATCTGAGGTGTTTTTTGTAATTGGACGTCAGAAGCTGTTAGAAAGAATGGGAGCATGAGCGAGAGAGGGAGACGTAAAGAGGACGAACGAGTCACTTTTTATTATAGTTGGCACGCTTGGTTCAGTGTGGGGAAACAAACTAGGGATCCCACACGATTCTGCATTTAAGGTGGAAATCAGTGATGGATTGGTGCAACAGATTTGTGTCAGCTTGAAACGACGTTCTTGTGATCGCCACCACTTTTTCATTCAACTCACGAAAATAACTTTGAGTCCGCCATTAAACCGGATGCATAAGGCACTTTACAGAGCACACCTGACCAATCATCTCTTAACCCTTATGTCTCAATGTGGCTGGTTGCAGCCATGAGGAGGAAATATTTACGACCTATTTGATCATAACTTTCACAATACTGAAGAGAGTGAAATTAATTTTGGTGTGGAGCCTTAATTATACAAAGATTTTGAAAATGTGATTTAAAAAACTGTAAAAGATCAAAAATATTCTGTGGACAAATTTACAAATCCTTAATACTCTTGTGGCTGTTAAGAGCCCTTAAGTGGCTACTGTTAAAAATTCAGATTAATATTTTCCTCTTTTTTTTTTTTTTTTGCTCAAATATCTTCATCATGGTCACCTCTGATCCAAAATCCTTTTTTTTTTTTTTTTTTTTACAGATTTTAACCTTTTAAATGCCAATTTCGTTGTTGATGCCACAATGATTTTGTGGAAAAAATACATGATTTAAAATCAATGAAGAGTAAAAATGTAATGCACAGAAAATAATAATGAATCAAGTGTTTTTAATAATCTTTAACATATCCAAGACCGTAATAGCAATCTCAAGCCTCTGATTATTTGTTATATTGAAAATTTTACTTTTTGTATGTTTTGACACCACATGTGAAATTGCCATTAAAAGGTTGAAATCCTTTAAAAAAAAAAATTGTGATGCACATGATGAAACATTTCAACCGATAACCAATATTTAATATAATATTTTTGCATTGTTGAAATCTTGAGCCAACCACTGAGCCGTTAAGCTAAAGTTACTGGACTAACTTCAGACGTCTGTGCTAAAACTTACATGTTGTCCGTTCTTGTTATGGGCTGTAGGGCTGTAATCAACCAAATAAATTGTTGGTCGACTAAAAGACAGAAAATTTCCAACCAAAATCGGCCAATCACCCCCCCCCCCCCCGCTGTGTTTCTCCCCTGTGTGCGCCTCTTTCCCTCCTTTTTTTCTCTCAACACAAGACTCTTTGCTTTCCAGTCTTCATCAATGAGATGGACAGTCACTTTCATATAGGACTCCATTCGAAGAGACGTACACATCTGTTATCTTTATCTATTAACTCAGAAGCTTTCTCTTTTTACTCCCTTGTATTTTGCCGTTAGTGCGTGCGTGCGTAATTGTCTGGCGCGCTGGCGCTGAATATCCAGGTTTCAATGTTTTCTTGGCCTTCCACGACACCAATGGGCCTCATATCCTAAGAAATAAAACTGTCAATTCATTCTGTGATATCGTTTTTGCATTTGGGTGTTTATATGAGGCATAAAATCGCTGACTGGGTGAGAGATACCGCTGCAGCGCGGGCAGCGGGCAGCGGTAGGTGCGCATGCATCTATAAAACTAGAATATTGAAATGTTCTTAAATAAAAATATTGAAATGAACGATAAATACATTAAAATGGTGTTCTAAGACATGATGGGGGTGCTCAGAAAATACCCCCATTTCACTTGATACGTTTCTCCTGATGAAGTGAACTGCAGGGGAAAAAATTAATTGACACATTTGATCGACCAATCAGAATTTTGGTCGACTGAGCACGCATCGACCAATTAGTCGACCAGTCGACTTGGACTTAACAGCCCTAATGTGCTGTGTTATCAAGTTGTGGGTGTTTGTGACAGCGATACCTAAGAAGGCAGGGATGGATACATCCAAGGAGAAGCAACAGCTTGGGAGGGTGCAACTAGGCTCCAACTGTGCTATAAACTTGGAAAACCCGGGCTCTGAACGACAGAAAAGGGCTAGTCGTCACTTTGTCGTTAATGGCTGTAGCCTCTTTGATTAAGTTGAGTAAGTTTGATTAACTGATTAAGTTTTCAAATGCCTGCTGAATAGGGACATCCATTATTCCATGTTGCTGTTTTGGCCTTAGCACTGCCGGCTGCTACCGTGGCTGCTTCGTATTAATTTAATACTGTTTAGCCACAGTGGCGACTTTTCAGGTGAGCTATAAGATTTGTTGCATTAAAACTTAAAGACCTCTTTCCTCCTTTCGGAATCCTCACAAAACACGTTTTGCAAGCAGAAATGTTGTTGTTAGCTTATGCTACTGAGAAAAACAGCCACACTGGTGAAGCCATGTTCACTTTTGGTCTGGCAGAGAGGAGGACAGGCTTGGGCTTTATTGGATAAAGTGTACGTATCGGGTTGATGAAAAATGGCGGCATTTTCCCCCAAATCGGACTAATATTATATCAGAAGTTTAATAATATATTTCTGTATTTTTGGGGGCATTTTGTGCGTTTATTGATAGGAGGGAGTAACAGTGGATAGGTTCATGAAGAGGGTAAAGGACCAGGGAGGACACTCCGCAAACTTGTTACAGGCTGGATTTGAACCCGAGCCGGCAGAAGTATGTACATGAGACTAGCATCATTGCTAACCACTCTGCCAAACCAGCACCCCCTTGGAAACATCTTTTATGTGGCCCTCTTGTAAACAAAGTTGCCCACCCCTGATCTAGATGGTACCTCGACTAGGCCTGTGCTCAAAATATCGATACGGCAAAATATCGTATCGCACTCCTTCGGGATACGTGTATCGATACGGATTCTACAGAATCGATACGGCCTAAATATTTTGACAGTTGTTGTAAATACACTTTGGCTAATGTTAACAGTGGCACAGTTCAAGGTAGAAGATGAGCTACATAATGAAGCATATGTTCTAAATTTGAACTTCGGTCTACCATCTTTGAGGATCTGAATTTATGTCTCTCAAGTTGTAGAACCACTTAAAACTCATCCTTGTTCTTTTTCTTCTTATAAGAAAAAACTAAACTTGTCAAGAATTTTGCTTAAAGCATAGTCAATGTCCACAATTTACATGTATCGGGATACGTATCGTATCGTGGCCTTAGTATCGGGATACGTATCGTATCGTGAAGTTGCTGGAAATACCCAGCCCTAACCTCGACTGTGCAGTTGTTGATTAAAAAAAAACAGTACAATCAACAAAGCCTGATATTTAGTGTTTAGATTCCTGTTTTGTTGAAGTTGTATCAGTCAGGTACCAACAAAATTCAGGTTTTAAAAACCACAACAAAGATGATAAATATGTTCCCTTCAAAGAGGACAGGTTTAAGACATATTTTTTGTTCCACCATCCACCATCCAACAGAAGATGTAAATATGAGTTTTGCTTCATTTTGTCCAGCCCTAATTAGATGCATGAGAAATGATGTTGATGGCATGTTTCCAGAGCGCTGACCTGATAACACACACACATACACACACCTCCAATATCCAGTGACACGTAATAAAAAATGGTGCTTGTTTGATTCAGAGCTACATAGACACACACTTCACATGCACACACTCGCACACAACATCAGGGCCCAAAAATAACAAGCGTGTCCCACATAGAGAGGAGCTGAGTCCAAACGGAGAGGGGCCGAGCGCTCTGCTCACGTGTCGGAGGCTCCTGCACACTTTGAGTAATTTCTTGTCTTTACTGTCACTTCCTCCAGAGAGCGGGGTCATGGTTCAGATTGTGTTTAATTTTTATGTGTCCAGCTGTTTTCGTCCAGCTTGTCATGTAGTGTAGATGTCAGTAGTTACAGATTTCAAGTTAATAGACACAAATTATCAGCTGAATCAGAATAGGTGTTTATGATCGAGTACGTTTGCACATTTAAGGAGTTTGACTAAGTTTATGCAAATACAACCAACATATAATTAGAATGAGAATAAAAATAAGGATTAGGAGGAATAAAAGTTTAAAAATGGGTAGAAAAAAGAGCAAAATTGACTTTGATATATACCAAAAATATACAAGATAGATAGATTGTTTATTGCCATTCAGAATTCTACACCACAGGTTCCCATGTGAATAAAATTTCATTCCAAATGTTCAGATAGCAACACTTCAGGTACAAGTAATTAACATTAAATGTGTAAAAACAAAGTATAGAAACAGAAGATAAAAAAGCAGTCAAGTTAATGTGATAAGAAAAAAACAAAATCAGCAACAGAGAAAAACAGAGAAGGGCAGGAGTGCTTAGAACAGGAATACAAATATATATTTATCATTGCACTGAATTTTTCTGAAGTTATTGTAGAAGAAGGGTGGATTATTGCACTGAAGTATTCCCAAATTATTTCAGAATACACCAGAATTATTGCAGTGAATTATTCTGAAGTTATTTAAGAATGCAGATGCATTATTGCACTCAATTATTCTGAAGTTTTTGCAGATTTTTTTCCAGATTTTTTGCAAGCCTATCCACTGTCTCTCTCCTGTCAATAAAGGCCCAAAATGCCCAAAAAATACATACATTTTTTTTAATATATATATATGATTAAATGTAGATACAGGCTGCATATGTGTACAATAAAAAGTGATTAGAAATTAAAGGAAATGGAAATAGTGTAAATGAAAAACGCCTATATATTTATTTTGTTTTGTTTTTTAATCTTGTACCAACATGTGGTCCTGCCTTTAAAAAAAATCCTAAAGTCATGCTTTGGCCTTTATTTTATTATCATGCACTCACACACTGACACACACTTCCCTCTCCTGCTGTCTTTTTGTCTCCAACCCTCGATCTTTCTCCCCTCCTCTCTGACCCCTTGCTTTCTCTCCCTCTCTTTTTCTCCTTCTCTCTCTCTCTCCATTCGTCCCTCGCAGTTTCTCTGGCTGCAGTTTCGGCTCGTTAGCACCATTTAGAAACTTCTTTCCGGCTCATTTGACTCTTGGCTCATCCCGGCCGCGCTGACATTAAACAGCGCGATGAGCGACTTTGCCCCACGGCGGACATGACACCTCCATGTCCATCAGGACCCAAAGCTCAGCACAGATCCTCGCTCCCCCCAGTCCTTTCTATTTGTCTGTTTGGAGTTTGTTTGTTCTTCAATTTCCTGCAGAGGAATTCAGATGATGAGTCACAGCATGATCAGTAAACACCAGAAAATGCACAACAGAATTCTGCTGTTAACAACGTAATGTTACTCAGAGATCAGACACATTCAACACAGATGCAAAACAAATCAAAACACCTGGACTAGTAGCTCTGACCATCGCCAAGGAAACCACACTACAAAACTGGAAAAACAGAAAGGTCATCCTCAGGCAACGGCTGGATCTTTTATTTAGTGCTGTAGAAGATTAAAAAACTGATAGATTAATTAGTTATGACCTGTAATTAATTAATCTAATTAATCACGTTTTTAATCTCACTTTAAAAATTGCTGAAAAAAGCTTTGATTTTAGGTATTTTGATTAAAATTCATTAGATTATTTTTGGCAGATCAAAATATTGTTCTCCTCCCCCAAAAAGCTGAAGCACAAGAAGCCCAGTGCATAAAACTAGTTATAGTAGTCATGGTTAGTAGTAGTCATGGTTACCCTACGATATGAAATTTACTCTCCTGAGAAGTTTAAGTGGAGAACTTGGTGGATTTTGTCTTTGATGAGATTCATGTTACATGTAAGTGGCAGATGATACTCCTATGTGGTATAGTTTAATGTAAAATAAGAAGATAGTCAAAGGACTAAAGTTCTCAAAGTTTGGGCTAATGGCTAACAATAGCATCGAGCTAGTATGTCATACTGTGGCGTGATATGATTGGTCTGTGGTGAGCGTGAGGAGCGGACTTATAGTCTCACCAGCTGCTCTGGTATTTTAAGGTTCTGCCCTCTAAAACACCAAAACATAGAAATGAGATTAACACAATTAAAAAACAATGCGTTAATTATGGCTGCAATTAATTAATCACAATTGACGTGATAATTTTGGGACCTCCTCTAATCACCAGCTGCTCTGGTATTTTTAGGTTCTGCCCTCTGAAAATACCAAAGCATAGAAATGAGATTAAAAATGCGATTAAGGTGATCAAAAAACAAAGTACGTAAATTATAGCTGCAATTATTTGATAGCAATTAACGCGATAATTTGGCATCTCAGTGTCTAATTACCAGCTGCTTTGGTACTATAAGGTTCTGCCCTCTTAAAACACCATAACATAGAAATGAGATTAACACGATTAATAAACATATTGCATTAATTACGGCTGCAATTAATTAATTGCAATTAAAGCAATAATTTGACACCCCCACATCTAATCACCAGCTACCCTGGTATTTTACGGTTCTGCCCTATATAAACACCATAATATAGAAATCAGATTAAAAATGAGATTAACATGATTAAAAAACATAATGCATTAATTTTGGCTGTAATTAATTAATCGCAATCAAAGCGATAATTTGGCACCTCAACGTCTAATCACCAACTGCCCTGGTATTTTAAAGGTCTTCCCTCTGAAAATGCCAAAACATAGTTATGAGGTTGAAATGATTAGAATACATTAACCGCCACTGTAATTAATGAATCGCGATTAACGCAATAATTTGACACCCCTACTATTATCACAACAGATATCATTTAAAAAACAATCAGCTTTACAAACAAACCAACCTGACGAGTTCAGGTATGAATGTATACTCAACTATCCTGAGCTCAGTTCTCCTGCAATTGAACTGATGCTGCAACACCAATCCAAATATTCCTACAAACATAACTTTCATGTCCTTCCTTTCTTTCCCCACGATGTGCCAAAACCATCCTGTTATCCACTCGAAAGTCAAACCCAAACAGATCATGAAACCTACTTGTTTCTTTTTTTATTTGTTAGTTTTCTTGTTTTCTGTTTTTGTTGCTGTTTTTTTGTTTTTATATATATTTATATTTTTATGTATTTACTTGCCAACTGCAGTAGTATTATATTTTGTATATTTGCTTCTACGTTTTTGTACATGTGCATGAATAATATTAAAAAAAAAAAACAAAAAAAAAACGATGTAATGTTTAAGTCCAGTGAACTCAGATTTTTTCAGTCTGACTTGGTCTACAGCTTCAACTTTATTGTTCCCTTTGCAGCCAGGTGAAAAGAAAAAGACATTGACACACAGTCACACCAAGTCAGTTGCAAAAACAACAACACTGGAGCACATTAACCAAGGAAAACATCAGTGGGTAAAACAGGAATGGAGCCATCCTCGACAAAAATGGCCAACAGTGACACAAATTAAATCAAACAAGCTGTTTCTTTTTTACATTCAGCTCGGTTATGGCTTTGAAAATACAAACTTTTCATCCCATCTGATTTGACTTTTGGTTACCTGACTGACCGGTCTTTTCTCTCTCTGCTTTTTTCTCAGGAGTAGACCAACATGCCGTTGGTGAAGAGGAACATCGAGCCCCGGCACCTCTGCCGTGGAGCGTTGCCTGACGGGGTGACCAGTGAACTGGAATGTGTCACCAACAGCACCCTGGCAGCCATCATCAAGCAGCTGGGCAGTCTGAGTGAGTCGTGTCTTGATTTTCAAAGATCGTCAGATGACAGTTTTATTACTGGAAAGGTGACTGACCACACATTCATGCTCGTGAGGGTCAGATTTTACATTGATTCCAAATGATTGTACATGGAGCTCTCTGGGTTTTAATTTTACCTTTAAAAGGGATTTGCTGATTGTACTACAAAACATATTTTAAACCAACTCTAAATCCTTTTTCCTAATATAATATTTCTAGAGTGATTGTGAACAGAATTTAGTTTAAAGTAAATATGCTCTTATTTTCCTAATGGAAATAGTGAACCTCTGGCTCACACTCCTGCACATTAGGTGGCTGTAATGCTCCTCTGACGTTGGATAGCACCCTCCATTAAACAAGAATAATAAGAAGAAAGCTAAACTTAGAGCTGCTATCATGGTGGAAGCAGCGAAAAACCCAAGGAAAATAAGAGTTTTATCAGAGGAGACGACAAAAGGAAAGTGGGAGACTTAACAAGCCAAGACAAGGGTGGATATTCGACCAGTTCTGATTTAGCCCTGTTATTGTTGGACTTGTAAGTACATGATGATTTATTAGAAAAGAAAACATGATCCGACTGAGCCTTATCAGTCCACATGTTTTTTTTTGTCTCTCAGGATGTCCTGTCGGCTCGCTTCTCCTCCCTCTGTATGTTAACAAATGCACGTTGGTATACGACAGTGCAGTTACACTCAACGACCACAGAGGCCACTAGAGAGCTGAAAGCTGGAATCTTACATGGTGCGGCTTTGAAGTGTCTTGCCTCACTGCCGAGTCCATGATGAGCAGATTGACCCCCCCCCACAGACACACACGCACACACACACTATAGGCACTAAAGTCGCCAAATTGAGGCAAGCGACATTGCTGGATATAACAGGCCATAGCTGTTAAAATAGTGCTGAATAGTGTTCCTACTTTTTACCAGCAGATAGTGGACAGATGACAGGTTTCTATTCAAAGTTTTGGCGTATATTTATTTTAAAACACACACACCGGACCGAGGGACGAGAGTGTGGCTGCAGAGGCTGTGGAGCGGAGCAGAGAGAGAGACACAGAGTGATAGAGACTTAGTAAGAGTACTCACGATGCTGAGGGTACTTTGTCAAGTACTGTCTGACTCTGAATCTGAGGAATATTTACTCTCTGAGGATGACGGTCAGTCGTCCAGTGAGAACCAAACTGGCAGCAAGTGCGCGCAGCGGGAGCGGCTCCGCGCGCCATTACAGTCCCGGAGCAGTACATACCGAGAGCTTTTCCTCTCCATGGCCGGCGACTGCCGAAGAGGGTACATGGTCTGGGATGCAGGGAAGCTCAAAACACTGCGAAAAGTGACGGTCTTAGCGGAGAATGATACGGCAGAGCTCTGGTCAAACGAGGGAGAAGCCGGGGGTAAACAGTGCAGGCAGCAGAGGCGTTCATGCTCGGCCCGTAAATTACAGCGATGACGATGGCTGGGAAAACCAACCACTTTGAAACTATAGCCTTGGACTTGATATCTTAATCTTAATCTTGATAGCAAAATTGAATATTTCTTGAAAAAACTCTGTTGCCTGAAGGGATAATAAGCCATTTTTTATATGCAATCCATGCTTTTTTAAGAGAGGGAGCATAAACAGCTGGTTAATGTATATTGCTGAATAAGTCCAAAATACAGACTCACATGTGATATGTATTTTTCCTGATATAGTCTATAGGCATCATCATTGTTAATCTTTTTCACTGGTTTTAAAAAAGCTAACTAAAGATTGTAAAAATCGGCAATATCGTAGAATCGCAATTTAAATCGTAACGGCACCTAAAAAAGCGCAATAAATCGAATCGGGAGGAAAGTGAATCGTCCCAGCCCTAGTGTCCAGTAACAAGGACGAGAAGGGCAGAGCTCGCCCACCACTAGTTAGCTTAGCTCAAACACTGGGAGTCAATGGGTTGTGTTAGCCTGCCTCTACCTACAGTCATCAGATAAACTCTTCAGCAACTCTGAACACTCAGGTGCTAAATGTGACTCATGCTTTACCCCTTTATGTTACATTGTCTTGTATTACTTTCATATTATTATCTACTCGTAAACAGAGGCTTTGTTTTGTTGACTTATTTCCGCTGTGGTTTTTGCAAGATGTGGCATTCGTGAACGAGTTGAGTCTGTTAAAAGAGCTCTTTTAAGAGTACGATAAGAACTGTTTCGCAGTTCAACAGACTCAACTAGTTCGCAAACGTCACATCTCTCCTGAAAACCAGATCATTCTTTTGGCATCTTGCTCCACGTCTTATCAGCTGAATTTATAAAAAAAAAAAATACTGAAAGGGGCACCACAAGGGTTCATCCCAGGCCCACTATCATTCACTATCCAAATAAGTTATCTTGGACAGAATATTACAAATTATTCATCTCATTTTACGCTGATGATACTTCACTTTATTGCTGTGAAATTTCCTATGCATTACTCATACAAACCGTGAGCTCAAACTTAAAGTGTGTACATCATCAAGTTTCAAGAAGAGCAAAAAATTCGCTTTCCTAGTGTGTTTTCTGTTTGAGTATTTTTGCTCAGTCACACCAAATAAACACAGAGTCATATTTGATGAAGCTTCTGTTGCCGAGAGGAGTGAGTCAGCTGTTTGAAGCAGGCTGATAGAAAAAGGTGAATTGAAGGTGACATTTTATGGGCTACGATAAAACATAAACACGCTGCTGAACTGGCAGCTGTGACCGAGCTTCAAGAGACAACCGAGAGAATAGACTTTGACTTGATGTGTCGGCTATCAGCAGATCTTCAGGTAGCTGGTTCTTCATTTTTCGGCTTTTAAAGTCACGCAGATACGCACAGCTGGAGCTGGTGTTTGTGGGGTTACACAGCATAAATGAACAACACTGCAGAGAGGGGAACGCTGGACAAGAGGCTGTTAAAATTTGATTAGCAGTCTGGGTTTAAATTAAATTCAGTGACAGCTGAGTGAGAATGAGTGAGTGCTCTGCCTCTGCTCCATCTGTCATGTTATGGACCGAAAGAGGAGATGAATATGAACAATGTCAATGCAGAGAACGAGTTTGTGCGTTCACAGTCTGTAAGAGCAGCAGCAGTTTTGTTCTTCTTTGTCTCGTGTGGAAACATCCACTCCCTGTGCAGACCGTGTTTTGGTTTTTTAAGTATTCAGTCCGACAGGTGCACAGCAGGACGCCGGCACTCCTGCAGAGACAGACGGAGAGGAGGAGCAGATCGACGGACCCCCATCTATCTGTTCCCCTGTTCTTCTATCTCCTGTTGATTCTGGTTTATTTTAGCTCCATTTTTCTTACCCTTAAAGATGCTATGAGGAGTTTCTAGGTAATTACAAAAAAGTCTCACTTTTAGTTATATGCCTGATCGAAATACACACTTGAGATGAGTTTTATAGCATCAAAATAGGTTATCTATAAATGCTATTCTTTAGCTTCACGGTCAGGTTGGACAGAGCTGGACTGGACTGGATACTCAACTTCAGGAACAAGACCATTAAACCTAGAGCAAATTTATATTATATGGACACGTCTTAGAGCACTGGGCTGTAAGTAGCGATATATAGCTGGCTACAAAACAACGATACTAAGTTTTCCAAAAATTGCTTGTTGTCACCATAGACTGTATATAGTGGACAGCGTGGCTCCGCCTTCTACCATGTAACGGTTTTGAAGCCATAATATCCCCCGTCAGGGCGCCGCCATTGTGCAGCCAGTAGAGAATCTGGACCATATCTGGACGCAGCTGTTGTAAATGGTCGCAAAACTCCGCAGCATACCGCGTACACAATGATTTTGAAACTGCCGTAAACCGCGGTTATTTTTTAAACTCTAATAACTGATGAAAAAGAAACTTTTCAGAAAAAAGAGGACTTGGAAAAAACACAGCCCAATAATACTTTCATATCACCACAGCATACGGATGGGAGAAATATTTCTACGAGGTGTATTAATTTTTTCAAGTTTCACTACGGCCCTTTCAGATGAATAGGGGAGACGGAGATTTGACCTATACTGCAGCCAGTCACCAGGGGGAGCAGTTTTTGTGGCAGCTTCAATTCGAGCCCAGCGACATAACGTCCATGTTTTTTACAGTCTATGGTTGTCACACATCAAAAACTACCGCTACGTAACTAGAAAGAGATACATTACCTCGTCGCTTTGCATCCTGAAAGTTGTTGAAAAAAGAAGTTGTAAAGCAATGCAGAGTTCTGAGGAAGGTCCGAGCTGCATTCATTAGCATCACAACAAACACGCTTTGGCTTGGGTCACGTCTTTATGGCAGTCGCCGCGCGTGCTCATGGGTAGCGGAGTCTTCATGTCGCCGGAAATAGATTCTCCTCATGGCAGCTTTAAATTTGGTGCTGTAGCGCTGTTAGCATGCAACATTAGAATTTAAGATGTGAGATTTATTAATTTATTTGTTTTATGGTGTATTATTTAGAAGTTGGCAGCATCTCACCGAACAGAAATGGTGAATAAAGGCTATAATGTTTCGATTTGTGTGTAAAGTCTGTTGAAATAGGTGTACAATCATTTGGGGCTACATGGGGGAAGTCTGCACTCTTGAGTGCTTTTCTAATTGAACTTTTATTGATTTGGACTTATTAAAAAGTTAGGTCACATGAGCCTTGTCCAGTAAGGCTGTCACTTTCCTCAAAAAAATCAAAGTTGAACAGTTTTCAGACATGCACCCAAATAGTAGAAGATGTTCGATTATTCCTGCAGAGACTGTCTTATCCGCCCTTTTGGTAAAGACCCTGCCGAAAAATACATAGTTACACTGGGTTAAACTGTGACGAAGCGCCGCTGCACTCGGCCGTATAGCTTGGATGAAAAGCCGACGGCTGAGCCCACAAATAAGTGACTAAACTGTATTTCACAGAAAACACAGCCTGGTCTTTGATTTTAAGTTTGCCATCAATGATGTAGATCCAAAACTACTTCCACACAGCTCTTCTCAGATGATTCGGTGCTGTTCATGTCTGCTCGGAGTGGAAACTCTTTGTTTACTGAGGTCAAGAGAGCAGCGGATGTGACTGACGGTCAAGCTGCGCCCTCTGTTGGATGGAATGGTCCACTGCTCCAGGCTCCCTAATGTGCCGCTGCACTCAATATTTTACATTCCAATATATATTTACTATTCGGTTATGGATATTTTCCCCCATATTCGATTGGTTATTCGAAAAGCGAATATAAAGTGACAGCCCTAATGTCCAGAGATGTGACTGTCCCTTATGAACACAGCACAATCACCATGGTAAAACAATAAATCCTTAAAACAGCTTAGTATTATCTGTATTTACAGCAAAAGTCACCAGTGTATGAATATAACACCTGAAAAAGCTCTGTGAATGAACCAGTCGGTCTTTATTTCCCGGCAGTATTATTCATTTTCTTTTCATGTTAAAATTTCAGACTGTTCTGGTTTTACTTCTTTGTCATGATTTGCTCGTACAAGTATCTAAATCATAATATCCACCCACATCATTTATTCTCTTCCTCATAAAACATACAACAGAGCAGTTTCAGCACCCTGATGTTCTTCTAACTGAAGCCACAAAGGAGCTTTTCCAGCCTTTCACTGAAGGAACACTTTCATGATTAACAATGGCCTACAACGGTGTGATAAATCCAGCCCCATAAAAGCTGCTCTTTTCTGGAATAAGAACTCGTATTCATGCTGCTTTAACCCTCAGAGAAAAATACAAATGCAAGACCCAGAGGGCAGGTTGTGTCTTATCAAGGTTAACTTTGAAAGGAAAATACAAGTCTGTGTGTGTTTTGTGTCCAGGTCGACATGCTGAGGACATTTTCGGGGAGCTGTTTAATGAAGCCAACAGTTTCTACCTGAGGATGAGCAGCCTGCAGGAGAGGGTGGACCAGCTGGCTGTGAAAGTCACCCAGCTCGACTCCACGGTGGAGGAAGGTAGGGACACCGTCTGTGCTCATGCTGTTTGACCTCAGGTCTGCTGAATAATTGATGCCTCCGTTTGCTTTGTCTTGAGTTTATAGTCGAGAATGAACGGTGTTTGTCACATGGAGCGGAGGTTTTTAGGGCCCTGTCCAAACGGAGACGTTGTTTTAAGCAGTGTTCATTTTGACACCACCTTTAATCTTTTAGTTTGAGTCATAATTTAGTCATCTACATTGTTTTAATTTTAGTCTAACATCAGGAAGACAGCAATGGCTATGACAACCTCCATCTGTCTATTATCTAATTTTTTGTAACCACTTTTTGGGGTCACAGGGGTTCGAGCCTGTCCCTGCTGACATTGCCAAGATAAGGGCACACCCCGAACCGATTGCCAGCCAGCCACAGGATCACATATACCACTTACACACTAAAATTAGCGGGTCAACAAGGGATTTTTCATCACAGGTTAACCTGCTAACAATCGGCAAGTGACTCCTTGCCTAACTGCTGGTAGAGTCTAACTACCAGCAGTCGAGCTGCATGGCTGTTTTTTTCCTCTGACAAATCACAGTGATCAGCACGACAAATGGAAAGGAGCATGGAGGCCGTGGACACATTGGTCTACTGTTTTCTGTACTTTCTGCTTTTGTTCCTCTTTAAAAATGTACAAACTCAGCACTGATGATACCAAGGGGGATGGAATTTGTTGCTGAGACGACAAAGAGTCATGTAAGTTGCAGACGGAGGGGACGGGTGTGACGTCATCTGTAAATTAGTGGGATGACCCAGGTGTGATGTATCCTGACATGCCAGATGGACAGTTCCATATCGGAAATATTTCACTAATCCATCTGGGAATGTTGAAATGTTTTTAGAGGCAGAACCTTAAAAAACAACAGCAGCCTGTGATAGGACGATTGTTCTGCTCATCACATCACGGACCAATCCATATCAAGCAACACTGCGACAAAGTAGCATACTTATCGCCTAACGTCTGTTAACTGTTGTTTGTCCTTGTTAGCTGCTAGCTTTGCTACCTTAAGTCTAACATTTCACATTAAATTATACCACACAGGGGGTGCTGGTTTGGCGTAGTGGTTAGCACCCCATGTACTTGCTTCTGCCGGTCCAGGTTCGAATCCCGCCTGTGACCAGTCTGCAGAGTGTCTTCCCCTGCTCTCTCACCCCCTTTCACAAGCCTATCCACTGTCTCTCTCCTATCAATAAAGGCACAAAATGCCCAAAAAATATACTTAAAAAAAAAAAAAAAAAAAAAATTATACCACACAGATGTACCATTTAACACTTACGTATATGTGACATGAACCTCGGCAAAGAAAATTATTTTCCATGTTTTACCAGTAAACGTATGCGGAGAGCAGATTTTGCCAAGAATCACTGAGTAACCATGATAACCACAGGCTAACCACAGGCTAACCGGCATTAGCTGCCATTATTGTCAAACACTTCCTGTCAAGTCACTTCCTGTTGTCGTCACATCCGCTGCTCCTGCCTCTCTTCCATGACTGGGCTGTTAAGCATTTAGCCGAGTAAAACTGTTGGACAATGAAGGCTGGCAAGACGGATATGCATGATTTCAGAATCAGGCAGGTCCGTCTGTTCTTCAGGGTCAGTCCACTTGGGTCGAAATGCCAATTAAACCCTTTCAAACTGGCAACAGGAGCCGATTGTAACAAGCTTTAAACTGATTTTTTGACCAGTCTAAAAGGGGTAAAAGAGACAAGGACATACTCCCCCACTCCCAAGGGTAACTTAAGAATTACCAATTAAACTAAAAAGCATATTTTTTTATCAGTGGCAGGAAGCTGGAGTGCCCAGAGAGAACCCACACATCCACAAGGAGAACAAACTGAGGAGAACATCCTAAAACTTTGCCTCAGTTTCTTTTATAAGATGCATTTTTGTTCCCCTTGTTTCACTGCAGCAGTGTGAGTGTGTTGTTGTTGTTTGTGTATCCAGAGTGATTCAGAATCTTTATCTCCACCATTAAGCTTTAGTCTGCCTCTGAAGGTCAATTCTGTTAATGCAGTAATTGATAGGCACAAACACACCCAGAGAAGCACACACAGTCAGACCAGGCACTCTCAATCCCAACCACGTTAACATTTCAGGACTTCAGAGCGGAGTACGGTGGCCCCAGAGGCTCAAACTAACCTTTAAAGTGAGAAACCTTGACTCTTCTGCTTCTTTTCAGTTCTTTGTTTCCCCGTGTTTGCCCTTTTCTCCCTGCCTTCTTATTGTGTACCTTTCTCTTCCACCTGTTAATTGTAAAATCTTTTTTCTGGCCTCTATTTTTTCATTTTTTTCTCTTTTATTTTGCACATTTTGAATAATTGTTCCCTTCATTCAGTTCCCTTTTCTCTGCTGTCTCGTCTCTTTCATTTAGTCATTTGTGCTCTCTTCAGATCTTTTCTCTTTGTACATGTTTTGCCTTATTCCTGTGATGTTTCCACAAGCTCTTATTCTTCAGCGTATTTTTTTTTTTTTTTTTTTTAAGATTTCTCCCTCCTTTGTCCTTTCCCTTGTTCCTCTTGTTAATTTTACCCTCTTTTCACGCTGCATTTCTGCCTTTGTAATTTTTCTCTCTTTAAATTATTCTGTCTTTGTGTTTTTTCTGTACTTATTTTTTCTGTTCACACCAGGATTCTGGTCCTTTTTATGTGACAAGTCTTTTTAAAACACGTAAATAATAGGGCTGGGTGAGATGGCCTCAAAGTAAAATCCTAATTTTTTTCCCACATCACTAGATTTATGATTTCAATTGAGTTTCTCTTTCTCTCAAAAATAAAGTCAGAGTCAGTATAGAATCCACCCAACCCTATGTAAGAGTTTCACTGATGACTGTGGGCGGAGACAGGCTAACGCTACCCATTTACTCCCAGTGTTTGAGATAAGCTAATTAGCTATGGGCCAGCTCTGCCTGTCTTGTCCTTGTTACTGCACATACAGTTGTAAGAATGTTGTCTATCTGCTTGTCATGAACTTAGGAGTGAGGCCAGACTTGAAAACAAGTCTTGCCTTAAAACTGGACGGTTTTAATTTATTCTTAAATTTAGATTATCCGACTGGATTGTTGTTTGTTGTTGTTTGGGCACATTTTGGATGCAGTGCAGAATCGAGCAGAATGAAGTAGAGTTTAAATATTGCGGGAAGACCGTTTCGACGACCGTCTGCTACACCAACAGTTGGTTCCAACTGGAATAAAATAATCATTTATTAACTGTAATCAAGGTAAGAGCTTCAATTAATCGTGATACCAAGATTAGCTGATATGGCCCAGCCCTATGTAAGAGCCTAACTGATGACTGTGGGCAGAGACAGGCTAACACTACCCATTTACTCCCAGTGTTTGAGCTAAGCTAATTAACGGTGGGTAAGCTCTGCCTGTCTCGTCCTTGTTACTGCTTTTACAGTTGTAAAAATGTTGTCTATCTGCTAGTCATGAGCTTTGAAGTGAGGCAAGACTTGAGAACAGAAAAAAATGGTGTATCCCTTAAAACTGGACGGTTTAATTTCCTTCTCCTTCGTACTTTCATTTAGATTATCCGACTGGGAACATACCTGCTAATAACCCAAGTCTGTTGTTTGGGCACATTTTGGATGCTGTGCAGAATCAAGCAGAATGAAGAAAAGTGTAAATATTGGGAGAAGACCGTTTCGACGACCGTCTGTAACACGAACAATTTGTTCCAGCTAGAATAAAATAATTGTTCAATAATCGTAATGAAGGTAAGAGCTTCAATTTATCGTGATACTGAGATTAGGTAATATCTCCCAGCCCTATGTAAGAGTTTCACTGATGACTGTGGGCAGAGACAGGCTAACACTACCCATTGACTCCCAGTGTTTGAGCTAAGCTAATTAGCAGTGGGTGATGCCTGTCGATTCCTTGTTACTGCACATGTAGTTGAAAAAAAGGAGTCTATCTGCTCGTCATGGACTTAAGAGTAGGGCTGAACAATTTGAGAAAATAATGTAAGTGCGATTTTTTTTCCCAATATTGCGATTTACTCTGCAATTGTTTTAATGTTCCTCATCTTATGTATCCTTAAACAAACATAAGCAGTAGATCTTTTTATAGTAAAATCACTGTGACATTAAATCAATCTAAGGATAAAAGTGGCTTAGGAAAATTGATGATGGCAGCTAAATTGGGAATTGAATTTGAAATTAAACTTGAAAAACCATGTAAAAAAATCCCCAAAATGGTTCAGACAGTGGCCAAAAAAAGATGAATGTGGGCAAAATAAGATAAGATAAACCTTTATTAGTCCCACAGGGGGAAAGATTTACAGCAGCAGCAGGATAAAAGAGAAACATTAGAAAGATTTACAAATGGAACTATAAGTAATTAGAATAAAATAGAAGATAGCATAAATACAACTCAGTGAAAATAGGTGAAAGAGCATGAGCCTTTCAGCAATATTAACAATATATAAAAGATCTGAATGAAAAAAAGTGAAATGAAAATGAAAATAAAAGAAAGAGCAGTATTTAACAAAATATTTTTTAAAAAATCATTATTTATACAGTTTTACAGTTAAGAAATAGGCATAAAGTTGTAAAAATTGGGTTAAAAAAAGGTAAAAATGGTTCGAAGTGGGAAACAAGTGTATGAATAGAGGTTAAAAAAAAAAGGCATGAAACTGCAAAAAACTACATCACAATGCCAAAACGTTCAACACATTTTGGGCTAAAAATATTGAAGCTTCTGCAATTTGAAGATTGCAACAAGCCATATTACAATTTAATCTAATTTGCAATTAATTGTTCAGCCCTACTTAAGAGTGAGGCAAGACTTGAAAACAAACAAAAAAAATTGCTATCCCTATTTAACTGGACAGTTTAATTTAATTTATTCTGTAATTTAAATAATTGGACTGGGAACATCTCTGTTAATAACCCAAATCTTTCATCATCTCTCATCCTGTAATATCTGTCCTTCTTCATATACTCCTTGTTTATTGCTAAACCAGCCTTTTCCTTCAAGCCCCCCCTCTCTCTTTCTCTCTCTCTCTCTCTCTCTCTCTCTCTCTCTCTTCTTTTTAATATTCCTCTCTGTCTTTTCTTCTGCTCTTTCCTTCCCTTTGTGCTGATACTGCCTCGTCATTCTGCAGAGCAGCGGCCTTAGACAGAAAGCGTCAGATCAGGCAGCACAGACGAGGATGAAAAAAAAAAAAAAAAAAAAAGCTCAGCAGTCTTCTCTCATCCTTCTTTCTCTCTCTCGCTCTCTCCCCCTCCCCCGCTCCCATGCTCTTTCATCTCCCCTCTCCTCCTCCGTCCATCTCCGGGCGTCCCTCTCCTACACACAAGCATTTTTTTTTATATCATAGCACTCTTTCAATCCATCATCTGCTACTCGTCCTTATTTTGTATCTCAGTCACATCTCCTCATTCCTCTTTCTGCTCCTTTCTTTTCCTTCCCCTACTCCTGCCACAACCTTCAGCTTATTCCCTTTTTTTATTCAACATTTGCAAATTGAGAGGTGGCTGAAGCAGGGATTTTAGAAAACAGAAAGAATATAGGAGAAGGTAAATTCTAAAAAAAAAAATAAAGCTAAAAAATACAAAAAGTGAAAACCAAAGTGGGAGAGTAACTTGCTCTTAAATCAAGGGAAATAGAGGAAATGTAGACAACGTGAAAAGTGGAGAAAATGGGAGGATGAAGATGTATGAAGGGAGAAAAGGAAAGCAGTGGGTATAAAGAATTTTAAGCCCATGTAGATATGTGTTGTTAAGGATGTTTAAAAACCTAAACCCTTTAAAACAGGATCAAGTTAAAGACAGGTCAACTTCAGCTACCAGAGTTAGGGGTGGGAATTTATGAAGGAATGAATTTATTTGGACATTATGCAAATAAATAAATTGAGAAATACTTGGGATGGGAGAAAAAAGCGATTCCCATAAGTATCGGGATTTTTAAATAGATTCAAAGATTGTTTTTTTTTCTCAGATTTAAGTGCTTCATTTTAGTCTGTGTCAACAAGCCACTTTTAAATGCAGTCCAGACTTTTAAAGAGAGAGCATAAACAGCTGGTTAAAATATGTTGCTGAGTAAATCGTAAAAACAGACTCGCATGTGATGTGTATTTTTCCTGATATAGTCTGTAGGCATTGTCATTGTTCATCTTTTTCACTGGTCTTAAAACAGCAAACTAAAGATTACATAAATCGGCAATATCGTAGAATCGCAATTTAAATCGAATCGGCAACTAAAAAATCGAATCTGAAGAAAAAAGTTTCGTTCCAGCCCTAAGAAATACCAATCACATGCAGAGAATAAATAAAGTATTTACATGAGTTTGAAAAACAGTAGGAAGAAGCTAATCGTGATTAACAGGATGTATATAAATAGGGCTGGGTATAGTTAAGAACCTCATAATACAATTTAATTTAGACTCTTTGTCAAAGTTTCAATCAAAGTTTATTTGATAATAAACTTGATATATATATATATATATGTACATATATATATATATATATATATATATATATACACACACACGTCCATATATACAGACATACACACACACGTGCATATATATATATGTGTATGTATATATATATATATAATGTGTGTATATATAGATAGATATAGATATATATAGATTAATTAATTACACCGCAAATTGATGCGTTATAAAAATTAATAGCAGATTAATCATAGCACACAAACATTTTGATATTGGCCAGCTGGAGGACCCGTACATGGCAGTGGCACGTCACTTCACACATGTCTCCAGTCAAACCAAACAAAGCCCAGGTGACAACAGGAATGGCATATTTAAGACTTAGTCTTATTTTATTTTTGAATTTATTTATCTAAATTTGTACTACATTCTTTAGTAATGCATCAGGCCTAATTGTTTTGCTGGATGTCCTCGACCTTTTTCTTATTTTGAATTTGATATATGAAACACACTTAAAGTGTAATTTGAGTTGTCTGATTGAGTTTAGAATTTTCTGGACAAGTTGCCCTGACTTTGGTTTTATTTAGTCACCAATGAAAATGTGGATTTACAAATCTTCACTTCTTAGTGTATTCATTTGATTAGTCATGCACTACAATTTTATAATATCCTAGAATTCAAATTCTTTATTTGGGTACTTTAAGCAGATATGAGATTAAATTGCAATTAATTAGATTAATTAATTATAAATCCGGTAATTAATTAGATTAATTTTTTTTAATCATCTGACGGCACTAATATACATATATATATATATATATATATACACACACATATATATTTACATATACACACACACACATACATAAATGATGACAATAACTTTCATTTAATCACTTAGTAAATAAACACTCATTAGAGGTCCATCTACTCAGTAGTATGCCACTGTAATTGTAATGAATAGTTGGTCGGATGTCAAGAGGATTTGGAGACTGATGCACACCACAGAAGCTCAATAAAAATGATAAAATTCATAACAACAGATACAAGAAAAAGCAAAGCAATAAAAGTAAAAAAACATCTAAGAAAGTAAATAATAAAACTAAGAGACATCTAAATAAGACACTAAAATATTTTTAAAACAAATAAAAGTTTGTTAAAGAGATTAAAATTAAACCTAAAATAATTAAATGTACAAAGATAAGAGCTATATCAAAATATATAAGCAAATAGTAAAAAGGGAATAAAATGTCAGACAATAAAATATTAAACTAAAAATAATAAGAATTGCTACTCAGAAATAAATAATTATAATAGTCATTAAAGTAATAAAGTTCTACATAAAAGCAAGGCTGAATAGGTGAGCTTTTAGATAGTGTTTAAAAATTTCTACATTTTTAGGTTGTGATTTGATTCAGTAAGAAGTAGATATACGCAAATAATTACAGTACCTGTTGACTATTTTTGAATTTTTATTTTCATGCCAGGTTGAACATATGTAGTGGTCGGCTCACATTTTCGAGCAAACATCTGAAAATAAAAATTTGCTCAATAGTTAGTGCATCAGGTGCACAAAGGTAAAAAAGAAATCAGAATTCAGTAATTTTGTTTTTTCTCAGCTTGTGTGAGCATGTTTAACTGAAGTTTGATTAAGATGGCACACTCTATGGCAGTGTCTATTTTAATGCTTTATCAACGTTTCAAAGGCTCCTTATAATAAAATGTCTGACGTCTTCATGCAGTTCTTTCTACGATTATCATATTAACTCTTACGTTCAGTTTCTTCCTCTAAATGTAAAAGTAGCTCATTTGGACACAGACACAAGTTTATGTGAACTTGCAGCAGTACAGAAGAAAGCTTGTGACCAGGTTTCTCCCCAGAAAATGTCATTTTTACACTTTGTTCATGGGAAAAGTACGATAATTAGAAGCATGGAAATCCATTTGTTGAGCCTCGGCAACATGGCGTGTATGGGGGAGCTCTTGAAAGCGTTAATCGATCTTATATCCCCCACTCTGCTTTGACTTGTTTTTTAATAAAGGTCAGTAAGGTGATCACAAAGTGGCAACGTGCAGAATTAAACTGTATTTCAATCAGAATCATGAAGCCCTCCAAAAATCAGGCCAGTCAGGAATCTGTTTTCTTAGTTTGCATTTACAATATTGAAAATCATATGGAGAACGTACCTGCATTTATAGGTAAGAAAAAACTAATAATTTTGACAGTAATTTGTGTTCTCTGAAGATTTTGCGGGAAACTTGTTTTGTTGATGTGAACAGCCTGTGTTGCATGTTATGATGACAACAGGTCATTCAGCAGTAATAGTATTAATTAGGGCTGAACAATTAATTGCAAATTAGATTAAATAGCAATATGGCTTGTTGCAACTTTCAAATCCCAGAAGATTCAATATTTTTAGCCCAAATGTGTTAAACATTTTGGCATTTGTGATGTAGTTTTTTGCAATTTCATGCCTATTTTAACCTTTATTCATACACTTTTTTCCCACTTTTGGACCATTTTTACCTTTTTTTTAACCCCGTTTGTACAACTTTGTGCCTATTTTGCCCCCATTCAGCTTTTTTTGGCCACTGTCAGAACCATTTTTGGAATTTTTACATGGTTTTTGAAATTTAATTTCAAATTCAATTCCCATAATCTATTTTCCTCAGCCACTTTTGGATTTTTATGCCAATTTTCCCCATTTTCTTTTGTTTGCAATTTCATACCTATTTGCACCTATTTATTGACCTTTTTCCGCTTTCATACCATTTTTACCCAGTTTTTACAATTTCATACCTATTTTGCTTCTGTTCTTCACCTCTCCACTTTTTCTCAAATCTTTTATCCTTAGATTAATTTAATGTCATATTGGTTTTACTATAAAAGATCTTCTGCTTATGTTTGTTTAAGAATACACAAGATGATGAAAATTAAAACAATTACGGTAAATTGCTTTATTAGGGGAAAAATCGCAATAAGATTATTTTCTCAAATCATTCAGCCTTAGTACTAATTGTGTTAGAAGATTGCTAAAGATTTTGAGATGTCTTCACACATCCTACAGTAGTTTTATCTTCACATTAGATTAGATAGAATTTTAGTTATCCTTTTGGAAGACTTCCTTTGATAAATTAAGATTCCAGCAGCAGCAGAAAAAAGATATATAAATTAGATGGATATAAATGAAAAAAATAATTCAATTTAAACTAAATGTAATAAAATAGATGGCTACTGCTGCTTCCTGTCCCCAGTCTTCCTGTTACTCCTCCTCCCCGCCCAGTGAGGAGCTTTACAGCTTTGAAACATTTTTTGAAGTCTTGAGTTTTCTTTATACACCCTATTTTAGCATTACTTTTTCGCTATCAAATGAGTCAAATATGAAACAAATTGATTTATATATTGTTTTTTAAATTAAGAAGCCTGTGAAAACTGATTTTGTCTAACTTGGTAACAGTTGTATAATCATAATAATGATATATTTTATTTAAAAGTGCCTTTCAAGACACTCAAGGACACTGCACAGGATAAACAACAACAATAAAACTAGAAAAGAATTCAGAGAGCGTAGACCTCCACCAGTGCCACAATCCTCAACCATATTGTGATTTTCACCATAAATATTAGTCCGAACATTTTATTTCATCTAAATATTTAGATTCCTTTACCGTGACAACATCCCATTAGCAACTGGATTCATAATGGTATCAATTTTAGCTCAGTAGTTATTCACGAAAATCACATTTTTCGTCATGGTGGTTTTCAGCTGATCCGGATCACTCCCAAAATCAAATTATTTGTTCCTTGTCCCAATCTGGACATTTCCTGTAAATTTTTATCACAATCTGTCCATCACTTTTTGAGTTATGTTGCTAACAGAGAAGCAAACAAACAGACACCAGCAATAACATGACCTCCTTGGCGGAGATAATTCACAAAACGATAAAACTTTAAAATCAGCAAAGCACAACAGACAATGACATATATGTAAATAAAAATGGCGAATTCCTGGTAGAAGAGCATGCAGTCTTGAACAGGTGTGTTTTGAGTCTGGATTTGAAAAAGGGGCAAAGAGTTCAGGTTTTGGAGGTCAGGTGGGAGAGAGTTCCAGAGCTGGGGTGCAGTTACTATGGGGGGCGGTACTTGATAGAAACTCACTTCCTGTTAAAGGCGGATCTTAACAAGAGTCAATTCATACTTTTTAAAGCAAATTCAAGACCTACCTTATTAGTTTGGCTTTTAGCTGATTATATTTATTGCTGTTCTTAAGTATTATTTACTTTTATTCAAGTTTTAATCGACATAATCTGTTTATTTCTCCATTTCAGTTCAGATTTATTATTTCAGAACTTTTTTCTCTGTTAAATAATTGTCTTTTAATTATCCTACTTTAGTTAGGGCTTGGCTATCTCAATTTACCATATTATTAATTTATATTTGTATTTTATTTTATTTTTTCCCCTATATAATTTCGGCATATTTATTCAAGATGACATTTCCTCATTCCTCTAATTCTGTTTTCTGTCAGAATTTCTTCTTGTTACCTTTTTACCTTTTTGTGTGCATGTGTGGTGTGTTGATCTTGAGATTGGGTGGGATCTTGTATATTCATTGTATTTAATTTTCTACTTTTTATTTATTTAAAAAAAGAAAATAAATTCATTTCTTTGTATGAAAAGTGCAATCCAAATAAAGTTTGACTGAACTCTTACCCTCTTCCTTTTTTAACCAGGTAACTGCAAATTCTTGAATGAACTTTTCAGACACTGATCTGATTTTGAAACTTTTTTTTTTGCTCGTCTGAACTGAAGAATCACAGTTCACGACACAACAGAAACAACAGGAGATGTCGGGAGGATGCATGGTTAGAGAGAGAAAACCAGATACGTGATGAACACGGTGGTACAGTGTATGCGTTAAAAAGAGAGGGAGAGCTCGAGGTCTCTTTGAAGATGTGTCTGAATGAAAGTTGCATTAGCTGCTAGTTTTTTTGGATTATTCATTTGGCCTCAGGGACAGAAGCTTAGGAAGGAATGATCAAACAGCGAGCAGACGGGTGTGCTTTGACTGCAGAATCTGTGCACACACACACACACACACAGACACACACTTCACACATGCATCAAACAGCCGTCTCCTTTTTAGTTTCAGTCTTAAGATTTAGAGGTTAACGCACCCCTTCCTTTGATATTAATAGAGCTGTTTTCTCGTACAGTGTGGTGGGAGCATATGTCAAACTGACACGGTTTAACCTTATTATGTACCGGTCCAGTGTGCAGTGAACCTGCATGTGTGTCAGTGTGTGTCTGTATTTGTGTGTTAAACCATCTGCTTGATCCTGGATAGCATTGCAGCACAGTGGCGTTAAATCTCCCAGGGGTTAAGGGATTGACACACATACGTTCAGTTTTTTTTATCTCCCTTTCTCCCCTACACTGTCTCACACACACGCAGTAATACACACTCACAATAATACTATATCACACTACAACAGGTTGTAGGGCACATCACATTAGCCATACTTGTTTACCTGCTTTATGAGGACGGTCTCTTTCAGTGGCGCTTTGTTATGAGGACCATAAAGCCTTGTGAGGACATTTCACAAGAGAGATGATATCACACTCCCCCAGAGGTTTCTCAACACATAAAACATTCAGATATATCATGAGTAATTATTAAAGCGTTAGTTTATTAGCTGTTTTGTGAGGATGTTGCTCATTTTTGTTGCTTTGTTGAGAGGACTATTGTATCCTTTGGAACAGTTGGGTAACTATATCCTGTTTTCACACATTACTGCAAAAGACAAACACATTAGCACCAGAAGTACAGCTTAAATTAGGTCTTGTAGTTCCTAAGATAACCAAAATCCATGAGTACAAACTAGAGATGCAATGGTATGAAAATTTCAAATCATGGTTATTATGACCAAAATTATCTCTAGTTATTAGCGCAGCATTGCTGCAGTGTGCTCAAAATGTTTAAAAATCATAGAGCCTCCCTTGTATTACAATTTTAACATTTTTTTTGGCCAATAAATATGTCAATAAATATCCTTTAAAGGAAAAGTTCGGTTCCTGCAGCTTTTACATTGTTTATAGAATGAAGAACAACAATATACTCACCCAGAAGGCTTTCCTGATGCAAACGGTGCTTCGGGAGATATTTAGATCCAAAATCGAGCAGCAGACACCGATATAATGGTAGCCTGTAGGGCATAGATCGCCGCTCCTAAAAACTGCATTAATCGTCCAAAAACTCATGTTTTTCACCGATATTCCATCATGATTTGCTCCGAAAGGACCGCCATTGCAGCCTGTGTCTCTCCACACAGCGCTGTGTGGCTGAACTAACCTCTGAACTGACGAGCTGTTTACATGCCCTTTGCGCATGCGCAGTACTCTCTGGAGCGTTGCGATCGCTTCCTTATCTGTATATCTGTATACTGTGGCTCCAAACTGTAAGGACGTCCATCATATTCAAAGTCCTCCTCCACAACATCTTCATCCCATAGACATTCGTCCATTTTGCACAAAACTGGAAGAAGAAAGTTGATTTGTAGCTGCCAGTCTTCCCCTGAAACAGTGAGCCGCACTTTTCGCATGCAAAGGGCATGTAAACAGCTCGTCAGTTCAGAGGTTAGTTCAGCCACACAGCGCTGTGTGGAGAGACACAGGCTGCAATGGCGGTCCTTTCGGAGCAAATCATGATGGAATATTGGTGAAAAACATGAGTTTTTGGACGATTAATGCAGTTTTTAGGAGCGGCGATCTGTGCCCTACAGGCTACCATTATATCGGTGTCCGCTGCTCGATTTTGGATCTAAATATCTCCCGAAGCACCGTTTGGATCAGGAAAGCCTTCTGGGTGAGTATATTGTTGTTCTTCATTCTATAAACAATGTAAAAGCTGCAGCAACCGAACTTTTCCTTTAAGTAATTATTTTCCATCCTTTTTTTCATGAGAAATAAAAGTAAACAATTCTGGTAAGTATTTGTCATTATTACGTTATAAATGCTTAAACTGTGTGTCATTACAAGAAAGGAAAACGAACAGATTTGAAGTTTCAACAGAACTCTCTTTATAAACAATTGTATACAAACATGTTCAAACTTTTGAGACAGACGACCAAAAACAAATGTAACCTATTTTACAAACACTCAAACATTTTAGTTGGCCTGCAGCATTAGTGTCAATGTTACAGCTCGTTATATTAGACCATGTCCAGGCTTTTTTTTACTGACCAATAGTCCCTGAAGCAATGTCCAGTTGGCCCCCTTCATGACTCTCCTCTGGTCTCCCCCTCCTTGGCAGATCTCCTCCCCATTTCCTCCTCCAGTATTTCCAAATTACAATTGATGTAATCCATAAAACACAAACTATGACCAGTCGACTACAAAATACGGCAAAACACAGTGAATAAACAGCAAAAGAACAGCAAGTACACACTCCAGAATTACAACAATGCTATTATTTACAACATTTATATTTTAATTACACAGAAAACACTGATAAACCACCTGTAATTCACTCAGGTATGGCTCTCTGAATCTTCTCTCTCTCTCCGGCTCAGTCAGCTCACTTACTTTCGGAGTTACAGCAGTTCACACACAACTTTTTCTTTCAGCTTCCTGTTTTAGAAAGGGTGACCATCTTCTATCAGTTTTCCCTAGGCATTCTTGTGTAATCCAGATTTCTTGCAGACTTCAGACTTTTTCCATTTTAAGGGGAAAAATCTCAAACATGGTAATGGCAATGAAATTTTCGGTAATTAAAACGGGAAACGGCAATACTAACCCTGGGACATTTTAGAGCGGTTTGCCATTTGACGGGTAACTTCTGGGTAACGTCCTAGTACAAATACAAGCATTGACTGTATTGCAGGTGCAATGTAATTTATTTGGCTACATTTTGGTGGAAAAATAATACATAAAACTTCTATATTTGTTTAGAAAAAATCAGCACAACTGCAACATAAGTCAATTTTTAGCAGATAACATTTTGGTCAATGTAACTCAAAGAACTAATCACAAGTTTAAGATTTAGCTTTATAATGACAGATTTTTTTCAGTATTGTTGCATTCAGCTGGGACTCTGTATATGTGGAACATAATGTAAATGGACCACACATGTAAGGAAAAACAAATGTGTTTATGTAAAGGATGCCCATTAAATCAGAGCAACAAGCTCTGCAACTAATCTGTCCCTGCTGTCCTATTATCACCTTCTCTGTGCGAGCCTTTGCATATTTATGTGTTTTTATCAGACGGTATAATGTGTGCAAGCTGTTAGTGATGTGCTTTACTCCATATGTCAGCACAAAACATTGTTAATGTGCTTATTTTGTTGTGTTTTTATATTTATGTTTATGTTGTAATCACAACAGAGATTTAAGCTCCAACTGTTTTTTACGTTAGTGAAGCAAACACTTCGGTCACATAAGTTCAGTACAGTAAATAACCTTTTAAAATGTGCTCAGGGATGTGTTTTTTAATCTCAGGTTTGTATTTTAGTATTTTTTTTTGTTGTTGTTTCTTTTTTTATTGACGTGTTTACAGAAGGAACAAAGACACTTACATCGCCAGGGCAGCATCAAACATGTTTGGATACACCATTAGATTTAGATTTGTTTTTTTTGAAGGACAAATAAAAAATAAATAAATCAAATCGTTCAACATAATAATTAATTAGGCCTGTGTGGTATGTCCTAAAGTTAAAATCCCGGATTTTTTCCACATCTTGGTTTATATGATTTTTATCCATTTTTTTCCCTTTTAAAAAAAATGAAAGGAAAAAAAACACAAAAGTGACGCAAAAATAACACGAATCAAGTTTTGCTTGAATGGTTTCAAAATATCTTCCCAAACTTAACAGAATTGATCCCTTGTAATTAGGGCTGGGCGATATGGCCTAAAAACAAATCCCTGTTTTTTTTCCCACAAACTCAATTTGCGATGTTAATCGATTTCTTTTCCTCTCAAAGCAAAAAAACTCCAAGTGACACAAAAATGACATGAATCAAGTTCTACCCTTATCGTGTCAAAATATATTCCTAAATCAATCAGAATTTCCATCTTAAAATTGAAATGTGTGTCATAAAATATTAATTATGTAGTTCTAACGAAGGCAGGTTTGCCTACATGTTTCTCTCTGATCAATTTTTAATCCAATTTAAAAAAATAAATACAGGCCTATAAAAGTGCTTGTGCAAATCCTGACAGGGCCACCATCACAAAAACTATAAAATTTTAGTCTTGATTTTTTTTTTAAACTTTGCAACTACTTACAACTTAAGTAAGTGAATGAGAAAAATCTTGATTTATCTTTAAATCTTCTGCAGAAAATAATTAAAATTAACCGATTTTATTGATATGTTTTCCAGCCCTACTTGTAATTAAAGTGTATGCTGTAATTTTGTCATAAAATGTTGATTATGTAGTTTCATTGTATATTAAAATAATTACATTTTCATAGTTTTACACTTCTGATATTTGTTGCACAAATGTAATTCCCAGAAAACATCCTTACTGACAATCTGTACCAACTGTCAATCTTGGTGCTGACATGGATATATTCATATTTTATTGTAAATATTGCCAGTTGTTAATGCTGTATTTTCCTTCACCTCATTCGAGGTCTCATTTCTACTTAATTTTTACTTATTTTCCTTCATAAGGAAATTAATATTGCTTCAAGGCTCTACATGTTGCAACCTGCTAACTTAATTTTCATTCTCAATTCTTTTTTTTATTGGTAAATATATTTATTTTATTTTACTTTTTTTTAGTTGAATTAATCTATCTATTCTAATGTCTTTATCAGATATGTCAGACTGCTACACTGTATATAAGAGCAATGGAAACAACCAAATTTCCTCTTGGGGATTAATAAAGTATTTCTGATTCTGATTCTGAACTGTCTGATCATTATTTAATCTAATTTAAAATACAAGTGCAAACCTGAACATGTTCCTGTGCAAAGGCTGAAAAAACCTACCATCATGAAAAATTGTTAATTTTCAGTATTTATATTTACAACATAGTTCAACATAAAATTGGAGCAAGTCAAGAAAAAATCTCAATTTTTAATTTTTAAATCTTAGTGGAAAATAATTTAAATTAATCTGTTTAATTGAGATATTGGCCAGTCCTTGAATAAATAAAAATGAATAAATAATAAAATTGGAATTACCGTTAAAAATAGTTTCTTAGCTTCAAGATTTTTCACAAATTATTTTCAAACAAACTTTTATTATTTCATCAAGGCTGAAGTTAACTTCAGCTTCACAATACTCCAAATGTAAGTCCCACCTGATAAAGCTTGGTCCATTCAATACTTAATGAGACATCGTGTTCTCTTCATTCTCATTAACACAGGCTGAACTCAGGAGATTTTAGAGAAACAGAGACCAGAGGACGCTGCTGCTCGTCGGGGATTTAGCTGTTAATCCCACACTGCAAGAGTTAAAACAGCTGTTTTCAGGGATTATGTTGTCAAACACTGTTAAGGATCCCTTACAGAAAACTCCTCTGATTTATTTTGGCCTAATTCTCCACATGTTTACAGCACAGTTTCTTTAATCCTTCTTATTCTTCTTGTTTATTTTACAGTTTCCCTACAGGACATCAACATGAGGAAGGCCTTCAAGAGCAGCACCATCCAGGACCAGCAGGTGGTGTCGAGGACCTCCGTCCCCAACCCCGTGGTGGAGATGTACCATCGCTGTGACAAGCCTCCACCACTCAACATCCTCAGCCCCTACAGGTGAGCTAATGCCCAAATAAAGACGCTCGTCCATGTTTAATCCCAATGGAGCGAGGGCTTTGTGTCCAATGTGATGGACAAATTGGATCATTTTTGACAAATTAAAGTAAGGCAAACAAGGAATCACAACGGGTATGGGTGTCCTGATCCGATATTGATATTGGTCTGATATCAGCAAAAAGACAAATGTTGGATTAAATGTCCTATATTAGTACTCCTACGCCTGTCACGATAAAAAATTATGCTGATGAGCAATATTATTGTCAATATTATTTCACACACAACAATAAAAACTTTAAATAGAATAGAGTTTATACAGTTCCGGTATTGTTCGAGGCATGTACTTTCTTCAAGTCATTTCATACTGTCTGTCAAACATTTGTAACATTTCCTGAAATTCTGGCTGTCGGGCCGAAGGCTCCACTGCACCTCCCCTTCTTCGTCGCCACTATTTTCAAAGTAATACAATATATCATCTCGTCGGTGTTCATGAGCTCACATCTTGTTCAATCTGTTTAAAACCTAAAATATTCCCGCACAGGGGCTATGGTAGCCGGCTTAGGAACCATCCGTTTTGTGCCATCATTCATATTTGTGTTTGTGTCCTCGTTACTCCTCACAACGCTCGCTTCAGCTCTGTGTGTAAGCACGAGCGGCCCCGCCTCCCCCCACAAAGATTGAATGACTGACAGATGGCTCACTCTGCTCATTCTGCGATAAAACCAATGCACCCAGGCGTTGAGACAGATGTATGGAGTGAACTGTCTTCTAATCTGTTTGGTCGAAAGAGAGAAGGGGAAAAAAACATGCATGCACATGTCAATTTATTGAAGCCGGCAAACTTATCGAGGACGTTTCTCATCTACTCTAATTAATTTGTATTTGTTTATATTAAATATGCACTGATTGATCGGCCACCGATTTAATTTTAGGGGTTGGCCGTTCTTTACATGACTAACCGATCTTATCCACCTCCTCAAAGGTCTGAAAGTCAACCACTGCAGCTTTTTCCTCTAGCAGACTGACAGGCCCATTGTATTTTTACTTTTAAATAGCCACAAAGATGCTGCATTTGGCCAATTTTTTCTTTTTGCGCTACAAGGAAACATAAAACTCGGGAAGCCTTTATTAGTGGTTTAAGTTGTGTTGTTAGTTTGTCCTTTGGATTATTTTTATAGCTACATCAAACCTTGTGATTCCCTTTATTTGTAAAAGCAAAATACTGCTGTGCACTTTATTTTTGGTAAGAGGCTCAAAACAATCCTCCAGAACCTGTTGTGCAAGTATTGTTTATTTTTTTCAGTGTGGAAATTTAAAGACTAAAGGAATTGATGTAATTTAGTTATTTGGACAGCAATATTCAAAACTTTTCATTTATATTTGAGAGAACTACCTTGTGCAGTTAAAACAAGGTATTGTTGTAACAGGTATTGTTTTATATTTTTCAACAAAAGAAGTTTGGAACATTGAAGATGTATGCTGTCACTTAAAAAAAATCGATATCGGCAGATTTTGTGGCCTTTTAAAGATCAGTGATCAGCCAGAAAATTGTGATCAGTGCACCCCTAGTATATATGCTTATATTGGCCCTTTTCCAATAGCACGCCTTAGCCCTACTCTACTCGGCCCTACTCGATTTGCAGCGTGTTTCCACTAGCCTGGTACCTCCTAAAACAAGCTAGTTTTAGTACCTACTCCACTCTGGTTCCAAGCGAGCTGAGTCGATACTAAAAGATGACGTCACCAACTGCCAGCTACTGATTGGTCAGACAATGTCATCATCGATGAGTCATGAGCGCGATGACCTCGCATGCTAGCAGTAGCTACCGTTAGCTTACCCTCATATGTCTTTTCTTTGCAGCTCGATTGCTCTCGTCCTCGGCTTCATTCTGTTGTATAGCTTCCAAAACTCTCCTGTGCTTCTCAAGGGGTATTTCTTCTTACCATCTGCAGCCTTCTTACGCTTTCCTTTTTTACTTGGTTTGTTACAAAAAGCCACAGATTACTGCGTCGCGCTCAAAAATCTTCGCAGTGCCGCTCAGCTGTTTAAAGCGACACTGCACGCCGTTGGGCAGGTGACAGCGGCTAATGGAAAAGCAGCACAAGGCGAGTAGAGTAGAGTCGGGTAGAGTAGAGTAGGGCTAGTGGAAAAGGGGCATATATGAATCTATAAAATGAAGAGTGTGACTTGAGTCTGCTCTATTTTAAAGACCCTTGAGATACCACTTTTTATGAACTGGAGCCAAAATAATTGGGAGTGATTGGCAAGTCATGTTATTACGTTTTTATTTACAAAATGTCCAAACTTCATTGGACTTGGGGTTTGTACATCCTCACTGTTAGAGAGTAATCAATACCTCAAACCCCATTCTTTAAATTTAGTTCAGCTGTTATCGTCTGTCCTTAAACATCTGTTCATTCATCTGCAGGGATGATAAGAAGGACGCGTTGAAGTTCTACACCGACCCGTCCTACTTCTTCAACCTGTGGAAGGAGAAGATGCTGCAGGCCACCGAGGACAAACGCAAAGAGAAGAGACGACAGAAGGTACGCCTACGTGTTGTTGTCTGCTGCCGGAGCTCATTTTTACATGAAAATGTACTTTTTTAGAGAGCACTTGGTGTGTTTGTGCGTTTAATTATACAAATGTTGTGTGCTGGATGTGTGAGACATTTTAAAAAAGTCATCAGCTGCTTTAATTTGCTGCTAATCTGTTTTTATCTGCTGTATTGTCATTTATTTATGCTGTGATTTCATTTTATCTGACTGTACTCATTGAGCTTTGCTTTGGTGTTTGATTTGTTATTGATACAGCAGCAGTTGGACGGGATGATTATCCACAGACTAATGAGAATCTAAAGGGGAAAAACACTCATTCATCACTGTGCCTCTTATTTTTACAGAGATTTTACTCTTATAATATCACAGTCATGTGTTTTCTTTACAGAACAACTAACAAAATATAGATCAACAGGTTAAAGTAATACTAAAGGGATATAACTTTTATTTCTTTTCATGTCTTGCTTCACTCTTGAGTCCATGATAAGCAGATAGACACCTTTCTTGCAACTGTACATGCAACAAGGAAGAGACAGGCAGAGCTCACCCACCACTAGTTAGCTTAGCTCAAACACTGGAAGTCATTGGATAGTGTTACCCCCAAATTCCACTGCACGCGAAAGCGCCCCGCCGCGCAGCGAAGCGGAGCACCGCGGTTTTGCTCCAACAGGCAAATCCCACTGAAAGCGGCCATCCAGAAGTGCCGCGGCGCACAGACCCGTAGGGGGAGGGCTGATCCCCTGAGAGCCACAGGCTCTCATGAGAATAGCGATGTCACACACTCATAAAGCATGTTATAGACTGAGAAAAGAAATAAACAACACCTTGCTTTGCTTCTCTATGGTCCCTTTGCTGGTCCCAACCACACAGCTTCGTGAATTATTCAACTTCTATCCACCTATATCCTTGTAGAAAAGATGTATGGAGTCATGTGTACAATGTGATATATATTTCTGTACCTCTACGATTCACTTTTCTTCGTCCATGGTGTTGTGTTGCCTCTGGGACCCTCTGACCGGCTGCTGACCTGATGCTCGTGTCTCCGCTTTTGACGTAATGGCAGACAATTGAGGAAAATTACGTGCAAGAGTCCATGCGTTGTGTTTTATTTTGAAACTTCCGGTTACTCCACACGGTGACTTCCTGTCTGGTGCTTTCTTAACGACAGTGAATTTACGAGGTTTTGAAGCGGCCGCGCAGAAAATAGACCTGAAGCGTATCTCTCGCGCCTTGGCACGCGCCGGTGCTTCAGCAACGTGGCACGGTGCTTTCGCGTGCAGCGGAATTTGCCCGATAGACTACAATGGGAGCGAAGTGCTCCGCAGTACGTTTCAAGGACGCTTATTGTGACTCAGTTTTTTAAAAGTTGTCTTCTACTTTTATCATATTATCACCTTCTACTGATAAACAGAGGCTTTGTTTTGTTGACCAGCTTACAAGCACAAGTTTGAGCCCCAGGTGTGAAGTTCACAAACGAGTTGACTCTTTTGAACAGCTCTTTAAAGTGAAAAATGAGAACCGATTCACCGTTGCCAGAGCAAGCACACAGGCCAGTTTAGAGTTGCTGGACAGTTCCTCTGATGACTGTAGGCAGAGGCAGGCTAGCACTTTCCATTGACTCCCATTGTATGAGCTAAGCTAATTAGCGGTCGGCTAGTTAGGCTAATATTGACCCAGTCAGACATGATTATAGTTGGTCTGAGCAAAGCTGCTGGAGAGTCATATGATGTTGAGTTGAAGATAAGTGGGAGTTGTTTTCCTGTTGGCAGTTTTTTGTGGTTTTTGAGCATATATGAAGTACTTAAATATTTTATTTTGGGCCGCCATTATCAGAGGCAAACTTTGTAGAGGAGAAGAGCAGCAGCTAGCCCATCCGTCCGTGTGGACATCAGCTGCGTGTGAGCCACAGCAGTGCAGAGAGGTAACAGTCACGCACAGGTAGCTGGAGCTCAGGTGGAACCCTCGTGGGCTGAACCAGCTGTGAGTTTTTGTTTTAACCAACGGGGGAAAGACGACTGTGGTTGTGATTCTTTCTGACATTTTTGACTTTTCATGAGACGTTGTTCTGCTAGACTGGCACAAAGCTGAATATTTCAGTGGTTTTCCCTTTGATCCAAAGTCTACAAGAAGTTTTTGAAGCCTGGACAACTGCTGCTGTATGTTTTTGCTGCAATTTGTCAATATTTCTGTTCAATTAATGCTGCTCACATTTTTTTCTGTTCGCTCCCTTTTAATGTGAAAAATGGGCAGAACACTAACTTTTCAAAATACAATAAAATCAAGGAGTTTGATATCCGTCTGGAGGAGGATCGTTCAAACTTCTTCATACTTTTTATTGGGGCTGAAGTATTAATACGTTAATCATGCAGAGATTAAGGTCTGAAAGTAACACTATGTGTTTTTAATCACAAATGTTTTGTTTTTAGTTAAGCTACCACAGTGTGATAGCAGCTGGACTCATTTCAGGGTCTTCTTGCTCTTACAGATACAGAAAATAAAGACACTGCTGCTCCTTTGAATGTCTCGTCTCACTTTAAAATTTGCAAACACGGTGCAAAAGTGACTTTCACCTTTTAATATCAAACACTTTACTTCTTACTGTTCTATTTATATATTTTAATTTGCTTTTTGATATGTAGCAAGTTCTTTTTTCAATAGTAGGCTACTAATACTTTACAGAAGTTGCTTTTTATCTTTCAAAAGTGTAGCATGTAGTCATCCTAACAGGAAGTAAACAAAAACTCAACTTTTAACAGCACAATCTACCAATGAAAAGCTTGACAGCAACATTTTCCCCAACAAATTACTGATTTATTGACAGTGGCAACCAAAATGGAGCTTGTATCTCATATAACAAGCAGTAGTTTTTTTTGGACAGTAATTGCAAAAACTGATAAATAGATAAGTAGCAATATCAGAAGTTCCTATTTTTCCAATACAAATGGATATTTTAGATCGAGTAAAGGCACCCAGCAGCCCATCACTGAATATCTAACTGACCTGATTGACTTTATGCCACTGAAAATGTTTTTTTCTGACACAGGGAATCAACAGGAATGGATAAGGGTATTGTTAAAGAATCTGAATTGATGATTGAATTGGTATCAATAAAATATTATCAATTTCTATCCCCTATATACCTCTGAATCAGGTCAGGGATTTGTTACGTAACAATGAAGCTTTGTATGCAGAAATTTAGAGTAGGTCTTCACATAAAAATGAATTTACTGTAATTCCAAATGAGTGTAAATACTGTCACATCAACCAGGAGTTATAAGACATAATTTGCATATCCTCTCCTGCATATTTCTTAAAAGGATAGCCCAAAATGTTTTTTTTCATGTCTTACCTCACTCCTGAGTCCATGACAAGCAGATAGACACCATTCTTTTATCTGTGGGTGCTGTAACAAAGAAAAGACAGGCAGAGCTCACCCACTGCTAATTAGCTTAGTTCAGTCACAAGGACTCAGTGGGTAGCGTTAGCCTGCCTCTGCCTACAGTTATCAGATAAACTTTTCAGCAACTCTAAACAATCCTGTTCACTTTGTTTTATTACCCCATTATGTTATTATATAGACTAAGCTTGGCACTTCATGTATTTTTTCAAAAGAAATTCAATGAAACTAAACCGCAGGGCGCATACACAAACCACCACAGACGTGCTTGTAAATAGGTCAACAAAACAAAGCAATTCTTTGGTGATTTGTGCATGTGCCCTGCCATTTAATTTCTTTGCATTTCTTTTGAAAATTACATCAACCGCTAATCTTAGTCTAAAAATAGATAATATAACAGTAATAGTGTTGCTGAAGAGTTTATAGTTGACTCTAGGCAGAGGCAGGCTAACACTTCCCGTTGACTCCTAGTGTTTGAGCTAAGCTTACTTGCGGTAGGCGAGCTCTGCCTGTTTCTTCCTTGTTACTGCATGCACAGTTGAAAGAATGGTGTCTATCTGCTTGTCATTGACTCAGGAATGAGGAGAGACAAGATATGTTGGCATATTCCTTTAACAATTAACTGTATTAAAGACTGTATGTCTCAGAATAAAGACTTGGACACAGTAACCTGCCTCACTGATGTTGTAGAGTAGATCCTTAAATAATCCAAAAGTTAGAATCATAAAGTGCATTTCTTTTTTTTTGATTCCAAAAGCAGAGTCTTAAGAGTTGCTCCACATTGTCAGTGTGGACATGAATATTTACCTTGAAGTAGTGAATTGTTCATTTATCACAACTGTCTGAAAAAAAGATGCATCCCAGCCCTGCTTCTTCCTTTTTCAAACGTTAGATTTGCTTCTCCTTCCACGCCAAACGCCGCAAACCCTTCCTTTTCCTCCCCTTCCTCTGCTTAGTCTAATGCACCAGCTTGTCTCTCTCCCATGTTTCCATAGGGCTGTCCGGCCCACCCTGACAGGCCCCACTCCAGACAGGCCCCACCCAGGAGCCCCCTGTCCATCTCTGTAAGATAATCCCCGTCCCCTGACCTGCCCTTCCACTTTACCCTGAACATTCCCCACTAACACATGATGCACAGTTATTTTCTCTGATGTAGGAGCTCAGGTAAGACACAAGACAGTCTTTAAAAACCACAGACACACCCTCCCTCTGTTTGTCTGTCGCGCTAGCTCGCCAATTCACTCGCTCTCTAACCTCCCGTGTTTGGTTTGCTTCTTGTCCACGTGTCCCCTGCCGTTTTTGTCTATCATAAGTCTGGTGTCCGTAGTGTCTAGGTGTTAATGTGTAGACTAGTCGGTGTGAGTGTGTGGTTTGCTCAGTGTGAATCGACCCCGTGGTGGAAGAGCTGGTGATGGGGTCCCGTTTCCGTCCTCTGCTCTGGAGAAATCAGTAATCAGTGATCGACTTTGTCTCCTCTCTAAAATCGATGTGTCTGTCTGCCTTTGTGTCTGTTTCAGGAGCAGCAGAGGCAGGTGGAAGACCCAGGCAGAGAGGTCAAGAAGGTCAGTAAAGATATTTCTATATTTCTATTTTTTTTAAAACAGAAGAAAGAATAAAAAAATAGTGAAAACGGATGAAAACGTTGTTCATATCTGTCAAAGGGAAAAGGTTTCTGCAGCAAAGCCTAGTGCAGTTGTATTGGAAAGGCTGCCTCAAGCTTAATTCTGGTCAAGCTAGTAACAGACTGAGAAGGCCAGCTTAAAGCGACAACACCATAACATCACAGTAAAATCAGAAAGATAATACAATAATAGTAGAAGATAACGTTACACAATGCATGAAAAAATGAGTCACAGCAGGCACACAGGATAGTTTATAGAGCTGAAGAGTTTATCTGATGACTTTTGGCAGAGACAGGCTAACACTTCCCATCGACTCCCAGTGTTTGAGCTAAGCTAACAAGCGGTGGGCAAGCTCTGCTTGTATCTTCCTTGTTACTCCACAAAAACTCAAAAGTATGCTGTCTATCTGCTTGGACTTGGGAGTTAGGCAAGACACGAAAAGAAAAAACTTGGCATATCCCTTTGAAGCAACAGTGCTCGGCATTAGCCAGGACATTTGCCACAGTGACAGAGATCAGCTCTGCATCTGTATAAAAAGTCAAAAGTCGAAGTCAGCTTTATTGTCAAATATACTATACATGCTTGACATACAGCACAGATGAAATTTCAGTCCTCTTGGACCCACAGTGCAAAAGGTAATATTAAAAACAAAAGTAAAGAAACTAAACTACAGTGTAAAAAATAATATAATAGCCTAATAATATCTAAAGTAATAAATAAATAAATTTACTATGAACAGAATAAAAAAGTGGTCAATTAATTCATTGATCCTGGGGAATTTACTTTTTTCACTAGTTTCACCTTTGTTTTTTTTAATATTTGTTAATAAGCATACGTAATATCCAGTTTAATACCTAGTCAAATGTGCTGACAGTGCTCATATTATATTCACATTGTGAATATTGTTAATGTTAATAATGTAAATTACTCAGCCTTGTTTACAGTCTCACTTTACTTTTTTTATTTATTTTCCTCTATAAGGAAGTAAATTAAGTATTCTGCAGAATGCAACCTGCTTTCATATTTTTTTTTACTTAATTTTATATGCCCTTATCTAATACATGTTATTTAAAAGCGCCTTTCAAGATACTCAGGGACACTGTACAGGATAAATCAACAAAAAAAAAACAGCAAAAGAATGCAACTATAAAATCCGCTATGGCAAATTTATGGTACAGAGTATGCAGACCTGAACAGGTGGGTTTTCAGTCTAGATTTAAAAAGGGACAAAGAGTTCAAGTTTCTGAGGTCCGGGGGAAGAGAGTTCCAGAGCTTGGGGAGCAGAACGGCTGAAGGCCCTGCTCCACATGGAGCTGAGGCGGGCAGAGGGCACAGTGAGGTGGGTGGAGGAGGAGGATCTGAGGGAGCGGGCTGGAGTGGCAGGTGGAGGTGGTCAGACAGATATGGAGGGGCGAGGTTGTGGACGGCCTTAAAGGTGTACAGGAGCAGTTTGAGCAGTTAAGGTTTAATAAAGTGATTCTGATTCTGATTTTAAACTTCACAAAGATGATTTATCCTCCATTTTTCCTGTAACTAATTCAACCGAATAAAAGAGACAGGACATGTAGGTTGGCTGAATTTGTAATGACGCACTTTGGGGAGGGGTCATACCTTTAGCTGCTGCGTCAAGGACTTGGTCCCCATGCTCCAACCATAAAACTGCATCTGTGCCACACCAGTTTCCAGGATTAATAGGATTCCTCTGGGTCTGTGCCACATCTAATCTTACATCTGTGTCATTTACTTCTGCTGTACACATTAGCGCTGCAAATTAGCTAATCACCATTGCAGCAGTATGGATCGCTGGATTGATTAATAGCAAAGGTCCCGGAGAAGAAATTAACATGACGCAGTGCTGAGTGAGCCAGCAGAGAACTCGGTGAACCCTGATTTTATGAGCTCAGTTAAAGAACAGAACACCCGTGCCAAGGTATAGATCACTTTAACACTCTGAAAGTGTGGTCGGTAAATGTTTGTGAAAGTCATTTAGCAGAGCGGAGGCAGGGAGCCAGACTCCATGAACATTTGCAAAGACTGAAGATGGATAGGTGAACAGAAAGATACACCGACAGATGAAGATAACAGGAAGGAGAGACTGATCATTGATGGTTGGACTAATGGATTGTTGGATGAATTGATGGATAGAGGGCTGACTGGCAGATATTTATTTTATAAAGAGGGGCTAAGTGTGGTTGGATGGCTGGATAAGCAGGTAAGACACTGATAGACGAAGGACTCCCAGAAGAAGGGTTAAAAGATGAAACAATGGATTTCTTGATGGACAGGCTTCAATACAGTTAGATGTGTTGGGATAATTAGATGGAACACCTGATAGCTTGATCCGAAATGGGACAGACAGATGCAGAGATTGATAGATTGATTAGCCTAAAGGACAGACTAATAAAACAGACAGATGGACGGATTGATTATAGATGAAGACAGAGGACAATTTACTTAACAAATGAAGTGAGATGAAGGGAAGGATGGATGAATGGATGGAGTGATAGTCAAGAGAAAAGGCTGCAGAAAGGGTGAAAGGAGAACATAATAGTTACCTAACCAAGAAAAGAAACTTGTTGAGGTTAAATCTCTTTTGTCAAGAGTGTCCTGGCTCAGAGAGACAAAAAAAAAGTTTCATGGATGAATTTAGAGGATGGAACAACTGGATGGTTACAGGGATGGATGGATGGATGGATAGATGGATGGATCAGTGGAGCTACAGAACAACACCCTCATTTGACTGTCACTCTTGTATGTTGTTTTCATTTATTTTAATTGTGATTTTGATGCAGTGTGTTTTTATTATGTATTTTGTAAAGTGTCCTTGGGTGCTAAGAAAGGCGCTTTTAAATAAAATGTATTGTTATTGTTAACAAGACCAGTATAATGAATGGACAGCTGGAAAGATGATGGATGGATGGATGGATGGGTGGGACAACTGAAACAACTCGGCAGGGATAACTGGGTTTGGGGATGGATGGATGAAAAGTTGGATGGATGGAGGAAACAACTGATTCGGCTGGACAGGGACAGTTAGTTATAGGGATCGGTAAATGGAACAACTGGTACACCTGGTTAAGGATAGTTAGTTACTGTACCTGGACAAGGGTAATTAGTTTTAGGGATAGATGGTTGGATTGATAGGTGGATGAAACAACTGATATACCTGGACGAGGACAGTTAGGTTTAGGGATGGTTGGATGGATTAAACAACTGATACACCTGGATAGGCATAATTATTTTGGGGGGATGAGCAGATAACCATAAAGGTGGATTGATAGATGGATGAAGTAAAAGATTGATGAGCATGTGTAGATTAAGCGACAGATTGATAAATAAATACATGTGAAAGAAAGGACTGAAAGATGAAAATTAAGATGGGTGAATGGATAGATTGACCATGGTTACATGGTGTTTTTTATTCTGAATTAATTATTCAGAATTAAATAGTTCTGTAGTTTGTTTGCTTCGTTTCTACATGGAAATAATAATTCCAAATTGAGGTTTGCATGGAAAACACGTTTATTTGCCTTCATTCAAGGCCTGGGGCTTGGGAATGGTTCTGATTTGAAAGAGGCGGGCGTGACATAGTGTCGTATTTACTTCTAACTTGGACACTACAGCTTTAAAAGGTCCACAATTTAAAGTCCATCCACTCTTTTCTTTATTTCCAAATCTTCTATAAAATGTAATTAAATAACTGTCTCGGCTCGAGTCCAACACTTGCTTTGGCGGCCTTTCTGTTCCTGTCAGCGTCCCGTGGGTCATTGTAACAGGACAAGGGAACGACCGGAATTAATTTAAGGCTGAATGAACGTTTACATGATCGAGGAATTATTTCATTTGGATTTGAAATCAGAATAAACTAGCCACTTACTTTGGAATTAAGTTTTATTCTGTATTATCATTGTCATTTGGAATTAGGTGCTTACATGGTCATTTTTTAATCTTTTCAAAAAGGATTTAAGTTTAATTCGGAAAGGTGAATTAACTGGTGGACAAGTTGATGGATGTAAAGAGACGATAAACACCTCATTTTAAATAGATAAAGATGTGCAGGGATGAAAAGATGGCTGGATGATTGGATAGACAGGTGCTGTATATAGAGCACTCAAAGTCTGGCACTACATCAGAAAGTACTCAATTAAAATAAAGTTTAAAGCATGACTGAATAATGTCGAAATCTGTCAGACTACAGCTAAAAATTACTTTAAGCCAAATGTTTGTTGTTCCTGTTCCATGAAGGAGACTTCTAAATATCTTTATATAAACATTATCATCACATCTGCTTTCACACTGAACCTTTAACTCCACTTGTATTTGATTTTAGATGAAGTACAGTGCAGCACTTCATCACCACATCATTCACAAAATAAACAAACCGCATCATCTGTTTTTCTCTAAAGGTGCGTAAGGCTCGTAACAGACGTCAGGAGTGGAACGTCCTGGCCTACGACAAGGAGTTCAGACCGGACGCCAGGCTCACCCCCTCCCCCTACCATGGCATGTCCTCAGAAGGCTCCCTGTCCCCTGATAACAAGTAAATAAACACACAAAGTCCTCCTCTACAGACCTGTCACCTGAAAACAAGCTAACCCGACCACAGCTTTGAGGACTGGAACACTTGGCTTTTCTATAAATGAGCACACAAAGAGGCCAGTCTCATTCTTCTGGCTGTTTGTGGGGCTCCTGCATGTAGATGGAGCTCAGAGAACTGTCTTCTGCTGTTTTCTCTATCCTTGAAAAGCTATAAATAGTGTAGATATAGCATAAACAGCTTAAGAGCTTAAAATGTGGAGACACTCTTACACAACTGCTCAAAACTGTCAGAAATAATCACATTTAAGTACATTTCTGTGAACTGCAGCGAGCTGCATGCTGCTTCCTCTTCAGCTCTCTGCTGCCATCTTGTGTTCAGACTCCAGTACAACACTTCATATGTGACAGTTACGTTTATTTTTTCTTCTTAAAATCAAAGTATTTGAGGCAAAATTGTAAAATAGGTCTGGAATACAGCTTAATGCATAAGTCATATACTGATCTGGCAGAAATTTATGGAACTTAAATTTATTTTAATAATATAGTTCCATAGTTGTTCATATATGGAGTCAATTGACATAAATTGTGTTATTTATTTTAGTTTGCTTGTAGACTGAAACATAATTCAGAGAAAATATCTCTTTGTCTTTTAAAGAAGTTATTATATAACAATTCTAAGCCAGTGTCACTTCTGTTTACTCTTTTTATTTTGCTTAGTTTTGTACGTCCTCTGTTTATACTTTATACACAAGCAATTTATTAAATTAATTGTTTAGCTGTTTTATTTATTATGTTTACTTACTTTGGTATATTGTTAACAATAAAAAAATCATTCAAATTAATTAATTCAACCTGATTAACAACAAAATATCACATAGTAATATTATAAATCAATTTTAAGCCAGTGTCACTTCCATTTACTCTTTATTTTGCTTAGTTTTGTACTTAATGTTGTTTTATTTAAATACAGGCAGTTTACTAAATAAAATGTTAAGCTGTTTTTTTTATGATATTAACTTATTTTGGTATATTGTTAACAATATAAAAATTCATTCAAATTAATTAATTCAACCTGATTAACAGCAAATTATCACGTATTAATATTATAAATCAATTTTAAGCCAGTGTCACTTCCATTTACTCTTTATTTTTGCTTAGTTTTGTACTTACTGTTGTTATGCTTTAAATATAAGCAATTTATTAAATTAAATGTTTAGCTGTTTTATTTATTTTATTAATACACTTTGGGAAATTGTTAGCAATCTAAGATTTCATTCAAACTAATTTTTTCATCCTGATTAACCACAAAATATCACATTTTATTATTATAAATCAATTATAAGGCAGTGTCATTTCCATTTGCTCTTTATTTAGCTTAGTTTTATACTTACTGCTGTTATACTGTAAATACAAGCAATTTATTAAATTATATATTTATCTGTTTTATTTATTTACTTTGGCATATTGTTGTTCAAATGCAATTTTGAAGCAATCCAAAATGTCTTTCAAATTACTTCATTTAAAATATCACATATTTAAGAAAATGATGTAATCTCCTCCAACCCTCTTACTTTCAGGTCAATGGCATCAGATTCTTACCCAGCAAGCCCCAACCACCCTGCCAACCAGGTCCCTGGCGCCATCCACGCCACCGACCACCACGCCAGGGACCACCTCAGCGCCGCAGCCCAGACCCAGTCTCTGGACCGTGGACTCAGGCCGGCCAGCCAGGCCCCTGGAGCGGGAGGACCAGGAGCAGCGGGAGGGCGGCACGTGGCCTCTTTGGGCCGGACCCCATCAGGACACGGGGCCCCACCTGGAGGAGACCAGATGGTTAACGGGCCGAGGCAGCAGTCGGTTAAGGATTACAGAGCTGGGCACGGGTGAGTTAAAAGTTTTGATTTGGAGTGTTTTTAGGAAAAGTCGTACCTACTGGAGTGAACAAAATGTTGAAAGAATCGTCCGAAATGCTTGAAACTTCCCTTTTTCCATTTCTGTCTGTCAGTGATAAATATTATAATTAAATTTACTATCATTTTAAATTTATGTCTAAAAACTTTTTATTTTTGTCTGGAACGATGCACAGTAGGTTTATTTTGTCTTTTTCTCTATGACAAAATCAGAGTGAAATATTTTGTTGAACCATGACTGTAAATGTAAAACAGACAAATTTCACCTTTTTATAAATGTCTTCTCTTGACCCAAAAATCCAGATTTTTTTAAATCTACATTTTGAAATTTCTCTGCAGTTCACGGCCTCCTGTTATGTCCTATTTTTGAATTTTAAAGTAGAGCTTTGTTAAACAGAAACAGGTAAAGAGAAGGCTCCAATTGGTACTGATAACAGATTTCCACTGTTAAAGCAGAAGAGCAGAACGAACACTGATCTTTTTTATCTGGTTAACTTTTCTTTAATCAAACAAAAAAATCTGAATTCATAAAAAAATGTTTGGATAAAGATTGGGATCATAAGTCCAAGAAGAAGGAACTCTTATGCTACGGCCACACCGGACGTGATTTGAATTGGCGAATTTAAACGCGCGTAGTGCCTGTGATGTGCCACCCCTAACGCCCAAGGCTGGACGCTGGACCATTTTGACAAGCTGAGGGGCGACGCGCGCCACTTCGCAGGCGAAATAGAGAGTCGGAGCCAGTCTGACTCAGTGATGACCCGTGCAGAACTTACCTTCAAAACCTGTCTCCTCAGCGACTTTCACCCAAGCCTGCTCCTTTTTTTTTTTTTAATGTATTTTTGGGGCATTTTGCGCCTCCAGTGACAGCAGAGAGACAGCGGACAGGCCCGTGAAAGGGGGCGAGAGAGCAGGGGAAGACACTCCGCAAACTGGCCACAGGCGGGACCCGAACCCGGACCGGCAGAAGCAAGCACATGGGGTGCTAACCACTCCGCCAAACCAGCACCCCAAGCCTGCTCCTTTTTGTTCCGGTCTCTGTAGAGTACACACGTCAAATCGTATAGCTCCAGGTGACGGCAAACAGCACAGATCAACCTCTCCTCCATCTTGCAGAGGGGTTTGAGCCGGAGCAGGTGGCCGGAGCGTCACACGTCATCAAATCAATGACGTCGGGGGGGAATGTCATCGCTAATTGGCTGCCGCGGCACAGCGTCACTCGAATTTACGTCGAAAGTTGAATATTTTCAACTCCAGCGTAGAGGCATTTGACGCCCCAAATGCGCCAGACGCTCCATACTCTGCGCCTAACACATCCAATGCGCGTCCAAACGCGTCTTTGCATTGACTTTGTATGTAATCTCAACGCGCGTCTTTGTGAATTTGCGTTCGGTGTGGCCGTAGCATAAAAACTCTGACTTAAATCTCAGAAATCTGTATTTCTTTTATTATTTTGTACTTAATTTGAATAAATGTTTCTAAAACTTTCTCTCCAACGCGGGAGGAGATGAGTCGCACTGTTTGTTTTTTTTTCAAAAGTAAGCATTTTAAAAATGGAACTAAGAGATTTGTGCCAAACAGAAGCGAAATATTGAATAATCCTTATTGATATTAGTTTTGTTTTTTTTGCTTTAGCCTGATTTGGAATTGATCAAACCCTCCAACCCATATAATGGTAACCTTTTTTATTAAAAAACGTGAAAATAATTAAAATAGAGGTCAGAAGATTTGACAATATTCCATAATATAGAGATAATTGGGCTGTAACTGTTACTGTTTCTATTAAACTACAACAAAGCATCGCTAAATGTATTTATGTAAATAAATGAAAACATTTTGGTAAAAAATACTTAAATTTCCAGGAAAGTTCTATAACTGACATTAAAAAGGGCTGCATTGAAATATGTTTTATTTCCATTGAGTGTAAAAATATAATATAGTAATTACTTCTCAGCTGTTCATTGGTTCCTTGTGTTAAACTGTAAGAGGCTGTTGAATAATTTAGTACAATAATAATTACAATACAATAATCAGTACTTGTTTATTTTTTTGCACTCTTTGTTTTCTGTTTTCTTTTCAACTGTCAGAGCTAAATATTATTTTTTGTAATGTCCATCTTCTCTTTTCTCTCCCCTTTCTCCAAGCAGCCAGCCCTCCACCATCCCCGAGTATTATATCCCCCCTGCCCCCCCACCCCCTCCTCCGACCATCCCCTCGGCCCAGACCGCCTTCGACGCCGCCGCAGTTCCTCCCCCTGGCGCCGCCTCCGCAGTCCCCCCGTCCTCCGCCACCCTCTCCCGTCCCTACTCCCCCCCCCCTCCTCCCCCCCCACCCAACTACGTGCCCTCTCCGGCTCACCCCCCCTCCGGTGCGCCCCCGGCCGCCCCCCCACCTCCTCCGCCAGGAGCCCCGAGTGGAGTCCAGGCTCACCCGTCGCCGCCCCATGCACCTGTCGCCCAGGCCGTGGACGCGGCGCCGGCGGCAAGGAAGTCCACCATGCTGGGGATGATCCCGATGAGCGACGCCCGCTCCGACCTGCTGGCTGCCATACGTAGAGGTTAGTGTGTGGACGAGCTGAAATCATATTTAAACCAGACTTCACTCAATCATCTCTGAGGCCGATATATTCCAGTATTTTCCTGTGATTTATCATTTAAAGCAGGGGTGTCCAAACTTTTTACATCATGGGTCGTATAAAAAGGAATACATGGATGGCTTATCTTTACCCTCAGGCACAAAACAAGAGTAAACTGCAAAAATGTCGAAGATGAATATTGAAAAACACTGTACATAGACCTTTTGACAAAGTAAATAGAGCAGAAAATGTGCTTGATTGATTTGCTGCTGTATGCAAAATGTCTTTATTCATGCAACAGTTTCAGGGGCCAATTAGAGATGGGCAGCGGGCCACATTTGGCCCATGTGCCATAGTTTGGACAACCCTGATTTAAAGGAATACGCCAGCTCTTTTTGTCTTGTTTTCGTGTCTTTACTCGCTCCAAAGTCCATGAAAAGCAGATAGAGACCGTCTTTAACTGTGCTTGCACTAACTAGAAAAAGATGGGTAAAACTCGCCAATTGCTAATTAGCTTAGCGCAAACACATGAAGTTAATGGGTATTGTTAGCCTTTCTCTGCCTACAGTCATCGGATCAACTTTTCAACAATTCTAAACAGACTTTAGAGGGACTAAGATTGGAACTTTATTTAGTCTTTGAAAGAAATACATGCAAAACTAAATCATGAAGAAATTATCCTTGTTCTCTCTTGCAAAGTCGTCCATAATCCTGAGAAACAGTTTTCTTCTTCTACCCTTAAACAGTAGGATTTGTTTTGTTGATTGATGGTTTGTGCATGCACCCTGCAGTTTAGTTTTGTTTGTTTTCCTTTGAAAATAAAGTGCTAATCTTAGTGTAAAAATAAATAATGCAATATAACGTAGCACACAGGACAGTTTAGAGGCTAATCCTTCCCACTGATGATGTCACAGCTCAAACCCCCATGGAAGTAGATCAACAAGATGAAGCCTCTGTTTACAAATAGAAGACAATAGAATAGTTGAAAACGATGTAATATAACATGGTAAAAAAAATAAGCATCCAGGGCTGTTTAGAGCTGCTGAAGAGTTTATCTGGCTAACACAGGCTAACACTTCCCATTGACTGACCATGTTTGAGCTAAGCTTACTAGCAGTGGGTGAACTTTGCCTGTCTCTTCCTTGTTACTCCATGCACAGTATAAAATAAAATCTATCTTCTTTTCATAGTCTCAGGAGTGAGGCAAGACACGAAAAGAAAAACATGTTGGTTTATCCCTTTAATACCCTTGAGTGGTTAAATGTAAATTCACAGGATATAGTTTAGTGATAGATACTGGAGTTCCTAAAGTACCAGATCTTCTGACATTTACATTTAAAGCTTGTTTTTTGTATTTTAAATTCATCTAAATGTTAACAGACTTTCTTTCCCTTATTGCAGAGTTGACTGAGTAAAAATAGGGTACACACTTAAAAAAATGTGAGTTTTTGAAACGAAAACAATAGCTGTGGTCGAAACCATCCACTCAGACACTCACTCACTATTCTCTATGTGGTGTAAATAAAATAGAGAGCGACAGGGAGTGACCAAATGAGGTTTTGAACAATACACTGTAATTTTCTCAACGTCATAGTGTCAGTAGATGAGCCAGATGTTCTTGTGACGGAAGTGGATGCACCAAGAATCACATAAACAAACTGGGCACTAAGTAGCAAATTTTACAACTGCTTACAGCCGTTAAAAGACGTAAAAAAAAAAAAAGCTACTCTACGAACGCGTTAAAGATATTTTAACGTTTCTTACATTTATAAATGAAAGCAGTGCCAATTTGTGCCTTACCCTTCTTTCTATTCCTCTTCTCTGGAAAAACATGTCCGCATTACATTGTGGTATTTGGGAATACAATATAGGATACATCGTATGCACACTCATATTTGCTGTCATTGGAGGTATTTTATAGTGCACTATATAGTGAATGAAAATACATGAAATTACAAAATGACGAACACATTATGTAGTAAGAGTGGGAGAAAAATTGATTCACAAGTATCGGGATTTTTTGTTTGACGATTTTTAAATTGTTTTTCTTGTTCAAAATCCTTTTTTTTCTGAATTTACATGCTTCATTTTAGTCTGTGTTAATAAGCCACTTTATATATAATGCAATCCAGGCTTTTGAAGAGAGAGCAGTGTTTCCTCTACACTTTTTTAGGAGTGGCAGCCCGCCGCTCCTTCAAATTTTTTTTTTTTTTTTTTTGTAAACTGCAAATACACCACCGCAGCATCATGTCGCCCCCTGCACAGCAGAGTCCTGCAATAAGTGGGATGTCGCGAGTGCTGAGGCAGATAACTATCTTGCCCATAGTTGTGTCGCTGTGGTTTGCTTTCATTCAATAAAATGCACTTTTCCTCTTCACTCTGACAAACGCATCCTCCCTGCTCCTCTTGCGCAACACCGATAAGCCACGCGGCAACCAAACCGTCTCTCTGCAGGCGGAGTGCCCCCGAAATGCAGTCTGTTTTCAAGTGGCTGCTGCCACCGCGGTCCAAGACGCAGCGGTGATTCAGCGAACGTCAGAGCAGGGGCCACCTAAAAGTGTCTCACAACACTCCCTTCCCTAAAAACAATTCAGTAGAAATGCTTTCCCAAGTCCAGTTCTTCAATAGTTCGATATGATTGGCTGTTGCCCGGCGACTGCAGCCAGAAAGTTCAACACGCTGGGCTCTGAGCAGCGGGGCAACATGTGTGCCCGTGCTCTTGGGCGGCAACCGCTTCTGGGTCCTACCGCGGCGGTCAAAACCGCTTGCTGTCTGCCGCCTGTCCCTCATTGAAATGATTGGAGACAGCAGTGTGAAGGGGAGTATAAAGAGACAGATACACACACACTCACACTCAGGCGGCGGAGGAAGGAGCGACCATAACGGTAAAAAAAAAACAAAAAAAAACAATTTAAACAAACATTAATGGATAACCAGAAGCTTACCAAACAATCTCCCCCAAGCAAAAATCTCAGCTGTAACTTTATTAAGCATGATTAATCTTCTCTCCACCTGCTGAGCTTACATGGTTACATGAAATGTTACATTCTTCCTGTTTTTTTAACGCTTTTTATACTTTATGCAGTGTATTTTAGAAATTCTCACTATTTATTCAGATCTTAATGCTCTTTAATTATGATATTACGGAGCATTTTTGACGGACCACGCTCCCTCCAGCACCAGTAACCCCCTCCGCCCCAAGGCAATGAACCTAGAGAAAACACTGGAGAGTATAAACAGGTGGTTTAAATATAATGTTGAATTAATCCTAAATACGAACTCACATATATGTGTATTTTTCCTGATATAATCCGCATCATCAGGGTTCATCATTTTTTGCTGATGTTAAAAAAACTAACCAAAGATTGCAAAAATCGGCAATATAGTAGAATCGAAATTTAAATTGAATCAGCACCTAAAAAATTTTAGAAAATTGAATCGGGAGAAAAGCGTGTCATCCCAGCCGTATTATATAGTGCACTATATCCTTGAAAGGGAACAATTTTGAACATAGCTAATAACTCCATATTTGGTGTTGTTGGTGAAATCAAACATTTACAAGGCCTGTGGAGTTAATAACGTTATAAACATAGACAGCTTGAATTTCTCACAGCCAAAGACTAACCTGCACTTTAAGACCACGCCCCAAGAATAAAGTGACGGCAAGAACCCAAGAACATGTTTGTCATGGTCCTGCCCACCCCCACCCCTCCTCCATCCCTCCCCCCTCCATCCATCAACCCCCTCCAGGTATCCAGCTGCGGAAGGTGCAGGAGCAGAGGGAGCAGGAGGCCAAGAGAGAGCCCGTGGGCAACGACGTGGCCACCATCCTGTCCCGCCGCATCGCCGTGGAGTACAGCGAGTCCGACGACGACTCCGAGCTGGACGAGAACGAGTGGTCCGACTAAAAAAGAGTGGGAAAAGACGGGGGCTTGGCGGGTGGTGAACGGGGATGAAGGGTTTTTGTTAGCTTCACTTCATGTGATTAATATTTAAACAAACAAACTTCAGTCGCACATTCACACAAACGCACCTCCTCATTCTTAACAGGCGGGTGATCCTCGCCCGTCTCGTTGCCGTGACGCCCGTTCTACATCCGAATCCCTCAGTTTGTGTCAAACCCCCCGGTGTGTATGTCGTAATGAACGCACACACACATTCCTAACACCCTCCCACCCGCCCTCGCCTGCTCATTTTTAACCACTAACACTCAGCTGTGAAAAACAAACGCACCTCCCTCTGCACATTTGAGTGATAATTATGAACAATATTACATGATCTCAATCTGTAGGTGGGCGGACCCCCCGGAGAGCACGGGGGCTTAATGTGTTTACAAAACACTTGATATAGCACAAGGAAAATGAATTATAGTGCAATCTTAACTTATCTGCCAAATGTGGGGAGAGGATTTATGAGAACGAGTCGGAGAAATCAGGGAAAAGCAGCTCAGCAGAGGATCATTAACAGGAGGATCTGTCTTCATGAGAGTTTGGTTTGTTCACCTCCAACACAATCGACATGTCGCTCTTTAAAAAGTCAAAACAATTATTAAAAAAATTAATACAAAGACAAAACTTTGGGAATTGCAGTCACAAAATGATGTCTTGAATTATCAGTGGATCCATTTCAAGTTGCAGTCTTGTGAGCAGAGATGAATATTAATATAAGTTTGCCTCATTCATTCTGCTTGAAAATTTCAACCTTGTTTTAGGTAAATAAATAATAACAGCCTTTAAAATGCTACAGTTTTGATAATTAAAAGTCGTAGAAAATTTAGTTTGGACTTTAGGTGTCAAACCGTCTACATGGGATTCAAGTCTTATTTTTGTTAATTTATTTATTTATTTGAATTTTTTAGGAACAATTCCCCTTATATTTAACATTTAAGTTGCACAAGGAAGCAGTTCTTTTGAGTGAAATAACAGGTGTAATTTTATCTTTTTTGTATTTTTACTTAATGTTTTTATCTTCAAACCCCTCTAACAAAGATGAAAAAATAATTTAGTAAAACATAAACAATCTAAAAAAATGTTTAAGGAACATTTGAAGTGTGTGTTTGGTAAATAATTACAGCATTTAAAATGCTGCAGTTTGATGATTTAGGTAATTGAATATTTTTTAGGAATAATTTACATTTTTCAACATTTAAGTTACACAAAAAAGCTACTCTTTTTAGTTGGATAAAATTTGTAATTATATTTTGATTTTTGTATTTTTAGTTCAATTTTTTTTTCAAACCCCTCTGACTAAGATGAAAAAATATTTTAGTAAATAACAAAAAAATGTGAAATGATGTTCAAGGAAATTTTAAAGTTTGTGCTTGGTAAATAATTACAGCATTTAAAAACGCTACAGTTTGATGATTTAAGTAATACAGTTTACCCTTTTTAACATTTAAGTTACACAACAAAGCTATTCGATTTAGTTGATTAAAATGTGTAATTATGTTTTGTTTTTTGCATTTTTAGTTCCTTTTCAAACCCCGTTAACTGAGGTGAAAAAATATTTTAGTAAACAATAAAAGTAAAAAAGTGTTCATGGGAAATCTGAAGTGTGTGTTTGGTAAATAATTACAGTCTAAAATGCTATCTATTGTTTGATGATAAAAGTATTTGAATATTCAATTTTTATAATATTATTTTGAACTTTCTTCATGGGATGCAATCTATTTATTTTATTTAGGAACAGTTTTCTTTTTTAACATCTAAGTTGCACAAGAAAACTATTCTTTTGAGTTAAATAGAATGTGTAATTGTTTAACTTGTTGTATTTTTAGTTTTTTTTTCCTGACACCCCTCTGAGATAAAATTAAATATTAAAAAAAAGAATAGACACTGAGATATGATAAATAGCAGTGTTTCAAATGATGTAGTTTGGTGATAAAATTAATTGACTATTCAGTTTAAATTCTATTTTTTAGCCTTCATGAAATGAAACTTTGACTCTTTTTTTTCTTTTGGGAAAACTTACCTTTTTTATCATTTAAATTACACAAGAAAGATGTTCTTTTGCGTTGAATAGAATGTGGACTGGTTTTTTTTTTGTTGTATTTTTAGTGTTTTTTTTCCTAAAACCCCTCTGAGATAAATTTAAATATTTAAAAAATAATAGACACTGAGATATGATGATTAGCAGCATTTAAAATGATGTAGTTTGGTGATAAAATTAATTGAAAATTCAATTTAAATTATAGATTTTAAGCTTCGTGGAATGCAACTTTAATTTTTTTTTTTTCTTTTGGGAACAGTTTACCTTTTTTAACATTTAAGTTGCAAAAGTAATTCTTTTGAGTCAAATAGAATGTGTCATTATTTTATTTTCTGTGATTGAATTGTTTTTTTTTGTTTAAACCCCTCTAACTGAGATAAAAATAATAAGAATAATGATAATAGACCATGTGATATAATAAATGAAAGAGCTTACATGCTATAGTTTGATGAGTAAATTAATTGAATATTCTGATTAAATTGTATATTTTAACCTTCCTTCATGGAATGCATTCCAGAATTTTGAAGTTTATTGTCTTTTTGGAACAATTTGCCATTTTTAACATTTAAATTACACAAGAAAGGCGTTCTTTGATGTGAAGTAATTCATTTCAGACCTTTTTTACATATTTTTGAGAAAAAAAATAGTTGTTTACAGACATGGTTGAGGTGTTGTTCTTCTGTATTTTCAAAGAATAGGTAAAATTGCCAAACTCTCATGAAGTCAGTGTAATCCTATAACTCTTTACATAGTGACAAACAGACGTTCTCCTGATCAGAAAAAAAGTCAAACCCACTCAGATTAAATCTGGTTGTTGAAGTTTTTGTAGTCATTCATCCTCCAGCCTTCACATCACAGCATCAGACTAAACCAGTGACTGAGCTTCTGCCTCGACTTTGGTTTCTTTTATATTTTTTATTTTTTGTTTTTTAGTCTTTGCATAACAAACTCAGAGCCTAACATTTCAGCCAGTGACCGTGTGCCGTGGTGTTGCTCTTATATAAACGCTCCCACACTTCAAAACACCGGACATGCTCTCGCTGAGCTCGTCATCCAGACCCGGGGTCAGGCGTCACGTCATATACGACCCTGGATCTGCACTGCTGTCTGTGGAGGTCTCATGATCGCAGCCCCTGGACTATAAATACATAAATGTAAGAGACTTGCAACAGTTATATCCAGTATACTCTCTCTCTCTCTTTTCAGTATAGGTTTGGCTAACCCTCGCTATGAGCTGATCGGACTGTAGTGTTTTTATAACGTGGTTTTACTTTGAAATGTGCTGCAGTGAGTCGTTGAGTTTCTTTTGGGGGTTTTCCACGCAAAGGAAGAACTGGGGTTCATGATAGAGAAGTTACACACACGCCAGAAGAGCCATGTTTAGAATATTACCACTTTATCCAGAAATAGACCTTTTTTAATCCAGTTTTTGAGTCAAAGCACTTCCTCATCAATAATTTATGATGCTAATTTGCTGCATTTTTTTCTTACAGCCGATATCCAGTAGAACAACAATTTAAAAATGTGTTTTGTTGCAAAGACTTTCATTTCCTTAACTGAGGCCCCATCCACAGGAAGACAAACCGAGGTCTAAACGCATACGTTTTTAACCAAATCTGCGTATCATCCATGCGAAGACGGCGTTTTGGGGGTCTGTAAACGATCATTTTTGAAACCAGGTTCCAGAGTGGAAAGATTTTGAAATGCCGTTTACGCAGCTCTGTGATTACTGGCTCTCCGTAACTTTTCAGATACACTTATGTTATAGTTTCACATCTTCTTTGACACGCATGCGCCACACGCGGCAACGACAACAATTGCGGCGTACGGTGTAGCATATGTGCTGATGAAGCTAGTGACCCCACTATCCCTGTTGCAGCAAAGTCTTCTTCTCAATCACCACCGAGTTGAACAAACAATTATCGAGGACACATTACAGCACTTTATGATCACAATCTCTGTTTACAACTTTTGCCGCAAGTGCGCATGCCCACTGTTTTTTCGTCTGTTTCCGCTTGTTTCTGTCATATCATTACAGCGCCCCTAGAGTTCTAGCATGTGTTTTACAGCGTCTTCATGCGTACCGAGTGCATTCATATAGACGCACTCATTTTCTGAGACGCCTTTGTCTTTATGACGATCGTTTTGGAAACCGTTAAGCTTTTTGCCTTCGTGTGGATGGGGCCTTAATCATCCCATCACTGTGTCAATTAGACACAGTTGCTGCCATTTTATCTTAAAATATTTAACTTGTAATACGTTTTTTTGTTAATTTATGAAGGTTATGGGTTCCATGTCTAAACCATGTTCAGATAAATAACTTACAATAATAACAACTTGCAAAGACACTACAAACTGGCATGGTTTCTTAAATATAATGTCTTAAATAGAACTTTTAATCCAGTAACAGTAGAAAAACAGCCAACACAGGAGTTATTTACACAAGTACACTGTAGCCGAAGTATCTACGAATAATATTGAATCTTAATGTGTCTGAAAATGTGTTTGTGGCAATAATAATAAATTTGTCCAGGAAGCAGCAAGTTTTTGAAGCGGTTTGCATCGGGTTGAAAACCTTTGCCAGTTCTCAGCGTATTATTAGAACTGCACAAATACATAAAATCTTACTAAAAACTCCCATGAGAAAACTCAGATTGAGTTGTGAGACACAGAAACTAAAAGTTTATTAAGAAAAACATTTTACGACTTTCAAAAAGTCCACAGCTTACCCTAAAATTAAATTGTTTGGGAACAAACCACTAAAATCGCATTTATTATCTCTGTGTCCCAGTTTAATCAACTTCTATTTGATTTTAGTGACCTGCAAAGTCCCAAAATTGACTGTAAAATGTGGTTTCTTTAAATATCATTCAATAACCAAACAAAGCGGGCAGCAGGCTTGGATCATGAGTCTAAATTAGTTTAAAGTGCACATTTTTGAAGAGGAAATAAAGTCTTTTTCCGTTTTAGTTCAATGCAGACAACAAAGATCATGAAAGATATATAGCTTGGAAAGAATTATTCTGTATATAAATACAGCACAATTGTGGAGTTAATGGCTCGGTTAAATTGCTGCACTACATGGAATATATATGAAACATTTAAACTGAAATAAAGAGTGGATAATAGTTGTGTGACTGTTTTGTGAGGAACTAAATGAATTTATTATGCTGACATGGCGGCCATTTTCCTCAATAGGAAGCTCAAAGTGGTTTGTTTACATCAGCAGTCCAGGAAATGCCCAGATATCAAATATTTGGGTTTAAAGGGAAATCATGATACAAGAATATAAAGGGTCAGATCCTTAAGAGGATTGCACTGCTTTGACAACCGCTAAACCTGTGCAAATGACGGAAAGAAAAATAGTGTGCAATCCACAAAACATAAGCAAGGGTGAAATGCACTTAAACCGAACCCAAACTGCACTGCCACTCCTCGCTGCACCAGTCCAATTTGCATGCATGTAAACCAGGGAATATTCATAAGTTCAGTGCAAAAATTGCCCCCGTCCTATGCAAAAATGTGCTTCATTGCAAATACCACCTAATCCACAAAGACCAGCGCTAATTACCACAGGCAGTGAAGCGGTGCCATTTAACGCCAGTGAGACCTGTGTATTGAATCTGCGCAATTTCTCTTTCTCACTCTCTCTTGCTTAAAATGACTGCAAATTGCACTGAGCTGGTGGTAACTGTGGAGCAGAGCCTGTATAAGGGCTGTCATGCCAGGGCTCTCTGGTAATCATGGCAACAGTGATTGTAGCCAGGTGAAGGCACCGTGGCAGGCGACATCAAGGATGACAGTAATACAGCCGACTGTGTTAATCTCTGCAACTATTCCACCATTTTTAAGTAAACGTGAATAATTTGTGTAAATACAGTCTGTTAAAAACCCCTATGACCCCCTTTGTTATTTTGCAATCAGAGGCGCAAACTGCGCTCAGATGCCAAACTGTGTGGGCGTGTTAGCACTGGCATATGATTAGAGCAAATTCTTTTGAGGATAAGGCACCAAAAACAGGGCAGAATGCTTTAGTAAATTCTGTGCAAATAACATTCAACATCAAGTCAATCCAGCTAAAGTTAACGACTTTGATAGTTAACCAATCACCAGAAAATACAACTTTGTGTCACTGATACTACTTTGAGCTCATTTTAGTGTAAACTTCACTGAACTTTAGCCAACAGTAATATCAACACTACATAACCTAATTGTAACGTTTTTAGCTAAACCTTAATGCCACCTGTTTGATACAAGTACACAATTGTTCTGAGTCACCGGCCTCCAACATAATAATAATAAGACTGCTGATAGAAGTGCTCTGACAGCACAAACCTCTGCCAAGGTTTTTCTGAAAAGGTTATTCAGGAGAATATCAAAGAGGCTCAATTGTGCAGCGTGCTTACCTCCACCAAGGACGTTGTGTCATTGCCGGAGTCTGTTTGTTTGTTTCTCTGTTAGCAACATAACTCAAAGTTATGGATGGATTTTGACGAAATTTTCATGAAATGTCCGGATCGGGACAATGAACAAATGGTTAGATTTTGGGAGTGATCCAGATCAGCGTAAAATCGCCATGTCGAAAAAAAGCTATTTTCGTGAATAACTACTGAACTAAAATAGGTATCATGATAAATCCAATCGCTAATGGTAAGTTTAATGGTCAATGAATCTAAATATTTAGATAAAATAAAAGTCGGACTAATATTTATGTGGAAATCACAATATGGGGACTGTGGTGCTGATGGAGGTCTGTGCCCTCCGAGTGCTTTTCTACTTTTTTTTAATGCTCTTAATCTGGATTTGGATCAGCACCAAAATCTGTTTGCTTCTCACTTTTGCCATGATCAACAATCACAGAAAACGTCATCAAGATCTGTGAAGAACTTTTTGATTATTAGCAAAGAATGTGGAAAACTGCCCTTCTTGCAATGTCTAAAAGTCCTGAATCCTCCAAACTCAAACCACTTCTTCCTTTTGCCATGACCAACATTCCCTGAAAATTTGATCAAAATCCAGCGCAAGCTTTCTGAGCTATCTTGCTTACAGATTAAACAACCTCTTAGCATCTGAGCTTTCTACAGCTTGAGTGATGTTTGGGCAAAATGGCTGCCATGTTGATTCTGTGAACTGGTTCGAGACTTTTTTAACGACTTAATTAAGCTAAAAGCACAATGAGTATCTAGAATGTGATCAGTAGACATGGCTAATATTACAAGACAAAAATGACAATACCTTTAACAACAGTTATTCTTGTACAATGTCGATCATTGTCCAACCACATCAATATCCTTCAGTTTAAAGAATGTAAAGCTGTGACTGTTAAACCTAAAACTTCCCCCGTAGTGCTAGCTCTCACAATATTTCCACATTGGAAATTATAAACCATATATCTAATAAATTTGAGACAAAAATGGCACCGAACTTGAATATCTTGGCCGTGATTTGTTTTCAGTTATGACTTGTGTATCTTTAGCGACTGGCGTGTGAAAATACTTCATTATGTGTTGAAAAATGTGGGAAATGAATCATGTTGTATAAACTTTTGGTAAGGAAGCCTGTAAAGTACATTTGGGGTAATATAACATAGACAATGGAACAAAATAAAACTGTGTAATGCACACTAAAAATCAACTGTAAGCAAGTATGCATGTTACTATAGACAATAAATGGCAAACAAAAGAAATGTCGTCCTGTGCTGTTTTTTTTTTGGTCTGAATAAAACCTGTTGGTGATGTTAACGTTTGCTTGTTTTTTAAGAAGTTTGTGCACATCTGTTTTCAAGGTTTCAAGGACAAGTAGATACTAAAGCAGCTTTATAATATCTGGATCTATTGACCAGGATTCAAGATCCTACTCAAATCTAATGTTTTGCATTGGTGTCACAAAATAGTGAGCAAAATATCTCTAGATCCAGTATTTTTCAGTCATTTCTATGTCTCTCTATCCTTGTTTTTGTAGTCCTTGCAAGCCAACTACAACAAGTGTTACCAAAAACGTTTTTTTCTTATCAGCATGTAGTGTAATTCTTGCTGTATTTGGTGAAATTGCACTGATATGATGGTTGTCCATGATAAATTTGGTGTCATTTGGTCAGTTTTTGGCACCTCAGCAGTACCTTGTAAGTATAAAGGTAGAAATTGACTGGTAGGAATCACACTGTCTGTATGTATGACACAAATGTATTATATTTTTTGCTGTTGTTGTTGTATTTCCATATATTTTTTTTGTTTTTAATGATCAACCATCGTAAATGTGTTGCAGTTCAATAAATCAGTTGGGCTCCTGCAGTACTATGTAAGTTTGAAGGTAGGAATTTCTCTGTGAATTGTTCTGTCTCTTGTGTATGAATGCTGAGCAAAAAACACCTGATCAAGTATTTCAAAGTATATCCAATGGGGTGGTGGCAGTGGCCTCTGGTGGGGACCCGGGGTGGAGCCCTGGGGGCAGGTGGGCCTGACTGGGACATGTATCCCTCTGTGGCCTGGGGTACGGGATCCATTGGCCTGTCACTTGCTGGGGACCTCGGTGTGGGTGGCTGCCTGTGGGTCCTGGAGCTGTATCTGGATCCTGTGGCTTTGGGGACCCTGTGGTGGGTCTCGGTTCCCCTGGTGGCTCTGGGGGAGCCCTTGGCCATGGTCTCCCTGGGTATGGGCAGCTTCTTGGGTATTCGGTGACCACCTCACATGCATGTGTGTATAGATACTCAAGCTGTACAGAAATGATTGGTCCCGTCAGAATATGCTACACATCTTGTCACGTCCTGTGATGCATGCTCCTCCATATCTCACCCCTGTAGGTCCACCCCCTACTCTCAAGACCCCACATCCCAGGTGTCCCTGGTTTCTTACAGCCTTTACTTCCTGTATGGACTAAAATCAGCACAGCACTTGGACTGCTATCTCAAAATATTTACTCTACCTGTTTGTCCTCCTCCCGTTTGTCTTGTCTCGTCCTGTCTGTCACTGTTTCCCCTTCTTTCACACCATGGTGTGGCACAGCCCTCTCCTTCAGCTCACATCAGGGGTTAAATAAATGGCCCTTTTCCACTAGCACGCTTTGGCCCCACTCTACTCGGCTCTACTCGATTTGCAGCGTGTTTCCACTAGCCTGGTACTTCCTAAAACAAGCTAGTTTTAGTACCTACTCCGCTCTGGTTCTAAGCGAGCTGAGTCGATACTAAAAGATGACGTCACCGACTGCCGGCTACTGATTGGTCAAACAATGTCGTCATCTATGAGTCATGAGCGCGACGACCTCGCATGCTAGCTGTAGCTACCATTAGCTTACCCTCATACGTCTTTTCTTTGCAGCTGGATTGCTCTCGTCCTCGGCTTCATTCTGTTGTATAGCTTCCAAAACTCTCCTGTGCTGATCAAGGGGTATTTCTTCTTGCCACCTGCAGCCTTCTTCTGCTTTCCTTTTTTACTCGGTTTGTGACGAAAAGCCACAGATTGTGTCGCGCTCAAAATGACGTCACCGCAGTGCTGCTCAGCTGTTTATAGCGATGCTGCACCCCGTTGGGCAGGCGACAGGGGCTAATGGAAAAGCAGCACAAGGCGAGTAGAGTCGGGTGGAGTAGAGTAGGGCTAGTGGAAAAGGGCCAGAAGTCTGATTTGATGGTGCAGTCTACAGGGAGGGCTGGTGATGGTCACTATAGCAGTGAATCATATTCACATATCTCTCACTGCTAGAAAAAAAATGCATTGGTCTTTCTAACGCTGCCATCGGACACAGTGCTCAGCTGAAAAGATAATGCAGACAAGGGGGGAAAAAAGTATCTCAAAAGTGTTTTTCTTCCATAATCCCTGTACTTTTCCTTTAGGAGGCTCTGCACGACTTCTCCACTCTAATCCCTAAGAGCCAACGGTAGCAGATATTTTAAAAAGTGAAGTCTTTTTAATCATGTTTGCTGGTGCAACAAAATTTGTTGGAAATGTGAAGACAAGATGGCAGAGAATCCATGGTATATTTGGACATGAGGACAGTACTACAGCAAAAATACACAAGTTTGAAGGTAAGAATTTCTCTACAGTTGACCAAGAACATGCTAGTTATTTTGTAGTTTGTTTAAGATGTAGATATTTTTGCAGTGGGAGTCTCCAAGACTTTTTTAGGTCCAATTTTTGAAAAAGCGACACTTATAAAATCTAAGTAAGACTCAAAACCATCATCTGAACACTTTGTGCAATTACAACGGAACTTGGTGGGAATGTGAAGACATGATTAGACTGTATCCATTTTTTGTGTGTGTGTGTTGTATAAAATAACAAAAAAAATGTTCCAGGAATAAAATAAGAACCAAATCATGCCCAGTATAACCCCTGACCTGACAGGCAAGTAAACCAGCTGGTTGGCCTGCATATATGCTTGCTGATTGGGTGATCTGACAAAAAAAGAAAGAAATTGAAATGTTGCTTAATGAAGAGGAAAGAACAAAGTTTTCCCGACAATTTGTCACAACTGTAATTCTTACTTTGGAAATCAGAGGAATAAAGGAGCTCCATGAAGCAGGAGCGATGGCTGAAATGAAGCAATGTGCACAGTGTAAAGTACGGAAGACGATAAGGGCCATTTTAGCTGGAGAAAATTTTGGGGAAAGTCGAGATTCAAGTCAAAATTTCTAGATCAAGTTGAAATGACGATAATAAAGTTTGAATGATGAGATAAAAGTCGAAACAATTTTGTGATCACAGTAGAAATGTCAGGAAAAATTCAAAATTTTGTGAATAAAGTTGAAATACATCGTATGTCGACTTTATTCTTGACTTTCGACTATTGAACTCGACATTTAACTTTAGTCTCATCATATGGACTTTTATCACAGAATTGTATTCAAACTTTGTCTTTGACATTTCAACTTTACGGTGGCTTAATGCATTCACATGAAAATAAAAATCTGCCTGTTTTTATGAGATACTATCTCATAAAATAAGGAATTTATTTATTTTTGATTTTCCTGTTTTTACGAGAAACTATCTCGTAAAAACGGGAATGTATTTATTTTTGATTTTCCTGTTTTTATGAGATACTATCTCGTAAAAACAGGATTCCCCCTGACGCTTTGCTTTGAGACTGGCTGTTGCATTTATCAACCAGGTACGTGGTCAACACAGGTACAAAAACCACAATGTCGAGCAGATCCAACTTTGTGTCGGAACAACCGCAAATTCCTCACATGTCTGTGCAATGTGGACAAACTAATAACAATGCCATCTACACTGCTAAAAGACACAAGTATCTCCCAATTTTTCAAACCAAGCGAGAAATAAAACTGAATAATGTCTAACATGCGTGACATTTTCGTTACTTTTTTCCTTAGTGTCTCATAAAAACAGGAAACTCGAAAATAAATAATTTTTACGAGATAGTATCTCGTAAAAACAGGAAATTAAAAAGTAAAATTCCTGTTTTTACGACATAGTATGTCATAAAAACAGGAAACTCAAAAATAAATAAATTCCTGTATTTCCGAGATAGTATGTCATAAAAACAGGTGTTTTATTTATTTTCAAGTGAATGCAATACGCCACCGTACAACTTTAATATCAACCTGCTGAAAATATTTTTCCATCTAAAATGGCCCTAATACTCTTCCATAGTAAAGAACTTGTTATTGGTTAAATACAAATTAAAAGATCTACTTTTATTTTATTTGTTTATTTGAATGGGACAGTGCACGTTAATGAACATGTTAAAACATGTAAAAATGCCAGATTGTAGCTTGACGCTAATTTCCATCCGTAGTCCCATTAACATGGAAACATATTGAGACAGGACAACATTTCACAGTAAGAAAAAAAAAAAAAAGGAGCAGTAGTAATATAAAACAAGCATTGACAGTGAAAGACACCTAAAAAAATCTGTGATGATGAACATTAAAAAATGTCAAATTACTTATTAACATTTATCACATTGCCATATAGAGACAAAACGTCATTTACGAGCATTAAGGTTGCAACAATTCCCTATAGAAGCATTCGTTGTTCTCTCGTAATACTAATGAGATTATGTGTAAAAATAGATTTTCTTTGCAGAAAAAAAAGAACAAACCCTTCTGAGGGATTAGCATCCATTCACCAGTGTCAGTCATCTTTTATTAATGACGTAAATCCAGCCATCGTCACTCCATTTCTCTCTCAGCTTTGCGACACGCCCACCAGTGTCAGCATGCTTCGTTCCAGCAGCGCCGCCGTGCTGCTCTGGGCCTTGGCAGGGCGGAGGAGGAACCAGTGGGTGCCGTTTGGGAGAGAGAGGACTCATTTTGGGAGGCAGATGGTGACACAGCGGAGAGAGCGACAGAGAGGTCAGAGGAAAATAAAAAAAAAGCACCGCAGACCCTCGCATAAGCAGTAAACAAGTTACTCAAGGTGTTTTTGTCTGATGTTTTAATCAAAAATATTGATTTTTCAGGTCATGGATTTTAAAATAGTTCTTCCTTCCTGCTTGTGTCTATATTTAAATCTGATCTAATCTTGGAATAAAGACTTCAGATAAGCCCGTTTAAATGTAAGATGCTCTCGCTGTTTATCTGACGTATCTGGTGACTCATCCAGATGTTTATTTTTGCCTTTTCCAGTGAAAAGAAAGGGAGTTTTCATAACTGACTGAAATATCTTTATATGTGGCACAAACTTAAAGTTATTAGTGACTGTGGCACTGACTTACAGCCTGTAGGCGATAATAAATCAATTTCCCTTCAGTTCTTTGGCTCATTGAATGACATTTATTTTAATTACTGCCTGCTCTCTGACATGCACAACTTGTTAAATCAATTCCCCACCTTTTAACGATAATTGCTACATTGTGAAATGAATCTATAGAGACCTTTCTTTAGTGTCCTCTTATATGCCAGCCACTTGTTAATGCTTATTTTCTGTCATCTTTAACAATATATTTTAATAAAAGACACTGAATTTATATGTATATTTGAAAAGTGCACCACTTGAATGATGCTAATTTTAATTTTTGTAAGATATTCATGTTTACAAAGTCTTTACCTACAGCAGAGTCTAATTACTTCAAGAAATCACACTTGTTTCGACACGTCTTGCAGGCCCGAAGGACCATTAACTGAAGATGATTGCTCTGCAGAGACTGAGCTAAGTGGATCCATTATAGTGACGACCAGCCCAAGGACCCATATACAGTACCTTCGTCAAGGACGTACTTTGTATTGTAAGTAGGTCCAGTATGGCACTCGCATCAAGGACGAAATTGGTGGAAAATATGTTGCTTAAGTGTCAAATCAATGTGCCCTTTCCAGTGAAGAATGAGCCGGCCAAGGGCAGTGCAGAGGTGGACAATTGCCGTTTGTGACGACTTTAAGTCTGCCGGGATCCTGCAGTAACGAGGGGTGACTCAAGATCACATGGAGGTAAGTCATTAAAGTTGACTCATACCAGATGTGAGTCAACGGCTGCACAAAGAAAGGAAAGTCATGCAGAGTTACTGTGGATGGAGTGGCTTTTCTGCATCTGCATGAGTTCTTTATAGTTGTATGGTTTCCATAATTTGGTTAAAAGAATAAAAGAGGCAAGAAAAGAAAGGGAAGTGGACCGGACATAGAGCCCTGTGGGACTCCTTTATCCATTTTAATGAACTTGTCCACTAATATTTCATACACTGCAGACAGATCTTTTTTGTTCTCACATGACTTAAATTGGACATTATTCCCACTGTTTGAACAAAAGTGAAGTGAAAGATGGTTGCACCTGTAGGGAGGAGTCTGATACGAGCCAAAGAAGCTTTTTTATTATCCGTCCTGTAAATACAAAATTAGGATCAGATTCAAGGCTTGTTAGAGTCCGATTTGTAACCATGACCCAAAATGTTATTACATTTTTTAATAAAACCCAAAATGTAATGATTGGTCAATAATGTAACCAAAGTATTGAGCCGACTCACTCTATGATGTAATACAATTATTACACTATTAGGAGAAAAATGTTTTGCCTGCGCCACAGTGTAATGACTGACCCAAAATGTATCAAGTTATTTATTTTTGGCTCAGCATCTTTTTACAGTTTTGACCAGTCATTACATTTTGGGTTTTACTACATTTTTTTGTAAAACACTTTGGGCCATTGTTACATTTTTGGTCATCGTTACATATCAGGCTCCAACAAGGCTCCTCACTGTGGATTAACTGTCAAGTATTCAAATATGGCGTCTGGCTGGCTGCTGCTCCTTCCCGTCCTCAGTCTTCCTGTTACTACTCCTCCCCCCAAGTGAGGAGTTGTACAGTCTGATTGCCTGAGGGGCAGAAGAGAAAGTATAATAAGGGGCCATTTACAGAAGATCGAATACGGCCAGATCCTAAGACTTTTCACTGTGTTTTGGCCTCCTGTTTACATGGGAACGGTATATGGAGTGCTTGAAACGACAAACTTCTGAAACCAGGGTCCAGGGCGGAGAGTTTTTAAACGTGCGCATTTTTCTTTCACGAAAGCTGCGTGCGCATACCAGGAACAACAACAGCTTTGGCCTTCTACAGAGTAACATGTGTGCTGCTTACTGTACTCGGTTTGTTATACAGACAAAACTATCCATACTCCTGTGTCTTTGTGCATCCACTTGCTGTTGTTGTTTGTGAAAAGTTTTTCTTCTTTGTAAGTATGTTGTAACAGCGCTGTTTCTCTGCAATCTTACATCACCATCTCCTAGCATGCCCACTACAGCATTTTTAGACGTTCCTGCATCTCCATGTGAATGCAGATTGCTTTCGAAAGTGCAAAGGAAAGCACTTTCCATTTCTGGTGACGTCTTCATGTAAAAGGGGCCTGATTTGGCAAAGAAGCTACAAAACGCCTGGTTAACTCCAAACTACAGGGCAGAGCAGTTTCCAAATGATTATTATGCACTGTTGACTGGACCCATTAAGGTTTATGTGAGGACCTCATGAAGAGTGAGTGTCAATATTTCATTGCTTTATACTGTGTCTCTGGGTTAAATTTGTGAGAATTACTAAAAACCTAGGTCTCACAAAAATTAAATAAGAACTTGGGAAAGAACAACATGGATTTTGTAGGGCCCTAGTTGCCCTCTTTGTTCTGCTGCTTACCAGAGTTAAACTAATGAAAATGCAATGTGATGGTTCAATCTGAAGGGGTGAATTCAAAGGTTTGTGTGGCCTAAACTACTGACAACAGGCTAACAATAAATAAAAGAGAAAGAAAGTGGTGTTCTGGTTAAATGCCATCTGCTTACCTACCAGAGGGATCAGGATATAAAGCAGAAAAACTCTTAGGAAATATATTTTAGAAAGGAATTACTGTATTTAATCAGCTTTTGGAGAGAATAACTAAAACAGGAAACAGTTACAACAATTAATTTGTTAAACTCTCTGCAAACTTACATCGCCATCTCCTGGACTGGCATGCACACTACAGCGGTTTCATTCGTTTTTAGTGTCTTCGTCTAAACACAAATCAAGTTGGAAAAACACAAATGCAAAACCTTTGCCTTTAAGGAACAGGGCCTTAGCCATCATTTCATTTTTAAACCACAAATAGAAGCACAAACAACGGCTGTAGTGTGTTAGCACAGATGCTTGGCCCTGTTGTCCAGCTCTCTGAAACATCAGGTAAATTACATCACGACTGCCGACACGCTCGTCTAATTGCAGCAAGTCTGTTGCCAGACAGCCAAAATCACTTTAAGAGAAGCTTGTTGGCAGAGCATCAGAACGGCAGGTGGACGGCTCTAAATGCTGTCAAGTTAGCTGTGTATATTTAATTATCAGGTTCAAAGAATTAGTCCTGCCTTACATGCTAAAACATCTGCTGTGGAGGGCAGACGGGAGTCGGGCTCTGCCATGTTTCTGAGAAAGCCTTGAGGATTGAGTCAGTTTTTATAATTGAAAGAGTAAAATCATTCTTTTATTAAAGATGCTATGAAGAGAATCTATTACCGACCACAAGAAAACTCTGCTACCCATGAACACGCGCGGCGACTGTTGTAATGCTGCGTTCCAGTAACCTCGGAACTGGGAGTGACGTCATCTCCGACTTATCAGCGTTCCAGTTGAAGTCGGAAAAAAACATGAATGTGATTATCACTATGGCAGCATTTTTGTAAATATTAGTCTAACAATACGATGTATACAGCTGATCTAGAGCGACACACCCCAGTCAGAAGTTCAAATAAATTGATTATTACAGGAGCTAAATAACTGTTCACACTGTGGGCATCCATCTTCGATTGTCAACTCGGGGGTGGCGAGGTTTCACCGAGTTCCCAGTAGGAAATTCCGACTTCGGGGGACGTTCCAGTTGCAGTTTCCTACTCGGAACTCGGAAATTCCTACTTCTGACTATAACTAGAACGCACCAGAGACATGACCCAAGTCAAAGCTTGTGTTTGTTGTGATGCTAATGAATGCAGCTCGGACCTTCCTCAGAACTCTACATCGCTTTACAACTTCTTTTTTCAACAACTTACAGGATGCAAAGCGACGAGGTAATGTATCTCTTTCTAGTGACGTAGCGGTAGTTTTTGATGTGTGACAACAAGCAATTTTTGGAAAACTTAGTGTCGTAGTTTTGTAGCCGGCTATATATCACTACTTACAGCCCGGTGCTCTAAGACGTGTCCGAATAATATAAATTTGCTCTAGTTATAATTGTTTTGTTCCCGAAGTTGAGTATCCAGGCCAGTCCAGCCCTGTCCGACCCGACCGGAAGGCTAAGGAATAGCATTTATAGATAACCTATTTTGATGCTATAAAACTCATCTTAAAGTGTGTATTTCATGAGACTTTTTTGTAATTACTTAGAAACTCCTCACAGTCCCTTTAAAGCTTCACATGAAAGTCACCAGGCAGTAATTTAAAATAAGTTTGCCTGGCTGGAGGATAATTGACTAATAAACTCTGGTTCACATCAAGTGCACCCTTGGGCCGTCCCTTGGCCACATGGAGGAAATAATCTACACAGGTTTCACTCAAGCGCTCATTTAAAATTCAAATAAAGGTGAAGCCGAGTGTGCATGAGTCAGACACAACAGATGCAGGCACATCGCCACCTTCTGCGCCCCTTTTTGCCCGTCGAACACACACTCACGTATGTGGAGGTGATTTGCGGCATCCTGCAGCAGATGGTGGAGAGAGCTCTCTGAGTCATAGAGGGAGAGAGAGAGGGGAGGGAGGGAGGAGATGGAGACAGTAAGGTTGGAAAGAAAAAGGAGAGAGGCTTGTTTTCGTGCGCGGTTTCACAGAGCTGCTGGAATGACGTAAAAGAAGGTGGGTGCGTGGGCGGATGCTGCGTCTTTTCCCTCCTCCTCTCTCCTTGCAGTACTCAGGTGTGGGCACATGGTGGAGCTCTCCCCCTCTGCGTGGAGGTGAGTCAAGGAGTGCGGCACATCCAGCCTCGCGCTCGTGTGTTTGACACAGAAATTTGAGTGATTTAAGGTTAAAATCTCACCTGCGTCACAGGTTCAGATCTCCCGCTATAGTGGACGTTTGACATCAGGAGGCTCCAGAGGTGGTTCGTCCTGATGGTAGAAATGTTCTGATGCAGTTTTTATGTCCCTGATTGGAAAGGAAATGTTAAAAGACACACCTATTATCACTATTATAACAAATACGATTTAACAGCCGTATTTGGAGTTGAGCCCACGTCGTGTTGATTATGACTCATGTTGTTTACCGCCTGGCTCAGCACAATGACCTTGTTTTTACCAAAAACCAGCCCTGATGTCCTGTGGCTGTCAAAGAATGACTAAGAGACACATTTGCAGCATGCTTTTACCTGTTTGAACCTTCTCAATGATGAGTTAAGAACACTCAGCTTCAATGGGAACCAAAGTGAATGACTAAGGGCCTGTTTACACGACAACGATGTCCCCAGAATCGGAAAGGTTTTTCCTTTTCGTTTTCAAAAGTGCTCTGCTTTCACACGGAGACGATGTGATAACAATGCACGGATCTGTGAGTAAGACTGAAAATGCAGTAGAGTGCATGCCATGCCAGCAGGGTAGGGGTGTACCGATACAACTTTTTCACCTCTGATATGATACTGATATTGAAGCCTTGAGTATTGGTTGATACTGATGTCGATCCGATACGATATCAGCAGGAATCAAACAGACTTTTATTACTTATTAGTAGCATGGACTGAAAAAAAGGCTTGATCAAGTGAGATTACTCAAACAGAGAACAACAAGAATATACTGCAATTAAATAAAACAAATTAGAAGACCCTGAAAAGACCCTCAAGAAATCCAGTCAAAACAGAAACATGTATATTTAAATGGCAAAATAACCACAGTGTTTAACTTAAACATAAGCATATTCTACAACTGAATTAAATAAAGAAAAAATAAATTAGAATGGACTACTTGTATCAGAGTGCTTACATTGAAGATCATAGATAATCCGATTGTTTTTTGTTGATATCATACCAATATCCGATATATATATCGGATTGGGACACCCCTGGACCTTGGCGAACTTAACAAATGCATCTCTGCAGGTGAGCAGCAAATCCACATTCTAGAGTTTTGCACATGCACTGTTTCCTTGACAACGAAGATTCCTGTTCATCCGGAAACGCTTTCAAAATTTTTCACTCTGGACCCTGGTTTCAGAACTTTGCCCATTCAGGCACTGTTCTCGTGTAAACAGAAGAAGCAAACTAGGGATGGGGATTGATACGGTTTAATTGATACAAGTGCTGTTAACAATCCTGTCAACGATGTCGAAAAACACATATCACAGCATAGATAACTGCTTCTGCAAGTTGCTGGTGTTTCCACTCACTTAAGGTTGTGCAGTAGGCACCTTTTGTTAAAAATTAAGCCACAATTCTGATGCTTTTAAACCCTGTCAGCGGAAGGAACTGAAAAGGGAATTGATTAGCAAAGAGACTCATGACATCGATTCTTTGATGGAGCTGTTGACGATTCTCAACTGGAATTGTTTTTCAATTCCCATCCCAAGTGCAACGTCCTTTTTCTGCCCTTTACGTTGTGTAAACAGAACCTAACTTGTGAAATCTGAATGGGTTTCACAAATTCTGGCTCTAGAGTGCACACAGCCTCCCACTCAGTCCTCTGAAAAATTCAAGTCAGGAATTTTAAGGGGGCAATTTTAAACAGTTCAGATTGTTTAAGCTGCATCTGTGGGTAAGCTTGTTTCGCAGCCAGAGATAACAAAACAAACAATTATATATCTGGTCTACATGGAGCCAGAATGGATCAGTTTTCAAAACTTTCCACTCTGAACCCTGATTTCAAAAGTTTGTGGATTCAGGCAGACCAGACACCGTCCCCATGTAGATGAGAGGCAGGAAAGCAATGAAAACTGTCTGTTTCAGGCTGAAAATGGAGCATGTAAACATCCTCTTAGCCGGTGTCTCAGGCATCTGCTTCAACATGTTTGCTTTGGTAATGAAGGGGGGAGGAGGGAGAGGGGAAGTGAAGCGTGCATTGTCCCCAGTGTTAGAGACCCCCTCGGAGCATTTTCCACACAGATACTGTACTTTCTATTCAGAAAATAAAACTTTGACGTAAAATGTTAGCCATGTCCATGATATTTAACGTATGAAATGAATTCCGCTTTTGATGTCCAATTCTGTGATCACATATTTTTTTATAGCCCTAAAAAAACTGAAGAGATTCAGTTTATATTGTGCGTATTAGGCCTGTCACGATAACAAATTTTGCTGGACATCAATTGTCCAAACAATTATTGCCGATAAATGATATTATTGTCACTATTGTTTTGAAACATCATTTTTCATTAATGTAAGTATATGTCATAAAAAAGTGAGTACAAATAGTACAATGAACTTTAATTTCTTAAGAGTATTTAAATGTAATTGGAAGGTCAAGAGCTTTTTATTAAAATAAGTTGAACAAACAATATGATAAATTTAACAAAAAAGAGAAAAAAAACAATGAGAATGAAATAGACTCTTTGGGGAAAAAAATGCATGTAAATAAAAATCATTATACTAATCAAAAACAATAAAAAAGACCCTGTATCTGTAAAGAGGAAAAGTCCAATAAAAACGCACACAACAAAAAAAACAATAAATAAAATGGAGTTTATACAGCTCCTGAATAGTTTGTGACATGTACTTTCTCCTAGTCAATTTGTACTGTCTGTCAAACGCTTGTAACATTTCCCGAAATGCTGGTTTTTCAACCGTATTGAAGGACTGCATTTCTTTGGCAAGGTAGCGAACGACACTGTCTGTGAGCGCATCATGCTGCACTGCTTTATTTGTATTTACTTTGCTGATCAAACGCGTCAGTAAGCGCTGACTTGTCATGACGAAGGCTCCGCTGCACCTTCCCTTCTTCGTCGCCACTACTTTCAAACAATGGCGACATATCGGCTCGTCTGTGTTCATGGGCACACACCTTGTTCATTCTGTTTTTTTTTTTTGGTCAAGGTCTTTTTTTTAATTGTTTTTTAACAATTATACACAAAAATGGCATGTATACATTGATTATGTTTCAATTTGAATTGAAAAAAACAAAAAACATAGCTCCAACAGAGCCCCTTTCCCCAATGTACCTCACATAAAAAAAGAGAAAAAATATATAAATTAAAAAATATACAAATTAAAAAAAGGGGAAAAAATATATGATAAAAATAATATATATATTAAATAAAATAAAATGGATGTATATATGTATATATATACAAAAACACACACATATGTAAAAGGATAAATAAATAAATCAGACTGTCTAAGATAAATTAAAGGAAATACAAAAATGAGAAAAATTAAATAAGACAAGAATATGCATATAAATACATAATACACATATATGCACATATATATGTAAACATACACATATGTCCACGTATACATATTCAATGTGCAATAAGAGTTAGTAAATACATAAATGAGTAATCAAAGGGTTACCTAAGATGGAATTTTCAGCTCTAACACATTATGTCCTTTGCATTCTTTTTTTCTAAATATGTTAAAAAAGGTTGCCAGATGGAATAAAATTTCTGGGCACTGCCTCTTGTGGTGTAACGTATTTTTTCAAATGTCAGATGATGAACAACATCAGTTATCCATAATTTAAAAGTTGGAAGGTATTTCTCTTTCCATTTAAACAAAATCAATCGACGTGCTAGGAGAGTACCAAATGCTATCATAGTTTTTGCCCGGTGGCTGAGATGTTGGTCAGGTGATACAACTCCAAAAATTGCTGTGATTGAGGAGGGTTTTAAGGGTTTCTTCAAAACCTCTGTAAAGGTTGTAAATATCAGATTCCAAAATCTATCTAATTTTGAGCAAAACCAAAACATATGTGATAGGGTGCCCGGTGCTTGTCTGCATCTGTCACATATTGGATCAAAAGCAGGAAGCATTCTACATAACTTGACTTTGGACCAGTGGAGACGATGTAAGATCTTGAATTGAATCACAGCATGTCTTAAACAAATAGAAGAGGAGTGTATTTTTTCTAAAGCATCATCCCAGACTTCCTCAGAAAGCTTTATTTCCAATTCTTCCTCCCAACAATTCTTAAGCCGGGTTAAGGGTTTCAAGTCATAATTATTTATTAAGGAATAAACAAGTCCGATAGACTTTTTGGAGGATGGATTAATTTTCAGAATAGAGTCAAGGAGAGAGATAGTCGGTTTAGATGGAAAAGAGGAGAAAGATGTTGAAATAAAGTTCCGAGCTTGAAGATATCTGAAAAAGTGTGAGCGAGGAATATTAAACTTTGATAATAGCTGATCAAAAGATACAAAAGAGTTATTAACAAACAGATTTTCTAGTGTAGTGACTCCTTCTTTAACCCAGATGTCAAAAGTCTTGTCTATAATTGATGGTTTAAATAAATGTTTTTTTGTTATGGGTGCATGGATTGACATATCTTTCAGTGAAAAAATTCTTGTTCATTCTGTTTAAAACCAAAATATTCCCACACTGGGGCTGTGGCAGCCAGCTTAGGAGCTGTAGCTTTCGTGCCTTCATTCGTATTAGTGTTAGTTTCCTTGTCACTCCTCGGGACGCTCACTTCAGCTCTCCGTTTGTGTACGCGTGAGCGGCTCTGCCTTCCCCACAAAGATTGAATGAATGACAGATGCTCACTTCGCTATAAACCCGCTAAATCGGCTATAGAACCAACACACCCAGGTGTTGACAAAGTTGTTTGGTAGAAAGAGAGGAGGAAAACAAATACGCATGCACGTGTTAACTTATCGAGGATGGCAAACTTACCGAGGACGTTTTTATTTATTGTGCGGTTAATTGATTTATTGGTTATCGTGACATGCCTAGTGCATATATTGGAGGAATTGGACTGTCTTGAAAAAAGAAACAATTGAATTTTCTTCTGTAGATGATTGGCTCTGCCTTACATTACGACTGTGGGTGTGTCAAAGATTAAAAAAAAACAAGTGTACATAACTTATAGATAATCCATCAAGTGTCATACCATTAACGTAACCTGTAACGGTTCAATATGGCATCTCCTTTTTCTGCCATTTTTGCTATGTAGCGAGCACGATTGGCCAAAGATGCATGAAAGTTGTGGTGACTGGACAAATTTGTGAGCCTGCACTGAATTCACAGTGATTGGCTGAACTTGCAGTAATTGCTGGATTTGTGGATTCGTGACTTTCTGGAGGGGCTGATTTATTGTTTATGTTAAGGCCACAGTTTTAGAAGAAGCACAACATCAGGCTGACATTAAAACAAACAAAATGTGATTGTTGTTGTCCCACATTCACATCTTTAGAAACAGCTTCTCTACCTGCACACACAGGAGTGTCTTGGTAACATTTCCCATTTTTTTACCATTTCTTTGCATATTACCTTATTTATTTTTACCTCGTCTCTTAATCTCCTTCCTCGTCTTTTCGCTCCAGTGCAGTCGTCGTCTGTCTCCTCCCTCTTCCTTTCCCACACCTCACTTTCTCCATTATGCAAGCTGGGAGTGGTTTAATAATTCATCGCCTTCTTTTTTTATGCGCAGGCTTTCCTTTAACACCACAGTGACCCACGATATTGACTCACACTCTCACCGTCCCCACACACGCGCTCGTAAGAACACCCACGAGCGGTCGAAGTCACGCAGACGCCCACCACGAGTCACTGGATTAATGTTATTTCAACAAAAACACCACGGCACAACTTTTCTTCTGTTGTTCTCTGTTTATTTGGCAAATTATTCTCCACTTTTTTGCGGTCATTTTTTTTCTCTCCTTGTTTATTTACAATAATAAAAATAAATCTCTCTCTTTAAGGTTTTACATTCGACATTTACAAGTGCAATGTGTAACATGTCCATCTTTATAAAGTGCATTTGTACTTTTTATCAACAGTTTTTCACAACACAAACTGAAGAGGACACAAAATAAACACAACAAATTAAAAAAACACAATTCAAGGACACCGCTTCAGGTCTTTGACATCACAGTTTCATTATTTTGGAGAGTATCAGGGTTGTGATGAGAGAAATATTGAAAGGTTCTGTCTTTCTATTGTGCACTTTTGTTAAATTGTGAGAAAAAAATGTATATTAGAACTTTTTTCTTTTTGGCCATTAGGATATATTTCATGGATGTACAGTTATTTATTGTGATTCTATAAATTATCAGTCTTTTTTCTGGACATTTTACTTTCTTAAATTTTTTTTCCGTTCCGTTTGCTTTTCATTTAAACTATTTCTGAAATACTAAACATTTTTTGTCATTTTAAAATTTCTCTTGACTTTAAAGCTTTCAACTTTTTTCAATTCCTCATTTTTCTTACTTTGAAATAAAAATTATTAATAAAAAAAAAATCGGAAATGACCGTATGACTAACAGTATGAGCATTTAAAAAAAGGATTTAGTTTTAAAAAAATACTAAAATAAAACAAAAACGTTAAATTTAGAGAACCATGTTAAAAGAAGTGTTGAATTTTTTTTAAAGAAAAATCTAAAAAACAAAGAGGATATTGTTTGAAAGGCTGAAATTTCTAAAAATGGTTGAAACAATTTTAAAATGCATGAAAAATCAAAACGTAAGAGAAAAAATTAAATACAAAACCAAATTTCTATTTTTTCTAATATTTAGATGTCTTTACAATTTGAGAAATAAGTTGCAATGCTATAAAAATAGTATAATAAAGTTACAGAAAAAATGTTAATATGTAAATTCTTGGAAAAATGTGAATGTTGAGGAAAAAGTCAAACATTAAGAAACGGTTTAAAATGACAAAATCAAAGCTAAAATTCCTTGGAAAAGTATTTAAAAAGAAAGTTTAAATGTCAGAAAAATAATGCTAAAGGTGAAGGTCTTTTTAGAGTGCACAATAAAAAAGAAACCTTAATTCTCTCAACCTTTCTATGAAGCCCAACCCTAGTACTCATCCTCACATTACCCATAACACCTTGTTTCCATTGAGAGTTTTTAACCGTTGATGCTCGTGCACACGCCGCTTCCTCACCCACACAACATAAATGCATAAAACAACGTTAGTTTCATTTCCATGAAGGCCATACTCGGTCCAATAGAAAATTAGCTCTGAAGTGGTTTATTTTTGATTGACAATCTCTGCTTGCCACACAGTAGGTTATAGACGGAATACGGTAGCTTAGCATAGCGAAGCCTAGCCTAGCCTAGCTTAGCCTGGGTGCTGCTTATTTGCTGCAAGTGCTCACCCCTGAACCCTGCTTTTTAAACTTAATGTTTATGTTTGTGCTCAAAAAAGACAAACAAGGGGAGGAAAAGAAAGACGGATGAATGTGAGCTTGTGCAAAAAAGATTAGGTCAAAAAAGAAATGAAAAGGCAGATAAAGATGATGTTTTGTCTTCCATCCTTTAATAGTCTTTCACTTCTGCTCCCAAACTCTTTATCTGCTTTTAGAGAGGCTATTTTTAGACGCAGACTAGCTTCCTGCAGGCTGAAGATAGCAAAATGTAAGATGGAAGGAGACAGAGTGGAAAAGAAAGGTAGAAATGGAAGAGGAAAAGTGGCGAAAAAAGTGGCGAAAAAGAGGAATAATCTGTGACAAAGTGGTAAGAATAAGCATGATTGATGGGAGGAAGAGCTCCTGAGAGACGGGGCTGTTAAAACACCAAAGAGGACAAACAGAAAGGCTTTAAAAGAAGAGCGAGTAGGAGGGAGAAATGAGGGGGAATGTCTTTGAAACGACCTGCTCTCTCCGACACGACTCAGACTAAAATGACGTCACTGGAAACCTGATTCTGTGACGTACAGCGCTGTCACCAGCACTGCCTCCCTCCCCCCTTTGCTCCGTCACTTAGTGGAAAAAAAGCTCAGATTACTGCAATTTAAGTCAAGAAGACATATCACAGAAACACTGATATTATCTGTCGTCTTAATGCTGCCAGGACGTGAAAAAGGCGAATTTTCTGCTGTTTGCTCAGTTAAGTGATCAACGTTGTCAAGGTCAAGTTTGTGGACTTAACCTTCATTTTCTGCTGCTGTTTTTGACCATGTTCACTATTTTGTAGTCATTGTTTACAGATTTTTAAAGAGCTGTACCACAAAGAGATGTCAACATACTGAGGCTTTAAGCTCAAGTCAAAGTACAGATGCCACAAAGCTGGTTTTCAACTTCATCTGCTTCCTGTTTCCAGCTCAATCCACCTACCTAAAATGGGAGATGTCATGTTAGACTCCTGAACGAAAAGGAATAATCACTGATTCTCTTATTTTTTAGGTTAAAGTAAAAAGGATAAATAAACAATATTACTTTTAAAGACTTGGGTGTTTTTTTCCAAAACTTTCCAAAATTCTAGGGATGCCCCATTCAGGATTTTTTTTGCCACCAGTGCCAATAACTACTAGCTGTTATATTTAACGGTTTTTAATCTATTGGTAATTCTATCAGTATTTAGGCTATTATATATCATTGAATGCATTGTAATGTTATACCATTGTGATGCAGTCAACTAGCTTTTATTTAATTTACAAAGATGATATTGTTGAAAAGACTGAAATTTCTAAAAATGGTTGATAACATTTTAAAATGGATGAAAAATCAAAACGTAAGAGAAGAAGTTAAAATCCAAAACAAAATTCTATTTTTTTGAAGTCTTCACAATTTGAGAAATATTAAAAATTAAAAAAGAAAGTTAAAATGACAGAAAAATAATGCCAAAGGCGTAGGTAAAAAGATAACTTATTTCTCTCACTCTTGTTTTGAAGCCCAGCCCTAGTACTCTTCCTAACATTACCCATAACACCTTGTTTCCATTGAGGGTTTTAGGGATGCCCCATTCAGGAATTTTTCGCCACCAGTGCCCATAACAACCGTTTTTTTTTTTTGTTTTTTTTAATCTAGTAGCAGTTCTATCAGTATTTAGGCTCTTATATAGCGCATTGTTATGTTATGCCACTGTGATGCAGCCAACTAGCTTTTATTCAGCCACATTAAATGAACATTCCAACTCAGGCAAGTTTTTTTTTTTTTCAACTGTGCAAGTGTTTTTTTTAGTATTGAGAAGTGCTAATTTTGTTGAGTAGTGATTTCGTCATAGTTTTCATCAACAATTTTTTTTCCACTAGTGAAAAATAGACTATAACTAATAAAAACAAATGCACATGGATAAAAGCAACTAAATTAACTGATATGTTTGTCAACAATCAGGCCTAATTTGGTCATGTAGAAAGTAGGGACAAGTTAGGAATATATCCAATCACAGCTGCCTTAGCTTGGTGGTGGTGGGATAAGTTGTGGAGTGATCCAATCAGAGCTGCTCTCTATATGAATTGATATATTCATGTACAGCAGGTTCACTGTTTGTTGTCAATTCTAGTATCGTAACTGAGATGCTCTGCCAGGTAGCCTAAATAAAAGTGACTACATTTCACACAAGCGTTGATTTGTTTCTCTTAATTTATAAATTCAATCTTTACTAGCTTTCAGTAAAGACTTATAAGATGTTTATTTTATCCAAATGTAAAACATGATTTCAGAAATTCAAGGAAACATTAAAAATGCCTCACACTTTACACTTCATATTTTAGTCGCCTAATTTACAGTAGATTTTGTCAACTAAAATGTTGAAATTTCATCAACTGAAACTAGACTAAAATTAAGACAATTTAGATGACTAAATCATGACTAAAACTAAAAGATATTTTTGGCAAAAGACAAAACTAAATTAAAATGTGCTAATATTTTGTACTATTATATAGAGCAGAAAGTTTTGTATCGCCAGATCGAGTTTAAACAAGCTTTGTGACACTGAAAACTCTGACTTTGAGCTCAACAGACCAGAATTACCTGTTGACCTCACTCTGTGGTGCACCCCTAACCATGACAGTAACACCTCTGACAAACATGTATGTACACAAACAGAAATATAAGACACTATAAAGTCAAAAAATATGGCACTTTTTCAGCATATCCAACATACAACCTCTAATAATTTCCCCCAAAGAAACTTCAGTTTTGTAGGAAGAACACGGAAGAGGAAGAAACACACACATACTCACAACATGCTCACAGCAGCGACCATGTTTTGTAACTCATGCCCTGATGAACATTACAAAAATATACATTTCTGTACAGCATTGCATAATAAAAAGAACACCCACACTCACTTGTACAGTATTTTCTTTTTTTCTTAGATGGAGTTATAGTCCTGTATAGCGGCTGACAAAACCAATCTGTGTGTTTGTGTTTACAGTGGAGTTATGGTTCATTACAATTGGCTATGATCCCGGGGGAGAAAACACGTACACACACACACACACACACACACAAATACACACCCTTTCAGGCGCACGCACACACAGTGAGTGGTCGCTCCACTCCTGCCCCAGGAATGGTTGACTGAGTTGTGGCATATTCACAGATGAGTGTTATTATTTGTTCAAACGTCACAAAATGATGGACACGCCAGATGGGACGGTTTAAAATGCAGCGGTGTGACGCTGCTAACAATGCTAACTTCAGCTGTTTCTGACACTCTGAGTTTTGCTGAGCTGTGCTGGATTTGGAACTTTTGTGTCCCTCCAGGATTGGGTCGAATAGCTGTCAAGGAAAAGTGCCATAAGGTTGACATCTTTACTGCAGATATTCACAGCACAGAATATCTGTTTGGAAGCTGTTGACAAGCTAACCATCCACGCGAGCCATATTATTTAGCAAATATTATCTATTTTAGTCAACCTTTATTTAACCAGGCCTATTTGAAACTTTATCAAAGGTTACTCATAAATTATTCTAACCCAAAGTAGTGATTGCATTGTTTGGCGTATAGATAGACACATAGATGTACTTTACTGATGCCAAGCTAGGAATTTGTGGTGTTACAACAGCTGGTTTTAGGGAAAGAAAAAAATGATTGAATTATAAAATTGAATTAAAAAGTATGTGTATTGTGGTTCACCCACGAAACAACTCTCCTCCTTCAAAGCTGCTGGCTTTTGTAGCTTAATTAGCAAGAACTCCTTAATATTATTAAGCAAGAAAAGATTAGGTGTGTTTAGAGTGGGCTTCCTTCAGAAATTTTATAAGACCTGGGATGCCATTTTTTGTGTAAATCCGTGAGCTGGATCTCGCAGTTATCCCCGACTGACTCACCAGTGATGCCAATTCTGGCATGACAGTTATTTATTCATTTATTATTATATTTATTTAATTACTTTTTACATTATTTTGTTTTATTGTCTCTATCTTGGATTTGATGTCTTACATTGTAACATTTGTCCTGACCTTTCTCTTTTTTATTTAACATTATATTCTCTTTGTCTTGTTACTGTAATGTTTATCTGTTTTATCTGAAACTATTCATAAAAAGACTGTGAAAAAAAATTAGCGAACCATCTGGGTTATCTCCATGAAAGCCACATAAACATCTCTAGCTTAAATTTGCTTTGTCCCCAGAGAACCCATGTCCTGAAGCTTGGGCTGTGTCCAAAATATGCTAATGACTGCACCTCGCCACGTTTTCGGCCTACATTGGTTCATTCATAAAATTCAACAACAACAGATCAAGGGGAGACGTCAAGAGCAAAGGCATAAATAATCCATGTTCAGGTACAGGCTGTTTGGAAAATGTGAAAGGTCTCTAAATCATTGAGCTAAAACATAAGAAATCACGCCATTGCCCCAAACAAAGTGTAAGCTAATGGGCATTTGTTAAATATTTAGTCTTAAATAAACATTTATAACAATTAACAGGCTAGCTCTAGCAGAGTTGATTTCTTCATGGTCAAGTACAATCTATTTTTAAAGCGCAAAACTGCATCACGGCCTACATCCAGGGATTTCTTGTAAACAAATAACATTTTGAATGTGGGATGTACTATATACTTAGCATAATGTCCGATTTCTTTGTAAATTGAATTAAATTCTCTACACAGCCTTTAGAAACTGTTAGCTAGCTGGTAACAAGTCAACACAAGCTAGGGGAACTAGCAAGCCTTTATAAATCAGTTTTTGCGCCCAGGATTTGAAACCCTGAAGTAATACTACTAGCTTTCTAGCTAGCTGGCAACACGTCAACATCAGCCATGAGCATTGAGAAGCTTTCTTCTAATAAAAGCTTCCAGAAGTGGGTATGCTAATTGATGAACTCTAGCTAGCTAGTAGCATGTTACGTCTAGTCAGAGACATAAATGTACTAAGGCTCTTTGTGGTTTGTCTAAAATTTGCCAACAAAAAATAATCATTTCGGCCAACTGATTTGTCCTTTTGATTAGATGTAAACAAATCCAAGATGGTCTCATGCAAGCCAGAATCATGTTTTTAAGCTATCCTCAGCTAGCATTAGCAATTCAAGTAAGGTTGTCGAAATGTTTTTGTAAGTTTTTTGACTATGTGCTTTATCTTTCATTTTTATGTTTCATGGTGTCATAAATGATTAAAAAGAGGCAGCTACGCACCCCTTAAGAAACACTGATGCCCAAACTATGAAAAAACGCCGTTGTCTGGAAACAGAAAAGAGTCTTATTATTGTTGACTGGTTCTAGCCAGCAGTTTGGAATTAAAAACTACAAAATGCCTCTGCTTTGAGCATCCTGAGGTGATTTCAAAAAAGGTCTCACTATTGTTTGATATTTATTGTGACAACCCTACAAGAAATTGCAAATTCTCCATCAGCATAGCAAAAGAAATGCCGTTGCTCTTATGACACTTTTCCTTGACGTCATACTCAACCAGAATGTACCTGTTGTCCCATCTAGCATCTCCAATCACAGGTGACTAAGCAAGTCTCACACATCATTGTGCATACAGGATATCTGTGTGCCAACAGGACCTGCATCAGATTCCTACTTGAAATAGATTCAATTAACTGTCTGGGATCGATACGTTTAGCCTTGGCACAGCTGGTGATTCACCCACTCCACGATGCTGCAGTTCACCGAGCGTGCCAAAACTCTATCAGTCTCCAACTTTCAGAGTAATTGAAGGAATTTCACTTTCTAATTGACACAGATCTTTAAACCAATAGGCAGTTCCATCAATGCAGTGAAAGAGCAAAAAGAGAGAGGCAGAAGGAGGTGGTTAGAATATTCCGGCACGTGTGACCCCCGGGTATTTTTAACCACGCGCGTGACAAATCAAGCTAATTTTAGGGAATAAATATAATATGGCGAGACCTGCTTCTGAAATGCATCTATAAATGGAAATGGAGCATTTGCTTATATTTGGGTGTCCTACTTTCATAGACGCTCCAGCCAGCCAGCCAGGCCTCGTTTCTTCAAAATACAGTACCATGTGCTATTTGATGCTTAAAAGCCTCATCCAGAGTTCACCACCTCCATTTGCCTTTCTCTTTTTCTCCATTGTGGCTTTTGTACACAACAAAACACAGCTGGACATTATTGCGAGGGAGTTTTCATTCCAATAAGGCCAAAAAACAACAAACAAATAGACAAGAAATTTGGTCATTTTCAGACAAAATCATACAACTGATTGTTTGCTGCTGCCAAGAAAAATACAAAAACGCCTCCACTCTTACTTTGTAGTTTACAGTGTAGAAAAAAAATCACAATACCTGCATCTCCTGAGCGCCATTTTTAAAGTTTGTGTTTTCTTTGCTGTTGTTTATCGTGTTTATTTGGTAGAAAGCGTTGAGTTGGAAGTGTTTTGACTAGGGCTGAACAATATGTAGGTAAACAAATAAAATAAAATAAAAATGCACATTTTTCATCCTCCTGCCACAATTACGGTGATTTCTGTGAGTGGAATCGCATCGAATAAATGCTGTGTCTTGGCCTACACAAATTGAAACATCCATGGAACAACTTTACTTTGTTTTGGTGACTTTCAGCATCTGTGACTTTTATAATGAAGACCATAAAAGTGGATGCATGTTGGCTGTAGCGTATGTAAATTTCAGCTTGAAATGCCCCAGCCATTTCAGGCATCTGTGCTACAAGTTAGCTGCAAATTCTTAGTAAAACTTACAACTTCTCTCCCTACACAAGACTGAATACACTGGAAAGACTTCAGCACTAACCAGGAAAGTTTCTAAACAGGGCTTTTACTTTGAAAAGCAAATACAGTTAATGTAACCATACTGTGTTTATCCTGCTTGGGGCATATTCTATTAATGTGAACTTACATATCCACTGAATCAACGTAGATATGTACCTCTTTTTCACATTTTTATGTTTATTTTGGCAAAGAGATGCCCATAGCTCCCTTTTAAATGAGTGAGCCTTCTATACTCTAGACTCTCAACATGTGTGGGTGAAATTCCCAACTTGTTGACTAGAACAACAAATTACCAGTGCTGCAGTCCAGTCAGAAACGGCCTTAAGACTTTTTTTAAACAGTGTCCTTATGTATGGGGCTGGGAGTTATATTGAGTTTTTAAAAAACAGATTGATTGATAGATTCAAACATGATAAACGTTTTGGTAGAAGTAATTTTATTTATAACGTTGTAATGCAAGCTAGTAAAATGAAAAATAGTGGATCTCTGTTTTCAAGGTCTCAGATAAGAATGCCAAAACAAATGGCAAAAAGTCTGGGTGTAGCAGAACCTTTCCACATTTTATAAAAACAAGACAGAATACTTTAAAACATCTTAGCAAAACGGATTTAATTATTCATTTATCTGGCAAAAATATTGAGATTTGTTTTTAACATAGCCATTCAGCTAAAAATGTTAGTATATATATTTTTATTCACTCTCAAAACCCTTCTTATGAATGCCTTTGTGTATGTTTTATCAGAAAACTCAAGATTGAATGAGTTTTTCTGTCATTGAAAGGTCATACCGTTAGCATGGCTTCAGTTTGTGACAGCAGGACACACAGACTCTGCGTGCACATTTGTCATTTTCTGATAACAGATGGGGATCTTAAACCATTAACTTCAGGACTGGACAAGGATATTAGAAAACCTTGAGATTCGATTAAATCTAACTACACAAAAGTGACAGCATGACGTTCCTTTGGACACGTGACCAACATCATACATCCGTGATGCGACTATCTCACGTAAATCACAGTTGCAATCGTCAAACACGATATCGTTCAGCCCTAGTTTTGACAGAAATATTCAGCTTGTTGAGTTCACACATTTTAAGCCCATTCAGTCTCTACTTTTCCCAAAGCCATTTAACCTTCCACACAGTCGTCTTAGCAGCACACTTTAGCTTAGTCATGACACCTTCAGAGAGCGAAAACTATCTACACGGATCATTTTCAAGCAGAAAGAGGTTGGCAGTGAATCTCCCAGCTCATCCTCACTACATCCTCAGTACATTAGGCCAATTCCCTGCACCATTATGTTATTAACATTAGCTGGATTTAACTTACATGATGCCCTTTCAGAGGGAAATAACTTCATCCTGATTGGGGTGCGTGGTGGACGTGACCCAAGGTTGCGGTAAAGCGCATCTAGCTCTGCGTTTCTATTTCACGCCACGTCACCTCGCCGCTCTTGCTTCTCATTAACCCGCCGAGCCTTCAGAGGGGCCGCAGGGCATAGCTCGCTGCTGTGAGTGCAGAGAATATGCTGCCTCTGCTGACAAGCCCAGAGTAGAGAGGTGGAAAAGGAAGGTGGAGCAGAGCAAGGCCGTCTTTAGAGTCTGGATGATATATCTATTTACTGCACTGTATTTTTAGATGAGGTACAAAGTAGGGCTGTCTTTTTTATCAGTGTGTTGATGTAGATCTCAAAATAAATGGCTGGATCTATTTAGAGTACATTTGTTGACAGTAACAATTGAATCTTTTTGACCACATTAAACATGGTTCAATGGGGAATTATGAATTAATTTCATTAATCTAATTTGAGGAGAATTTTGCTCATTAGTTCATGGGTGAATGGCATGAAGGCAGTATTTTTATTTCAGTGAGGATTGCAGTTAAACTAAATGTACTTACTTAAGCTTTTCAGTTGTCAAGTTGTCATGCGGTGCAACCATCCAGTCATGACTTCTGTTTAGTCTACCTAATTGTAGTTTTTAAAATCTGACCTCATTTGAAAAATAAGTTGTCATCATATGTTTAAAAATCTCTGAAATTTTGTTTTTATAACCTTACTTTGACAGATTATCCTAATTTAGAAGATGTCATGTAGAGTGACCATTAAAAAGTGACGATATTGGAGTTTTTTTTTTTTTTTGAAAGATCGTTTTAGATGCAGGAAATTGCATCATTCAGCGGTTTGCTAAGAACCATTGAATGTTGATGCAGATCTGAAAATAAATGGCTGGGTCCAAACGTATTGAAATATTTGGTCCAATGGGAAATTCTGAATTTATTTGGGATTTTTTTTGCTCAAGTGAAAGGTACTTTTTACATATTTTAATCTTCATTTTTCCAAAGGAAAAATAAATCATCTTAAGAAATGGAACTGTGCCATTAATGTAGCATTCATGTGCCAAAAACAGTCTTTTGTTACAGTTCATATAAATATGATGGGCATTGTAAAAAATTATGGTCACACCACATGACATTTTTTACGGCTTGGTCAATAAATTTTCACGACCATCTTACAATCCTCATATGCCACTGGCTCATGAATCAAATTAGATTTTATGTGGTTGATACCAAGGCAATAATAGAAGACCTTGACCCCAATAGTGGTTGATTTATTGTTTTTATTCATTTATTTTGTGTTTGTTTCATCCTCTAAATGTATGAAGATGTTGGCAGTATTATAAAATGGCAAAAGCCTTTTATAAATGCTGCTACGTAGTTGTGTATTTTAGACTGTGCTCTTTCTCCTTAGGGTACAAACATGGTCAAGATGATTGAGTTTCTTTTTTTAAAACATTTGTTTTAGTTATGGATAAAGTATTATCTTAAAAAAACGTGGTATTTATGAGTATAGACATTTTCTATCCTTTACAATCAGAGATATTTCCATCGTTCTTTTTTTGGCCAAATGTAACAGTAACAACCAATACTGTCAATGGTTTGTTTCAACTGGACCGTGTTCAAGTTTATTATTTGATATAGTGGCAACAATGTGCTATTTGTTAGCAAGATAAATCAATAACAATTATTGCCATTCAGCTTTAAGACAATATGTTTGTTGGGTCATGTCATCCAGTCATAATATAGAGCAAAGCCAGAAGTCTGTAGCCCACATAACATTTGTTTTTGTGTATTTTTTCAAACAGCTCGTAGTCGTAGTGAGGTCTGGATATCCAGCCAGAGCTGTCAACATGAAAAATGACCTCTTCAATATGGATCATGCTCGGCTTCAGCTAATGGATAATCAATCGGGCAATGGAGCTAAAGCGCTGCCTCTAAATTTAGAGCCGCACGCAAAGGCCTAAGCGGTGCTTTGCGGGTGCAGATAAACATCTGCAAAACATCAGCTGCTTTCACCTTGTTCGTGTCAGGCACCTGTTTTAGCTGCGCTCATGGGGCCATACATCGCTTTTCTCATGCATAATTTCTGCAGCTGAGATACGAGAGAGACAATAGAGGACATCGAGGACGGGTCACAGTCACACCATGAGATCCCAAGTGGATGTTCAAGGGTGATTGCAGGTTTATTGGAGATGTCGTTAGCGGCTACTGCCTTCTGACCTAAATGTAGGATGACTTTGAGTGTCATTAGTGCTTCACAGTCTTCATTTTGACCTAAATACCTTTTGATAAAGATTCAAATATTAGCTTTTTAAAGGGGATTGTGGCAAATGAAAGCCACAGTTGGTTAAAGTGGGGGCTTTAGATTTGTTTTGGTGGGATAAAGGTAAAGGGAAAATCTAGTTGCCCTTTGAAATTTGGCTTTTAAGCAAATAACATCTTCAAATTAAGTCTTTCAAGGGCTCAATCAAGCAAATGACCATGACTGTAGAGGCAGTACTATGACTTTAAGCCGACATTTCAGCTTTAATCAACACAAAACAGGATGCAAACAATCAACGCTCTCAAGCTGGAATGGTCCTCGACACATTCCCCGTCAAGATGGTGTAGAGAGAACAGCGTAGCCTACTTTACAGCGCTCTACCCCCCAGCAGCAGAAAGCATTCCCAGGGTAGCAGCGCTCTGCAGTAGCTCTGTCCTTGGTGCTGAATTCAGCTCTCTCTCTATCTCTGTTTCACTCTCTGTCTCTCTCTGCCTCACAGTCACGGCGTAGCATCTGGCTGAGAAACACATTTTTTGTCTCAGAGAGCAGATTTGATTTCATGACACTGAACACAACACACCAGTCTACAGATGGAAAAGCCTCTCTAGGTTTTACCAGTTGATGCAGTAATCTGCTCCCCAGAGGCCCCGTAATTAAGCTTTCATAGTGGGTTTGAACGCAGGAGATTTCTCAAGGCTGTGGCCATTTATGCCAACATCTTTCATTAGGTTGTGTTTCAGGGTTTTTGGCGTTGGGAAACAGGGCTCAGACCAGCAAGGTTCAAGGTTTCTTACACCACACATTAGGGATGGAGATTGTTGATTGTTTTTGATAGCGACACCCTTATTGATTATCTGAGTCTTCAATACTGCCACTGGTACTTTTCTGTTATTAGCCAATGGACAGTCAGTAAAGTCAGTTTACCAAACTGATCCTGAGTCACCTTGTTTGGTAAGGCAACTAACATCAACCTGCCCATCTTAAAATGGATTTCAGAATTGGATAAATATATTTAACCAACAATGCGAGATGTCACCATGGCTACTTTGAGCGGGGAAAGTTGGCAGAACCTACAGCAGCAGCAGACAAAAACGTGTTTCTTATTTTTCCCCAAGCCGCCAGTTGAAGGCATGACATTTTGGTTTAATCCAATAAGAATGGTTATATGATTGATGCCTACTGGTCGACAATTCAATAAAGTAAAATTCTGAGCACCAGTGATTTGATTTAGATCAGACCGATCAGTCTGTTTTCAACTTTCCTTTATTTATTGTTAAATTACCAAACTGATCCTAAGTTACCTTGTTCGATAAGACAACTAGCATCATCCTACCCATCTTAATATGGATTCCAGAGTTGGATAAATATATTTAACCAGCAATGTTAGATTTTACCATGGCTGCTTTGAGCGGAGGAAGTTGGCAGGACCTATAGCAGCAGCAGAAAAACGTGTTTGTTTCGTCTTTTTTCCAAGCCACCGGTTAAAGGTGCTACATTTTGGTTTAAACCAATATTGGTTGACATTTCTATTAAGCCACAGATTGATAGCTAGCTGTAAATCATGCGGTAGCAAATTGAAAACAATAACTGGGACTATTTTGAAAGGATGACCGGATCCTGGCAGATCCAGGATGACTAAAGCTCCCTGTCCCTTCCCCCATGGCAAATCTTCACATGAGAGCCCCCTACATGCCACTGACCAGCGAAGGTTGGTACAAGACTTTGCTGTTTTACACAAAACCGGGCAGTGGCACAAAAAGACTGGAAACCACTGATTTAGATGATGTAGCTTTAAGATATAACGTTGCCAGTGTTCCTACCAGCAGGGTTCACTTAAACCATACATGAACATCTTTAATGTTTGGCAGGATGCAGGTAGGGTTTCCAACTTCTGATTAGTCTGGCAGAGTAACCCACCCAAACATGGAACACTAGCCCCGTTATGTCACAAATCATTAAGATCCAGCAGCAGTATCGATTAGCTCGAGCACTATTGATTTTTTTGGTTCTAAAAATATGCAGAACCAGGTCCTCACAGAACCAGAATTCAATCTCCATCCCTGCACGCAAGAGACAATTACTTCCTTACTTTTGGTCTTACAGGCTCATTAAATACTGCACCAGATCAACGTGGTAGTTAAAAGGGTTTGCAGGGAAATGTGTTGATTTTTCCCTTTCAGCAGAAGACTGCAAAGATAGCTCATTGGAACAACTCAAGGTCGCTCACTGGGTATATTTAGCTCATTGTATTTTCATCCACTTACTCTCAAACACATACAGTTATCAAAGACTGCATCACTCTTTCTGATTGCATAACCATGCAGTGCTGCCCAAGCTCAGGTCCTATGGACATGTTGGACGTTTCATCCAGAGTCCAACCTTTACATATGCTACCCTTGAGAAGTAGGCCTCACTTCTCTCACTCCAAAGGAGGTCGGTTGGGAAAGTCACCCTGACAAACTTACCCAACCACCATGAGGATACCTTAATCAGGTTTTTGCAGTTGGTTTCAAACCACCTCAATCACATGATCTGTATTAGCTCTATTTTTGGACCATTTGAGTTCCCTCTTGTGCCACTCCTACCCTGGCCAGGCCTGCCTTCACTACCAGTGTTAGAGGAAAGTCTGTTTCCTCGGCCACCAGCCTTTGGCCCCTCGCTCTTTGGTCTCTTGTTCCCCATGCCTCCCTCACACCACGCGAACTCAGCGCCAAGACTCAAACCAAACAGAAACCAACCTTCCCTGCTACACATCACTGGAGGTCCTGGGTCTGAGGGAGAGGTTGGATGGGACACACCCACAACACGCCATCCACAGTGACTTCTGGATGTCGGGGTTTCTGAACGCGTAGATGATGGGGTTGATCACAGAGCAGCAGGTGGCTGGTAGAACCGTGGCGTAGGTGTATATTACAGGGTAGGTTGAGTCCGCGACGATAGAGTACATGGCGAATGGAAGCCAGCATGCCCCGAAGGCGCACAAGATTGCAGACAGAGTGGAGACTCCTTTGGTGGTGGAGATGGCCACAAACTGATGCTGCACAGCAATCTGTTGCGCGTGGCGGAAGGCGATCTTGCAGATTTGCAGGTAGAGCTGCATCATCAGGGCAAAGACTAGAAGGAAGGTGACAGCGAGCGCAACGGCGTTGTTTTTGGTGACAGGCCGGCAGATGCTGCACGTCGAATCGTCCTTCAGACAGTTCCAGCCGAGCGCCGGGAGCAGTCCTAGCGTAAGACACGACACCCAGATGAAGATTACCATCACATAAGTGAAGGTGACTGTCCGCTCTGTGTGGTAGGTCAAAGCGTTGTACAAGGACAAGTAACGGTCCACCGTGATGGCGAGGATGTTGAGCACGGACGCTGAGAAAGCGGAGATTAGCAGTCCAACTGACAACAGAGTCACAAACTCCACCGAGCTGTCGACCAAATATGTGAAGACAAAGTTCAAGATGAGGCCTAAACCAGCCAGGAGATCTGCCACCGCCAAGGATCCAATCAAGATGAACATTGGCGCCCGCAACGTTGGCGTGTAAAACAGCACAGCGATAACCAGGGCATTCTCGCAGGAGATTAGCGTCCCTGTCACACAAAGTGCAATATCCCAAGGGCTTACTTCCTGGACAGCTACGGCGGTCGTCGCTGGCTGGAGTTCTGGGGTCAAAGTTCTCACGACCGGTTCTGAAGAGGAGTTGGAGAGATCCTCACCCAGGCTCCAGGAGGTGGAGGAGTCGAAGGGGTCGAGGGGGGAGGAGGAGTTTAGGCTGCTACTGCTGCCGCTACTCATGGCTGCTGCTGCAGCCAGGGAGAGAATCATAGCTGGAGAAGGAAGAGAAGAGGAGAGAAGGGAGGGAGGAAGAGATAAGTCAAGAATGAAAGGAGGAACAGAGGTGGAGGAGGGTGAAAGATTTACAGTAAGGATAGAGAGAAGAAGGGCAAAGAGACAGGAAGGAAGAATAACAAGGAAGCCAATAAAAAGAGTGAAGAGGGGCAAGGAGACAGGAAGGGAAACGGGAAGGAAGAATAACAAGGAAGCAAATAAAAAGAGTGAAGAGGGGCAAGGAGACAGGAAGGGAAACAGGAAGGAAGAATAACAAGGAAGCAAACAAAAAAAGGGAAAAGAAGAGCAAGGAGACAGGAAGCGAAACGGGAAGGAAGAATAACAAGGAAGCAAATAAAAAGAGAAAAGAAAGGCAAGGTGACAGGAAGGGAAATGGGAAGGAAGAATAACAAGGAAGCAATTAAAAAGAGAGAAGAAGGACAAGGAGACAGGAAGGGAAACAGGAAGGAAGAATAACAAAGAAGCAAATAAAGAGAGTGAAGAAGGGCAAGGAGACAGGAAGGAAAACGGGAAGGAAGAATAACAAGGAAGCAAATAAAAAGAGAAAAGAAAGGCAAGGTGACAGGAAGGGAAACGGGAAGGAAGAATAACAAGGAAGCAAATAAAAAGAGTGAAGAAGGGCAAGGAGACAGGAAGGGAAACGGGAAGGAAGAACAACAAGGAAGCAAATAAAAAGAGAGAAAGGAAAGGTGTTTACAGGGAAGATGATCAAATATGCACAAGAGGATTGATGGAGGATAAAAGTTTGAAACAGCAAGAAAGGGTACGAAACAAGACAGGAAAGGGGGAAAACAAGGGAGGAAAAGGAGAAAAGGAGGCATAAATGAACCTTACCAAGAGGCTGGATAAAAAAGAGGAGAGTAAAGCAGTTCAGAGCAGAGGACAAAACAGAGGAGCGACGCATGGAAGTCAATGGAGCATGTCAGCATCTATCCTTGTCATGAAGTGGCGAAGAGTCATATTTAATTCGCCCGCCTATGCAACCACTCACTCATTCATTCATGAAAACAATCGTGCTCTTGAACCCAGGCACGCACGTCACCAACAGCTCCCACGCACCACCCTGACAGGTAATTAGCTGGAGCACAATGGCAGGTGGACAAGCACTCAATGGTGGAAAAGTGGCGAAAATATTCCTTCCATTTTGTTCATGACAGGGGAGAAGCTTGTAGTACAAAAAATAAACATGGACAAAGAAATGAAAAGGTTACATAAAGGTGCGTTCCTACCTATGAGGGGCGAGAAATTGAAGCAGATGTTCAATTTCCTCACAGTCAAAACCATCATTCTATTTTTAGCGCATCTCTAAAAATGGTGCATGACGTCCTGGGGCACGGCGCGGTGGTAGCTGCTGTCTTATTCACCGGTGGCGTGTACCGCGCGCGTGCCCATGTGTGCATGTTCCTGCCTCAGCGCTGAGAACCCCCGATCCCGGTCCACGTACTGGTGCCGCTCACACCCGCAGACAAGCAGGAAGAAATCCGGCACGAGGCTAATTTTTCAGCACGAGGCTAAATTTAGCACAGCCAGCCAGCCAGCCTACCGCGCGCCAAAAAAAAAAATGTGGACGAGGAGCTCCATTCACAAAAAAAATTCCTCCCACCTCAGCCTCCACGCACACATACACACCCATCCTCCCTCCAACCCCCCGCCCCCTTATTTTTCATCTCTCGCCTCCTCCTCCACCTCCTCCTCTGTGTTTCACGCTCATGCGCACACATGCACGCCAACACCGTCAATGACTGCAAACGGCCGGGGAAGGTCACCAACGCCGACACCGCCGCGAGCTCCAAAAGCCCCGCAGCCGAGAGGCTCGTGCCCCTGCAGTGAGAAGGGGGTTGTGCACTTTTAGAGTAGCATGTAGCATGCTGTTACAATGCAGCACGCGCCACTTTTACATGGATTTGCACACAATCAGCAGCTACTGTAGTAAAAGTAAGAACAATAGAGGCTTTTAAAACAACCCACATGCACACGGAGGACCAGCAAAACCCGCGACAGCCTCGTGTTGCACGTTAGCCAAACTGCATTGAACTAGCATGTAAGTTTTAAGAGCTGTACGCGAGTCAAATGGAGGGATAAATACCTGGTTCAGTTTCATTCAGCTGCAGCAGTGCAGTCCCTGAGCCAATGCGAGGAAAAGCGAGAGGGAGAGGAGAGGAGAGGAGGGGGAGAGAGCCAGGGGGAGAGAGGAAGGAGAGGAGAGGAGAGGGAGGGAGACCACACCACATAAAAGAAGGAGACAATTACCAGCTTCTTCTTCTCCCCTGCAGGAAACCAGGATGTCTCGTCCTCCACTGTGTGTTTTTGATAGTGAATATTTCCCTCTTCTTTCAGGGTTTCCCCCCCTATCTCCCTCTCTCTCTCTCTCTCTCTCGCTCTCTCTCGTTGCCGCTCTATTCCTCGGTTGTCATGGTTATTAGCTTTCTGTCGGAAGCTCAGTCCTCGCGCTGCACATCCTCGGCCCCTCATTGGAGGCGCATGTCATTCTGCTCCGCTGACGTCAGAAGAATCCGCGCTCCTCCAGTCAAGCGTCATCGTGTCTGTGTGTGAATCACGAGGAGAGAGTGGATGAAAACATATGCCTTTGTTAAAAGCAGAGTTTATTTTTAACTCCATTAGCCCAAATTTCACATTCAGGTAGTTTTCATGTTTCATTTGATTTGTTTGGATTTGCTTTTTTATTTAGTCATCACTCTCGGTGGGTGTTAGTAAATAGTGGTGTTTTCATCCCACCTTGCACACTCGGGCTGACTCAAGGTACAGCTCGTGACTTTGGTGTATGGTGGCCTAGAAGGGTAAAAGTAAAAACATTTCTCTTATAAGACAACAATTAGAAAAAGTAGATTCAATGATTTAAATAAATGTGAAAACATATCATAAAACAAATTTTTAAACGCAAAATCAAGACCTACCTTTTTAGTCTAGCTTTTAGCTAATTCTGTTCTGTTCTGGAATTTAAGAAATTGTTCATTTATTTTCCTCTGCTTTCTTACTTCAGTACATTTTACATTTAGTATTTTATTTACCTATTTATTTTTCTATAGTATGCTTATTTACTTATTTAAATCTAATTTCTTTTCAAGATTTTAATTGTTATTTTAATCTCAGCTCCACTATGCTTATTTACTTATTTAAATCTAAATGAATAATGAATCAAACAAAACAATACATAATAATTATCCGAAAAAACATTTTGTTAAAACGTTGCATATATTAAACATTCATGAAACAGCATTTATCAAACATGAAATACAAAACCATTTAATTGTTATTAAAAAAAAACACAAGGAGAAAGCATTATTGGAGAACAAAAATATATTTAAAGCAGCACTACGGAAGATCTCCGCTTGACCGGACAGGGAACTCAACTACCCATGACCTCTGGCTCGCACCTACTGTCATAAGGATACAGATCTGCCGGTCGCGTGCATTTGTTTTGTAGGCGAACCACAGAAGCCAGGACTTCGCTAAAAGTATTCTTCTGTCTTCAGCGGCTGTTTGCAGGATGGATAGCGACAAGGTAATGTATTTATTTTTGACTAAATGATGATGTTAAAAATCGCTAAGTTCAACTTGGTTTTATTACCGTGAAGTCGCCCCCGTCCTGTTGAAGCGATAAAGTGAATAAAAGTAAAGACAACGACGAGCTGGCGATATCACACACTTGAAATAGGTCTAAACAAAAAGTTTTTTGAGGAACTTCATCATAAATTAGTCGCCCAACATACCTGATAGTAGTCAGACATCCCTCCTCGTCTTTTATTTCACACCAGCAAGTGAACGCCGAACCGATGATTATTCCTGTCCGAGCATTCAGCTTGTTTTTCTCTCGCTTTCTTTGTTTTGTATCCTCCGACAAAACTTTTCTCTTCCTAACGTTGTTGCCTCCGCCATGGTTAAAGCTCCGCGATTGGCTTTTGCTGAGACTTCCGTGTTGTAAACGAATCGGGAATCGGGGGAAGTGACGTATGCCGTAAAGCAGTCCAAACGTGTAGTTTTTTAGTGTGGCAGGGTTCCCACCATCCACCTCGAAGTTACATAGCGCCAGTTAAAGGGATACAGACCACTCCAGACCACGACAGAGGTGTCATTGAACTCATTGTAAAGTGGTGGACCATCACAATGAATATCGAAGGATTATAATATGTTTGAAAAACTACATAGTGTTGGTTTAAGTACAATTAATAATTTGTAAAATCAAAATTGATATGTTTTATTGTTTTATTTTTCCCTCATTTGGCTTCTGTAGAGTATTTCCTTTTTTCACGTCATTATTATTATCATCATTGTTATCATTATTATTACTATATTATTATTACTATTATTATTGTTATTATTTTGTTCAAAATAAACTTTATTACTTCTACTACTCACTACTACAACTACTAAAATGATGAAAACCTTTTTGAACAGAACTAAACCATTCAACGGGGAAAAAAAAATACATTTTATGAAACACAAAAACATTTCACGCAATAAAACTATGAAACAGAAAAAATTATATTTTATGAAACTAAGAAAATTTCATTGTAATGAAACAAAAGACAGTTTTATTTTTATCTTTTATATTTAAATGTTTGTGTAGGGTGGCACGGTGGTGCAGCAGGTAGTGAACGTGCATGTGTGGGTTCACTCCAGGAACTACAGCTTCCTCCCACAGACCAAAATCGTGATCTGTAGGTTGAATGGTGCCTCTAAATTGCTCTTAGGTGTGCGTGTAAGCATGGATGGTTGTCTGTCTCTCTATGTGGCCCTGTGATTGGCTGGCGATCAGCTCTGGGTGTACCTCACCACTCTCCCAATGACAGCTGGGATATTTAATTTAATTTAATGTATTTCTGTCCTTCAAAATGTGTTTGTGCAATATAAAAATAATGTTTTACGTCACAAACATTTTTTTTCTATTTTTGATTATTTATTTCGTGAAATTGTTTTACTTGTTACAAAATGCAGTGCCTCGCAAATGTGTTGTATTTAACTCAAAAAAGTAAAAAAAAATTGTATGTTTACATTTTTTGACATATTTCTCTTATTATATAGCATGCGAATGAGTAAGTTTTTTGGCTTCTTTTAAGTTTTTTTTTTCTTTGCAAGTCACATTTTTGTGTTATATTAAATACCAATAAGTATTAAAGTATTTGAGCTTCATTTTATTTTTGCGTTTCACAAAATATTGTTGTGCTCCCAGAAAGCATTGTTACACTTGATGACATGGATTTCTGAGTTTAAGAAGATGTTTGTGTGGTTCGTGGAATTTTTACGTTAACTTAATGTTTAAGCTGTTTTCCGCCTCAGGGCTGCCATACCGAGGTAAGTCTCACTCCTCTCTTCTCATCCTCCAGAAACATTGTGTGCCGAGGTGTTTTAAAAAAGCAAAGACATCGCATTTCTTCCCTCTTCCTCTTCCAGGCTTTTGTGTCTTGCACGTGTGCGTGATCCTGCTCGTGCTCCCAGTCAAACCAGCTCTGAAGCAGGACAATGCTGCTGCCTCTGCTGCTGCTGCTGGTTATGCAATCTCCGAGCGCTGCTGGGTATCCCACTGCATTATTCACACGTGCACGCACACATATGCACGCGGGCCAGGCCCATATGTGTCGCCATGCGTGAAGGCAGAGCGACTGTATGTTGAGTGGACCACCAGCTCTCTTCACGCAGCAGAGTGTTTCTGTGGGCTGTTTCAGATATCACACGATGTTCAGAAGAGATAATGATGTGGTGATTAGTGTTCGGCTGACTGGACAGGGAACAATTATGTGTTCTGTTAGGTATTTTTATTCATATAATCTGTTATTTTCCATCTATTGTTGGTACCTGATACACACTTAATTATACTAGCTGCGTAATGTGATATTTCAAGGTGTCTGTTATTTTTTATTATTGCTGTTAGACTTTATTTTACCATGTAGAGCACAGTTAATTCCTGAATGATTATAAACTAACTACACTGTGCACTTGAAGATGCATTATAAAACAGTCAGGTCACTGCTAGCCAGACGTTGCAGATCATGTCATTGCTGTTACACAACATCAAGCAGCTTCGCCAGCGATCAATGAAAGCAGCACGACTGTAAGTAAAGAGTATTTTCATACTGACTTGAGCAAAAGAAGACATAAATATCACACTCTTAGCTTAATATTTTAAAACTAAGTAATTACTGTACTGTACCCTCTTCTCCCACTTATCCGTGGTCGGGTCGTGGGGGCAGCAGCCTAAGCAGGGAAGCCCAGACTTCCCTCTCTCCGGCCACCTCGTCCAGCTCTTCCCGGGGGATTCCAAGGCGGTCCCAGGCCAGCTGAGAGACATAGTCTCTCCAGCGTGTCCTGGGTCTTCCATGGGGCCGCCTACTGGTAGGATATGCCCAGAACACCTCACCAAGGAGGCGTCCAGGAGGCATCCTGACCAGATACCCAAGCCACCTCATCTGGCTTCTCTCAACACGGGGGAGCAGCAGCTCTTCTCCGAGCCCCTCCCGAATGACTGAACTTCTCACCCTATCTCTAAGGGAGAGCCCAGCCACCCTGCGAAGGAAGCCCATTTCGCTGCTTGTACTCGCAATCTCGTTTTCTCAGTAAATGAGGATAGAGATCCACACGTGATCAAGACCCCAAGGTACTTGAACTCCTCCACTTGGGGCAGGATCTCTTCCCTGACCATGGACTCGGATTTGGAGGTACTGATTCTCATCCCAGCCGCTTCACACTCTGCTGCGAACCGATCCAGTGAGAGCTGCAGGTCACGGTCCGATGAAGCCAACAGGACCACTTCATCTGCAAAAAGCAGTGACCCAATCCTGAGATCACCAAACCGGAACTACTCAACGCCCTGGCTGCGCCTAGAAATTCTGTCCATAAAAGTAATGAACAGAATCAGTGACAGAGGACAGCCCTGGCGGAGTCAAACCCTCACTGGGAACGACTCAGATGTATTGCCGGCAATGCAAACCAGACTCTGGCACCGGTCATACAGGGAACGGACGGCCCGTATCAGGGGGTCTGCAACCCCATACTTCCGGAGCAACCCGCACAGGACCCCACGAGGAACACGGTCGAATGCCTTCTCCAAGTCCACAAAGCACATGTGAACTAAGAAATTAACCGCTTAAAAATCCATCTATCTGCGTATCTAGACTTGAGCAGGGGTGTCCAAACTATGGCCTGGGGGCCAAATGCAGCCTGCCATGCACTTTTTTATGACCTTTATCTAGCACATAACCTTGCATAGCAGCTGGATCAGCCTGATATAAAGTCTGAAATCAGGCAGATCCATCTTACCAAGCTTCAATCTACAATGTTTGTGCTCCACCCACAGTGGGACGGCCCAATCAGTGTGGCCACACTTAAACTGCTTTCACATTAAAATTAGCGTGTAAACACAGTTTTTTTGAACACATGTTAGCCTGCTAAGAATCGGCAAGTGACTCTTTTCCGACTGCCAGCTGACCCGGGTCTAGGGGTGGGCGTATCGATCTTAATATTGATAGTATCGATACCAAGCTGAGTATTGGTATCGGATTGATACTAACGTGATGAGATCGATACTGCAGTTTCTCTTATGTCGTTTTTACTTTACTTTCCTCCGCTCTGACCGCCGCTTCTAAACGGCGCACCCCTCTCCCTCTATGTCAACATGTTACTGTTCCTGAACAAAAAACCTATAAATCTGTTGTCAATATGGAAACAGAGCCAAAAGGGCAAGAGAGGGCTTTGTGAGCAGAAAGCCAAAGGTTAAGGTTAACTGTAGTTTACACTTTATTTGTACAATAGAAGGTATTTTTTGTTGTGATGTTGACATTGTTATATTATTTTTTTTTTTTACATTGCTGCTTTTTTTGTTATTTTGCACTTGTGATTTTTTTTCTTAAAAGTGGAATAATTTTTTACTTTCATACGGTTAAAATTTTGTTCTATTGTTGTGGTTCATAAAAAAAAAAGCATTTTTATTGCCTAAAATCTTTGTGCTGTTTTTTACCATCATCATAATCAACCAACTCAAGGCAAAATTACAAAATTATTCAATTATCATTACATTTCATGTAAAAAGTATCGGTATCGGCGATACTAGCCCTGTATTTACTTGGTATCGGATTGATACCAAAATTCCCAGTATTGCCCACCCCTACCGGGGTCTAAAAGGCAGTAGACGAGCTGCATGGCTGTTTATTTTTTCATCTGGCGCATCAAGCTGATGTTGTCAAGTTGATGACATCATCAGCACTACGAAGCCCCTCCATGTAAACAATGGAAAGGATCATGAAGGCAATAGACACGGTTTTCTTTACTTTTATTTTTGTCCATCTTTAAAAATGTACAAACTTGGCGCTGATGATACAAAGGCGGATGGAATTTGTTGCTGAGATGCAGAGAGTCGTGTAAATTACAGGCGGAGGTAATGGGCGTGATGTTATGCCGTGGACACGTTATGGCGATGCCATCGTAAACTAGCGATGTTCTCGATGTTGTGGTTGGAGCATGACACTGGAGCGGATTTTAATTCCCGTCCCGTCCCACTCCCAGCGACAAAATCCCATCCCGTCCCAATCCCGGGCCGGAGGAAAAAAATTACTCCTGTCCTGTCCCACTCCGTAGAATGACTCCCACTCCCATCCCGCTCCCAGTCAAAATTACTCCCACTCCTGTCCCGTGTCCGTTTGAATAAAAGCAAACATGTTGAAAAAATGTTGCATTTTTTATTTTAGGTAAAAGTGCAGTGTACTGTATATAACAGGCCTTGACTTTAAGTTTCACATGCCTGACATTCGGTCGGTGTAAACAGCTCTCTTTTCGAAGTGTGGTCTTCTCCCTCCATGTTGTTTTGTATGTGTTTTGCGGGTAGTCGCTTCAAGTCGCTTTTCTCTTTCGGTGGTGACAGGAAGTCAAACCACTTTTGTAGTTCTTTTGTGTTGCTAGCGCGGTCAAGAGTGTTGGCTCTTACTGAGAGATGACTACAAAAATAGAAGCATCTGTTCATCTGGTTGTTTAACACGGCTGAAAATTATCATCTATTAATGGCGTGACCGCTCCCGATGCCTTTTTCTCCTGTCCTGTCCCTTCCCGTCCCGATCACGGGATTAATTTAAAAATGACTCCCATCCCGTAGGATTCCCGCGGGAATCACGTGGCCCATGGTAATATCCGAAAAAGTCATCCTCTAGTTGGGGTGTGATTTTCTCAATGCTGCCGATCCGAGGCGTGTCCACTAAAACCGCTTGCAGAGTCAAACGACACGGGTCGAAATGCCGATTAAACCCTTTTAAACTGCAGACAGAAGCCGATTGTTGCCAGGTTTAAATGGGTTTTTTGGGCCAGTCTGAAAGGGCTATTATAGAGATTAGCATAGATGCTAACAGCTTCAGTCGCAGATTTTATCTTATTAATTGAAAAACAAATGCAGGGTTCACACACACCCTGGAATATCTGGGAAATTATTGACCAGTTTTCAGGTCATGGAAATAATATGCTAACAGAGAAAGAAAGTAAAATGTTTTGGAACAGCTTAAATTATCCTGAAAAATGATTTACCTTTCTTCTACTTTGTGACTGAGCAAAAATCAAAACACATGGATCAAGTAAAAGTATTCTTGCTGATGCACACTTAGCCATAAAATATGTGTACATTACACAATGCATGTTAAAGCTGTGGTCTACAATTTGAAACTGCAGCCTGCGCCCCCTTCCCTCACCTCTCCCCTCCGTGTTCCAAGATCCCGCCCCCAGCTCGTGTCGCCTCGCCTCTTAACAAGCCCCCTCGGACAGAGCTACGAGCGACTAGCATAATATATCAGCAGCAAACTCAATCAAAAACAGCTCAGCTCAACTGAAAGTATCAAACACGACAGACATCCCCCTTGTAACACACAGCAGTAGCCATTCCAATTGGACCGGCGGCAATGTGGGTCTGGCGCCGCCAGAGCGGAGCCGATTGTGGGGGAGGATTTATCTTTCTCGGCCTGTCCTTCCAGCTCAGCTTACAGTGCTAACAATTAGCGGCTAACAGGCTAACCCGCTCCGCTACAAGTCGTTAGCCAGGACAGGTACAGACTAACCAGAGTTATTCAGCAGACATCTCACACTGTAGTAAACAAAGCCATTACCTGATCAACCAGGGGCGAAACGGCCGATGCTGAAGGTCTGACGGCCGACTGAGGCCATTCGTTAGCCGTTAGCCCGCTAACAGGCCTCAACCCGCGGGCAGAGCTCCGTTGGGCCCCGCGGGAGAGGGAAGCGGCTTCCCGGTTTCGGCGCTAGGCTTTTCCGGCTAGTTCAGTAGCTAACGCTGCTAGCTGCTCACCGGAGGTAGAGGGGAGGAGGCGGGACCATGGGCATGACGCTGCATAGTGAGACAGACAGGGGAGTGGATGGACTCACGGACCAACTCACGGACCAATTGAACCTTACAGGCTTCTAGGTTAGATTGGTCAGCTAGTATGCAGCTTTGCAGCGGATATACTGAATGGATTTTTTTCATTCTTTTTGGTCTTTATACTGTGTAGATAGGACCATAGGACCATAACAGCCTTATAAACTGTGTTATTAATATGTACAAAGCTTCCAAATCGTAGACCATAGCTTTAAGGAATAAAATGTATAAACTCCAAAAATGGGGACAAAAATAAAAAATAAAAAATGGAAAATAAAATTTAGGCTACTTAAACAGTAAATCAAGAAATACATTAAAATATATACGATGAAAAAAAAGAAAATTTCCTTCGATCACATGGTGGTATGTATTGCTTTGTTAGTGCATATTGATTGTGCACAGCTTTTTTGACAGTGCACTCTGGGTGAAACAAGCCCACCATATGGGGTATAATAATGTTCACATAGCATACAGAAGCCCACCTTGTGTAACTTTGTCCAGCCTGGTGTTCAGAGGCTTTTTGACCTTGTGAGTTTGATCTTGACAAGCATTCAGTTGCAAACATTAACCAGCCTATATGTAGAATAATGATACCGAAAATGTTATATAGGTCAACAGGACATCTTTTATGTAGTGCATCAAGCCTTGTGTACAGCAAAGTTTATCAACTGATTGTGACTTTTTAATTACACTGTCTTAAATATATTATATACATTTATCTTTAATATTGTAAGACAGTAGCATGATTATATGTGGGTTGAGATTATGTTGTGCTCCGTTGTTTGGCTAAGTGCATTCTAAATTGGTGTGAATACATACAACACAACGTTCTGCTGTGGTGTTGTGTAGTGAAACAAGTATCTACCACCAAAATCTCTAAAACATGTTAAAAACTGCAATATGTAGCGTCACTTTTTATTTATTAAGTCCATTTATTAGTTATGTGTTTAAACATACTTGATTTTTGTCACAGTATTTTTGCTGTTATCTGCAGTCCTGTCTGCACTTTCTATCTATCTGTCTGTCTGTCTGTCCGTCTGTCCGTCCGTCCGTCCGTCCGTAACTAACTTCATGAGACTGTGGAAGGGCATTAGGTAGTACGAGGAAATGATGCTGCAACATCATGAATTGCAAAAGTACTTTGGAAAAACTACTCAAGAACACAAAGTACTTTACCCAGAGTTGTGTGTGACATAGTGTTTTCTGATAAATCATTACTTTGTGGTGGGACAAATAATGTGACTCTATGCAGCCTGACCTAATGTAGCCTAACTTTATATAGTCTGACTTTATAAAGCATGACTTTATGTAGCCTGTCTTGAGGTTGTCTAACTTTATGTAGTTTGACTTTAAGTATTCTGACTTATATAGTTTTGACTTTATGTAGCCTGACTTTATGTAGCCTGGCTTTATGTAGCCTGGCTTTATGTAGCCTGACTTTATGTAGCCTGACTTTACAAAGCCTGACTTTATGTAGCCTGGCTTTTTACAAAGCCTGACTTTATGTAGCCTGACTTTACAAAGCGTTAATGTATGTAACCTGGCTTTATGTAGCCTGGCTTTATTTAGCCTGACTTTATGTAGCCTGGCTTTATATGGTCTGACTTTACAAAGCCTGGCTTTATGTAGCCTGGCTTTTTACAAAGCCTGACTTTATTTAGCCTGACTTTACAAAGCGTTAATTTATGTAACCTGGCTTTATGTAGCCTGGCTTTTTACAAAGCCTGACTTTATTTAGCCTGACTTTACAAAACATTAATTTATGTAACCTGGCTTTATGTAGCCTGGCTTTATTTAGCCTGACTTTATGTAGCCTGACTTTACAAAGCGTTAATTTATGTAACCTGGCTTTATGTAGCCTGTCTTTATGTAGCTTAACTTATTTTATAGCCTGACTTGTCATGTGAATTCATGTAGCCTGAATTTGTGTGGTGTGATTCCATGAAGCTTTACATCATGTGGCACGACTGTATTTCGCATATGTATTTGTGGCATGATTATCATTTTTCTATGCATTGTAATTTTATGTAGTGTGACTTTACGTTGCCTTACTTTACATTTGGGAACTTTATGAGGCCTGGCTTTATGTAGCCTGTTTTTATGTAGTGACTCTAATTCATGGGACTTAATGTACATTGACTTTCCAAAAGTTAGATTATTAAGTTTTGTAATTTTATGGATTGTTACTGTGTCTTGCTTTTTAGAGCATGACTTTTACTTTTATGTACTTTGTTTTGTTGACCTACTTACATGCATGTCTGCACTGTTTTTTGGATGTATTTATTTTGGAAAATTACATGAAGCACTAGTAATAGTCTAAAAATAGACAGCATAACACAAAGCAGTTAAAAAAAAAAAAACACAGGATTGGCAGAGGCAGGCTAATGCCACCGATTGACTCCTAGTGTTTCGGCTAAGCTAATTAGCGGTGGGCAAGCTATTGCCGTCTCTTTCTTGCTGCATGTAGAGTTGAAAGACTGGAGTCTATCTGCTTGGCATTGAATCTGGAGTGAAGCAAGACAAGAAAAACCAAAAAAAATGTTGGTCTATCCCTTTAAAGAACTCCTGAGCTGTCCCACGAAGTCTGCAATCAACCAAATTTTCTTTTTCCGTCTTATTTCTTTTTCCGTCGTCTTTCTCCTGATGCATTTTTGTGCCCACAAGCTGAACAGCAAGTAATAGAAGAACATTATTTTGTGTTATTTTTACACAACTCAAACCAACACCCACTCCCTTCAGTAAAGACATCTTCTCTCTTCTTCTATCGTGGACGGCGATGTGTATGAATCACCACACATGAGCGGAATACAGATGAAGGCATGTGTGCCGAGCGTGCGTGCTCCTCCATTGACGCCCTCACCATGTCCAACTTCATTCATCTTTCCAGCAAAGCACCATGGGTAGTTCAGAGCTGTTACATCATCTTGCTGTTGTGGTATTCTTTGTGGCGGAGCGCTGGCCCCCTTCTCACGTCTCGCTCTCTCCCCCCCCGTTCACTGTCTTGTCTTCTCGCCCCGTTTCTACTCCACACTCACGCTCTTTGCTCTCTGTAGCGCGGCGATGACAAAGCACGCTAAAGTCAAACTGTATTACATCACTGGTGCAGCATGAGGCTCTGATCTTCTTCCTCCTCTGGGATGAAAGTCACAAGAGGACAGATGCTTCTCGTTGAGATTGAGTTGCGTAACCGCCTAGTATTTGGGGCAGTGGTGCAGAGTTGGACTTTACGCCGATGATGCAGTCGTCTCCCGTTGAGAAAACCCCACATATGAAAAACTACCCGTCAGAGATCACAATCATGAAAAATAAAGAGTGTAAACATGCTTGTGCTGGTTTTAAATCTCCCTACACTCAAATGCTGAGAGTCTGAGTGGATGACTAATGCTCCCTCGCCCTCCTCCTCCTCCATCTCCCCTCACTCTCACACCTACACACCACTTCAAGAGGCAACGGCTGGGCTTCCCTTGAGTGTAATGCTTAGAAGAAAATCCACCTAATAAGGACAGGCCTTGTATTGACACTTGCTGCTTATCTTTATTTGAGGTCCAGGAGTTCGAGGTTTTTTTAAGTGAGATTTCTTTGAGATTGATTTCTGAGAGAGGAGGGGAGGCCTTTTGCTCGGTCTCCCGCCGGCTTTGGATCTTTGTTCACGGCGATGTATGAGTCAAACGAAAAAAAAGAGGCTTCGGTCCAGAGGGCTAAGGTTCAGGGCCTGATGATGAAACAGGCAATGCTGGCATTTCACCAGAGGACGTCTTTCTGCATCTGTGCCGGCAGCACCTGAGGCCAGAGGCTTTGTGTCAAGAGGTTGTACCAGAGCTGGGCGAAAAATAAAATCCCTGATTTCTTTTCAAAACACTCGATTTACAGTTCAAATCCGTTTTTTCCCTTTCAAAAAAAGAAACTTGAACTGATACAAAAATGACATGAATGCTCCAAAAAAAAGGAAACTCTTGTCCTCCTGTAAAAGGGGTCTCATTTTGCTAACAGACAAATCACAGTTTGGTTAGCGGTGGGTGTGAAAGAGAACAGTTTTGGCTTGAAATCATCGGAATAGCATCATAAAAGTCAAGCTAATGTAGCACTTCGTGGCTAAAGTAGCATTGCCAGCTTTCACAATGTCACACTTTGCTCTGACTAATATGCAAATGTCACCTGAAACAGCTTAAATGTAATGTTTTCTGTATTTTATAATTAGGGCTGTCACTTTAGTGCATTAATTAGATTAATTAATTACACCGCAAATTAATGCGTTATAAAAATTAATTGCAAGATTAATCACAGCACACAAACATTTTGATATTGTCCAGCTGGAGGACCCGTACATGGCAGTGGCACGTCACTTCACACATGCGTCTCTAGTCAAACCAAACAAAGCCCAGGTGACAACAGGAATGGCCTATTTAAGACTTAGTCTTATTTTATTGTTGAATTTATTTATCTATATTTGTACTACATTCTTTAATAATGCATCAGGCCTAATTATTTTGCTGGTTGTCCTCGACCTTTTTCTTATTTTGAATTTGATTTATGAAACACACTTAAAGTGTAATTTGAGTTGCCTGATTGAGCTTAGAATTTTCTGGACAAGTTGCCCTGACTTTGGTTTTATTCTGTCACCAATAAAAATGTGGATTTACAAATCTTCACTTCTTAGTGTATTCATTTGATTAGTCATGCACTACAATTTTATAATATCCTAGAATTCAAATTCTTTATTTGGGTACTTTAAGCAGATATGAGATTAAAATGCGATTTATTAGATTAATTAATTACAAATCCGGTAATTAATTAGATTATTTTTTTTAATCGTCTGACGACACTATTTATAATTCATAAAACTAATGAACTACATTGGAATTATGCCAGTGGTCCAGTGCGGCACTTTATTTTTAATTTTAATTTTTAATCCTTTTAAGACTATGAATAAAATGAATAAAAATGGTTGCCTGGTCTTTTTTGCCTTTTTTTGTCAATCAATGTCTGAAAGGCCTTTGAGTTAATTATGTTGCACCTTTTCCAGATACAAATTAAACATTGTAGCAAGTAGTTGTCATTAAGTTGTAAATGCTTCAACTATTACTATGATTGTTATTGTTTTATGTTATTCATATTGTAAAACTATTTATGAAATCCATAAAACACGAACTATGATGAAAAAAAAGATCAACTAGGTGAGAATAACGAAGAGGAGCAGCAAGAAAACACTCTGGAATGATACTAATGCCATTATTTACACAGAAAATACTGATAAACCACCAATAAATCACAATCCTCTCTCTGCTCTCCGGCTCAGTCAGCTCATTTCCCGTCCCTCCCCCTCCAGTCTTTACCATAATGTACTGTGTATCACCAGAAAGCTTCTCAGCTTTCAGAATCCATCAGAACTCTGGATAACATGGATACTTGAAGAGTTCTGGTAGTATAAATGGTGCATGTCTTTTTCTGTCACCGGTGACAGCTTTGTATGTAGAACTAGCTGAGCAAAACACAGACATTTCAAGGACATTTTTAAAATCCCCCCAGACATAATTTTATGACCAAAAGGAGGACATGTCCGGGCAAAGAGGGCGTATGGTCACCCTTATTTAAAGGTCATAGATGATAGGAACAGACACTGCAGCTGCAGCACAACCAAGTGTCGGTGGTCTGCAGAATCTTGCCAAATAACCCCAATATTTAAGTGATTTTTTTTTAAACCTGGCACCAATATTTAAAGGGACTGTGAGGAGTTTCTAACTAATTATTAAAAAGTCTCACTTTTAGATATATGCCTGATCGAAATACACACTTTAAGATGAGTTTTATAGCATCATAATACAATAGGATATCTATAAATGCTATTCCTTAGCTTCGTGGTCGGGTCAGACAGGGCTGGACTGGCCTGGATACTCAACTTTGGGAACAAGACAATTAAAACTAGAGCAAATTTATATTATTCGGACACGTCTTAGAGCACCGGGATGTAAGTCGCGATATATAGCCGGCTACAAAGCTACGATACTAAGTTTTCCATAACGTAAATTTAACGTAACTAGAAAGAGAAATTACCTCGTCGCTTTGCATCCTGTAAGTTGTTGAAAAAAGAAGTTGTAAAGCAATGCAGAGTTCTGAGGAAGGTCCTAGCTACATTCATTAGCATCACAACAAACACATGCTTTGGCTTCAGTCACGTCTTTTGGTGCGTTTCAGTTGTAGTCAGAAGTAGGAATTTCCAGGTTCCGAGTAGGAAACTGCAACTGGAACGTCCCCCAAAGTCGGAATTTCCTACTGGGAACTCTGTGAAACCTCGCCACCCCCTAGTTGACAATGGAAGATGGATGCCCCCAGTGTGAACAGTTATTTAGCTCCTGTAATAATTTATTTGCACTTCTGACTGGGGTGTGTCGCTCTAGATCAGCTGTATACATAGTATTGTTAGACTTATGTTTACAAAAATGCTGCCATAGTGATCATCACATTCTTCATGTGATATTTGTGAACAACAACGCAGGGCGTGCTAACAACAGCTAACAATAGCCTGGTAGATCGGCATGTTTTTTTCCGACTTCAAATGGAACGCCGATAAGTCGGAGATGATGTCACTCCCAGTTCCGAGGTTACTGGAACGCAGCATTACGACAGTCGCCGCGTGTGCTCATGGGTAGCAGAGTCTTTATGTCGCCGGTGATAGATTCTCCTCATAGCACCTTTAACTGGATTCAAGCATCATAGCATCATAGATCATTAGGGTCATTGATCAGAAGTCAATGTGCGGTAAAGCTCTATTAGTTTTTGAAGTTTGTAGCTTTCTTCTTCTTCTCCAAAAGACCCTCCGATTACGTATAGAAGACTCTCAGGAACTCATTAAGTCTAAAGACTAAAACTGCTGCATCACCATCCACATTTATTGAACCACAGTCGTGACGTGTTTTGACGCAGAGCTCGTCAAACTTTCAGGGGTTTCTGCATCGCTCACCAGAGTGTGATGTTTCCTCGTTATCCTCCGCTCCTCTGAGTTATCTGAGGCCGATTCACAAACTGAATCACCAGAAGAGCTTTAGTCTCTGTCACCAGCCGAGGAAAACATGCATTATTCAGCGAGAAGCTGTAGGATTAAGAGGACACCGACTTTACGGGCCGTCTAAATCCCTGCAGCGGTGTCAGGACGTGTGATGCGGTAGTTAGGGACGGCTCTGGGGAGCTGTAACTCTGCTTTGATTAAAGGTCTGAGTGAAAGGTCAAGAGGGGGAGCGTGGCAGAAGCAGAGAAACTGATGGACTACAGAGAGCCTTCGGTTGATGGGAATGTAAGACTGCACTCAGAGTAAATTCTGCATGTGTTGACTTACTGTAGAAGATTTGGAGGAAGCCTTTATCTGCATCAGTCTTTATCACTGAACAGCCTGTTTCTAAAACGCTGTCCTGGTCAGGCTGCAGCTCAGACTGTCCTCTCTAAAGTCCTCACCTCCCAAAAAGTACCATGCCCTCGAGTCATGACTCCACTTTGCTGCAGCAGTTGGGCTCAGACGGTCGTTTCACTCTCTGATTGCCCTCCAGCTCCTCTGAATGGTGCCCCGGGGCCTCTGTGACCAGATGCTGGCCAGCTGCCGATGCTCTTGTCTGGACCAGTCGGTCAACAGATGGCCCCTCGCCTCTGGACCCCTCTGGATGGTCTGATATAAAACCTGATAGGTCTTTCAATCCTGGATCCTGATTCATCCGCAAATCAAGTTCTGAATAATAAAATAAAATAAAATTGATTCTGATGGTCTTGGTCTCGACTCGGTCTCACAAAAGTCTTGGGGTCAGTGCATTCTGGTCTCAGATATTGTGATCTTGAATATATGTATATCCCCTCCTGGTCAGTCAAGGAGGGGAAGCTCATTTTTTTCCGGCCTACATCATAAATTTGTTTATTTATTTAAATGTAAATTCTACCTTCCTTTCCTTTTCAAGAAAATGATCTGTGACCAACTAGGTGTCTTTTCCAGGGATTTTGCCAGTGTTCTCTCAATGGCCAGCAGAGCTAGACTGCTTAAATGGACTTGGCCCATTGTGTTGTGGGTGTAAGACTTGAGCCACTTTAAACAGGAGAAGCTCCTCTCCAGAACAACTGAATGTAAAACTTAGAAGATGCTCCGGTGGAGGGTTATACTTCAAGATCGCTGATTGGCTCATTTCACTGTCAATCAAAAAGGGATTCGGCCTCAGACAGATCATCCAATCATCACGCAGAAGCTGAGTGTCCAGGCCTGCCCACTGCCTCATAGACCCCCAGAGACGCTGAGCGTCCGATGGGCGGGACAAAGCCCAGCGTTTATCCAATGACTGTCCAGTTTCCACAGTGGAACAACCCACTCTACGCTTCCCCATCGAAGTCAGAAGACGCTCAGCGTCCGACTGTGTTAAAGCGCGGAGACGCTGCGGGGATGAATGAGAAGGAAGTCGTGCCAGTCACCTGTGATAAGTAGCTGATTCTGAACAAAAGATTAAGGTATTCTCGTGCATATTTAGTCAATGAACTGTACACACAGCAGTACATATCACCACTTTTTTTGGGACATTTTAGGGGAAGCTGAGCTTCCCTTGCAGTCTTAGAGCAATCGCCACCGATATATATACATATATATATATATATATATATATATATATATATATATATATATATATATACATATATATATATATATATATATATATATACAGTTGTGCCCAAAAGTTTACGCCCCCCGGCAGAATTTCTGATTATTTGGCCTTTTCTCAGAAAATATGAATGATAACACAAAAACCTTTCTGTCACTCATGGTTAGTGGTTGGGTGAAGACATTTATTGAAAAAAAGATTAGTTTACTCTTTTAAAATCATAATGACAACAGAAACTTCAATATTGACCCTGTTCAAAAGTTTACACCCTCAGTTTTTAATACTTTGTATTCCCTCCTTTAACATCAATAACAGCTTGAAGTCTTTTGTGGTAGTTGTTGATGAGGGTCTTTATTTTCTCAGAAGGTAAAACTGCCCATTCCTCTTGGCAAAAAGCCTCCAGCTCCTGTAAATTCTTTGGTTGTCTTGCATTAGCTGCACGTTTGAGATCTCCCCAGAGTGGCTCAATGATATTGAGGTCAGAAGACTGAGATGGCCACTTTAAAACCTTCACTTTATTCTGCTGTAGCCAATGGCAGGTTGATTTGGCCTTGTGTTTTGGATCATTGTCATGTTGGAACGTCCAAGAACGTCCCATGCGCAGCTTCTGGGCCGATGAGTGTAAATTTTACTCCAGTATTTTCTGATAACATGCTGCATTCATCCTTCCATCAATTTTGACCAATTTTCCTGTGCCTTTGTAGCTCACACATCCCCAAAACATCAGTGATCCACCTCCGTGTTTCACAGTAGGATTAGTGTACCTTTCATCATGGGCCTTGTTGACTCCTCTCCAAATGTAACGTTTATGGTTGTGGCTAAAAAGTTTAATTTTGGTCTCATCACTCCAAATTACTTTGTTCCAGAAGTTTTGAGGCTTGTCTCTGTGCTCTTTGGATTGTAAGCGGAATATTTTGTGGCATTTGCGTAGAAATGTCTTTCTTCTGGTGACTCGACCATGCAGCCCATGTTTCTTCAAGAGTCTCCTTGTTGTGGATCTTGAAACATCCACCCCAATTTCTTTCAGAGAGTCATGTATTTCAGCTGAAGTTATTTTGAGTTTTGTTCTTTGCATCTCGAACAATTTTCCTTGCAGTTGGAGCTGAAATTTTTGTTGGTCTGCCTGACCGTGGTTTGGTTTGAACAGAATCCCTCTCTCTCCCCTTCTTAATTAGAGTTTTAACAGTGCTTCTTGGCATCCTCAATTCCTTGGATATCTTTTTAAATTCTTTTCCTGTTTTATACAGTTGGATTACCTTTTCTCGCAGATCCTTTGACAATTCTTTTGCTTTACCTATGACACAGAAATATGATCCCAGCACTGAGTGAAAGATGTGCGTGTCTGTCAGGAGCTCAGAAACTCACTGAGCTTTTATACACACACACTGAATACAAGCTAATAGATCACAGAGAGGATGGTTACCTTTAGTAGACATTCAAAACCATTTGTGTCAAATTTTGTGCATGTTATCAGGCCAAAACTGCCAGGGGGTGTAAACTTTTGAACAGGGTCATTTCTGAAGTTTCTGTAGTCATTATGATTTACAAAGAGTAAACTAAAAATTTTTTCAATAAATGTCTTCACCCAACCACTAACCATGAGTGACAGAAAGGTTTTTGTGTTATCATTCATATTTTCAGAGAAAAGGCCAAAAAAATCACAAATTCTGCTGGGGGGTGTAAACTTTTGGCACAACTGTATATATATATATATATATGTGTATATATATATATATATATATATATATATATATATATATATATATAGATATAGATATAGATATAGATATATAGATATATAGATATATAGATGGATAGATAGATATATATAGATATATTTGGAGCGTAACTAAATGGTCAACTCATGAAATACGAAACAGGGCTCACTATACGAAATACTCACAATACAAAATAAAGATTACAGGAAATCCCCAACAGTAGGATGTTGTGCAAAAATCACCAGCGCCCCTTCGCGTTTTTTTAATTTTGTGCATCTTTGAATTTTATTTATATATATATATATATATATATATATATATATATATATATATATATATATATATATATATATATATATATATATATATATATATATATATATATATATATATATATATATATATATATATATATATATATATATATATATATATATATATATATATATATATATATATATATATATATATATATATATATATATATATGAGGAAATCTATTAAAATATAGGATCCCTTTTTGGTATATATCCATGAGCTGGATATCCCAGTTATTTCCAGTGACCCACTACGTATTTTTGTGCAGTAATAAAATGTATTTATTTATTTTATTTATTTTTTTGACCGCGTCTTGTATTTCCTTAGATTATAATATTCAGCCTGCCATTTTGTGCCACCATGCCATCCCTTTGTTATTATTATTAACGTTGTTTTTTTGTTTTTGTTTTTTTTATTTAATCTATGTATTAGTTAGATAATACTTTATTAATCCCTTTGGGGAAAACTCCCTCTGGGAAATTAAGAATCAGTATGCAATTGATTATAACAGATAAAAATATTTATAAAAAGATTTTTAAAAATGATCTAAATAAAAGTATTAATAAACACATGTAAATATGAATAAAAATAATTATATTAATTATGTTATGTATTATAATAATAACAATATTGTCCCTTTCTCTTACGGTCTTGTTTTCATCCTGGTACTGTCATGTTTATCTGTTCTAGCTGGAAATATCTATAAACAGTTTGTGGCAAAAAAAGAAAAAGAAGGGAAGAACAAAAGGGGCAAAACCACACCTTCAGTTCAGTAGAAACTCCATCAAACAAACATAAAATGATGCAAACTCAATGTTATCAGCGGGGCAGGGATGACAGTGTGAGGTGCTGCACTGATTTACCTCCTGCAGTGTTTTTGGGTAAATGACAGCAGAGAAAACAACCAAACTTTACAAACACTGTCGCCCACACAGCTTCATCTTATGGAGTGATTTCGAGACTCAAGGCCAGTAAGCAAAAATAAATGTGTGTAAAATGTGACATACCTTTTCACCTGGAGGTTCGACTGTTCTGGTCCTTTCCTGCAGAGTGAAGTGGCAGGAGTGTGTTTGTCTGAAGGAGCTTCCTGCTGAGAGCTGCTGTGGTTTTGTGTCGCCAACCGAGACGCAACGAGGAAGCTCTACAGAGGAGGGATAAGATTGAGTTATTTTATATGATACTGCTCTGAAGACGGAGAAAGGAGGAGCATAAACTGAAAAGACAGGAGAAAAATGTGATAGAGAAACATATAAATAGAAGATAAGAGCGGTTTTATTCAATGATGCACCTCAGAAAATACAATAAAGTCGACATTACAACCATAAATATCAGACAGGGATGCACTCACCTCACAGACAGCAGCAGGGCTTCTTCAGTCTCACTTGGTAAATGCAGGGCCCCCCAAAAATCTCATAAAAATGTTTAAAGTTTTCTTTGATTCAAGTCAGTTATTATTTTAGTCTTAATTCACACGCTGTATGAGGTAGAGGTGGTTAATATCCTTATTTTATGATCATTTTGTCAGTAAACCTCATACATTTGAAGGCATTGTCAAGTCATTTTATCCTGTAAAATACTTCAATTCATAACTTTTCAAACTATTTGACACAAACTATAAAAAGCATAAGGCCCCAGCACAGGATAGTTTTGCATTTGCACGATAAACTTCCTGTTTATGTTTGCTAATGTCCCTTCAGTTTCTCCGTGATGATAAAAATAAAGATTCAAAATCTTTCTTTTGATCATAGATATTCCCTGGATGGGGAGGAGATATAAACACTGGTTATGTAAGTAGTAGGGGTGTCCCGATCCAATATTCATATTGGATATCGGTCCAATATCAGCAAAAAAACATATCAGATTATATTGGCCTGCATCTAAAATTTCCAAATAAGCCCCCCGATATAAGCAGTCCATTTTAATTTATTTTTTACTTATTTAATTAAGTTGTAGAATAAGCTTATGTTGAAGTAAAACACAGTCGTTACTTTGCTATTTAAAAATGTATTGTTTTGTTTTGACTGGATTTATTGAGGTCACTTTTCAGGGTCTTCTAATTTATTATTTATTCATTTTATTTAATCGTACTATATTCTTATGTTTAAGATTAAATTCATTTAACCCATTGGTTAATAACAAATCGATCAGCTTTTCTCATACCTACTATTGCTGACTACTGTTCTGTGTTTGAGTAATCTCACTTGATCAAGACTTTTCTTACAGTTCATATTTCAAAATAAGTAACAAAAGTATGTTTGATTCCTGCTGATATCGTAACGGATCAACATTAGTATCGGCCAATACTCAAAGCTACAATATCGGTATGGTATCGGAGGTGAAAAAGTTGCATCGGGACACCCCTAGTAAGTTAACTTAAGCTGTCAGAAAACTGTAACAGCGTTTGAAGGCAAGACAGGGGGGCTAGTTAATGTACTTGCCTATTGTTAAAATTGAACTATATTACAGAATTTGAAGCATTTACTTTCACTACGTTACCCTGTATAAGATTAAAATAATAATAATGGGTTATTGTGTCCCCTGTAAAAACTGTCCTTTTCTGTCCCTCAGGCAGGCGTGGACTGATCGTCAGGAGCTGCAGAGACATTTCGCGCTGGCGTAAAAGTCTGTGAACATTCAGTCTATTTTATTCCCACAAAACTGTTGCATGCTTTAAAAGAAACGGAAGCTCATGTTGTGTCGATCATGTCTGAGAACTGACTGACTCGTCTGATTTTTTTTAAACAGGAGTGATTTTCTGCTTTTTCCACATCCTTCCCAGCAGAGTCCAAAATTTGTGCCTGTCAACAACAAATGCAGGTAAATTGGTAGGTTTGCCAGGTACATTTCCGAGGGTTGTGCACCTGATGTTTGTACCATGACAGTGGTATAAAAATGTTTGATGAGTAAATTTTTTAAAACTTTATTCACTGCTTTCACATATTAATCGGAGTATTATACATTTCTTTAAACAATGACAACAAGAAGATCAAACAGTTAAACCCAATGACCCCACTTGTACCCCTCCCTTGGTACGGAAGAGGATTAGGGTCATTTTGGATGGAACAAATAATTTTCGGCAGGTTGAGATTAAAGTCAAAGTGACGAGAATAAAGTGGATAAAAGGCGAATTGACGAGATAATAGTACGTGATTGGCTATTTGGATTCATGTTGGGTGTTGGATGTATATACTGTATATGTATATATATATGTATATATATATATATATATATACTGTATATGTATATATATATGTATATATGTGTGTTTATATATATATACATATATATGTATATATGTGTGTATATATATGTATATACATATATATGTATATGTATGTATGTATATGTGTATATATACGTATATATGTATGTATGTATATGTATATATATACGTATATATATGTGTGTGTGTGTGTATATATATATATATATATATATATATATATATACACATATATATGTATATGTGCATTTCATGTAAGTATATATGTATCTATGCATATAAGTGTATCCATAAAATGAAGAGTTTTGTACTCTATTGTAAAGTGTCTTGAGATAACACTTGTCATTAATTTGCACAAACAAAGATGACTGATCACTAAAGTGACCTGTCTCAAGTCCAGACCTTGCTCCTTATGAAAATGTGTGAGGCGTTATGAGGAACAAAACTTACCAACGAAGACCTTGAGTAGTTGAGCAGCTGAAGTCAAGCAGGAATATGAAATAATTCCACCTACAAATCTTCAACACTCAGTTCCCAAAAGCCTATTGAGTGTTTTTAAAAGGAAAAGTGATACAGCACAGTGGTAATATGCCCCTGTCCCAGCTTTTTTGGAATATGTTACAGGCATGGGATCCACAATGAGTGAACATTTGCCAAAACCAATTAAGTTTATGCGTTTGAACATTGAATATTTTATCTTTGTTGAATATTTAATTTGCTGTGCTCCCCAGCTCTGGAACTCTCTCCCCCCGGACCTCAGACACTTGAACTTTGTCCCTTTTCAATCCAGGCTCAAACTCACCTTTTCAGGACTGCATACTCCAATCAACAATGTACCACCTCTTCCCTATACCATTGGCTGTTGTGTTTTGATGATTCGATTGTTCCTTTTTATTATTAATTCATTTTTACAAACAGAAATGGAGTGAATATAGACACATAAATCTCATATCTCATAATCCATGCCTCCCAAAAACAAAGGACAAAACAAAACAAATAAAACAGAAAAACATCAAATCACAAAATTACACAGACACACAACAACAAAACCACAGGTAATACAGTCAGACCCCACTGTTATCATAGTCTCATGATCATAGGTTAGTGTAATTTACTTTAAAGTCAAAATTCACATGAGGATGCCATATTTTTGTAGTCTGAGACTCTGCCTTTGCTTTTGTAGTAAATTCTATTCATGACAAGGTAGCTTGACAGTTCATTCCACCAATGCACAGGTGATGGCATTTCGATGTCTTCCAGTTTAAAGCTTTACATTTCCTTGCAGGAAACAAGGTAGTATCTACACTATATTTCAAAAGTATTCGCTCACCCATCCAAATAATCAGAATCAGGTGTTCCAGTCACTTCCATGGCCACAGGTGTATAAAATCAAGCACCTAGGAATGCAGACTGCTTTTACAATCATTTGTGAAAGAATGGGTCGCTCTCAGGAGCTCAGTGAATTCCAGTGTGGAACTATGATAGGATGCCACCTGTGCAACAAATCCAGTCGTGAAATTTCCTCGCTTCTAAATATTCCACAGTCAGCTTTCAGCTGTATTATAAGAACGTGGAAGTGTTTAGAAACTACATCAACTCAGCCATGAAGTGGTAGGCCACGTAAACTGATGGAGCGGGGTCAGCGGGTGCTGAGGCGCATAGAGTGAAGAGGCTGCCAACTTTCTGCAGAGTCAATCACTACAGACCTCCAAACTTCATGTGGCCTTCCGATTAGCTCAAGAACAGTGCAGAGAGCTTCATGGATGGGTTTCCATGGCCGAGCAACTGCATCCAAGCCTCACATCACCAAGTGCAATGCAAAGCGTCGATGCAGTGGTGTAAAGCATGCCGCCACTGGACTCTAGCGCAGTGGAGACGCGTTCTCTGGAGTGATGAATTGAGCTTCTTCATCTGGCAATCTGATGGACAAGTCTGGGTTTGGAGGCTGCCAGGAGAACGATACTTGTCGAACTGCATTGTGCCAAGTGTAAAGTTTGGTGGAGGGGGGATTATGGTGTGGGGGTGTTTTTCAGGAGCTGGGCTTGGCCCCTTAGTTCCAGTCAAAGGAACTCTGAATGCTTCAGCACACCAAGACATTTTGGACAATTCCATGCTCCAACTTTGTGGGAACAGTTTGGAGCTGGCCCCTTCCTTTTTCTGAGGAAGAGTATGGTGTGGATGAACTTTGCTGGCCTGCACAGAGTCCTGACCTCAACCTGATAGATCACCTTTGGGATGAATTAGAGCGGAGACTGAGAGCCAGGCCTTCTCGTCCAACATCAGTGTGTGACCTCACAAATGCTCTTCTGGAAGAACGGTCAAAAATTCCCATAAACACTCCTAAACCTTGTGGACAGCCTTCCCAGAAGAGTTGAAGCTGTTATAGCTGCAAAAGGTGGACCGACGTCATATTGAACCCTATGGATTAGGAATGGGATGTCACTTAAGTTCATATGCCAGTCAAGGCAGGTGAACGAATACTTTTGGCAATATAGTCTATGTATCTACGTTCATAGTTATTCCATTTGTCAGACATAATCGTTCCCAAAAGACGTAAAAGAGGAGAAAAGGTAACAGTTACAAATAAGCACTGAGATGTTTAGAGACAGGCTTGCTTTATTGTTGATTTAATTGCTGGTTTTATTGTTATTTTTTCTGATCTTGTCCGACATCCTTGAGTGTCATGAAAGATGCTATTAAATAAAATGTATCATTATTATTAATAGTAATTGAACAAAGGTTGGAAAAGATTTGTTGATCATTGTAATCTGATTTATGTACAATAAAACAAAGTCCCAACGTCATTGGATTTGAGTTTTGTACAACATGACAGCAGTTGAGTGGACTGTGGAATAAAACTGACAAAATAAGTCACGATAATCCAATAAGTGACGGTTGATGGCAAACAGAGCACTGCTCAAAAAACTTTATTTTTTGAGTGGGAAGCTTTGGTTTTTGTGAACCTGCTTCTTTTTCCTCTCTGTAATCCAGCCGTGACACATGTCTGCCGACTGGCATACAACATTGATTACACGGATAAACATACGAGCGTGCACAGATGCACACCGTCACGTATGCACACTCTCTGCCTTCTTCAATCAGCGTCAAAGTTGTTCATTCTATGAATAAGACGAGCGTTTCTATTTTTGTCTGTCGTCCCAGAGTGGCTACCGAGACGACAGTGCTAACAGTGATGTGGACTGACAGGTGTGTGTGTGAGTGTGTGTGTGTTTGTGTCTGTGTGTCAGGCAGCAGCGGTGTGGCACAGCGGGGTCCTAACCCACAGCTGCTCACAGGGACAACAGTCTATCTGGTTGCATCACTGTTTCTGTCACTTACACACAAACACACACACACACGCAGTGCATAGACCTATAGAAAGCTGTTTGAGCATAAAATATCAGTGAAATCAACCATAGTTCAGCTCTAGTAGTACTAGGGGTGGAAAATATATCGATTAAATTAATTAATTCAAATTATTTCCTGACGGAGATTTAAAAATTAAAAATCAATACGCTTTTCTTGACTTATGCCACTTGTAAGAGTGTTACTGTTAAAAAGAAGCCTCAGTGTTCGGTGTTTATGGAGACAAACCTATTTACGTTTAAACTACATAATCAAATTTTTAGGATGCACACTTTAACTTTAAAGATGCTGTGAGGAGTTTCTAAGTAACTACAAAAAAGTCTCATTTTTAGATATATGCCTGATCGAAATACACACTTTAAGATGAGTTTTATAACATCATAATAGGTTATCTATAAATGCTATTCCTTAGCTTCGCGGTCGGGTTGGACAGGACTGGCCTTGCCTGGATACTCAACTTCGGGAACAAGACAGTTAAAACTAGAGCAAATTTATATTATTCAGAAACGTCTTAGAGCACCAGGCTGTAAGTAGAGATATTTAGCCGGCTATAAAAAAAAATGCGTCGTAACTAGAAAGAGATACATTACCTCGTCGTTTTGCATCCTGTAAGTTGTTGAAAAAAGAAGTTGTAAAGCAATGCAGAGTTCTAAAGAAGGTCCGAGCTGCATTTATTAGCATCACAACAAACACATGCTTTGGCTTGGGTCACGTCTTTACGACAGCCGCAGCACGTGCTCATGGGTAGCAGAGTCTTTATGTCACCGGAAATAGATTCTCCTCATAGCACCTTTAAGAGGGAAATTCTGTTAGGTTTTGGAATAAATTTTGACAACATCAAGACAAAACTTCTTTTTTAATAGGAAAAATCAATTAAAATTGAAATCAAGCGTTGTGAAAAAAAAACTGGGATTTTTATTTTTTAGGCCATATCACCCTGCCTGAACTAGTACTCAAATTTAGAGCACATGTTCTCAATTTTGTTTAACTTGAGAATTGAGCATTGTTTACTAGTACTACTAGTAAGCCTAATATGCTAATAAGGGGATGAGAAATGCAAATTCAGGCTTCCCATTGGCTTTCAAATTCATTCTGACAAATTAGGGTGCTGGGTTTGGTTGCAATACCTCCTTCTTTATTTGCATCAGGTCTGCTAGTACTACAAGGGAATCTTTTGGCTTTACTAGTACGACAAGTCAGCTAAAAACAGTCTCCTTGACCTACTCGTGAGATATTTTTGTTTTTAAAAGTAAGCAAAGATTTCGTTTCACTGGTAAAGGTTTATGTACATGAGTAGACTCTTGTTAAGTTTATCCCTGCAGTGGTTTCTGGATAGTATTTGTATGGTCTCTTTAACTGCACAAGTTTTATTCACCTAGGGTATTCTTTAATTCTTCTTGGGGTAATAAATTATATTTGAGAGGGGGTATTATTACTATTAACGGGGTCAATTTGTAAAATTGTTTCATGTCATGTTCGTCTTGTAACCTGCTACTTGGATGCTTTGAATTTCCCTTGGGATCAATAAAGTATTTATCTATCCATCTAGACCTCACAAGTAAATTAAATTTGCCTATTAGTCGACAGTTTTGTTTCACTAGTGTAAATATTTGGAAAGCTAAGGTTAATCTATCTGCATGAATGCAGGGTCAAGTGTTGGCGTGTTATCATTGGTTTCGAGGAAGTCAGGATGGTTCCAGGGTGAGACAGATATCGCCACATCCACGGATACCGCTTCAGAAGCCGCCATTGTTTTCAAACACGCAGTCACTTCCCACTGACGTCACGTCTTCAGTTTCCGCCTGATTGGGTCGTCCAGCTTTCAGTCAAGTGAAGCCGTAGAGGATTGGAGCTTGACAAGATGGACCGGTGTGATTTCAGACAATGAATGAGGCAGGTCCATCTGCTGTAAGAATTCATGAGTTAATATCCTGTACAGAGTGATATTGGTTTTTGATGCAATGCCACCAGAAGGATTGAAGTCTACAGGCACTTGCTCTTGGTTTCTCTGAATCTTTTATGATATTATGGGGTGTAGATGATGAAATCCCTAAATTCCTTGCCCTTGTAAGTTGAGAAACATTGTTCTAAAACTGTTGGACTGTTTGCTCCAACAGTTGTTCACAGTGGTGAACCTCGTCTCATCCTTGCTTTCAATGACTGAGCCTTTGGATATGTTCCCTTTATACCAAATCATGGCACTCACCTGTTTCCTGTTGTGTTTGAATCCTAAAAAAAGCATTACTTAAGACAGTGGTTCTCAACCTTTCAAAGTCGCGACCCCCAATTTAACGTTCAGTATTGTCCCCCCCCCCCCGGGATATACAGATCATTCAAGCACTCATGATCACCCCTCAGCCACTTTTTTTATTAGGCTACTGTATTTTTAAACATTTTTTGAAGATAAAGCAGCATCAAGAGGCTAACTTTTCAAGTGAGTAACAGACCGAAAGAAATGCTGTTCAAGCACGCTTCAAATGTACAACTCAAACTTTTTATTTCTTTTTATTGAAAGAAAACAATAACCAACAAAAAATATGAAGCCTGAACAAAAAAAAAGGAAAAAACTACACTCCTAACTGTTTGACATCTTCTTTTTTCACAAAGCCAGATAGCTACAACCACTAATGTGATGGCTGGGCCTGCTTTTTTGAACAGAGCAGCTCCATTCTTGGCTTTATGTTTGACACGGCCACGTGAAAATCATTTTCAACTCTGAGGAGTCGTGATCTGTACTTGTTTTTCATATATGTCAGTGCAGAAAAGGTCTTTTCAAACAGATATCCTTGTCAATTACAGTCCTTGAACGTTGATCAGCCGACGGTGTTGACCCCAGTGCCATCGCTCCATTCTTCCAGTTAGCAATCTTGCTTTAGCTAGCAAACAACAACGCACATTTTTTTCTCTTTTTTCTCCCACTGTGCTTCATTAACCAGAATCTGATGCGCACAGTTCAGATCATACAAATGCCGTTGATACAATGAATTTTGAACAGACAATGAAGCAGAAAACAACAAAAAACAACTCTCTGTTTGAAATTATGTAGCAACCCTTACCGTAAGTAGCCTAATGTTGAAGTTTAAGTTCTGCGATTCCAGGCTGTCTGTGAACGCATCTGTTGTGGGCAGGTATAGCCCGATGTGGTTAGTGATGAGATGAGGGGCAGTGTAGAGAGAGCTGCGTCTGTATGTGTTGTTGTTTTGGTGTAGTTACGGCCACAGTAATTAATTTTGAGAAATAAAATGCCTGTTTGAGACCAATCACTTGTTTTCCTTTATCATCCGGTCGGACGCCACATTCATTTTGCGCATTTATATTTTTCCTAAATGATTTGGCGACCCCCAGAAACCATCTCGCGACCCCAATGGTTGAGAATGGCTGACTTAAGAAACAGTGCAACAGGGAAACACATAGCTCCCTCAAGCCCTTAGTCACACATTCCCGTTTCTTTTGGCGATTTTGCACAATTGTTATAATCCTGATGAAACGCACTTTGGTCGTGGTGCATGCGCTACTTGATCTGGATTTGCGTTGTATAGTCATGGTCGAACGCCGATGAACAGGGAAGGGTCTCGACGTTTTGAACTGTTCAGAACTGTTGGGGAGAATCACTGCTCTCAGTATAGCGGGGTGGAAGCCTAATGCAGTCCTAAGGCAAACGGTGTTATCGTGACATGTACTGGCCGCAATCAGGCTGATTGTAGTTCAATCCTGAAAGATTTCTGAGTATGACTGCCGAATACGGTCAGATCCGATAAGTTTTCATTGCGTTTTGGCCTTGTGTTTACATGGAAACTCTTTGCGTTTTGTCAGAAATCGGTAACTTTTGAAACAGGCTTCAGAATGGAAAGTTTTGAATATGCTCTCCATGCAGCGCTGTGTAAACCCTAATCAGAGCGTTTTAGGGTAAAATGCTGACATCACCGCATGCGCAGTACTCTTTCACATGAAGGCTGCGCGCGCATACCAGGAACAACAACAGCTTCGGCCGTCTGCTGAGTAACGTGTGAGCGTCTTACCGTGCTCAGTTTGTTATCCAGACAGATTTGTTGTCCAGAAAAGAAACTCCCATCTACTCGCCAGTGTTGTTTGTAAAAAGATTTTCTTCTTTGTTCATGTGTTGTAGCAGCGCTGCCTCTCTGCAGACCTACACTGCCATCTACTGAAACAGCATGCATACTACAGCGGGTTAAGTCGTTTCAGCTTTTGCGTCTGAATGCAGTGGACTTTGAAAACGCATAGGAAAAATCTTTGCATTTTTAAGTCAGGAGTGTCCGTGTAAATGTAGCCTAAGTCAGGGCTTACGTGGTGCAAACTGCGCTTGAACGGGGCTGTCAGCGGGATGGAACTTCATGGAATCCTCGTTGTATTGTTGTTTTGACCTAATTGAAGCGGGACAAATGGCCCTGAAGCGCTGTCGAAGCACTAATAATGGTGGAATGTGTCAGGGGGAGACAGTCATTTCTTTCCGTATCATGCTAATCAAACCAGCCTTACCATCCGTGTACAGTCGTTCACAATCGCCATGTGAAACGGGAATGTGTCACTGGGGCATTACATCTACCCAACAGACCAGGGTCTATCCTCATGTCATTCCCCTCTCCCTCTCTCCCCTGTTTCGTGACTCTGCTCTGTTCTGATTTTAAATAAATCTTTGAGAAAGCACCATATGTTCCCCTCCATCCATCTGATCAAATCAATTCTTTTCCACACCATTTGTTTTCTGGCTTGCAGTTCATTTGACTTTTGGCCCCCCAGTCTGCGTCAGTATTGATTTGAGCCAATACTTTTCAATCAATTGATCCCTCTCTTTGCTGTTAATCAATTTGTCTGGCGTGCACGCAGCTATTTATAAAGCCATTGATCGCTCAGTCGTACTGTATCAGTCTGTGAAAAATGAAGAACACCTTTTAGAGAATTCTTTATTAAAACATCTGAATCCAGTTTATTTATACACTGGGCTACATTTTGTTTTCTTTCCCTATAACTGTTTACCCGTCAGTGAGCGGCAGTGCTGAAGAGAAGAGTTGGTTTCACACCTGCTCTCTGTTTCAATCACACACATGTAAAAACACCAAACAGTTATTTTTACATAACATGCCAGCTGTTCCTGCAGTGAACTCCGCGTGCCCACGTTTGTTGTTTTTGCTTTAATTAGCAACTTTCCTGCTCGGCTAATTGGCCCGTGAAGTGTGTACATGCAACACACACACACACACACACACACAACCCGGAGACACCACACTGCAGAGTTACGTAACGTGGATTCATCAAACAGACAGCACTGTACACCTCCTGCTGCGCTTCAGTTGCAGTAAATGAGATGAAACTGAGATGAAACTACTGTACATGAGCGAGTAACTGAATCTTTTGTTGCAAGGCTGTAACTGAAGAAAGCCTTAAATGAAAATATCCAATTCACAAATGAAAATCCAACTTACAATGCTGTCACTTAGTCATGACTTTAAATATCATAGCAAAGCCAAAACTGAGCCGCTATAAACATTTTCTTAGCTGCAACTGAAATTCTGTTACAGATTCACAACTAAACCTCGACGTAAAAACACCTCAACTGAGCTGCAACTGGTCCAGAACTAACAAAGCTGGGGGTTTTTTTACAGCATTTTCACCATGTGTACATCAACCAGTATATAACAGAAATATAGACACATGGAGCAGTACACTACCAGACACACGCCCCAAATCCCTCCCACATACACCAAAACTTCCTTTGAAAAAGTTAAATACAAATTCATAATGCAACCAGGGCTTGACGCTTAGCATTTTCCCAAGTAGCACGGGTGCTACCAAGCTGAAAAATGGGCAACCAGTCCCACTGATGCACTGTGATTGGTCGAGATGAGGCTTTAGGAGCACCTGCTTATGTTTGTCTATACCTCACGCAGGGCAGTGCAGGCATGTTGGGTGTACCGAAGGCTAGCTAGCGGCACAATTAGGTCAATAAAACAAACGTTTCAAAGCTGAACATGTTTCCAGCTGAGGCTGTGTTCAGGAATACCACCGGCCACAACTTCCAACGTATTCAACACAAAATAAGACATGTTTTGAACCGTCATTTTTTGTAGTCGCACGGGGGCTACCAAATGCAAATCACAACTCGCATGGTTAAATTTTTAGTAGCAAATGCAAGTACCTACTCACACTGTCAAGCCTGGAACGCAACAATCAAAGTACATAAAACAACATAAAAGTTCAATATTTCAAGCAAAACATATATATAAATTCATAAACACATTTGTGCTTACTAGAGTCTGTGTAAAATTGATTTTTCATTAACTAATAACCAATGCTAAGCCAGTGATACATTCATGGAGGAGTGTAACGACCGTTTCTGATTGTTTTAAGCTTTACTTTAATACAGGTTCTTGTTTTGTTTGTCCCTTGAGTACGTCCCCTAGGAACATGTTGGTAAATTTTCCAGGGATTGAGCCCTAATGCAAAGATATTACTTAGCTCAACATCCATAAATAAATATCAGGGACGCACCATATTACTGGTACAATATCAGTTTTGGCACAACAATATTTTAGCCACATACATATTTAATCAATCAGTCAGTTAATCTCTATTTGTTAGGCACCAGTTCATAACAAGTATAATCTCAAGACTCTTGACAACAGAGCAGACAATGGAGCATTATCTTAGATAGGAAATGGGAGACATCAGGGAGAGAGGAGGAGAAAAAAAGCTGGTCACACACTTTGCCCTACAGAGCACAGTGTGAGATCAGAAAAAAAAAAACCCTGAGCACCGTGTTTGCAACAGTTCATACCAATTTCCAACACAATGAGAAGAACTGCTCAATTTTAGTAAAGTAGAGACCTCATATTCTTTTGTAAAATACCAATATTGATCTCAGCAATGATACGTTTGGAAATATCGGCATATCGAAAGCCGTCAAAGAAAAAAATATTGTTTAACCTTACTTAACATGTCATGCTAGAACAATACAGAAGCTGAATCTTTAAAAGCCCATGTTCTGTTTTTCATAATTAAAATTTCATCGAGTATGTCTAACATAGAGTCATATAGAGTACTTCTATGAACAAGATAAAAAGTCTGTGCCGTCAGTACTTCCCCTCCTTCTCTCTTTATATTTATGGAGTTGGTAGCTTCATGAAATGGCCCATTCCAGACAAACTTTTGACAAAAAAGCTTCTTGAATTGCTTCCTGATAACTTTATTTTAAGAAATACTTTGAATCTTGTCAAGTGGAACCAAAGAGCTTAACCTAAGCATAAACTGGAAATAGTATACTGATAATGTAACAAGCACAGTTATGCTGTGTAAAAATAAAGGGAAAGGGCAAAATGTAAAACAGTTTTTATTGTGATTATAAATAATGACGCAAGGATTAGTCTTCTCCTTTTCTAAGTCAAATGTAAGCAGCATGACAAACAAATCCATACAAACCTGAAGTTTCCAAATAAATGAGTTTAATGATTAGCTGTATGTTTTCCCTAACAGACTATGTCAATGGGATTATGGATTCAGACATGGAAGTGAAACATGAAAGATCCCTTAGGGACTGTGTCCTAATGAAAATAACAACATGAAACTATTGAACCAATCCATGAAATTTAATGGCACAATATGTAGTTTGTAATTCTCCTCGAGAAAGGTAAATGTATCATAATCTGACATTTATGGACAGAGCAATAAATCACTTTAAAACTAACCACACTGACAAAAAGTATTACTGTGTGCTGGTCTTGTGCTTCTGTGAGGTGAGCCAAGAGGCAAGGCTGTGGGCAAAGTCAGTCCATGAGGCCCCGTGACCTTGGGATATGACCTTGTACCTCCAAAATAAAATCTGATTTACAAGTGAGAGGAAAAAATTAAGCAAAATTTAACAAACTCATCATGTTTCTTACCCTCACCGGTGCGTTTAACTCTAGTTTCTAACCCTAGTTTTTCAATCTTAAAGCTGGGGTTGATGATTTACTAGTAAAGTTTAAAATAATCAAACATGGAAAGTTAGTGCTCACAGCCCGATGTTGATCGGGGTATAGGTAGTCCCTCTGCCATTCTCCAAATAGCTGTCAAGTCTCCTGTTTTGGCCATGAAACTACCGTATTTTATCCTCTTTCCCACCGTCCTCCTGTATCAGTATTCTCCCGCAAATCTCCTGAGTGACGATATAATAATAAAAAAATTCCTCTGCCTCTCCAAACTAAGCTCTGTCACTAGCCTGAATGGGGCGGTAATGCTCCAAAATGATGGATGCCAACCGCCGTAAAGCCTCGCGAGAACGTCCACCTGCAGTAGCCTGGGTGGCAGCTGTCAGGAGATTAGAGCAGTGGCGATTGCTCCAAGACTGCAAGGGAGGCTCAGCTTCCCCTTAAATGTCCCCCAAAAAGTGGTGATATGTACGGCTGTGTGTACATTTCATTGACTAAATATGCGCTAGAATACCTTCATCTTTTGTTCAGAATCAGCTACTTATCACAGGTAACTGGAGCGACTTCCTTCTCATTCATCCCCGCAGCGCCTCTCTGCGCTTTAACACAGTCGGACGCTGAGCGTCTTCTGACTTCGGTGGGGAAGCGTAGAGTGGGTTGTTCCACTGTGGAAACTGGACGGTCGTTGGATAAACGCTGGGCTTGGTCCCGCCCATCGGACACTCAGCGTCTCTGGGGGTCTATGAGGCAGTGGGCTGGCCTGGACGCTCGGCTTCTGCATGATGATTGGATGATCTGTCTGAGGCCGAATCCCTTTTTGATTGACAGTGAAATGAGCCAATCAGCGATCTTGAAGAATAACCCTCCACCGGAGCATCTTCTAAGTTTTACAATCAGTTGTTCTGGACTGATCTGGAGGCTTTATCGATCACCAGCGACTTTATCTTTCTTAACGTTGTGTTTGAAGATTCTCTTCTGTAACCTTTTCTTTTCACCAATGAGCAGCTGCGGTGCTTCTCCCCCTGTCACTCACACTCACAGATCATTTTCTTGAAAAGGAACGGAGGGTAGAATTTACATTTAAATAAACAAATTTATGATGTAGGCCGGAAAAAAATGAGCTTCCCCTCCTTGACTGACCAGCAGCCGCCACTGGATTAGAGCCAACAGCAGAACAAACTTAGAAAAACAAAGAGTTTATTTTAGATTTCTTGTACATCTGTCTTAAAATGTGAGGGATACTGGAGCTTGGTTGGGGTTGTGGGAAGGCTCACGGTGGGCTGCCCTTATTTTCTAAGACAAAACTTGAAAGGTAAGCTTTCTCCAGCGGACTCTGATCCCTCTCAGCTCGGCTACACGCACCGAGTCTGTGCACGCTGGGAAAATGTACATGCAGCAGGCGGGCAGAATGGCGACGGGATTTGATTGGTTTAAAATCTGGTGTCACGGCATGATTATTGGTTGGTGTTTTCCCTGTTTTACTTCTGCTGTAGATAGCGGATATTTTTGGCTCTGTTTTAAGAACACATTATAAGTTGATTGCCATTGGGTCTTAAGATCATTTTTATCAGTTTTACAAAAAGTGTATTTAAAATATTAAATAAATAAATAATAAACTAATATTACATAATATTATTAATCTATGAGGAGAATCTATTACCGGCGACATAAAGACTCTGCTACCCATGAGCACGCGCGGCGACTGTCGTAAGGCTGCAGTTGAAGTTGTAAAAAAACATGCTGATCTACCAGGCTATTGTTAGCTGTTGTTAGCACGCCCTGCGTTGTTGTTCACAAATATCACATGAAGAATGTGATTATCACTATGGCAGCATTTTCGTAAATATAAGTCTAACAATACTATGTATACAGCGACACACCCCAGTCAGAAGTACAAATAAATTGATTATTACAGGAGCTAAATAACTGTTCATACTGGGGGCATCCATCTTCAATTGTCAACTCGGGGGTGGCAAGGTTTCACCGAGTTCCTAGTAGGAAATTCAGACTTTGGGGGTGGTTACAGCTGCAGTTTCCTGCTCGGAACTAGGAAATTCCTACTTCTGACAACAACTAGAACGCACTACAACACAACCAAAGCCAAAGCGTGTGTTTGTTGTGTTGTAGCCTGGACCTTCCTCAGAACTCTGCATTGATTTACAGCTTCTTTTTTCAACAACTTACAAGTAACAACTTACTTGTATCTCTTTATAGTTACGTAGCGGTAGTTTTTAATGTGTGACAACAAGCAAGTTTTGGAAAACTTATTTTCGTAGTTTTGTAGCCGGCTATATATCGCTACTTACAGCCCGGTGCTCTAAGACGTGTCCGAATAATATAAATTTGCTCTAGTTTTAATTGTCTTGTTCCCGAAGTTGAGTATCCAGGCCAGTCCAGCCCTGTCCGACCCAACCACGAAGCTAAGGAGTAGCATTTATAGATAACCTATTTTGATGCTATAAAACTCATCTTAAAGTGTGTATTTCCATCAGGCATAAACCCAAAAGTGAGACTTTTTTGCAATTGCTTAGAAACTCTTCACAGTCCCTTTAACAGTGTCTCTCACCCTCGTCTCTAACCTCTTTTTTATACATGAGCCAGTGCCTGAGATGTCCACGTAAGAGAACATGTCCCCATAACCTGTCCCATACCTAACCCTAGTTTATAACCCTGTAACCTAAGAATGGACCTGAAAACATTGTGTCATGGGTCTCAGCTTTGTTAATCCAAATTTCTTTTTGTTTTACAGAAACAACTGAGACATTAAAACAAAGAAACAGATGGAACTTTGTATTCACCTTGCATTGACGTAATTGGTTTGGATGGTATGATGTAAATAGAAAGCAGTTCAATCTGGAAAAGGACCAGTCCCAGTCATGTTTAAAATAACTGTTCCTTTTTTATTAGATCTTCAACTTATTCCAACTGCGCTCCTCCTTCTCCTCTTCCTGAAAATCACATTAGAGCCACTTTCATTGGTTTTATGGAGGTTTTATCCCTCTGGAGCTCCAAAGTGGTCCTGTGATGGATGACATGATCCTTAATTTCAATCTATGCATCACAAAAGACTCGCTCAAGTGACCTTGCACATGATGCTTCAATCCCAGCAGCTTCAGGGAGGGTGTTCAGTCTTCATTAGCTGTTCGTGTTCCCCGGAGTGAGAACAGGGAGAAGAATGTCACATTATTATTAACCTGACAGCAGCGACTGAATACAGATCATCATTTACTGAATACAAATCTGCATATTGTGAGTCAGTATTGTTCTGAGATCTGAAGATTTTTGTCCATGAACATTGCTTTTAGTCGTCCAACATGAACTGTAGCGAGTGGGTTTATAATAGTATATTGTTCACAACGGTCCACCTTGTTCAATGATATGTGGGCTTGTGATTATTTAGAACATTTAGTCTTTCTAATCACTAAAATTGCAGGACTCATCTTAACTTTCACACCCATTCTTGCTCACATTCCCTCACTGATAGTCGAGATTTCTAAGCTAGTCATCCGTCGGTCTTAGCTAGCTAATCCACACACTGTTGTATGTATTTGCACGCCACTGATGCCGCAGTGGGGCAACTTGAGGTTAAGTGTCTTGCCGAGGACACGTCAACACGAGAGCACCAGAGCTGGGCACGAAACTCTTGACCGTTCAATTGCTGGAAGAGTAAACTACCATGATTGTTACCTTCGCCAGGAGGTTATGTGATTGCTGGCGTCTGTTTGCTTGTTTGTTTCTCTGTTAGCAAGATAACTCAACAAGCCATGGACAGATTTCTATGAAAGTTTCAGGAAATGTCCAGATTGTGGCAAGGAACAAATTATCAGATTTTGGGAGCGATCCGGATCAGGTCTGGATCCGCCATGACGAAAAATGCGATTTTCATGAATAACTACTGAACTAAGATAGATATCATTATGAATCCAATTGGTAATGGTAGGTTTTGATGGTCTAGAAATCTAAAAATGTGGGGTGACGGTTTGGGGTGGTTAAAAACCAGGCACCCCATGTACTTGCTTCTGCCGGTCCAGGTTCGAATCCCACCTGTGACCAGTTTGCAGAGTGTCTTCCCCTACGCTCTCACCCCCTTTCACAAGTCTATCTACCGTCTCTTTCCTATCAATAAAGGCACAAAATGCCCCAAAAATACATTTAAAAAAAAAAAAGCGCAATTCTTTCAACTGTGCGTGCAAGTAGCAAGAAAGAGACAAGCAGAGCTCGCCCACTGCTAATTAGCTTAGCTCAAACACTGGGAGTAGATGGGTAGAATTAGCCTGCCTCTGCCTACAGTCATCTAATAAACCCTCCAGCAACTCTAAATAGTCCTGTGTGCTTTTTGTAACACTCTTCTTGTTCTGTGTTATGTTACGTTTGATATTCTTAGACTAATATTAGCAATAATTGTAATTTTGGAAAGAAATACATACAAAACTAAACCACGGGGCGCATGGTTAAACCACTGCAGACGTGCTTGTAAAGCTGTGTGTCTTGTCATGTGCCCATAAATACCTCATTTTGGTCACTGTCGCCCATCGCTGTGGTTCGGTGACGTCATGTTCGCTGGAGTTTCACCGCGATCATATCATATACCATATAATAGGATGTATTAGCTAACATTATTGTACAAAAATACATCAAAAAATGATCTAAAAATGTAGATAAAATAAAGGTAGAACTAAGATTTATGGTGAAAATCACTATATGGGTGAGGACTGTGGCGCTGGTAGAGGTCTGTGCTCTCTGAGCGCTTTTCTAGTTTGGTTTGTTGCTGACAACCTTAAGGAGTGTAGTGGCGTTTTTTGCCCACGGTCATGGTAGATAGATTTTTTGCACTGGAGCTTCAAGAAACAGCTTTGAATAGTTCATTTTTTTGTGTCTAGATTTCTGTCTACTGCTTTCAGAATTACCCAAGTTTGCATTTTCACCACCATTGCAACAAACTTGGTGCAATGGTCATCATGTTTGGCCTGGTTGTGGCAAACTAAATCAATTAGTCAACTCCTAATTTTTGTACATCTTGTGCATTTATCTTTGTCAATATTTGCTCAGTTAGAGACATGAATCCGTTGTTTTGGGCTTGTTGTTGTAAAAATGTCACATCTCTCACCATTGATACATTCGTATGTGGCACTTCAGCACGTTTAATTAATTCGGGCCTTTAATCTCCACTGTGGGCAATGTGCTCCTGTTTTCCTGCAGCTAGTTGATGATTGATTTCTACCTCGTGCCACGGCCAACATTTCCTGAAATTGTCATCTTAATCCATTAAGAAAATATGACTTATTCATATAATTGTGGAAAACTCTTCTATCCCTCTAAAATAAGTTCCTGGATCCTTAACTGGTTTCAGATCACCACCGAAATCGAGACAGTTCTTCCTTGTGCCATGGCCAACATTTCCTGAAAATGTCATTGAAATTTGTTAGAAACTAACTAGGACAGAACCATTGTAGGAAAAGATCTAATTGCGAGTTTTCTGGCAGATTATGCAATTTAAATTCAATTCACAATTTTCTTGAAATCAAGCTTCAGTGCAAAATTCACTGTGTTTAAAGTATAGACAACAGTGAAGAAATCAATTATCAAAAGCACATAACACATTATTCATCATCTTATATTAATGATTTTTTTTTTTCATTGTTTAAGAGATACTCCAGCTTCTACTCCTACACAGAGGCTTTGTGTTGTTGACCTGCTTACCAGCACTTCCGTCAATGCAAATTGCCTGCAAACTTGTTAAATAGTATTTGCAAAATGGTTGACACAACAGATCCTATGTCAGTCGGGAGCACAACAAAAATTGTGGCTCTGGCGATCACATGATTGCGTTGTCTAAAATCACAATTTAGATGCAAAAACGATAAATCTTTCAGCCCTAGAACTGATTGAGTTTTTCGCAAAAATGTCGAAAACTGCCCTATTTCCTACATAAGAGTATAAGGGCCATATTAGATGGAGAAAATAATTGTAGGGAATTGAGATTAAAGTTGAAATGACTAGAATCAAGTTAAAATACAATTTGCAATAAATGTCGAAATGCAGAGATAAAAGTAGAAAAACATTGTGTGTCGACTTTATTCTTGAATTTTGACTTTTCAAACAATATTTTAGCTTTAAAGATGCTATGAAGAGTTTCGAAGTAATTACAAAGAAGTCTCACTTTTAGATATATGCCTGATCGAAATACACACTTTAAGATGAGTTTTATAGCATCAAAATAGGTTATCTATAAATGCTATTCCTTAGCTTAGCTGTCAAGTCGGACAGGACTGAACTGGCCTGGATACTCAACTTCAGGAACAAGACAATTAAAACTAGAGCAAATTTATACCATTCAGACACGTCTTAGAGCACCGGGCTGTAAGTAGCAATTTACAGCGATATATTGCCGGCTACAAAACTACGATACTAAGTTTTCCAAAAATTGCTTGTTGTCACACATCAAAAACTACCGCTACGTAACTAGAAAGAGATACATTACCTCGTCAGTTTGCATCCTGTAAGTTGTTGAAAAAAGAAGTTTTTGTTCTGAGGAAAGTCCGAGCTGCATTCATTAGCATCACAACAAACGCACGCTTTGGCTTGGGTCACGTCTTTACGAGAGTTGCCGCACGTGCTCATGGGTAGCAGAGTCTTTATGTCACCGGAAATAGATTCTCCTCATAGCACCTTTAATCTCCTTATTTTGACTTTTATCACAAAATTGTATTTCAACTTTATTTTTGACATTACAGCTTTAATCTCATCTCAACTTTTATCTCAAAACTTCGCCTTTATTCTCGTCATTTCGACTTTAATCTTGACCTGCCAAAACTTTTTTCCATCTAAAATGGCCCTAATATTTTTCCAAAGGATTGATTGGTCCTTAGCTCATAACAACCTAAAACTTTCATTAGATCAGTTCATAACTTTTGGAGTTATTTTTTTAAACTGCCCACACATGTCTGATTGTTTGGTATTTAGGCAAATGTCAGCTTGGAAGCTAGCAGCTAACTCCGTCTTTGCTTTACAAAACCATAGTATGCAAGATATTTATGTCAAAGCCAAGATATGACAGCTTTATCAGTGTTAACCCTAAGACCAAGCTTCAATTTGGACCATTTTAGTGCTGGATTGTTGAACTCCAACCAAAATATTAGTGAGTAAAGAGGTTTTATCGATGCTTCACAGAGAGCACAGCAGAGCAGGCTGCAGGAGTGGTGCTTTTTATTCACAGCTGCATGTGCTGCTTAGCTCTGTGCCGCAGCTCTGTTGGTATTTTCTTGTGGTAAATGAAGTTCACTATGACTCAGTTTGTCTAATAGTGTTTATTGCATCAACCACCGAAGTAATCCCCCACAGGAGGTTTATTAACCACAACAACTCAGTGAGGTTTTCACCTCAGAGAAGAGCTATTTCTGTTCTCAGGAAGAAATAAACACAGCTCTTATCCCATTACATTAAATGTTGGTTTTCAGGTTTATTATCAATGATTAAATGTTTCCTTAAAGGTTTTCTAATGAAGAACACACACAGTTTTTTAATTTTATGGGAAGAAGTCTCTATTTTACATGAAAGTTTGAGTCAGTTTTTCAGCTAAGACATGTTTTTTGAGCAACTGCAGCCTTTTTTAGTCTAAATTTGATATTATTCAAGTCAAAGAAACATCAGTTTTGTCTTTCTGTTTGTTAGATTTGCTAAAAAGGTCTAGAGCAACATCCACTATTTTAAATATCATAAAACTCTGTATTTTCACCATCACTACAATATATGTTTGAGTAATCATCACCAGTTTTGTACGGAGGCAGATTTCAGGAGCAGCTAATTTTCTAAAAATGCTTATAGGACGTCTTTTTTCTGTATTTTGAACAAAAAATAATGTTAGCCTCGAGAATTTATGATCTAATGGATTGTCACCATTTTTGCCATTTCGAATTTGTCCAAATTGCTTGAGCATCGTGGCACTGCAGGTAGTGCTGGTACCACACACCAAGAAGGTTTCTGGTTGTTCCTGCTGTTAGTCAGTGCCTTTCTGTGTGGAGCTTGCATGTCCTCTGGTGCATGCATGGGTTACCTGCAGCTTCCACCGCTGAGAGGCAAAAAATCAGTTGGAAAAGCTGATTTCTAAATTTAAGGTGAAAATTTGGACTTTTTTTTCCTAGAATCTGAATTCTGTTTTCCTATCTAGTTTGAAACTCTAACTTGAATCTTGGAAAATTCTCAATTATCTCAAAATCATAATCTTCGGATTCTGCTGTTTTTCCTCAGAATTCTGAAATTTCTACTTTAATTTCCGCAGGTTTCAGAATCTTGCCCAAAATTTCCAATTTTATTTAAAGGTGCTATGAGGAGAATCTGTTTATGAAGACATAAAGACTCTGCTACCCATGAGCACGCGCGGCGACTGTCAGAATGCTGCATTCCAGTAACCTCGGAAATGGGAGTGACATCATCTCCGACTTAACAGCGTTCCAGTTGAAGTCGGAAAAAAACATGCCGATCTACCAGGCTATTGTTAGCTGTTGTTAGCACGCCCTGGGTTGTTGTTCACAAATATCACATAAAGAATGTGATTATCACTATGGCAGCATTATTGTAAATATAAGTCCAACAATACTATGTATACAGCTGATGTCACTCCCAGTTCCGAGGTTACTGTAACGCATCATTACGACAGTCGCCGCACGTGCTCATGGGTTGCAGAGTCTTTTTGTCTTCTGAAATAGATTCTCCTCATAGCACCTTTAAATAAAATTGGAACTTTGTAACCAGAACGCTGATAAGTCGGAGATGACACCACTCCCAGTTCCCTTCTTAGTTCCGAGGTTAAAGGAACGCAGCATAAGATCAGATCAGAAATTTAATAATTTGTTCCCTGTCACCATCTGGGCATTTCCTGAAAATTTCGTCAAAACCCTTCCGTAACTTTTTGAGTTATGTTGCTAACAGAGAAACAAACTAACTAACTTACAAACAAAAAGACAAACAGACGCCGGCAATAACATAACCTCCTGGCAGAGCTAACAATCTGATGCTCCTGCAACCGGTACAACTTTTCCTATGCAACAAGTTATCTGAGTGTGTGTTGGTGTGTGTTAGTGTGTTGGTGTGTGTGTGTTCCAGCAGCAGTGACAGACACATACTGATGGTGGGTGTGTTTTCAGACACTCCTCTCACACTCCGTGTCTTCATTAGCGGCTCAGTGTTTGCGCTGCGTGTGCTTGTAAAAAGCTAACAGGATGTGTCGCTGTGCTCTTTGAGGTTACCACCTGTTCGCCCGCTCGCGCTCCTGTTCTCATGGAAACCAATATGCTGAAGAGCTGGCCGGCCGGTCGCACTCACAGCGGCCTCTTTGTTTTTCCACTTGTTTGTGTGTCGGGTTCGTCTCTCCGCTCACTCATTGTCTTGATTTGAGCTGGAACATTCAAAGTTCTGAGAGTTTGACGTCTGTTCAGATACTCGAGGCTGAGGTATTAGTCTGATCTTCAAACAGCCGATGACTCAAATGTTCCTGATCTATGAATTCTTCAGAGTATTTATAGCTTCAATAACAGCGGGGCGGAGGCTCTCACTTTAGACTCTCTCTCCTCATAACACCCCCATTGTTTTCTGTGTCTGATCTCACTTGTTTTAATCTCTTTTATTTCCTTTTCCAGTGTCTTTCGCTCTTTTCTCTCTTTTTTGTCCATTTTTCATTTAAACCCTGCTCACCTGATAAAATAAATCATTACTTGTTGATGATTGGATTGAAATAAACCAAATTTATATTGTGGAAAGACTTGTTTTTCCTCAAGGTTCAAAAAGAAAAAATTTACACAATCTGGTCCAAATGGATAGAATTTGTTAAACCTATAAAGTAGGATTTCATTTGACTTTTTGCAGTGAAGATGTGGCTCATTTCTAGGGGTGGGAGAAAAAAATCGATTCACATAAGTATCCGGATTTTTTGTTTGATGATTTTTATATCGATTTTTTCCCCAAATTTAAATGCTTCATTTTAGTCTGTGTTAATAAGCCACTTTTAAATGCAATCCAGGCTTTTGAAGAGAGAGTATAAACATCTGGTTAAAATATATTGCTGAATAAATCCTAAAAACAGACTCATATGTGATGTGTATTGTTCCTGATATAGTCTGTAGGCATCATGATTATTCATCTTTTTCGCTGGTGTTAAAAAAAGCTAACTGAAGATTGCAAAATTGGCAATCTTGGCAATATTGTAGAATTGCAATTTCAATCAAATCGGCACCTAAAAAATTGTAAAAAATTAAATTGGGAGAAAACTATATCGTCCCAGCCCATTCATTTCATTTCTTTTTCTTTTTTTTTTTGGCTTGCTCTTGATTTAATTTTTGCAATCTCCTCTATCTATACCCTTGGATTCTTCCCATGTTCTGTCGTATGTTTCAAGTTGCTTTAAAAAAAAAAAAAAGCCTGGAACCATCCTTCATTACTCCCACCCGGAGGTTATGTTATTGCTGGCATCTGTTTGTTTGTATGTTAGTTAGTGTGTTTGTGTCTTTCTCTGTTAGCAACATCACTCATAAAGTTATGGACGAATTTCAATGAAATTTTTAATAAATGTCCTAATTGGGACAAGGAACAAATGATTAGATTTTGGGACTGATCTGGATCAGCATCTGGATTCGCCATGACGAAAAATATGATTTTCGTGAATAACTACTGAACTAAAATAGATATCATTAGGAATCCAATTGCTAATGGTAAGTTTTCATGGTCAAGGAATATGGGTGAGGACTGTGGCGCTGGCAGAGGCCCGCTGCTCTCTTAGTGCTTTTCTAGTTGTATCTTCAACTGAAGATAGTTTTCTTATTTTAATGGGACATGTCTCAACCTTTTAATTTTGCCTTTAAGCCAAAGAGGATCAAATCCTTTTAGCATTGGCAGATACATAATTTGATTAATGGACAAGGTCTGAGAATATCTGGAGGAGGCTGTTTTTTAATTCCTTTTTTATTTATTTTCTTAATCACTGAATTTTCATTGTGTTGTTCTTTAGACAAACCTTGAGTAATTTTCTTTTAAAAATGTTGCAGACAAATTAGCATTTGAACCCGTTTTACATTATTCATATGAACAGCAACACAGAGATTATTCAACTGGCTCAATTCAAAAGTTTATTTTTTTTTATTTATTTAAGCATACAGTACAACCAAAATTCTCTGTTTGGATATTCCATTTGGAGCAAGGCCTTCAGTGGCTGTGCTCCCCAGCTCTGGAACTCTCTCCCACCTGACCTCCGAAATCTGAACTCTTTGTCCCTTTTCAAATCCAGACATTAAACCCACCTACTCATACTCCATTTAATATAAATTAACCATTCTCATCCACTTATCTGTCATTGTCTGTTGTGTTTTGCTGATTTTATAGTTGTATTGTTTTGTTGATTTTATTGTACACTGCACAGTGTCCTTGAGTGTCTTGAAGGCACCTTAATATAAAATGTATTAATACTACTATTATTTTTCTATATCTGTAATTTGTTAAAGAAAATACTTTCATTTATTTTTTCATTTACTTATTTAAGACTATTTTCATAACTCTGATTGGTTGGGCCACCTTTTAATGTGGTTGGGCAAGTGCACATCCAGGCCCACATGTACATCTGCCCCTGTTCATAAGTGCTCCAAAACACAAGAAGTCAGGTTTAGATTATACATGATGAAAACCATTAGTTTCAAGTGATAAAAAAAGAGAAAAAAAAAATCAATATCTGGTACAAAATTGGCATAAAAATAAAGTTATTTAGTCAAAAGTGATGACTAAATAAAATTCTCAAAGTACTGGAAACTTTCTTTTTTGCTTTATTTTGATTAAGTCACAAATTCACGTGCTTCTTAATGTTTTAAAAAAGATTTTTAAGGTGGATTTTCTCTCAATCCCTCTATTGAAATAAATATAAATGGACTAATGTAACAAATCTGCATGATACTGCAGTTTCAGCTACTGGAGGGCAAAAAAACTCAGAAAATCTTAAAAAAGAAAATGAATCACTAGAGTGCTGAAATTCAGTTTTTTTTCTTAGATATGTAGTTATCCCCTCAAAATTTGGACTTTTTCTTCTTTTAATTACATAAATCTGACCTGAATCTCAGAATTCAGACATTTTCTCAACATCATAAACTTGACCTTAGGATATTGATTTTTTTTTTCCCTCCAGAATTCGGCATTTCTTCTTTACATTTTTTGAATTATTTTTCAGAATTTTGAATTGTTCCCTCAAAATTCTGACTTGATCTCAGATCACAGACTTTTAAATGTAGAAAAAAAAACAACCTCTAATGAACCTTTGTTCTCAGTCACCCTGATACTCTTCTGCATGTATTTATTCACGAAAACAACAAAAAAATTGAAATTGAAATCTATTTTGTCACATCTTTAGTAGGGGTGAAACAAAATTTCATGCCACGAAATTTCGCAAAATAAAAAAATGGCGAAATAAAATTCAAAAATGCACGAAATGAAAGCATGACATAAACACGAAGGGGCGTGTGCACGACTGGTGATTTTTTTTACCTTCCTCGCCTATCATAGCAAAACGCTCACTTTAATATGGAGGAAGACGAAGTGGAGGAATTAGCTGACGCTCCATCATCAAATAAATCGGTTGTGTGGACCTATTTTGACTTCCCATGTAAAAGACGAGAGAACGGTGAGAAGATTGCAGACAAAACAACAACTGTGTGCAATATATGCCGCTACAGTTCACCGTATACTGCGGCGAGTACAACTACCAACTACTTTGAACTGGAGACAGGCAGCAACTGTCTGCATAAAAAACAATATATTTGATTTTTGCATCTACTGTTGAGTTGACAGAATTTTATCGTACTTGAAGATCAGAAGTATATGCTCTGTTATAGGCTAAATATTATAGTTGACAGTTCAGACATTTATAGGTCTAAACTGCAGCTCTGAGGACTGCTGTTTGTTTTCCTTTTCATTCAAGAATGTACTTATCCTGATTGTTGCAACAACAAAGCATTTTATTGAGATGTTATGTTTATATTTGCACTGTAGGGGAAAAACTACATTTTTTTTTACAAAGAGTATTTATTTTGTGCTGATGCAGCAATATTTTTTGTTTGTCTGCATTAGGAAGAAAATAAAGAAAATGAGATTTTTGGACAACTTCCTACTGTTGGGGATTTTCTATAATCTTTATTTTGTATCGTGAGCCCTGTTTTGTATTTCGTATCGTTTAGCGAGTTGACCATTTCGTTACACCCCTAATCTTTAGGCTCAAACATAACAAAGCATTCATTTTTGTTCATGATGCCCATCCCTAGTTTATTCTCATTATTTCCTGCTCGTTGTTTGAATCTTTAAAAACAAAAATGTGACGCTGCATCTCCTCACAGTCTGGCGTATTGCTCTCTGTCTCTATCTTGGTCTCCCACACTCCCTCTTGTCTTTTCCCCTGACCTGTCTCACCCCCCTGGGACCCTCCTCCCCCCTCGTGGCTCATTAGTGTCTGCAGCGATCAGCCTGCTCCCTCTGATCAAAGCCTGTGATCGCAGACGGCTCTTAATAATTGATGCTGTTAAACTCTGGTCGTTTGACTGCGCTGCTGCTCTGATATCTGCATTTTTATCCCTGTTTTGATATCAGGACGACTCTCTCCGCTCTCTGCAGGCTCAGTTTGGTGGTTTATCAGTGGGGGTATAAATCACTAGGTGGCAGCATAGTAGCACATGCCGCATGCACCGACTGCTGCAGACGGACTGAATCACAGCAGCAGAGAAATCGTCAGGATTGAGCGAGAGCAGCCTGATCCCAGATTAGAGAGACCGTGGAATGACTGCGGCTCCGTTCATCTTCCCGCTCACCCGTCAAACTCCCCCAATTATCAGATCAATACCCACCCGTCGACTCCAGATCAATTGAAATAACAGTCCCTTGACTCATTAATGACCTTTAAAAGCAGGTCTGTTAACCCCTCCGTCTCCGAGTCAATAAGGACGTCCATTCCTAAACAATCAAAGTCAAATTAAAATCTCTGGATATTCTTTCTTCTCTTCATCAGTCTACAGGCGGATTGGCACTCTTACTCCAGTCGTCTGTGATTTTAACAAGCTCCGACATGAATAATTAAGGTTTTTGGCTTTATCTGCTTTCAGGACTGGATCTTGATGTCTTTCTGGGTAACAGGGGTCGACAACTGGGGGCCCGGGGGCCACATGCTGCCCTCCCTTTAACATTACAAACGTCAAGATTAAAAACTCAATACAGCACCAAAGTTAAACACATTACAACAAAAGAAAACGTCCAGTATAGCCTTTAATAAAATGTTTTATTCCACTATTTAGACAGAGTTTAGTAGGTATGATCAGAGTTGCCAGGTCTGCTTATTATAAGCGACTTTGGTCTTCTTTTATTGAAAAGCTGCTTGTAAATATTTGCAGCTGTGGTTTGTGGGTTTTTTTGTGTGTTTGTTCCAATATTGCAGTTTCTCATTTTTGCTTTTTTCTGATGCACACTCCACTACCAATATTAACTAAATTCAGAAGTTACACTAACTACTTTGTCCCACTCTGAACACTAATTTAAATTTTACGGTAAAAAATGATGTTTCTACCAAAAAGAACTCCCCATAATCATCATGAATTTAACTACAATGTACCTTTTTCTGTTTTCACCATAATAAAGCTGTAAAGGATCAACATAAAACTTTTATAAAAGCCTAACTATGTCTGTTTGGTTACAAAAATCAAGGTTAGACAAACTGTTCCGCAATAACAGAGTTATATTTCCTTTTATTGTTTCATTTATTTCAGTCACTTTAAACATAAAATCTCAGAAACATTAATGTGAGAAATTGCAAAGCAAACAAGTGTTAAGTTCATGTTTTTCTCGCATTAACACCAAACAATTAACAAAATCACAACATATTAACACAACGAGACCGAAAAAGGTATACATAGGCTGAAGCCTTAGCTTATTTGGCCTCTTACCCATTTCACTTCTATATAAAGTAAAGAACGGGCCACCTCCAAACAAAAGGATATTAAATAAGTAAATAAAGAGTTATTAAAGATGCTATGAAGAGTTTCTAAGTAATTACAAAAAAGTCTCACTTTTAGATATATGTCTGATGGAAATACACACTTTAAGATGAGTTTTATAGCATCAAAATAGGTTATCTATAAATGCTATTCCTTAGCTTCACAGTCAGGTTGGACAGGGCTGGACTGGCCTGGATACTCAACACGGGATCAAGACAATTAAAACTAGAGCAAATTTATATTATTCTGACACATCTTAGAGCACCGGGCTGTAAGTAGCGATATATAGCCGGCTACAAAACTACGATACTAAGTTTTCCAAAAATTGCTTGTCACACATCAAAAACTACCGCTACGTAACTAGAAAGAGATACATCACCTCGTCGCTTTGCATCCTGTAAGTTGTTGAAAAAGAAGTTTTAAAGCAATGCAGAGTTCTGAGGAAGGTCCGAGCTGCATTTATTAACATCACAACAAACGCACGCTTTGGCTAGGGTCATGTCTTCACGACAGTCCCCGCATGCGCTCATGGGTAGCAGAGTCCTTATGTCGCCAGAAATAGATTCTCCTCATAGCGCCTTTAAGAAGAAAATGTCACTGTGAAACTGAAATTAAAAAACACTTTAATTTTTATGTGCCAAAAAACGAAGAAGTTATATATCACATTAGGAAAAAATAGCTGGAAGTTGCTTGGTTTTGGCTTCTTTTTATCCATCTGTTTGCTTGTGTCAGAAGAGATATCTGGCAACACTGGGTTTGACCCACTAATAATTTCTCTAAAGGTTTGTGATGAGGCATTGTTCATTCTTTTAGTTGAAAAAAAAAAAGATTAATTATTGGCTTTTTTTCTTATTTAATGTTGTTTCGTTGTATTTTATTTATTTATTTAACTGTTTTTATTTATTATTTACTGTTTCATTCTATTTATCTATTCTTTACTGTCTTTATTTTTCATTTAGTGTTGTATTAATTTATTATTCACTGTTGTGTTTACTTGTTTATTATTTACTGCTCTTTTTATTTGTGCATTTTTTACTGTAGTATTTAATTACATCCGCCAAGGAGGTTATGTTTTCAGGAGAGTTTGTTTGTCCGTCTGTCTGTGAACAAATAACTCAAAAAGTAATGGATGGATTTTGATGAAATTTTCAGGAAATGTTCAGCATGGGAAAAGGAAGAACTGATTCGATTTTGGTGTTGATCCGGATCACCGTCTGGATCCGGCATGACAAAAAATGCAATTTTCATGAATAACTACTGAACTAAAATAGATATCATTATGAATCCAATCGCTAATGATATGTTGTCATGGTCAATGAATCTAAATATTTCCATGAAATAAAGGTAGGACTAATATTTATGGTGAAAATCACAGTATGGCAGAGGACTGTGGCGCTGGCGGGGTCTGTGCTCTCCGAGTGCTTTTCTAGTTTACTTCTTATTTTACTTATTTAACAGGTATGGAGTGTTAAATGCTGAAAAAAGGGAACACAAAACAACAAAAAGACAGCAAGACACACTTTGGGTGTTCAATGCGGGTAAAACTGTCAAACTCTTTATAGTGTGAACAAGAAATAATCAGACTGTCTTTCATCGGGGACGTAAACACGGGTCAAAATGTGACTTTTTAAAAGATCAAATTTAGGATTTCCAGACAGAATAGACATTTCTTTTATTCATAACATTGCTTTTCTGTTTGTTTCACTATACGAAGCATACTGAGAACCACAATGTTAGTCATCTCAGAAAATATGCTGCATGTCACAAACGCATACAAAGAGCTTAATTTATGTAACTATTGTATAAATGCAGGGTTATTTTGTCCCCCACAGAAATAGCTTCAAACAGGCCGATCTGTGAATACTCTTTAAATGACTCATTTTGTCATACTGTTGTGTGTGCAGGCTTATTTTAAGATCTGATGTAACATCTCTTGTGTGGTTTCAGGCCTCGGCGTGTGGAGGTGTCTGTGTAGGAGCCGGCTCGAGCCGTAGGTGGTGAGAAGATGAATGACAGCGGGATTAGAACTGGGATTCAGGCTTTTCCCGTCTGAGATGTGAGCTGCTAAGTTTGTCTCATTAACCGCAGACACAGACGCCCCTGAGGACGATAATTATGAGGGAGAAGATGTTTTTTTTACTTTCTTGTCAAGAGTTGGATTGAAGTAGTCCCACAGTACAGTCTGTCTGATTTGATTGAAGGTTTTGTGAGTAGTTGGCAACTAAAGCTGGTTAGTTTGGTAACATAAAAATACAGAAAAACTGCAGTAGCTTATAACAAAAACAAAATTTAACCTTGATAAATAGAAATTGATTGCTGTCTCTGCCATCATTGATTCTACTTATTGACTCCATTACTTAATTGTTTCCTGTGGACTTCAACAATGTCAAACACATGGCACACCTGATATTTACAGCCCTACTGCACCTATAAAGGTGTCAACATGTTGCTAGTCTTTAAAGGGATATGCCAACGTTTTTGTTTGTTTCGTGTCTTGCCTCACTCCAGAGACCATGACAGGCAAATAAACGTAATTCATTCAACTGTGCATGCAGTAGCAAGAAAGAGACAAGCAGAGCTCACCCACTGCTAATTAGCTTAGCTTAAACACTGTGAGTCAATGGGCAGCATTAGCCTGCCTCTGCCTACAGGCATGTTATAAACTCCAGCAGCTCTAAATAGTCCTGTGTGCTTATTGTAATTCTGTGTTATGTTACGTTGTATATTCTTAGACTAATATTAGTAAGAATTGTAATTTTGGAAAGAAATACATACAAAATTAAACCACGGGGTGCATGTTCAAACCACTGCAGATGTGCTTGTAAAGCTGCTTCACACTGAACGCAACTTCACGATCATAATCGCATCACCCACTGAAGTTGTGTCGCATGTCCTTAAATACCTCATTTTGGTCACTGTTGCCCATCGCCACGGCTCGGTGACGTCACGTTTTTAGGCGATGTCCTCACGACATCACCTAAAAAGATCAACTCTTTCAACTTTGGCAACACGCCATGAAGGAAGTGAACTCTGCTAACGCGTTTCCAGAGGGTTAACCCCAACTCATCGTGGCTGTACATTGACTTTACATGGAGAGTAATCGCGGAGGACGCTCAAGTCGCGTTTGGTGTGTAGGCACCTTAAGCAGGTCAACAAAAGTCTGTAGAAGATAATAGTAAAAGATAACATTACAAAATTGGATAAAAAAAAGTTACAATAAGCACACACGACTGTTTGGAGTTACCGTAGAGTTTGGCTGTGTCCGAAATGGCATACTAACGTACTACTCATACTAAGTGTGACGTCAAAATGAGTATGTAGTGTGTTCACATTAGATAGTATGAAAAGATTGAGTGTGCGAGAAATACCTGGATGTATACTATATCAGAAAAAATTTTAAGTATGCGAGGTGGGCATACTAGTCATACTCAAACGCCCCATAATGCATTGCAGCATGCATTATGACCGGCACTAGCAAACTTTCTGTTTTCAAAATAAACCCATCTTTTATTATCTCCTTTTAGTTCTTACTGTTTTTTTTTAATTGAGCTCTTGTTTTGAAGCCGACCGAAAGTTTCTTCAATAGCATAATGGATAATGGAATGGGGCATAATGAATCAACAGAGATATTTGATAGCCTGGTGTGCTTCTGGTTTTTGTCGTCGGAGGTTTGAATGCATCATGGGAAACTTAGTAGTATACTACAGTGTGAACGGTTGGCATTCTAATCATACATAGTATGTAGTATACAGTATATACACATAAATTTGTAGTATGTAGTATGTTAGTATGCCATTTCGGACATAGCCTTTATCTGATGACTGTTAGCAAAAGTAAGCTAACGCTACCCATTGATTCCCAGTGTTGAGCTAAGCTAATTAGTGGTGGGAAAACTCTGCTCATCTCTTCCTTGCTGTGCATGCAGATACGCTCCAACTTCTACAACACTGAAGAGACAGACAAAATGATCATTGTGACATATTGTTGCATTAAATTTGGGGAAGTTTATTTATTATTGTAGAATTGCTGCACCGTGATTATATCAGTATTGTGGACCATGTATTGTGTATCGTATCATATCCTTTGGTACAAGTGTGATGTATGTTTTACCTTAAATTTATGCACCCCTGTTACAGTTGACATTTACTCTGTTCTACCACAGCAAAGCTAGCGTTGACGTTGTTTAGCATTTATACCCTTAACTTGATTCCCTTCTGTAAGGTAAGATCACATACTCTTTATTGCATTCATCACCTCTCGGCGAAGCAACCTGTAAGTAGTAGTTCCTAATTGATGGAGTTGTTTTACTAGACTAATCTTACTAGCTTCCTTTAGCAGCTTCCTTGCTGACTTCACGGACAAATGAGGATATTTGAGAGACCAATAGGCATAAATTAAGTCCCTAATGTACTTGTATTACGTAGAGAAAATTAATGACATCAGTTGATTAAGGAAGGATCCAAGCGCAACATGGGGCTTAAGAAAAAGCAGGGTACGAGTATCTTAATGACTACTATTAATTGCACCGACAGAACTAATGAGTACTAGCAGAAGTGAGAATATGAAAACAAAGCCAAGTTAATTTCTACAGCGTGGCTTCTGCAAATTATTAAAGAGATAAATGTTGAGTTGTAGAAAAATCTGCTTCTGAAAGATTAATGCAGGATGTGCGACAATATGTTCAAATTTGCATGATGATAATGACAGTGCGTTAATTCATTCTCACTTTGATGCGTAACACTGAGCTGTTAATTATCTCTCCGTCATCTGTTTCTTTTATTGCCGCGGCTCTGATTGCCGCTCCCGCTGCGCTCGGCTCGGATGGGAAGAGAGGAAATCTGACAACCTGTGAGCCGCTCCCTGGGAGAGCCGGGAGGAGGGTTGTGTTTGTGACAGCGAGAAAGAGATGAAGGCAGAGGGGCTTACCTCGGATTCTTCCTCTTTTACGGCTGTTTTTCTGGTTTTGGTTTTAAAAATGACTTTGAAGGCTTTGCTGTTTTGAATAAAGGCAGTAAGGCAGTTGGACTGCTACTTGGTTTTCCAACATCTCATGGCATTTGGCAACTCTCCATTTGAATCTAGAGAGCGCAAACCTCTGCCAAAGTAGCTCGTGTATTGCTGTTACATCTATAAGCAATGATTCAATGATGAAGTTAGCATCATAATATGATTCCTTGACCCTGCAAACCCACACTAAGCACTCAGAATCATGTTGATATCATTATTAGACGGTTGATCGTTCGTTAATGCCGTTTATCTGGATCACCAACAAAATCTACCAACATCTCCTGAGAATTCCAGATAATTCCCTCCAGTAGTTTATGCTAATCTTGCTAACAAACAAGTTAATCCAACACCACAGTCAAGTTGAACCGCCTTCATAATACTTTTTACTCTTTTTGATTTAGCTTTAAAATCACAAAAGGCAAATTTGTTCATTAAAGTTGTTACAAAGAACAAAATGTGTTAGGTTAAAGGAATATGGAAACATTTTTGCCTTTGTTTTGATGTTAGTTAAAAGGATACGCCAACTTCTTTTTTCATGTCTTGCCTCACTCTCAAGTCCATAACAAGCAGAGAGACATCATACATTCATCTAAAGAAAGAGATGGATAGAGCTCACCCAATGCTAATTAGCTTAGCTCAAACACTGGGAGTGAATGGGTCACGTTAGCATGCCTCTGCCTTCACTGCATGTGCCCTGCATTTAGTTTCTAATGTATTTCTTTCAAATATTACATAAAGTTCTAATGTTAGTTTCATATGAATAATGTAACATAACGTTAAAAAAATGAGTCACAACAAGCACAATGGGCCATTTAGAGCGGCTGAAGAGTTTACTTGATGACTGTTTCATTGTTTTTATTTGACGTTTATTTAACCAGGTTAGTCCCTTTCAAGGGAGACCTGGCCAAGACAGGCAGCAGCAAAAATACAAAGTTACAAACAGAAATACAAAAAGAGAGAGAGAGAGAGACAGGCTAATGCTACCCATTGACTCCCAGTGTTTGAGCTAAACCAATTAGCAGTAGGTGAGCTCTGCCTATCTCGTCCTTCTTATTACTCGCACTGTTGAAACAATGGAGTCTATCTGCTTGTCATGGACTCAGGAGTGAGGTCAGACACAAAAAGACAAAATAAGTTGGCGTGTCCCTTTAATAATGTGTTGTTTGCAGACTTAACATCAGCAATGATTGAAGAACACAGTGAAAAACCTCACTGGCTTTTTGTCGAGAGAACCAGTGTGATGCTAACTTCCATGTCAACCTAAAAAAATCCCTCACCCCTGCACCACTCTATTTAACCAGAACATTAATTTTATGTGTAAATTATTTACCAAGTTTTTTTCAACCATCTAATTCCATTTGAGTGGATTTAAACTCTGTTAATTAAACATGTTTTGGGCTCTGGTGTCTCCATTTAAAGCTGAACTATTTAAGCTTCTGTCTTTCAGCTCTCTAGTGCCCTCTGTGGTTGCTGAGTGTAACTGCACTGTCATACACCAACGTGCATTTGTTGACATACAGAGGGAGGAGAAGCCGACAGGACGTCCCAAGAGACAAATAAACCATGTGGACTGATAAGGTACAGTCTGATCATGTTTATTTTCAAATTAGTCACCATGTACTTACAAGTCCAACAGTAACAGGGCTAAATCAGCATTGGTCGGACATCCCTCCTCACGAGTGAACCCGATAGTTGGCTTGTTTCTCTCCAGCTTTCCTTTTGTCATCTCCTCCAAAAAAACTTTACTTTCTTTGGATTTTTCGCTGCTACCACCATGATAACAACTCTGCATTTAGCTTTATTGTTCTTCTTCTTGTTTAAGGGCGGCGCTATCCAACATCAGAGGAGCATTACTGCCACCTACTGTGCAGGAGTGTGAGCCAGATGTTCCTATTTGCATTAGGAAAATAAGAGCATATTTACTTTAAACTAAATCTGTTCATTAAATCTGTTTAAAAATTCAGAAACTGCTTTATATTCTCCTTTTCCCAACGATTAGCTTTTGCCTTGAGGGGAAGTGACGTAAGCCGTAAAGCAGTCATAGCAGAAAAATTTGTAGTGTTTTAAGTGTGAAGTGTTTCTACCATCCACATCGAAGTTACATAGTGCCAGTGAAGGTGATACAAAGTAGGGCTGAACGATTGTGGTAAAAATAAGAATCCCGATTATTTTAAGTGATATTGAAATCCCAATTAATATACACAATTATTCATTTATTTAAAAACTTCTGTATTGATTTAAACACAACTTTAAAGAGCCAGTGGCACATACAGTATTATTGATCCACATAAGTCGCACACTCGCTGTTGCTGCGCGTGGAACACAGAAGCGCTATGAAGTGCAGGAACTTGTATTCACGGCACTCCACACAAGGTGGCACATTAATCATTTTTCTTTGATTATAATGATTTTATGATTGCCAGATGGCAAAATAGAAATCATGATCAAAATCAGATTAATCCTCCAGCCCTAATACAGACCCCCTCAGACCATGACAGAGGGGTCATTCAACCTGTTGTAAGGTGATGAACCATCACAATGATTCTAGAAATATTATTTTAGGGCGGAAAAAACTACGTAGTGTTTTTTAAGGAGCTTTCTGTTCTTTTCTGTTGTGCACAGAGCAAACAAAATCATTTGCTGTTTCTTGACTCTTTGTTTGAGATCTTAAAAGACCTAAACTTGGCAGCTAGGGTCGACATTTTCACACCTTTTATCCCGTTTTCACGATCGTTTCTTCAGAAAACACTTAAAATCAGTTAAAATGAGCTCAAGCTGCAGTCTTCCATGTGATTACTTACAAAGCGTACTCTGCTCAGATGTATTTTCGTCCTTGGTCATCTCCATCTCTCCCTCCCTCTTCTCCATCCTTAGGCCCTTCCTCCTCACTGTTGTCAAGGGCAACCGGAGAAAAGAGCCGAATACAGTATCAGTATCACCTGATCGGTGGGGGAATCCAGCAGGTGTGTGTGTGCGCGCACCCTGTTGCTGCTCTTGTGGGAAGGACACACTCGCATGCAGACTCGGTGTAAATGAAGTGACTGTTGGCAGGCTCACACTTAATTCAGCATGAATATTTAATCAACTGTAAACAGATTACTACTTCACTGAGCGATGCCAGTGCCAGTGTGTATGTGTGTGTACGTCCGCCCTTGTGTCTGTGTTGGTGGGCACGTGTTGCTCTCACTCGACTGTCTGCCGCTCCTGTGTGGCTTATCTCCCCGTTCAACATAAAACTGAGAAACAAATAAGCCTGAAAGTTTGGATTTCAAGAAGTAAGAGAAGTTCTTGGCATGCCTGCTCAGATGGTTTAAGTTAGACAGATGTGTTTCTGCCAGCATTAAAGCTGGGAAACTAATACCAAACCAGTTTTTGCATCCCGCATATGCAAACTATGAGCCATACAAAGCCGTTAAATTTGAATCCACCTACTCACAAGTGTCTACTCAGGCTGTTGTCTATGTTTTTTTTTTACCCAGTATCTCTTTAAACAAATGTATTTACCGTTTTTGTCACTGTTTGTTGGCTTGATGTAGACACACACTGCAAGACAAAATCTATGAAAACTAGTTTGAAACTCTGCAGGTTCATTTCTGAAGTTGTAAAAATAAAAATTTCTCTCGATTCTACGTAGTGGTAACCTGCTTGCTACCTTCAAATCCAACTCATGCAGTTTCTAACAGATAATATGCATCAAAAACATTTGTGAGGTCATGTTGATGTAGCAAACAATCACTTATTGTACATAATTAGATCAACAATCCACTTTAATTCTGATATAGTTGCCACCGTTGAGCAGAAGTATTATACAAGGACCAAACCTTCATAGGCTATGAAGGCTGGGAATAAAAGTAAATAAGCTACTGAGGATGCCCTATTGCATGAGTAAAAAGGGCCCCATAAAATTAAATTAAGTTTTTAATTTTTCCCTTTTTTGAGAATTTGGTTTCTGGTATTTAATGCAATTTTAACCACCATATAAAGTAATGAAATATTGACAATTTATTTAGTTGAAAACTAAAAACTTAAGGTGTCCCTGCATTTTTCTTTGGTGTTTGTCACTCTTCAAATAGTCCTAACATAGTTTTAGCTTCTTTTCCAACTTAGGAAGCGTTTACACGGTGCCGAAAACGGTCAAGTCCTATAAGTTTTAGATGAGAACGCGTTGCGTTTCGTCTGGAAACCTTTGATAACGGGCTCCAGAGTAGAAAGTTTCCAAAACGCTCTCCATTTAGCTCCATGTAAACCCGTATCAGGGTGTTTCAGGGTGAAACGCTGACGTCACCACATGCGCAGTACTCTTTCACATGAAGACTGTGCGTGCATACCAGGAACAACAACAGCTTCGGCCGTCTGCCGAGTAACGTGTGAGCGTCTTACTGTGCTCGGCTTGTTATCCAGACAAAACTATCCAGACAGATTTGTTGTCCGAACTGATTTGTTGTCCAGAAAAGAAACTCCTGCATCTTTTCTGAAAAACGTCAGCCATATCTGTGATAGTCCACGTTTGTTAAATTCCGCTTTTAATGTTCAACTCTGTGATTTCATCTGTGATTCCACATTTATAGGGCCCTAAGTAACTAGGTCTCTCTGCTGTCACAGCTCATTTTCTCTTTAAAAACCACCCCACAACAATAAGCTTATAAAAAGTTTTGAAGGAACCACAATAAATCTCCCAAGTGACCTGATTTACTGAATAACCGACCTGTAAAACCTGAAGAAAGCATTCTAAACGAAGAAGAATTTCACCTCAGAGGGGGCAAACTGAGCTTTAGGCACAGACAGGAAGCATTAATAGATGATTTTATTTTTTCTGAGAAATATTCTACTGTTGTGCACACACATACCTACTGGATTAGGGCAAATATGGCTCTCTATTTTTCATTTTCCTGTCTGTTTTGGCCGAGTAACATGCAAGGCTCACTGTAAATATTGGTTATCCTCCTATCCTCAAGATTAACTGTGCAGCAGATGCACATGTGGTGTTCGGCACATGTGCAGCCTGAAATGGTGCATTCAATTTACATCAGAACTGGGAAGAGGAAAGTGGGAAATCCGTCACATTCCAGCTAGACATGTTCCAGTTATGAGTTGGTAAAGTTGGGCAAGCTGCAGACGTCCAACTTTGAAGTAATACATTCTGACCAAAGGGGGCATTCCCAGAGACAAATTTTAATTTAATTTGCAACTAGGACCAACCCAGTCCCAAGATCAACTGGAAAACTCCATTACACCTAGGGCAGCCATCTTTGATTGTCAACTCGGCGGTGGAGAGTATTCTCCGACTTTCCAACTCGAGATTCTGACTTCAGAGGGCATTGGAAATCCCAACTCCCCAGCACAACTGTAACACACCAAAAGCTCTGGCATGACAACTTGCTTGCAAAAATGGAAATATGCACTCACCGCTGCAAAATACGGTGAATGTGACATGTACGATGGCCAATTAAAGCCAATGAATTATGCAGCATTTCTGCTTTGGGCTTTGTTTAGTTTCTAACTTGCAGCATGTTTGCAGTTAATTTACCGCTTTATTTAATTTGCACTGTGTTTCCATATTTGTATTTCATTCTGACCTTTCTTTGTTTTTCTGACCATTTGCCTTCATCAGCCACCATATAAACGGCCCCTATCCTTAAGCCATCATTTTCAAGTCCTGCTCTGTGCCTAGCAACTGAGATAGCCGCACTGTAACTAGCTAGCATAACCAATGCCGTGCAATGTATTCTTTTGTTTTAGACATCAGTATCATTTGTTTTTCCCAACACAGGTGCGCAGGCTATCGGTGAATGTTGAAACCATTTATTTACTTTTAAAGGTCTAATTCTTACTTTCTTGAAAGTCTCTCACCTTGTTTGAACTTTCTTTTTAATGATACCAGATATGCAATTGCAGATAATAGTTGGAAACTGTATCCTAAGGAAATTGTATATTTTAACCTGTTAAGAGAGCCAGAGGCTGGGGATGCTAGCATTGCTGACATTAGCCACTCATTAGCCTCATTTAGCTTGCTAACTGTTGTATTTGGCAAAATATAAGCCACAATTTGCTGATTTTTGGTTCACATGCCTTGTTTGCTCCTAGCTTGGCTCAGATGGTTGTCACATCCATGGTGGACCAACACCCCTGTCTATTTTAGTGGACCACACAGACCTATAACTTATACGTGAACTAGAGATTGTATGGTCCTGACAAAATGTTTTTTTATTTATTTACCTTTATTTGACCAGGAAAAAAGTGTCGTTGAGATTAAAAATCTCTTTTACAAGAGAGTCCTGGCCAAGACAGGCAGCAGCACAAACACAGAGTTGCAAAAAACACACAACAACACATTTAAAAACAAAGCATAAAGAACAAGTTCACAGAATAGATACAAAATCAGCGGTCAAAACATCTACAGCCAAATGTACTTGCTTCCAAGTCTTTTAGAAGAGCCTTAAAAGCATCAAGTGACACCAGATCCTGTAACTTTAAGATTTTTTGCAGCTCATTCCATGCAGAAGGGGCAGCATAGCTGAAAGCCCTGCTACCTAGTGTGGTGCGGACCCTCGGTACAGTCAATAGAAACAAGTCCTGGGACCGAAGGTTCCGACTCCCAGTGCTTTTTTGAGTGAGATAGTTCCCCAAGTATGATGGAAGCAGGCCAAGAATGGCCTTATAAATAAAGACATGCCAATGATTGAGTCTACGGGTGGACAGAGCAGACCATCCAACCCTGGCATACAAAGAGCAGCGGTTAGTAAGAGATCTGAGGTTTGGAATAAATCTCAGTGCTCCATGGTAGACAGTATCCAACGCATGAAGACAATGAGCAGATGAATGTAAATAAAGGACATCGCCATAGTCAAGTACAGACATAAAAGTTGATTCAACAAGCCTCTTTTTAGAATCAAAGGAAAAACAGGCCTTGTTTCTAAAATAAAAACCCAGTTTCAGCTTCAACTTTTTGACCAAATGCTGAATATGAGGCTTAAATGACAGTGAATCATCGATTATGAATCCAAGATACCTAAATTGTGACACTGTCTCAATTTCAGTACCTTGAACAGTTGAAATTGATGGGAGATTCACAGGCTTGGAATTTGCCTTTGTAAATGTCATCAGTTTGGTTTTGTCAGCATTTAGAAGAAGCTTCAGGTTAAAAAGGGTACACTGTACAGTATTAAAAGCAAGCTGTAACTGACAGAGTGCCTGATTTAGAGTAGGTGCAGAACAATAAATTACTGTGTCATCTGCATAAAAGTGAAAATTTGCCTCAGCAGCATTTTGATGAAGACAATCGATGTAAATAATAAAAAGTAAAGGCCCAAGGACTGAGCCCTGAGGCACGCCATTTTTAATATTAAGTAGGCTCGAGGTAACACCTTTGACCTGCACACACTGTGATCGGCCTGATAAATACTGCTCAAACCACAAAACAGTCTGTTTTGAGATGCCGATGTTCACAAGTCTTTGAATAAGAATAGCATGGTCAACTGTGTCAAAAGCCTTCGACAGATCAAGAAACAGGGCTGCACAGTGTTGATTTTTATCTAAGGATTCAATTAAGTCGTTAATTACCTTCAGGGTTGCTGTCGTTGTGCTATGTTTCTTTCTAAAACCCGATTGGAAATTAGACAAGCAGTTGTTTGTTGATAAAAATTCTTTGAGTTGATTACTCACAAGAGATTCCAGGACCTTCATCAGAACAGACAATTTCGAGATGGGCCTGTAGTTGTTTAAATCACTAGGGTCACCACCTTTTAACAGAGGCAGAAATGTGTTTAATCTTGCAGCACAGAAACAAGCAGGAAGTGAAGTTTGTACAAAGACTAGCATAAATGCTACCAACTAAAAAAAGGCTTATATTTAATGCCAAAGAGATACACGTTTTGATTATTTTTATGTGTTATCCATGCATTATTTGTGTGGGTAAGGCAGCAACCATTAAAGACCAACAACAAAGTTTGTGGGGAAAATTATAATAAAACTGCGGATTACAAACATGGTTTCATACATTGAAATTGTTGGGGAATAAATTATACTTCTCAGTAATGGCTGTGAAACTTTTTATTTTCCTCAGACTATAGCCACACTATTCAATTTTATGATTGTTGCATCCCAAATGATCCTGCTGTTCATAAGTCATTCATCAATATGTTTTTGACAGGGGACAGATAGTACAGATAGATGAGGAGAGGCTGGAAGTATAGTATATAAAATAGTTTTTTTTTCTGAGTATGATTGTTTGATCATACATGATGTGAAATAAAAAAAAATAAAACACATAACTTGCAGAGGTGCCACCTTGGGGCACTTTTATGTTCCCACCAGTGTTGGACAAAGTTTAAGTACTGGAGGGTCTGCTTTTGAAAATTTAAGTATTAACAGTACATTTTTTTTAGTGGTAGGCCTACTGTATTTTTGCCACAACGAATTTACAGAACTCAACCTACTGAATGCATTGACTTGCTTATATAACCTGAAGGATAAAAAGTTTGTAAAAAATGCTACCAAGTCTTCAAAAATGTGCACTGAAACATGATTAAATCGACAAAAACACTACCATTGCTGTTTTTAATTCTTTATTTACTTATGAGCTATAGGGGAGAGTGGGGTAAGATGAGCCATTTTTTACTTTTGTTGTCACTGAGGCAAGGAAAAATGCAACAGAGATAAATGAAAACATATACTCTTATTTAAGTATGTTTGCTATCAACTGAGATTGTAAGGATGTGTCAATGACAAAGAGCCTGGAAACTGTGGCCTTTCAAAATAAAGTTCTCCTGTGGCTCAACTTGCCCCAGATTAGGGGTAAGCAAAGCCAAGTCTGTAGGTAAATTGACCATGTGACTTAATATCTTTAAATCTGAGAATTCTTAAAAGTTAATGTATTGTCATAAGAGTCAGTTCACAAGAGATTGTTCACTTCACAAATAGTCACATTTATTTTCTTAACCCTAACTTAAACACCCTTGTAAATAAATCAGTAATTTCAAAATTGTAATGCCTTGACATATTTTGCAACTTTTGGGAAACTTAGATACTCATATGAAGAAAAATGAGAGCCAGCAAAGCTCTGAACAACAAACAGAAACAAAATCAGTACTAGGCAGAAAGAAAACAGTTATTCCTTCTTGAAAGAGTTACATTTACTTGTATACTTTAAAGTTTTTACAAGTTCATTCTTGCTAAAACAAGCTAGTTTAAACATCCCTCTCCTTCATTTACCTCTGCAGGTTTGACCTGTCAGTATTTCACTCCTTTGCAACAGATCTGATCGACTTTTCAACCATAACTTCCTTCATTTCTTTCTCCATCTCAGCAGGGGTGCTGAGTCCCAGTTGGTTTGTTCGCTCCTAGCATGATTTTCTCCTGTTTAATATTTGATCAGACAAGTCAGTTGGTTAACATAACATTAAATAGTATTTTATGATTCACTACATTAATATAACTTCAAATTTTTGGTGGTATAATAGGAAGCAATGGCTCAATTTACCCTACAGCACATGGCTCACTTTGCCCCATAGCCAACATTTTGGAAATATGTTGCTAGCTTCACTATTCAGACTAATCTTTGGCCAAATGACTCATATAGCTTTATACACTGGAAAATTACATATATGTATAATACACCATTTTAGACCTGGATAAATTGGATTTGATACAAAGCTCAATATACCTGACATGCTAAAACTTTACTTTGCCACACGAAAATGAGTTTTTTGTGTTAAAAGGTAGCCTACCAACCGTTTGTGCCAGGTGCCCCTTTTCAACATAGGCAGGGAGACATGATAGGGGCTTTCAGAATTTAAGGCCACATGACAAAAGTTGTTTACCGTTTCCCAGAAACAAGGGGTGGGTCAACTTACCCACTGGCTCAGTTTACCCCACTCTCCCCTACTTAAGAGTAATGTTAATGAGTAACAGGAAATGTAGTGGAGTAAAAGCCATGTTTCTAAAAAAATGGTCATGCTCAAGTATAGTACAGATACTCAAAAATGTGCTTAAACACAGAACTCAAGTTTCAATCTACTTAGTTACTGTCCACCCCTGGTCCCCACCAATGTCAAAATTAAACCTACGCCCTCCATTTTAAGCTCCATAATTAGCAACAGTTTTCTGAAGTTTAAAGACTATCGCTTGAAAAGAATATTAGTGATTCAGTAAAAACTGGTAAAAGTAGTGTCATAACCCCACTCACAGCAAATGGTAAGAACTTTACTGCACTGGAGCGGAAAATTTAATCACAGAATTGCCAAAACTTCACCCTTGTACCCACTCAACTGTTGATTTTGTTAGCATTCTGCCGGTAACGGTTTTCGCACTCTCCTCGAAGCGCGCATGCGTGTGAGCGCGCGCTGCTTGCTCTCCGTTTAACCTTCGAACAAGCGGCTGGAGGCGTCTCTCTCTCTCTCTCTCCCCTCGCCCCCCTGCTCCCTCCTCTTCCTCCTCCACCTCCCTCCCTCCTCTTCCTCCTACCTGATTCAGACCCGCTCCGCCGCTATGCGTATGACCGCGTCTCTCCCTGCAAGGCGAGCACCACCAGAGAGACCCGCACGCCGCTGCCGCCGCCGCCGCTGCCGCCGCTGCTGCTGACCGCCGGCCCCTCGAGCTCCAGAACGCCGGCTGACGAGCGACCAAAGCCGGGGCGACAGGAGCGGGAGACACCGCCGCTGACTGAACCTCCGCGGAGGGAGAAAGGAGGAAGACATTACCGGGCGAAGGTAAATAATAATCATGTTTAACCGACACATGAGAGCGCGGAGGGGGGTTGTTTGTGCAGAGGAGGAAGAGTAGGTGGCCGCTGATGAATATTTTCGCCTTTATGACAGTTAAAACTGAATATTGATTTGTATTTTGGTCAACCGGCGAGCTCACACGTTAGATACGGACGACAGCCTGTTGTGCATCCGGCTTTATTTATTATTTTAATCATCACGTTGAGCCGAAAGCCACTGAAACACAATTCAACCCTTTTTTTAAATCAAACATACATGCAAACTGTGCCTGTGTTTGAAGTTTGCTGCTCGGGGATGCAGACAGGTTTGACTAACGTGTCCATCGTAATCAAGGAAACGCACGCGCGCACACACACGATGCACGCGCCCACCACCTTGCACAAACTCCTCTCATGTGAAGGACACTTTTCTTGCAGCTGTTAACATCATAAATGCATGCAAAAACACTCAATCAATCCGATTAACTTATATTTAAATTACAGCCAACACTGCTGCACACCTTTCCAGTCTGGAGCACCCAGCCCTCCTGGTAGAAGAAATGACCTGTTACACTTTAGAGGGGCATAAAAAGGGGGGAAATTAAATGAAAATAAATTATATCAGTATTTTGGACATGCCAATTTAAACACTTTTTGCCATAGATGTATAAATATCTCTTTTTGTAATGCAAAACAGCAAAATGGAGGCATCTTTTGCACAAATTGACTTACATGTAATAACAAATATGCAAAAAGAGGCCCTTTTAAACATCTATTAGAGTATATTACTTGGTGCACATGTTCATTTTAAGCTTATATTTGTTTTAAAATGAAATTCAGAATTGACCAGCGAGTGTCATTTTGATCTACTTTGAAAATAAAGTGGACTTCAGTATATCTGTAAACGACCCTGGCTATTTCCAAACTGCATAATTAACATTTGATGACAAAATCAGAGCCACCACTTTGATTATAAGAGGGAAATTCAGTTTAGTTTCTTAATATGGTTTAATAACATTAAAGCAAAACGTGTGTTTTTTTTCTTTAGGAGGGAAAAAAATAGTTGAAATGATGAATCAGGTTTTGTAAAAAAACAACAAAAAAATAATTTTAAGACATATTGTCCGGTTCAGACCCAGGTTATTGGGAAAAATGTATGCTCAAATTTGGTAATAATAATGAAGATGGAAGTTTGCACTGTGCACCAATCATAATGATTATAGGGCTGGGTGTTTTCCCCAACCTCGTGATATGATTGGGCGGATTTTACAGGAGTACGCTACGACACATGTTGTGATGCAGGTAAATTGTTGACATTTATGCAGCCTTGTACTGACTCCCTAACATTTTTTGTTAAACAGGAGGTCATAACAGCCCTGGGAAAAATCTGCATTGATCCACACATCAGCTTTTCCATTATGCGGCATCTACTTGACTTTACCTGCTTGTTTTGGTTTTCCATTCGGGACCGTGTCCCATACCTGGCACAGTTTTTACAACACTGCCAGCCAAGTTCAACTTAGCTGAGCTGTGACTTAGTTTGACGTGGAGACACTGCTGTGAGTCGAAGTCGTCTGACATGAAACTAAAACCCTCCTGTCTTTCAACGTACTGGGTTGAGCAGATGCCATATATGGAAAAGCACTAAATGTGGCAATTATTTATGATTTTCAAATAAACTGTACTAAAAGTGAGTAGCTAAATTACTAATTACGGAGTCATATGCCAAGATTTTGGAAACAATTGCCCTACAAAATCCTAAAAATTGCTCAAACTAACCGAAGGTCAATTCCAATTGTACCTCTCAGCCACTGATTTACCCCTTAGCCCTTGGCTTTGCACGTTGACCTCTAGTGAAGGGGTATCCAAATTCTTCGTAAGGTGAAGGGCTACAGCCCTTGAAACGAAGACACACAGAGACCTGGTTTGTAAGGAAGAAGTATGAGAATTTATTCATAATACACCCTGACAGGACAGCAGAGCGGAGACCGAAGGAAGCAAATAAATATAAGTAATTGAGCGCTATTGTTGATTTTCATAGTATCATTACAGACAGACAAAAGAGATTCGGAAGGGCCCAAGCAAAGGGTAACACCATGTGAGATGGTATCAATGGATAAAGAATTGTCGGATCTGCTTACGACCCTTACAACAGAGGGCTAAGGGGTACAATTGGGATTGACCCTTATGCCCCAGTCACACATTCCCGCTTCTCATGGCGATTGTGCACGACTGTACACGATTGGTGAGGCTGGTGTGATCGCTATGATACGGGATGAAATGACTGTCTCACCCCTGGACTCACCCCGTAAATACACCGTCAGTAGCGCTTCTACAGCGGTTCGGGGGTGGGCGTCCCGCTCCAGTTGGGTTAATACAACAATATGACGAGGATTCCATGAATTTCCATCCCGCTGACACGACGTCAGCCGCGCTCGAGCTCAGTTCGCGACATGTAAGCCCCGACTGAGCCCCGTCGCTTGCGCCGTCTTGAACAGGACACAGTCGGGGCACGAATGGATACATCCTTGTCAGTCGTCCTCATAAAGCTTTCAGGATTGAGCCACGATCAGCCCGACTGAGCTCTGTACGTGCAGCATTAATACTGCTCGCATTAGGACTGCATTAGGCTTCCACCCCGCTACACTGAGAGCGGCGATTCTCCACGACAGTTTTGAACAGTTCAAAACTGTTGGGACCCTTCCATGTTCCCCGGCGTTCATCCACGACTATACACCACGACCAAAGCATGTTCCATCAGGATTATGACAATCGTGCACAATCGCCATGAGAAACAGGAATGTGTGACTGGGGCTTTAGTTTCACTTTCACGCTTGCTGTTGTCCAGATCTGTGGAGTTCAGCTCATTTGATTTTAAGGAACAAAAGAATGAATAAAAACTGTTCAGCTTAGATAGATCTGTTAGTTCTGTTTAAGCTACACAAACTCAGTTTTTCTACATTCAAAGATTCTGCAGATAATTACAGTTGATACATCTCCATCATTAAATAATTCTTTGTTCCGTTTCTGTGAGGTTAGTGTTTGTTCTTCTTTCTGCGGACCAATGACGTGAACAGCTGATGGGAGGACAGCAGTGTGTAGCTGCTGGAAGGATTGATAGCCCGTATGTTTATCACAAAATAGCATTAAAGGGCTTGTCAAGAAAAGGTTAAATGCTACGAATGGGGCTGTCACTTTTCCCAAATACCAAACTTGATTGTTTTGCAAGCATACATGTGATAAAGTTAACCCGGGACATTTCCATTGCTTCATTTTCATATTTACGTCACCCAAGGCCACATTGATTGCATATGAAGCTTGCAATCTTGTCCTTGATTATGGCGGGGGAGCTTGCAAAAGACGACTTGGTAGTACTAGCATTTCCGGGCCAGCTGCTTTGCACATAATCAGCACACAGAGGGGCCCAAAGTGCTTCCATGTTACGCTCCTTAGATGTTTCAGTGTTGTTATTGTCCAGTCAGAGAGACTTCCTTTTTCTTGACCTGTGATCTTTGTCTGTTGGTTTCCAGCTGACTCGATTCACCTGTTGTTGAGGTCAGGAGAGCACTGGGAGTGCCAGGAACTTCACGCTCCAGGTGCCCTACTGTGCAATTCGGCTGGTTATTTAGATTTAAATGTCTATTTACACTTGAAGTATGGATTTTTACCTCCAAGCCTGAACAGATATTCGTATATTGAGTACAAGGTGACAGCCCTATACTGAGAAGAATTTCTTTTTTTCCATCTTTGTAGCATTCAGCCTACATCGTCATTTATTTATTTATTTTATGAAATTTACCTGAAAAGTTGGGGAAGTAAAGAAATTCGGTTCCACAGTTCCCTGATGTGCAGCACTTGGCTTTCTCTATACAGTGGAAAAGCTGATCAGTAGCGCTATTAGCAGTTATATTTATGGGTGCTACAGGCCTTGGGCAACCCTCCTTAAAAAAACAAAAACACAACACAAACAATCCCTTCAAAAGGATACGGCGACTTTTTTTCCTGTTTGTGTTGTACAGAAAGAAAGACATACGGAACTAAACCACAGGGCGCATGCACAAGCCACCAGGTATCAAAGTGTCGACATTTTTCTGTAAAACACAAACCAGACGGCTTTCAGAGACTTTAGACTCATCTCGCCATTATGAGAGACAAATGTTTCAGACAGGAAGTGGGCAGGGAGAGATGTGGCCATAGGAGGTCAAAAGGTTTGATATCAGCATTTATAAAAGTTCCTCTAAAGGCTTAAAACCACTAAGCAGAATTTCAGTGACATAAGAAAACAGATGGAATTATGCTTCAAAACCTGATTAAAGGAATACGCCAACATTTTTTTTGTTTTCTGTCTTGCCTCACTTCTGAGTTCATGACAAGCAGATAGAAACCATTCTTTTGACTGTGCACACAGTAACAATGAAGAGACAGCCAGAGCTAAACCACCACTAATTAGCTCAGTTCAATAACTGCGAGTCAGTGGGTAGCATTAGCCTGTCTCTGCCCTCAGTCGTCAGATAAACTCTTCAGCATTTCTACACAGTCCTGTCTGCTTGATGTGACTCGTGCAAGAGCAAACCACCTCAGACGTGTCTTGTTTGGCTGACCTACTTAAGTCTGCGGTATTTTGCGCATTCACCCTGTGGTTTAGCTACGTTGGATGTCTTTCGAAAGTGACTCTAAGTGCTAATCTTAATCTTAAAGTGGATAATGTAACATAAGATTACAACAAGTCACAACAAGCACACAGGACCGTTTAGAGCTGCTGAAGAGTTTATCTGATGACTGTAGGCAGAGGCAGGCTAACAATACCCACCGACTCCCAGTGTTTGAGCTAAGCTAATTAGCTGCACGCACAATTGAAATAATGGTGTCTATCTGCTTGGCGTGGACTTGGGAGTGAAGCAAGATGCAAAAAGAAAAAAGTTGTCATATCCCTTTAAGGCAAAACACTTGTTATAGAATCAAATGCTGTTCCTCTTATTATACGTCTTATCAAACAAACTGACGTCAAGACTAAAAGATAAGTTCTTAGAAGGACGTGACTTTGTGTTTCTTGCAGATTAAAACATGTTTGCTTTTTGGTGTTGTTGCTCAACTGGCAGAACACAGTTTGGAAATATCTGCGCATTCATCCGTTTGCAGGAAATATCCACGTCTGCATATTAGGGCTGGGCGATATGGCCTAGAAATAAAATCCCCGATTTTTTTCCACAATATTTGATTTACGATTTTAATCAATTTTTTCCCTCCCTATAAGAAACAAAACTCCTGGTGATATAAAAATGAAACAAATCAAGTTTTGCCTTGATGTTGTCTAAATGTTTCCCTCTTAAAGTCAAAGTCTGGGTCATAATAGGTTGATTATGTAGTATCTCAACTCAACTCATCTTTATTTATAAAGCACTTTAAAGACAACCACAGCTGAAACAAAGTGCTGTACACAGACAAAACAAAACAGACAGAAATTAATTAAAAACAATGGATAAAATAAAGCAGATAAAAATACTAGTGCTGTCACACGATGAAAAAAATTAATCTAATTAATTACCGGATTTATAATTAATTAATCTAATTAATCGCATTTTAATCTCATATCTGCTGAAAGTACCCAAATAAAGAATTTGAGTTCTTAAGGTGCGTTCACACCGCAAGCGACCCAGCTACCAAAGTCGCGTCGCCCACTGAGGTAGCGTCGCGCGTCCATAAATAGCCTACCTGTTTGGTCGCCTGGCGTCGGCCGTCCCTCGGTGACGTCACATCCGCTCGAGTTTTACCGCGATCGTATCATATATCACATTATAGGGTGTATGAGCGGACATTATTCCAGCTGTGTCCTTTTCACTCAGTTATCAAACACAAAATTCTGCAGCTGATGACGCAGCAGCATCCTCTGTGAGTTTACTGCGGCCCGTCTGCAAATGTCCTCACTGAGATTAGTTCCGCCTATGCGGAAGTCAACCGCCCTGTAGTCCGGATGAATAACAGCACCGTCACACGTACACACACCGCTGATTGACTGATGCTGCACAGCCACGCACGACATCAATTAATTAATCTAATTAATGCACTAAAGTGACAGCCCTAATAAATACTAAAACAACTGTTTCAATGTTTTTAAAAGCTAATTTAAAAACAGTAGAAACAATAAGTAAAAACAAACCATAAAACACTAAAACAGGAGCCGAGTCTCGTGCAGGGTCGAAAGCCAAGGAATAAAAATGGGTTTTAAGATGAGTTTTAAAATATAAAAGTAGGCAGGTTTGTCTACATAAACACTAAAAGGCTGAGGTATTTTTACAGTATTAGCATGAAACTCTCTGATCAATATTTAATCTGCTTAAATAACAAATTCAAGCCTATAAAAGTGCTTGTGCAAACCATACAAGGCCGACCATCATGACAATTGTAATTTTTTCAAAAATTGCAACTACTTACAATTGGACTAAGGCAAAAAAAAAATCCAGATTTTTAATTTTTTAAATCTTTTGCAGAAAATAATTCAAATTAATGGATTTTTTGCCCAGCTCTACTGCAGATACTAATGTACTTATGATGTAGTGTGTGAGCAGCTGCATGCTAATACACTATGATGATAAATGTAACATCACTGCAAGGGCGTGAGTCCTAATGAGATGCCTGCTCATGCACCAATAATCGTCTGTTATTGTAATGCTGATCGTCCCTCTGCAATGAGCCATATGATCACCTCTGTTGTTCCATCATTATTATCATCTCTGCAGTCTTTTTGCCCTTCACATTCATTATATCGCCATCTTCTTCTTCTGTGCCCTATCACAATAAAAGCCTCCAGTAATGTTCCCACAAACACAGGAAGAAGAAAAGAGGAAGTCAAAAAAGAGAAGTCATTGTCTAACTGAAAGAGTGCAGCAGGGGGAGGAATAGTCATAACAGTGGAAGAAGAAGACGAGGGCTTTTCACCTCCACTTCCACAGCGAGCGGCCCAAAACCGAAAAATAAAACTCCTGTGAGCTCTCAGCTGATCAATAATTCATCCCTCCATCTTTTCCAGACTCCTGGATAGAGAGATCGGCGAGAGTGTGGCGTCCCAGAGCCGACTGTCCCATCCGTCATCCTCTCCTCCTCTCTTTCCTCCACTTAGCCAAGCTTTCACCTCCCCGGACTCCGCCCACTCCTCCTTTATTTATCCAGCAGTTCTCCTCCTCTCGCCTCGCTCTCGCTGTCCTCACGTTCAAGTTCGTCATGGCGTCCAAGCTGAACCCAAACGTCCTCTATGTGGCGGAGCACGGCGAGACGCTGGGGTCGCCTCAGGGTGACTCTGAAAGGACTCAGATTGTGAGTACTTTTTAATTTTTTTTACACTTTTATATTAAAAAAAAACAAAAACAACAGATTTAATTTAATTTCTCATAACACTGAAAACATTTTGATGCATATTGTAGATCAAATGTGTTAATTTATTCTTATTTTTCTAGAGATATTTACAGAACATATTGTTTTATAAAAATCACAACTCTTGTTCTTTTTTGGAATTTGAACTAGGGCTGAACAATTAATTGCAAATTAGATTAAATTGCAATATGGCTTGTTGGACTTTTCAAATCGCAGAAGGTTCAGTATTTTTAGCCCAAAATGTGTTGAACATTTTGGCATTGTGATGTAGTTTTTTTGCAATTTCATGCCTATTTTTTTATCTCTATTCATACATTTTTTCCCACATTTGGATCATTTTTACCCTTTTTTTAACCCCGTTTGTACAACTTTATGCCTATCTTGCCCCCATTCATCCTTTTTTGGCCACTGTTAGAACCATTTTTGAAATTTTGACATGGTTTTTCAAATTTTATTCCCAATTTTGCTGCCATAATCAATTTTCCTAAACCATTTTTGGATTCTTTTGCCAATTTTTCCCCATTTTTTTTGCAATTTCATACCTATTTTGCACCTATTTATGAAGCTTTTTCCACTTTCAGACCATTTTTTCCCAGTTTTTACAATTTCATACCTATTTTGCTTCTGTTCTTCACTTCTCTACTTTTTCTTAAATCTTTTGTCCTTAGATTAATTTAATGTCGTATTGGTTTTACTATAAAAAAAAATCTACTGCTTATGTTTGTTTAAGAATACATAAGATGAGGAACATTAAAATGTTGGGGGAAAAAATCGCAATTTGATTATTTTCTCAAATCGTTCAGCCCTTATTTGAACCAGTTTACTTTAACCTCAGCTGCAAAGAAAAAAAACAAACAAGCTACTAGTTAAAAGGTTACCCCAACTTCTTTTTTCGTGTCTTGTCTCACTCCAAGATTCAGGACAAGCAGATAGACACCATTCTTTCGACTGGGTGCAGTAACATGAAAGAGACGGGCAAAGCTCGCCCACCTCTAATTAGCTTAGCTTTGCACAGAAACTGGGAGTCAATGGGTAGTGTTAGCCTGCCTCTACATGCTCTAAATGGTCCTGTGTGCTTGCTGTGACTGAATTTTTTATCCCGTTATGTAATGTTATCTCCTACTATTATCTTATTATCTTCTAGAGGCTTTGTGTTGTTGACCTAGTTACAAGCATGTCTGCGGTGGTTAGGGCATGTGTCCTGCAGTTTAGTTTTATACGTAATTCGAAAAAAGATATAAAGTGATAATTTTGTCTAAACACTAGATAACGTAACATAACACTTTAAAAAATGAGTCTTAAAAAGCACACAGGCCAATTTAGAGTTTCTGAAAGTTTATCTGATGACAGTAGGCAGAGGCAGGCTAACGTTACCCATTGACTGCCATTGTTTGAGCTAAGCTAATATAATAATAATAATATTCAAGTGATAAGCAGGATTGTTAATAGCACTAGTATCGATAAAATCTTATCAACTCCCATTTCTACTGGCTAATACTTGGCTATGGCTACCTAAAATTAAATTTTATACAATGACATTCAAATGCATTGGACTTACAGCAGGTACATTTTTAAAAAATATTAGGTACTGGCAATAGGCACCCTGAAATAAGAAGTTGTCCAAAGTGTTTTGATGGAAAGCTTTGTCTGTGGCTCTTATCCTACTTTAGTTTATTTTTCTGAAAAAGATATTTCTTTTTGCCGCTACACTGCATTTAAAGAACGTTGCTTTATTGGCTCTCATAAAGGTTTAAAAATCACTGCGCATTATTACCTCACACAGTTTGATTTTTTTGTTAGACATAGTCCTAGGGCTGGGCGATATGCCCTAAAAATAAAATCCCAGATTTTTTCCCCCACAAACTAGATTTACAATTTTATTTATTTTTTCCCTATCCAGACAAAAACCTCTGACACAAAAATACCAGAATCAAGTTTCGCTTTTATGTTACAAAAATATATTCTCAAGCTAAAAAAATCCTTCTATTTTTCATCAATGTTGATAATGTAGTATGAACATAGGCAGGTTTGTCTACATGAGCACCAAATTCAGAGCTGTTTCCTCAGAACATTAACATGGAACCCTCTGATCAGTATTTAATCTCATATAGAAAACAAAAACAAACCTAAAAACGTGCTTTTGCAAAACCTGATCAGGACTAACACAATGAAAACCACATTTTCAGTATTTATATTTTAAAATATTGCAACAACTTAACAAAAGACGAAGTAAAGAAACTATTCTTGATTTTTAATTTTCAAATCTTCTGCAAAAAAACAATCAAGCTAGTCGATTTTATTGATATTTTTCCCAGCCCTACACACTGTTTTTTAATTTTTCTGCATAATAAACTGAATTTTAGCACAAGACACTTAAAGGTGTAGTCAGTGATGTTGGAGAAAACGAGTGGAGAGGTTGTTGATAAATGAATTTAGACCAGCCTCTCCCTTCATACCTCACCCCTGGCTCCACCCCGAAAGCTGATAGGCGTACATCGTCATGGAAACAGCCGTAGAAACTGCGTAGCTGACAAATGTAGCTAAGGTAACCCCGACTCGTCAGACAACTCGACTTCCATTGTTGATAACATCACAACAACAGTACATTCTGGCAGATTAGACAATAAGATGAATGCCTGACGGTTGTTACTGTTATGTGAAGCACCACAAAGCTAATGTTGCTTAGCTATCCAGCACGAAGACAGCGACATCCGCGTCTTTTTTCAGGTCTTTCAATTCACGGAGTTCCCTCCACCGTCAGAAAGCAACACCAACATGTTGACCCGGGTCTTCGCTCTTTCATGGTCATAGCCCTTCTTTTTCACTTTTCACTCCTCTGACCTTTTTCTTTTGAGCTGTTTTTCAGCCATTGCTACTGCACATATTGTATCTCTCTATTACGCTAACTGCGCACACTACGCAACCTACTACCCCCCCTCCCCCCTCTGTCTGATCTGCGCATGAATATGATCGCCCCCTGGATGTGGGGGGGTGTACTCTGTTTTGGTGACTCGGCCCGAGCCACAGTATTTACCTGCTGAAATTCAGAGCCAAGGCTGTGTATTGAAACAGGACTTTTTTTTCAACATTCTGTCAGTGGTGACATCTTGTGGATGGAGAGGAGAAATACGGTGATTTTGACAAATAGTGCATTAGATTAGAAGACGGCCGATTACACCTTTAAATTTGTTATTATTGTTGGCTTTAATGTCTCAAACTGGTGTCACAAATACCCAGCTTGTTGCTTCAAAGCTGACATATGGCACTTTTTAACTAGCTAAGACTTCTCCCTACACCTTTTTCGGTCTTGTTTTGTTATTTTGTTGTGATTTTGTTGATTGTTCATGCGGTAAAAACACTAACTTAATAGTTGTCTGCTTTGCAATTTCTCCCTTTTATTTTTGTAAGTGAGATTTCATGTTTAACGTGACTGAACTAAATTAAACGAAGCTATTTTATATTAAGACCATGAATATCTTTATTGTCATCACTTTGCTGTTTTTATGTGTTAGAAGCGAAATGTAAAAGCAACACCACTGATCTGTAAACGTGAATCTTCCAGGCTGGAGAAGCCGGAGAGGAGTCGTCAGACAGTGATGGGGAACAAGAGGAGACGTCCCACAAGCTGATCCGAAAAGTGTCGACCTCGGGACAGATCCGAGCCAAGGTAGGAACATGCCGACCTGAATTGTGTTCATCGAGCGTGAGCGTGTGGAGGGCGCGTTTTGGTTTCTGCAGAGTTGCACTTTTTTAGGAATCCTTGAGCTTTTCAAGTATCAATATTTAAGAGGTGTGGTGTAAATCCATCGCAGAATCCTAATTACTAACTTCCTCCGTCACCTTTTCTATAATAGATGTCAGCTTTTTAAACTCATGGTGCCACTTTGAGGGTTTTTCACTGGCATATTAAAGGATGACGACTTGAAGATAAAAAGCCACATTAGCAAAAGGGGGGGATCAAATATTTAGGGGTGCTGAAGTGCTTGGTCATCAGAATTTTTTCAGACTGTGTGCTGGAGTGGTTTGTCTCTGCCTTTGCAGCTTGGGTCTTAAAACTTGTTTTTCCTCCTGTGAGGACACATTACCCACAATCCTTGAGTGTCACAACGAGGGCTGTGCTTGTCGGAACTTGCAGATACCTGCGTACGTCGATGATGAGCTGCTTCTAATATGGATATGAAGTCGGGCTGAACAATTAATTGCAAATTAGATTCAATCACAATATGGCTTGTTGCAATTTTCAAATCGCAGACAGTGCAATTTTTTTAACTCAAAATGTGTTGAACATTTTGGCATTGTGATGTAGTTTCTTGCAATTTCATGCCTGTTTTAACCTTTTTAACCCAGTTTTTAAAACTTTAAGCCTATCTTGCTCCCATACATCTTTTTTTTTGGCCACTGTCAGACCATGTTTGGAATTTTTACATGTTTTTTGAAATTTAATGCCAATTTTGCTGCTATAATCACTTTTCCTTAGTCACGTTTGAATTTTTTTTCCCTTTTTTTTTTGGCAATTTCATACCTATTTTGCACCAATTAACTTTTTTTCCGCTTTCGTACCATTTTTTTTAGCCAGTTTTTACAATTTCATACCTATTTTGCTTCTGTTCTTCACTTCTCCACTTTTTCTCAAATCTTTTATCCTTAGATTGATTTAATGTCATATTGGTTTTACTATAAAACGATCTACTGCTCATGTTTGTTGAAGAACACATAAGATGAGGAACATTGAAACAATCGCAGAGTAAATCGCAATTGCAATGCTGGGGAAAAATATCGCAATTAGATTATTTTCTCAAATCGTTCAGCCCTTATATGAAGTGAACCTTATTCATCTGAATATTTTCAGAAAAATAATAAAAAACAGAAATAAAGGAAGGGTTAAGTCTAGTTGTTACATGCAATATATTCAAAAAGGAGTGGGAGGAAGTGAAATTCATCAAGTCGAACCCCTTCTCCATTAAAAATAAATACTTCCATATATTTTAAAAGAAAAACAGCGTCTTTGCATTAAGTTAGTGATCTAACTAAACAAAACAAAGGCAAATAAACCACAAAACAAAGTAGTCCTTCAATTTAATGTGATGCCTCCTGTTTTATCCATATATTTGCTTATATATATATGTATATATATATATATATGTATATCTATATCTATATCTATATCTATATCTATATATCTATATCTATATATATATATATTTTTTTTTTTTACTTTTTTTTTTTTTTTTCAGGCTTAAGTGTTACTTTAGATTAACCCGTTCTATAATTGAAGTCTTACATTCTAATGCTTGACCTATGGATTTTAAAATTAAAATTTCTCCCCAACCCGGTCTCTAATAGTCTTCGATTATGTGGGGCAAGAGCTTTAGCTGTCCTTGTACATTATTTGTGATGTTTGCAGTTCAACAACATTCATGGCTTTTACTGGTTTTGACCTTAAAATTTTAAATTGGTTTGTTCTAGATGTCCAGCCTTGTGGACGATTGCTATTGTTTTTTTGTAGAATGAGAAGCGAGTGCAGTGAATTTTTGAATTTTAGAAACAGTAGCATGTATGGTAGAACAAGTGCATCTCGAAAAGTTAAATTTGTCCCTTATAAATTTGTTATTCTGCTTCAGATCATTTAAAGAGCCAATTTTGTACTTTTATTTATGAAAGGCATTTGATTTAAACGACTTCCAGAGCATATTTACTATTCCCTGATCCACCTCTATTCTCACTCTCACTTTGTAAGAGCTCCTGCTACTTTAAGGTCCCCTCCCCCATGACTGGCAAGTCTGTTCTGATGGGTCATCTGCTCTGCTCTGTGGTAAATAGGCAGTTCCATGTTTTCAACAACTCTGTAGTCTTTCTATAGTCAAGGCTTTATATTTTTGTGTCAAAATGCTTTAACAACTGACAAAACAATTGTAGGACTTTGCATTAATAGGTCTATTATAACCTGACAAACCAGACGAAGCAGGTGATTGGACGATTGGTCTGTCATTGCGTAGTAGGGAGGTGCCACTGTTGCTATTTAAAGGGCTGAATGTGAGCCATGTTGTAGAAAAATGCCTCTTACATGCTGCAAGTGTAGCAAAGATATCCTTTCTATAGAAATGTGGTTTAGATCTGATAAAGCTTCTACTGACGCTGTTAGCATCTATGCTAATCTCTTCCCTTTCTGCTTGTTCATAGAACTTGCCTCTCCCTACTCTAAAGGATGCTGAGTAAGCCGTGCTGCTTTAGGTTGAGCACAGTCATTCTAGATTTGTGCGTGACAAGATTGATCTTTCAGATTACAGACTTTGAATCAAGCTGATCCACCTGCACTGCAAGGTTAGGTGGTTTCAGCTCATTCAACAGACATGGCCACAAAGTCCTTAAAGAGATACACCAACATTTTGATTGTTTTGCCTAAATCCCGAGTCCAAGACAAGCAGATAGACACCATTCTCTTGCGTGCAGTAACAAGGAAGAGACAGCAGAGCTCTCCCATTGCTAGTTAGCTTAGCTCAAACATTGGGAGTCAATGGGTAGTGTTAGCCTGCCTCTGCATACAGTCATCAGATAACCTTTCAACTCTGAACAATCTCATGTTGTCACTTGTTGTTTTAACAACTGTTTGACTGTATGCAGTGGCATGCTAACACTTCCCATTGACTCCCAGTATTTGAGCTAAGCTAACTAGCAATTGTCAAGCTCTGGCTGTCTCTTCCTTGTTACTGAACACACAGTCAAAAGAATGGTGTCTATCTGCTTGTTATGGACTCAGGAGTGAGACAAGATGTGAAAACAACAACTAAATAAATGTTGGCATGTCCCTTTAAGCTGATAAGAAACACAATGTCATCCATTTTTCTTACATCACTGAAATTTGACTTCTTCTGTGATATATGTCAGACCTTAAGTCCTTTTTTAAGCCTTTAGAGGGACTTTTAGAAATGCTGATATCAGAACTTTTGGCCCATCTTGGTCACATCACTTCCTGCCCACTTCCCGTCTGAAACATTTGTTCTATCATCGTATTGGTAAGATGAGTGTCTGAAAGCCGTCTGGTTTGTGTTTTACGGTAAGATGTCGACACTTTGATACTTGCCTCTTACTGGCAAATCGACTCATACACACAAAACAGCCTCATTACGAATTAATCAGCTTATACCCTCACAGAGAAAAGCATTTTTGAATGCACTTTAATAACAGCTGCTCAGATTATCCTGATGTCTGTTCGGATTGTCGGCCATTACCTGCGTCGACCGTTGACAATAAATCATGTGCAGATCGATGTCGAGAACAGGATACCCGTCAAGTCGTCCTATAATGGCACGTTTGTTCCTGGAGCACATAATGGGATTGGATATCAGTCTGGTATTGATTGGCTAATCTCATCGGACACCGCAGTAATGTAGTGCTGAGGTTAATGGGCACGACCAAATAAGGGCATGAGGACAGCTTGGAGGTTTGCTATGGTTTCAGGGAAGAAATGGCAGGGGAGGATTGGAGATGACAGACGTGTGGAGAGGCTAAGGTTGCTATCTGATGATGTTTTTTTTTTCATTTTAGTACAATAAGATGGATCATTTTTAGCATTAAATTCCATTTCTGTATACTAGTATAATAAAGCAGTGCTCATTTTGTCAAGTCATTATTTTTACCTCCGCCAAGGAGGTTATGTTTTTGGGAGAGTTTGTCTGTCTGTGAACAAAATAACTCAAAAAGTGATGGATGGATTTTGATGAAATTTTCAGGAAATGTTCAGCATGGGAAAAGAAAGAAGTGATTCAATTTTGATGTTCATCCAGATCACAGTCTGGATCGTTTTTCCCTTTTTTTTATTTATTTAAACTTTTTTTTTTTTTCCTCCTCATATAAATGAACTCACTGTCCAGTCAAGGCAGTGGCATCCTCTTCTGTCCTCCTGAAATCACTTCTCACTTGTGTTCCTGTAATCTTAATTTGTGCGTGAGTTTCTCCATTACAAATAATTCTTCAATAGTGCACACCCACTGCTCCCCTGTCGTGGTTCCACTTAATACGACAATCTGGTGATTACCCTTTTTCTTGCGGATAATAGTATTTTAACACGGTTCCCATCTTTTCTTTTTAATAAATACATGTATTTAAAATGATTTCTGAAAACAACTGCACCAAAACTCCCTTTTTTATGTAAACCAAAATAATTAGATGTAATAGGTCTCCTCTTCATATATTTGATTTTTTCCTTCTTCAGTAACAAAACTGATGCAGCAGCCTGTGCAGATTAAATAAATAATTGACTTTCTGCAATGATGCATTTTCATCTACACCCCAATGATTTATTTTAAAACCCCTGATATATCGTAAAGACCCTCATCTGTCGTGATTTGCATTTTTAATATTATACTTTATATGTGCCGTTGTGTTGGCATCTTTTCTTCTTTTGTTTATGTTGGAAAGATCTGTGGGCTCGTTGAGTTTGATAATAGATGCCCGTCTCTGCTTCTTATAGTCTTTTGATAGGCCTGTGGTTCTGTACTCTTATTTTAGGGTTCACAAGTGAAAAACTTCGGGAACTCCAGCATGTACAGAATCTAACTGTGGGCACATTTTAAATTAGTGTCTGTTGACTGTATAAAGGTTATTTTATTGGGGCTGCACATTATTATCAGCCTGATATTGGTTTCGGCAGATAATGGCTTCAAAAGCTAATTATCAATATCACAGATACGACAGTTTCTGCCAATATTTCCTGCTTATATTACAGTTTTATTTACACTGTTGGAGCTTTCCTCAGGATATTGCCTTGTTTTAATTTAGTCATTTATTTAGTTGTTGTTATCTTGTTTAAATATGATAAGAAAATCATGTTTACTATTGCCTGTTTTATTATCTGGAATATTTTGTCTTATATTTAGGCTTTTTTTTTTGATGGGTTTGGCACCTGGTGATGCAGATACAGAGAGGCAGGTAAGACAGGATAGGCAGCAATTTGTTTGCAGTCCTTAATAAACTAAAGGAAACTGTATCATGACCTTGACATTGATTTTTTTTTTATCATAAGATCCAATCATCTCATGCCACAGTAGCTGTTTTGAGATTTATAGTTGTTTTTGGAGTTGACAAAACCAAATGAGTGCTATTACGCTGCAAATGATTTCAGTAGACTTAACAGTTTTTCATTGTAATATGAACAGCCATCTGCCATCTTAAACCATTTTAAGGGGGGCTGAAGCACTGCTAAGCTTCATTTTAGCCTCCCTAAAATAATAAGATGTAACCAGTGACCCACTATTAATGTACCAAAAAATGAAAACACAAATTCTGACTGATAATTCCACATCAGGACACAAAGTAAAATCACTTCTGGAATAATTAAAAAAAAAACATTATTATAACATAATCGAAAAGCTGGGTTGTTTTTTGTGAGAAATTATGTTTTTCCAGGCCCTGAAATAATTTACAGCAGTACCACTTTGTGAAAGTAATTTGGGAAATATAGATATTAAACAAAATCTGTATTCATGTTGACACTTTAATTTTCATGTCATTTAAGTCCCGCATTGTGATTTTTGTTTTGTTCATGAAGTAGGCTGTTTGAGAGGAGTGAACACTTTTGATTATTTTTTTAAAAATGTCAAATTACTGAGAGAGCTGAGACCTCCTTATGCTGTGTTCACACCGCAAGCGGCCCAGCTACAAATATTACGTCGCCCTCTGACGTAGCGTTGCGCGTCCATAAATACCTAATTTTAGTCACAGTTCCCGTCGGCCGTGTCTCAGTGTCGTCACGTCTGCTCGAGTTTCACCGCGATCATATCATATACCATATAATTGGATGTAGAAGCGGACATTATTCCAGCTGTATCCTTTTCACACACTTATCAAACACAAAACACTGCAGCTGATGCCCTGCAGCAGCATCATCTGTGAGTTTCCCGCGGTCCGTCTAGGCGGAACTAATGTGCTCACTGACTAATGTTTCCCACACGGATATCAATTGTTACTCTGTAGTCTAGATGAATAACCGTCTGTCTAGGGTACCGTCACACTTGCACACACTGCTGATTGATCAACTTTTTTTTACTTTCACATCGCGCGACAAGCTATGTGGTAGTGTGAAAAGCGGCTGTCGCATCGCGGTAGGGTTAGCCCCGCCCCATCTCGGCTGTACATTGACTATGAATGAAGAGTGATCGCCGTGGTACAAGTAGCGTCCGGTGTGAACGCACCTTTAGAGTCAGATCCTAAATCTCCCTTGTCTACAGCTACCTACTGGAAAAATTGGTTGAGTAAATGACTGTGAATGGCCAACGATTGTCAGAAAACACACTAATTTCTGTATTTGTGTTCAATAAAATAGGATAGTGATGCAGTCAATAAAAATACAGAAGTGAAACTATTTTATGAATTACAATAATAATGCTGTAAATTAAATAGTGATGCTACTTAAGACATTTACAGTAACCTACTTGTATCAATATGCTAGTAAAATTCATTCATTTTCTATACCCGGCTATCCCTTTCGGGGTTGCGGGGGGCTGGAGCCTATCCCAGCTATCATCGGGCGAGAGGCGGGGTACACCCTGAATCGGTCGCCAGTCGATCACAGGGCCACATAGAGAGACAGACAACCATTCACACTCACACTCATACCTAAGGACAATTTAGAGTCACCAATTAACCTAATGAGCATGTTTTTGGTCTGTGGGAGGAAGCCGGAGTACCCGGAGAGAACCCACGCATGCACGGGAAGAACATGCAAACCTCACACAGAAAGGCCCTCCCGACCCGGAATCGAACCGGGAACCTTCTTGCTGTGAGGCACGCGCTCTACCAGCTGCGCCACCGTGCCGCCCCCAGTAAAATTCGCAACAGTATTTTTACTGACAGTGTATTTATATCATAATTGAGGGTACAAGCTTCCAAAATATAATGTGTTTTCTGTCAGCAGGGAAGTAAATCAGTGTTTTAGCTTTTAAAAGGGTAGAAAAAGCTTGATTTTACTGTCAAAAATACATTTTACGTATGACGTAGGTGTAATCCAAACAGAGACTTTTAGTCATTTTTATATATTGGGATCAAAATTAGCAAAAATCAAATGTTTTGCATCCTTATTTTTTACAGCTGCAGATAAGCTTTAGTGTAATTTTTTGGTAACACTCTTTGTTGCGTAACACAGTTTGAGTGTGTGTTCTTCTGCTTGTTTCTGCATTTAGTTGACAAACAATTTCATCAGCAAACATTGTGAAATTTTTGCATAACAGCAAGATAAAAGTGTGTCATATCAGAAAGCCTCTAGATCTGACACTTATTTAAAAAAATAGGCTCAAACTGGCGTTTAAAGCAGGTAAATATCATTAAACGTCGATGATGTGAGTGTATCTTTTCATGTTAACTACATATGAGTTAAATTTAGCATTGATCTGCTTCATTTATGCGTCTGTGTGTACGTTCACTTACTGTGTGTGTGTGTGTGTTGATTAGATTATGTTTACCTCCCGTCATGTGACATAGATTAAGCTCTTCATGGACTGCTGGATTATTGTTTTGTATCAACAACGGCCTGAGAGGATTATGGGGTTTGTGTATTCCCCTGTTTGTCCGTCCACATGTTGAGTGCCTTCATTTGTTAGTGCGAGGACCAAATTCACATTGAAACCCCCTCCCCTGCCTCTCCTCGTTTTGTCCCCTGCCTGTCGCCGTACTCAGAGCAGCTAAGGCGCTAATTCTTATCAGCGGTGACATGACATCTCGACACTGTTGGATTAATTCAGTTCCTCGCCCGCGAGTCTCTAAATAATGACACAGATGCAGCGATAGCTCTCTGAAGGCCGCACACGCTCCTGTTTGCTGTAATTAAATATCTTTGGGTTTGAAGACCAGCTTTTGGGCTTCTCATGTTCTCGCTCTGAATATTCATTGGGTTTTAATTTAAATGGAGTTTTTAATGAAGGTGGCTCCGTTTTTTATGCAGGGTCACGTTCAGGAAGTGAAAACTGAAATCCCAGAGAATTTACAGCCCGGCCCTTCCAGGCTGATTCAGCATGCAAATACAGAGCTGTAAATGTTTGGTTGTTTTACGGCCGCGCGGTAATCAAAGTGAACGAGACCTCCGAGATTTACCAAATTGCTCGCTCTGTGAAATGCTTCTTTGGAAATTGATTGGATTTTTCTCTGCTCTGCGTGTAATCCAATCTTGATATTTTTGTAATGAGCGGTTTTAGATTTACCTGAGGCGAAGAGCGCCGTCATTTCACTTTAAATCAGCCTCTTTGTGCAAAGTGGTGAAATCCATCCTGTGAGGACAATGAGACACAAACAGCTGAAGGACGGCAGCATTTACAATTCCCAAACACCTTCACTTTAAGTCAGGGGCGGGAAACTTTGACAAGAAACAGGCCCCATTACCAGATATTAATGTTAGTGTTAGTTTGATCTCTCTATCCATGGTCCTGTTGATCAGCCATTGAAGCCTAATCATAATATAACCTAATCGCTTATATTCAACAAAAATGGTGCAAAACTTTGGGTGCTGGTTTGGCGGCGTGGTTAGCAACCAGGCACCCCATGTACTTGCTTCTGCCGGTCCAGGTTCGAATCCCGCCTGTGACCAGTTTGCAGAGTGTCTTCCCCTACTCTCTCTCCCCCTTTCACAAGCCTATCCACTGTCTCTCCTATCAATAAAGGCACAAAATGCCCAATAATACATAAAAAATGGTGCAAAACAAATAAAGATTGATTGATTGAAACTATATTCAGCAGAGACAAACGTGACTTTAGTCCCTTTGTCTCTGTATGGATGGAAACATCTCTGAATGTATACATGTTTATATACCCTGCTTGGCCAAAAAAAAAAAAAGTTGCCACCAAATAACAAGATCACACACTGTAATATTTTGTTGGACCACCTTTAGCTTTGATTACAGCATAAACATTCACTGTGGCATTGTTTCAGTAACCTTCTGCAATGCCACAAGATCTATCCCAGATCACAGCACTGCCCCCACAGGCTTGTACAGTAGGCACTAGGCATGATGGGTGCATCACTTCACCTGCCTCTCTTCTTACCCTGATGCTCCCATCACTCTGGAACAGGGTCAGTGCGGACTCATCAGACCACATGACCTTCTTCCAGTCCTCCACAGTCCAATCTTTATGCTCCCTAACAAACTGAAGCCTTTTCCTGGTTAGCCTTACTGATTAGTGGTTAGCTTAAGGCTACACAGCTGTTCAGTCCCAATCCCTTGAGTTCCCTTCACATTATGTGTGTGGAAATGCTCTTACTTTCACTATTAAACACACCCCTGAGTTCTACTGCTGTTTTTTCTGCAGTTTCTTGGCCAAACATTAAAATGATCGCCGATCACGATCATTTAGGATTTTTTTTGACCACATTTCTTCCTTTTAGTCGATGGTTCCCCACTATCCTTCCAGTTTTTAATAATGTGTTGGACAGTTCTTAACCCAGTTTCAGTAGTTCCTTCGATCTCCTTAGATGTTTTCTCTGCTTGATGTCAATGATTTGACCCTTCTTAAACAGACTAACATCTTTTCCGCGACCACAGGATGTGGCTTTGACATGGTTGTTTAAGAAATGAGAAGCTACTCATTGCATCAGCTGGGGTTAAATAACTTGTTTCCAGCTGACAGATTATTACACATGCAGTAGTTATCCAAAAGGAGAATTGCACCTATTTACTTGGTTAACCTGGCCAGACAGTGTATATTTGTATATGTATGTGTATCTTTAAAATGAAGAGCACGTCTTTAGTCTGCTCTATTGTAAAGTACCTTGAGATAACTCCTGTTATGAAGTGGGGCTGTACAAATAAAGATTGATTAATTGATTGATTGAGTGAAATTAAATACTTTTTACCTGCCAGAGGGTCACACTAGTAAAAGCTTTTCGTCACTTTTAATAGAAAAGAAGTAAAAAAATAAACAAAATATTAAACGACATTCAAGTATTTTAACTCAAATACAATAAGACTAGTAAGATTTATTTATCATCTGCATTTATATAAATGTACCAAATTAATAATACAAAAATATGGTAACAAAGATCCCCTTAAAAGAAACAACACCAATAGATTTCACATACATGCTGGGAAAGGTGTGGGAATAAGTACAAACATATTAAGTCCAACTCATTCTCCCTTAGGTATCAAAAGTCAATTATTACATTTTTTATGCGATGTAATTCAACTACTTAATCTCTATAAAGAGCTTGATACAGAGTTAAAGCCAATTTAAGCTTCCTCTTAAACAAATAAGAGTGTTTATTCGTTATAAGTACACAAACTTTACCAATACCATATTTTTCCATCAAGTATATTAGCAAATATTTAGTATTATATTTTAATCTTTCATTAAAAGGAGAAACTGTTGCAGCAAATAAAGTTTTTTAAGTACTTTTACAAATAAAAAAAAACTACATTAGGAGGGTAAGAAGATATAAATTCCCCAAAACATCCCAATACTTTTTCAAAATTTTGTATCAGTATTTTAAGTGCATTTCCTGATATATATTACTTTTCAGGACATTTTATTTTTATTTTAGCACATCCTCTGACTCCGTGTTGGCCATAAACATTCATCTGTTTGACTCCCTGACATTTATTGACAATATTTCTGTCACCATTGACTATAAAGTTTTTAACTGTTGAAGAGAACGTGTTTAAGTATCACTGATGATGTTTTTTTATTCACACAGTAATAATGGCTCTTAATGCAGTTAAATTAATCATGGATTATTGCCTTGTTTATAGTTTTGCAGTACACTGAGATGTTTTGTGTGGCCTGTTTGTTTCCAAAGCACATCCCTAATTTCTATTAACATCTGACGCACCCCACTTAATCGAAAGCCAGCCAATTCTTTAAAAAATGTTCGGCAGGTTGGCGTGAATGCCTTTGGAGCGTTTACGTAAATGCTCCGTAAAAGAGCTAAACAGAAACTTCCTCTATTTTTTTTTAGTCTGGAAGGCTCCTACAAACAGACAGCTGCTTTCATTCAAGTGTAACGTATCCTCAGGAATTTAAGGTGACGATAAATAAAGTATTTTTAGTCCTGGAAAATTCCAGTCAACACCCTTATATGCTGGAAAAACTGGGAAGTTTGCTGCTGAAGTGAACAAGCTGAAAATGTGACAATGATTGACACACCACAACGAAAAACCAAAGAAAAGCTTACTTTAAAGTCCCAGTGACTCTTTAAACCACGGGTGGACAACTTTTAATACCAAGAGGGTCACATAATTCTTTTTTTAGTGCTCGAGGGTTGCTCTGTTACTTTTTGTCAGGCACTGTCAATGATGAAAAAACATAAATAAACAAAAAATAGAAAATATAAACTTTAAAAAGGGATTTAACCAACATTAATATAATAATACCAATTTAAAATTCACGTCTTTATGAGCATGAACCACAGCTAAAGCCAATTTAAGCTTCTTTTAATACAATAAAAGAATGAATGTTACCAGTTTATAAATCACAAATAACAGTTACCAGTGTTCCGAATATTGTTTTTACCAACACTATTGAATTTTATTCCCGATTAAAATATTGGGAGATACAATCAAAGAAAATGTAGTTCGTTAATGACATGTAAAAAAACAAAACATTCAACAATCAAAGGTTGGTCAAAGTATTTTATCACCAATTCTAATTTGTGCATCAAATTACTCTGGTTACTGGTTTTACTGGTTACTCATCACACCAATCATTTTTGGAAATGATTGGTGGGCTGCCATTTGTCCACCCCTTGCTTTAATCTGAAAATAGGGATGCACAATATTAATTGTTTTGTATCTGTATTGGCCAATATCAGCCTAAAAAGTTAAGTATCGTGTTGGCTGATATTGAAATTTTTACAGGTTTTTACAGCCGATATATCAGCCCCGCATATCGGTCATATATCAGCTGGATTATCGACAAATTACTCAAATCTATAACATACATTTGAAAATCAAGGGTTTAATTTTAGCAGGAGTTAAAAGCTGTTTTTCATGTTTTACGTCTGTTCCTTGCAAAAATATACTGAAACACTGAAAGTAAAAGTTCATTTTTGTTAAGTACAGAGCTTGTGCTCTTGACCAGAAATGTTGGTATCAGAATCAACGGTAATGAATTAAAAACTAGAAAAGCACTCCGCCAGTTTCATTTTGTAATACATGACTTCAGAAATTTAAGTCAACTAAATTTACAGTTGGTTTCATTGACTTAAATTTTGTGGAAAATCTGGACATTTCCTGAAAATCGAAAATCATCTAAATCCGTCCATAACTTTTTGAGTTATGTTGCTAACTAGGCCAGTGCTCAAAATATTGATATGGCAAAATATCGTCACGCACTCCTTGGGGATACATGTATCGATACGGCCTCAATGTTTTACAGAATCATTTGAAACTCATGTTTGTTCTTTTTCTTCCTATAATACAAACAAAACTTGTCGAATATTTTGTGAAAAGCGTAATAATGTTCACAATTTACCGTGTTTGGGGATACATGTCGTATCGGGGCCTCAGTATCGGGATACGTATCGTATTGTGAGGTTGCTGGAAATACCCAGCCCTATTGCTAACAGAGAAACAAACAAACAGACGCCGATAATAACATAACAATCTTGGCGAGGTAAATATTGGCATATCAGATATTGGCAGAAAAACAATGTTGTGCACCCCTAGCTGAAAAAACAAAAATGGAGTCCAAGTTTTTTTTCCTATTTGTCCTTTTTTTCTAAGTTGTTGTCTGGTCCACCTGCATACAGTAACCAGATCAACTCATAACAAACTGGTTAAATTCTAACATACAGTCGACACTAATTTATACTGAACCACAGCAGTAGCATTACTGCTCACTTGCTGCTCCAAAACTTTCTGATTATTGACATATTTTTAAATTTTTGTGCAGATATTTGATTGAGTAGACTGTAACTGCATCGTTCTCCAACAAAGGATCAGAAACCTTTTTAAATTTAAATAAATAGCACTTTTTTGTTGCTTTGCACTAAATAATGTTCTTGTTATTTGCCTGATTTTCTTCCATATGAACAATGAAGATGGTTTTTTATCTCTCAGCCTCCACGGTCTGCAGCTCAGCCATTTCCTCTACACTTATCAAGAACTTAAAGATGTGCTTGTGAAACTTCATTTATGTAAAGACAGAATGAGGCGTCAGAGCCACAGGAGCTAAATTTGGACCAACTTAGCAACTGATTCAACAAATAGAGGGACGTCAGATTTCAGAACAACAGTGGTCACATCAGATTCACGAACGCTCTTAAGAAATGCAGAGGTGTTGCTAAACTTAACATACTGTCACATTTATCATTAACTTTTATGGGTCGGCCTGATTTAATAACAGCCTGCACTCGTCCCACTTGACCATCCTCTTCAGTTAAGGGACTAAATTTAGTAAATGGGAGGTCCTCATAAAGATAGAAGCTTGTGCTTTTGTGCCAGCATGCGATCTCCCTCATAAAGCCGGAGAACATGCTGCTGCTGTTTACTTAACCTCAAATCAATAACCTACATTATTTCAGGATATGTGATGCTTTCATTCAGAGGAGTGGGGAGAGGGGATCGATACGGCGTCAGCAGAGGCAGCAGATTCTGGAAGCAGCAGCGCTGTGAGGGTTTTTGTCTCCGGATGATTGCCCTTCCCAATCAAGTTTTGGTATATGTGGAAAGTACAGAGCAGGAGATGATTGGTTCAGTCCGTTTCAGAAGCCCTGAACCGTGAGAGAAACATAAAACATCATCGTGTCATCTCATATCAGCCAGAAAACTTTGTGTAACATCTTACTGTGGCAGAGCAATGCAGCAGTGAATCAATAAAGCTGAGTTATCTGAAAATATCACTTTATTTTTAGTTTAAATGTAGACATAGCTTGATCTATTGTATTTATTTCATTCTGACTAGGGATATAACAGTATAAAAGATGTTCAAAAAGCACTTTTACACACACTTTAAATCATTTAACCCCATTAATATTATGATTTTAACTGTTTTTTTGTCTTTTTGTCACTAAATGTCTCAAGAAATTTGAGTAATTTTTTTCTCCCATTTTTTCATGTTTAATAAGATTAAACAATTGTTGCAAGTATTTATCATGGTTATGTTAGAAATGCTTGGACAGTGAGTAATTATAAGAAAAGACAAAACAGATTTGAACAATAAACAGGATTCTATTCGTAAACAATTGTAAATGAACATGTTAAAAGGTTTTAGATAACCAAATAGATGACCAAATTTAACCTATTTTACATACAGTGTGGTGATCAAACACGGTTAACTGGAAATTAAAACAGGAAATGGTAAAACTAACCGTGGGAAAGTTTTACCATGGTTTACCATTTTACCGGTAACCATTGCATCCTAACATGAGCACTATGAGCTGTCTAGAAAAAATGACCTGTCGCACAAATTTTTATCAATTTTATGTTCAAACAAGATGGATGTTGTTACACCACCCGCAAAAGAAACCAAAAATCAAAAGAACAAATCACTGGCATCGACATGAGCACCTGCCTGAAATCACGTTTCAAAAAGCAGTACATCTGTCATGGTTGCATTTTATTAAGTGAACAATGTTGAACAATATTGCATTTTACAAATAGGGCACTTTTTATCTTGTGATGTTTCTTATTAAAATACTGTATATTCAATGATAACATGATTAAAATTGATGATTAATTTGCAATTTATGTACCAAATAGGCATGCTGTAATTTTTTCCTCTAGCTGTGATGCATAGTTCAGAACAGCACTGATAGCAAATATTCATCTTATTCTTTTTCTGATTCATATTTAACTCTAAAGAAACATTGCACACCCTACAGCTTCACATAGATGAGGACCATATTGTAATAAATTGAGATTGCAGCTAACTGTTAGCTCTACATCTCAAAACTGAAGAAATGTGAAATGTCAGAATGAAAGTATTTTGTCATAAAATGCACATTGCCATTGCCATCAAAATGTTTAAAAGACAAAGAACCATGATTGCAGACATGCCAATATCTTTATTGTCAGATACTTTGCAGATACAACTCCTTGATCATTACTGATGTTGCAGGAATGCTCTGATGAAATACAACTTCAATCCAAGCATCAACATACAGCGCTTTACTCATGTAGAAGCACAAATAGGAGAGAAATCAAATGATCCAGCTGGAGTTCAGTCAAGTTCATGAAAACTGTAGTATAAGTAAGAAAATGCCAGCCAACCGGTGCACTTTGTTATAAGGGAATAAAAGTTAAAAAAAAGAATAGAAAGAAAGAAAGTTATAAAAGAATAAAAAGTTAAAGCTTATTTCTTAAAAAAACAAACAAAAATCCAGCGATGCTAAGTCAAGGCTTACATCGTAAACCACTCTGTGGGCACTCTGTGCATTCAGGGAACAAAAACTAAACTGGAATGTCTAAACCACACTTACAAGCTCAACACCTTCAAGATGAGGTCTAAAGTATTAAAACACTAATTATGCTCAACTAACGGGACAAAGGTAAGAAAAAAAAACAAAGTTAGGATGGAAGGAGCAACATGAATGTTCCTCTGATTTGACCGCGTTTTGTCTCTTTGGAACAAATTACTAAATTCCAAACAATCAAAACCTTTGCAAAGGATGAAGCTGTCCTGCATGATTTATTATCCATTAGGGATGGGAATCAACAACCAATTCCAGTTGCGAATCTTTAACAGCTCCATCAAAGAAAATCAAAGAATCAATATCATGAGTTATTTTGCGAATCAATTGCCTTACCAATTCCTTCCACTGACAGGGTTCAGAAACGTCAGAATTGCGGCTTAATTTTTTTTCAAAAGGCGCCTGCTGCACAACCTTAAGTGAGTGGAAACACCAGAAACTTGCAGAAGCAGTTATCTATGCTGTGACATGTGTTTGACATTGTTGACACTGAAAATCTACAGGCATCCAAAAGGGAATCATTAAAAAATTGTATCGATTAGCAGGGTTGTTAATAGCACTGGCATCGATAAAATCGTATCAGTTCCCATCCATATTATTTATATGTATAAATATATTTAATTCAAATATTTTTATGGGATTTTTCAGCAACTCATGAAATACAAAAAAAGTTTCAGTAATGAGGAAAGTTATGGAAAAAAAATCTTTTTATTTTTGGGATTTTTTTATTTTTAAAATTTTGTTATTTTTAAAATGGTATTATTATTATTTTTATTTTTATCTTTATTTTTTCACTTTTTGATATCCTGTGTTCTTTTCTACCTGTGTACTGTACAATGCCACTGGAATATTTCCTCAGGGATAAATAAAGTTCTGTCTTGTTGTATCTTTTTTGAGACTGTGAGAGGATATTTCTGATTGGTTGTGTTTGTTTCTTTAACTTTAAACAAAGCCGTTATGACTTTTTTGCTTGTGGGGGCGTCTTCTTAAAGCCGGTGGCTTGTGGCTTCAGCATCAACCTGGAATGAAACTGATGGTAACAAGTTGGCTTCCTGTTGCAAATGGTGTCAGGGTGTGAGAAAACCTCACGCTCATCGTTAATAAGAAGTGTTAACCTGACCCTTGACCTCTGACTTCCTTTTGTCCTCCAGTCTTTTTGTCCCTCTCTCTCTACCTCCAGGGGTGGGTTACATAAGACTTCACCCTCATCCCCTCCTCATCGTCCTCCTCCTGCTGTTTGCTCTCATTTACCATTTGGAAAGAAATAAAGAGCTGCAGGAGCAGAATGAGGCGGGAGAGCAAACTTCTCCTTGTGTGTGTGATTTGTGTGTGGTCCCATTGCTGTGGCTTTGAGTAGGACGATCATGAAAGCTGTAATGAACGCGCACGTCAAAGTACACGCTAGCAAACATGAGCAGAGCCGGGCAGTCCCTTCATTATGGGTTTTCCATGTGAGACGAGAAGGTACACCAGACATCTCCTTCCTGATTGCCTCTCTGTGTCCATGCTAATCCAAGTCTTTCCACCACAGGTTTTCTTCTTTACTAGCTCTACTTACTTCCACAAGATTTGCTTAAAAACTTGTTCAGTTTGTATCGTTAAATCAAAAATAATTTTAAAGAAACAACAGCTAAAGGGATACGCCAACAGTTTATTTATTTCCTTGTCTTGCCTCACTCCTCAGCTGATGACAAGCAAATAGAAACAATCCATTTGGCTGTGCTGCAGTAACAAGGGTTCGCCGTCCACTAATTAGCTTAGCTCAAACACTGTGAGTCGATGGGTAGTGTTAGCCTGCTTCTCTTTCATCAGATAAACTCTTTAGCAACTCTAAATGGTACTGTGTGCTTGTTTTGACTAGTTTTTTGTAGCGTATTGTGAGGTTTCTGAATAAAGATTAACACTTTATGTAATATTCAAATGAAATACACATTTAGTTTTTATATATACAATCATGTCCGCAGTGTTTTTTTGCGTACATCCTGCAGTTTAGTTTTGTACGTATTACTTTTGAAAGTTACATGAAGTGCTATTCTTAGTCAAAAAATAGTGTAAAGCAAGTTAGAGTTGCTGAAGAGTTTATTTGATGACTGTAGGCAGAGGCAGGCTAACGTTACCCAATGACTTCCAGTGTTTGAGCTAAGCTAATTAGCATTGGCGAGATCTGCTTGTCTCTCCCATGTCACTGCACACGCAGTCAAAGAATGATGTCTACCTGCTTGTCATGGACTCAGGAGTGAGGCAAGACACGAAAGGAAAGAAAGGTTGGGGAATCCCTTTAGTTATTTTCACTTTTATTTTTGATAGTTTCCCTTTAACTTTTGCTATTTTAGGTACTTTTTGGGGTATTTTCCCAAAAGAGAGTGTGAGAGAGAGTAGTCTGGTTCGGTTAGGCTTGTGTTTCCACTTTTGGTAACTTTTTGGAACCCCTCTGAAGGAGTGGACTGAACTGACCTGAGAAGGTGGAGCTAAAAGTGCTGCTGTCTGTTGACGGGTCACGACAATTGTCAGTACTGGAGTGCTGAAGACCTCCATTGTTGCTCTTTGTAACAGTAACGGTCCACTGCCGGCCGCTGCGCTGTGTTCTGCAGAATACAAGTTGTAATTATTGGAAGTACACTTGCACATAAAAATAAAAAAAAGGTTCAGGAGGAATAAAATAAAGTATAAAAACAGGAAAAAAATGTTCAAAATTGACTTGATTATACATCAAAAACATTCAAGAGGGCGTATGTGTGTATATGTGTATGTATACACATACAAATACACACATATATGCATATGTGCACATCATTTTATTTTGTGAAGAGGTTTAGTTTTTTATCCACTTTTACCATGATCATCTTTATTAATAATATTGTTGTTGCCATTGTTATGATTTTAACAACTTTGTTGATGTTTTTTTTTACCCGGTTATCTGTTAGGGTTAAGTGCAAGGTACTTAGTTCAAAGCTGGCACATATCTTTCTGTATTTTTGTATCATCTCTTGTCTTGGCTTCCTGGAGCAAATGAAGGACTTGTATGTCACAACTTTAAAAATGTGTGTTCTTTTTGAAAAAAAAAAACCATATATATATATATATATATATATATATATATATATATATATATATATATATATATATATATATATATGTCTATACACACAACAGGCATAGAAAAGAACCAAGTGTGAACTCACACATTTGTGTAGCTGATGCAATTCTCGCTTTCGGGGTCATTTTCCCGCCCTCAAGTGAAGGCACACTGGCAGTGGAAATGCAAACAAGACCAGGGTTTACCGCACCAAACTGCACGAAGCTGTAGGAATTGAAAATGAAAAAATAGCCTTAGGTGAGAATTGATTGATTACACCAACCATTTACCACTTCTTAGGTATTTAATCCTCCTTCTGTAGTTGTTGTGGCTCGTGCATTTTCATGTATTGCCGTTTCACGTTTTTTTCCGTTTAAAGGCACTTTGTTCATCTTTTGTAGTCTCGCTCAGCGGTCTGTTAACTCTGCCTCTGAAACAGCACCTGATTACTGTTTAGTCTTTTTAGTTAACCTTTCCCTTGGCTATAACTTTTTACCACTTTTTATGTATTTAACTCTCCTGTTGTTGTTGTGGCTCGTGCATTTTAATGTACTGCTGTTTCACGTTTTTGTCTGCTTTAAGGCACTTTATTCAACTTTTGTAGTCTCGCTTGGTGGTCTGTTAACTCTCCCTGTGCCTCTGAAACAACTGATTACTGTTTAGTCTTTTTAGTTTACCTTTCCTTTGGCTATAACTTTTTACCACCTCTTAGGTATTTAACTGTCCTGTTGTTGTGGCTCTTCATTTTAATGTATTGCTTTTTCACGTTTTTTTCTGCTTTAAGGCACTTTGTTCAACTTTTGTAGTCTCGCTTGGCGGTCTCTTTACTCTCCCTCTGCCTCTGAAACAGCAGCACCACTCCAGATTATATAACCAGTCATATTTCTGGTGTTTGGAGTGCTGACCAACAGGTAACACCACCTGAATTTATTTTTACTTCTTTTTCCATTCCTGTGGACTTCCTGCGCGGCTCTTTGGAATCGAACCCCCGCTATATTTGTTCTGTTTTATCTGCATCTCGCTCCCAGTGCAGAAGTCTGTGTGGGTGTTCACTGCAATGGAGATGAGGACGAGTTATGGACGTGTGTGTGTGTGTGTGTGTGTGGGATGGTAAACAGAAATGGCTTGAGGAGAGTGCACGAGTGTGTGGGATGGCCAGTTTTGAGTGTGTGTGTGCGTGCTTTGATTTATGCCCTCGGCTTGATGTGATACAGCTGCAACAGTGTGTGGGTCAATACTGAGAGGGAGAGATGGAGAGAGATGAGGAGGGAGACAAAGAGGAGAGAATTAGTGAGATGGAGGCAGAGAGACAGAGTTATATAAGACATCCATACAGCACACGGGAGGCTCTGATCCTCAGATTTACCCTCAGCGTTTACCCTCGTGACTGAAGAGGGGGCGGCCCGTCTATTCAAGAAGTTTTGTTGAGTCACTTTTGTTGAAGCACAATCAATAAAGGTTTTTGTTAGGATTGATTCTGATAGTTAACTGTGATAAATTATACTTTTAATGTCATTGTTGAAATTATTTACTTGACATTACGGCTGAACAATTTCAGGATAAGATCTAATTACAATTTTCCTGGCAGATTTTGCAGTTTCAATTCAATTCGATTCGAGATTTTCTTCAAATCAAGCTTAAGTGCATTTTTCACTATGTTTACTCATATCGGTAATTATATATAATTATGATATGAGTAATATATAAACATATTACTCATATCATCTCATATCGGATATCAGCAAAAATCCAATATTGTGCATCCCTTATTTAAAGCAGAATGAATGTGATGATAGAGGAATTATTTAATTTGGATTTAAAATCAGAATGAACCAGCCACTTACTTCGGAATCAAGTTTTATTCAGAATTATCATGTCATTTGCAATTTGGTGTTTGCATGGTCATTTTTTCTTTTTAAAGAGGATTTAAGTTTTATTCAGAATTAACAGGGGAATTAAAGTTCTCATGTAAACGTGGTAAACATCTTAAATGTCCCATGTCCTGCAATATCAGTTTTCTTTTTGAATGTTTGTAGAAGGAGGTTGGGATAATTACGTCTTTTATTAAGATCTAGGTTTACAGAAAAATGCTCACTGCCTCCTTACAGAAAATGCTCCTTGAAATGCTCTGTTTTTTACTTCCTAGGGTTTATGATGTCATAGCTATACAGCCTCCACCCACATGTGTGTCTTCTGCTCAACACAGGCACCATCACTGTTTTAGAAGTTGGCTCCACAGCCTGTATCTCCTCCATTCTTTTATTTTTTTCTGTCTTTAGTTTAAGTTTAAGTGTTGATGATTTGAGTCCCACACTGTGATCATGGAAACTTTAAACTGCTGGCGTTAAATCAATTTTTCAGCTGATGTAGAGTTGGGCTATTTATTGAACTTAAGTTGGCAAAACTTGAAACAGTTAGCCTAAAGTCAGGCCAAGTTGGGAACACAAAGTTTTCATTAAGTCAAAACATTTTGGTGTGCAAGCCTGGCGCAGTGGTGAGCAAATCACTTCCACTTGGCCTGAGTTGGATCTTACCTGACATTTTCTCAGTTTAAAGTAGTTTTTCCCCTCAACTCAAAAGTTTTGACCCAAACTCAAAAATCCAGTGCAAACAGTTCCATTGAAATTTTGAGTTTTCCAGACTTCTGTGGTTTTATTTCGTTGTTTATTGTTACACCTTAATGGCCTTGAACTATGCTGATAATTTGGCTGTCTCCCTGCAGCAAAATTAGAAGTTTTTATGTCCATTTTTGTTTAATTTCTTGACAGTAGTTCCCAAAGACTTCTGCCACATGCTCCAGACTGTACTGGAACACAACCTGACATAATGTCTGATGTGAGCACCTTCAGTAAGACGGCCTGTTTTATCGAAAATCTTTAGTAAAGCAGTTATTGAAACATGATCCACAAAGGGCACAGTGTATATTATTGATTTTCTGTAATGAAATTACCGTACATGGCTGTTAATCATGCACACATGAGTGCATCAGCCTCAGCCGGTGTGTCTCTGACTGATTCTGATTGTTAACTGGAGCTGCCAAACTCACTTTCTATCGATTTGACCTCGAGAGCCCCCGAGTCGTCACATCGCCCGGCTTGGACGCTCCTCACAGTGGAGCAGAGAAGAGTCCATAAAGATGATAAGGTTTACTTTCAGAGATGGAAGGAGGGCTGGGAAGAGCTCAGGAAACATACAAACCCTGATTCCAATGATTGCAAGTTCTCTTCAATCTATGTTCAGTTGAATAAACTATGAAGACAAGATATTTAATGTTCAGATGGATAAGATATTAACTTATTTGAATTTGATGCTTGCAACACATTTGCATCACCTTTGTTTAGAACAACACTTAATAAGCAACCGAGGACGCTAATTGTAGAGCTATGTCGGTGTAATTCTTTCACATGATTGCTTTATAAACGACTTTGGTTTTTCAACACACCAGGGTCTCTGTTGACATTTTTGGCTTAATTGCGTTCCACACGTTACTTGCTGAGGTTGTGATTCTCTTAATTATTTAATAATATTATGGACTAGGGGTGTGCGATATGACGATATTAAATCGTTAAGGATTATAACGTGGGGATGATCTCATAAAGCAGAAAGATTGTCAGATCGTCTGTGTGGAGGCAGAGACTGTGACGCACACCCGACTAACCAAAACTAGCACATTACGCGCAGTGCATGGTGGGATCTCCTGTTTGGTTATGTAGCGTGAATCCATGGCAGAAAGAGAAAAGGAGATAAAAGCTTGAAGATGTCTGAACAAAAATCTGTTCTAAAGCAGCTGTATTATTCACTCAGATTATAGACATTGCAGTTCGATAACCTTTGTTTTAAATTGTTGCACTTTAAGAGATAATATTTTTATGTTTACATTTATTGCACATTTTTATAAAAACTGCACTATTTAAATTAAAACCTGTTCAGAAAGTTTCTTTGGCTTTGGCTTATTTTTTTTCTTTTAGGATTTTTCATGTTTTATGTGTTAAACATAGGGAAAAAATGGTCAAACATGCAAATTAGTCTAGAAAAATCTAAGTAAAAAAGAATCGTGATCGTGATTTTATTTTTTTAAAAATCGTGATATGATATTTTTGCCATATCCCCCACCCCTATTATGAACTGTAGATAATAAAATCCTTGCAGTTGTATGTTGAGGAACATTATTCTTTAACTGTTGGACTTATAGCTCACACAGTTGTTCACAAATACCACTTTCCCACCAAAATTAGTGTTTTTTTTTAACGCAAGTTAACCTGCTAACAATCGACTCCTGCTAAAAGTGACTCCTTTCCTACTACCAGCATATGAGCTGCATGGCTGTTTTTTTCCCTCTGGTGCATCAACCTGATGTCATCACATTGATGACATCATCAGCGCGAAGAAACACGTCCATGTAAACAATGGAAAGGAGCATGGAAGCTGTGGACACGGTTTTCTTTACTTTGTACTTATGTCCCTCTTTAAAAATGTGGACATTACGCCAACGTCATCCATAAATTGGTGGGTTGACCCTGGTGTGATGTTCCCACTGAAGACTTAATAAGCATTTGGGAGCTGAAGGCACTAGTTGTTGAAGCTTAGTAGGTGTAATCTGTTCACATTCTTGCTTTATGTAGGGCTTGGGTTGGGTCTCTGTTGACATATTTTGGGCTTAATTATGTGCCACACGTTACGTGCCAAGATTTCTCCTGATTCTCTTTATTATTTGATGATATTTTGGACTCCAAGAAAGTTCTTTATGTCTACATTGATTTTATACATTTACATTTCTTTTTAACAGACAAGTAAGCTTTTTTGACTCATACCTTCACATGTTTTGACGGAGCTCTTCCACCTTCGTCACGTCACACTACCATCAGATGACACCTCTGATGAAGGCGAAAGAGCTCCGTCGAAACATGTAAAGGTATGAGTCAAAAAATCTTACCTGTCTGTTAAAAAGAAAAGTGTAAGTATAATATTATGGGCTGTAGATGGTAAAATCCTTGCAGTTGTGTGTTGAGGAACATTGTTCTGAAACTGTTGGACTAATTGCTCACACAGTTGTTCACAAAATGGTGGACCTCGCCTCGTCCATGCTTGTGAATGACTTAGCCTTTAATACCCGATCATGACACTCACCTATTTCTAATTAACCCATTTGAGCTTTTGCTACTAATACAATGACGTTCATCAGTTTAAATATTAAATACTTTCTCTTTGTTATGTATTCAAGTGAATATAGGTTGAAAAGAATTGCAAATCTTTCTATTCCGTTTTAAGTTTAAACTGAAAATCCCAGCTTCATAGGAACTGAAGTCTGTAGAACAGACCAAATTAGACTTCATTTAAATATAGCCACGTAAACATGGTCTCATGGATGATGTTTTTATTTTGATTTTTTATATCAAAGATGGATAAGTTGTCAAAAACAAGGAGTACAGTCTTCAAGTGAAACTCCCCGCAGTCATTCGGCTTTTGTCACTCAAGAGCTGTCATCTTATTTTTGACAAAGAGGACTCCTTTATTTCGAGTTCACACCTCTTGTCACTGTTTCTTCCTTCCACCCCCTCTGTTACTCTTCGTCTTTTATGCCAGTTCTCATTTCATCTCCTGTCTCTTCCTGCTGCTTCCTCTTTGTTTTACTTCTCCTGCCTTCATCTCTACCTGCTCTGTCACATTTCTTTCTGTCTTTTTAACCTCTCTGTTTTATCTGTCTCTGTCGGTTTTAAGTCTGTTTTTATGTACTCTCATTCTTTAAGTTTTTCTCACGCTCTGGCTCATTGAGCTTCTTTTCTGCCTCACTTTCATGATCGATTAAACTTCTAATCCTACAGGAAAGATGAATCAATTTCAATCAGGCAACAGCGTGAGACAAGATGCTCCTCTTTCAGTTTAAACAAGTGTTTTTGATACGATTGCAACAAAAATAAGAGATAATTCCGCCTCATTTTTACAATGTTATGGATACAATTGCGCTCGTACATAACTCTTCTTGTTTCTAAATGTTTGAGGTGGAAACTAAACACTTTGGATGAATTTCAACGTGAAGCAGCAGCCTCAAATAACAAGAAATAAAGCCATAGACGCAGTTCCCTAAGTGTCCACTAGAGGCTGGTAATCTATATCAGTGAATCCCAATTTGGCAATACTAAAACTCCCTCTTTTGCAGCAGAAATAGACATCTCAAAGCCTCCTACAAATTTAGTTTTAGTCTCTGCTGCTAATTTTTTGTGTGTTAGAAACAAAGTCTTAAGCATAGATGTGGAGCTATACTTAAATGCAGTGGTTAGAGAAGTCTGAATTTTCCCCATGAAAAGCTACTATGAAGACATACACGTCAAAATGGTGTGCAAATTACTCACCATTTACAGCATTTTTTCTGTATTGTTCTTCTGTGCTGTGAGCTAGCATCATACTGTTGTTTTTACAGACAAAATAAGTAACTTATAACAACTTTAAAGCTGTGGGAAGCCCAGGCCGCAATCCTGGAACTGAAAAAATGAAGTTGGTGATTTTATAGCCTTTGCGACATCCTGAAAGCCCCGTTCATGGGTCCTCAATTAAAATATAGTTCTAGTTCAGGGGTTTTCCCTCAGCAAAGCTCAGAAGCTTCATAATGTCTAACCACTCAGTCACATATATTATCTTTTCTCTCTGCTTACACAACCTTCCCGTTCGCTCAAGCTGACTTGAAGTGTTAGTTTTGACAACACTTTTTAATTTAGTTTTAGTCTTTTGCCTAAAATATCTTTTAGTTATACCATAAAATACCAAATAGTAGCCAAGGCGTTTATTTGGGACCAGGCGACTATTTGGCACAGGCGTTTAATTCCTTTTGCACAAAAATTTTACTTAGCAAAAAGTGAATAAATATGGTAAATATAATCAAATTATTTATTTACACTAGTATGAATAACACCTGTATATTTTCAAGGCAAGATTACAGTACCATTGTTACACTCTTGTCTTCTTCTTTCAACTCAGCACTCTATAAACACTCTTAATACTGATCAGGAATGACTGCTATTTAAGTTAAGGTTGTACTTTTTTTTTTCACTGCCCCAGGGACATGGAGATAAGCAGCAATGTACCGCTAACTGACGTGATGGGCCTCCCTGACATTAGTTAAGGGCAAAAAACAAACAGCGGCAGTGGCAACGTCTTCTTCGTTGAATTTTCAAAGCCCTAGTATGTAAGATTCTGTCTATCTGCGCTCTAGTGCCCTCTGTAGACGTAGAGTGTAACTGATCAAATTAGGTCTGACTGGATTAAAGCTCGGGTCTACGATCTGAAAACCAGTTTGGCTGTTGAGACAGATTTGAAAAACGCAGCCTTTCCCCCCTTCACTCACCCCTCCCCTCCCTGTTCCAAGATCCCGCCCCCCAGCTCGTGTCGCCTCCTAACAAGATATATATACATATATCTCTTCCTTACTTCAGCCTTTTCCTAGAAACTTTTATGTTTCCTTCCCTTCGATGTGGAGGGTAACAGAAGTGGCCTCCCGGTATCGGTGCTGGTCTGCTCCGGCTCCATGATGCTTCAGTAGCTGTGCAGCTAGCTGCTCACTGGTTAATGAGGAAGGTAGTGGGGAGGAGGCGGGACCATGGGCGGGACAGTGCGGAGCAAGGGAGACAGGGGATTGGATGGACTCATGGACCAATCCGAACCGCGGGGAACGGCGGTTCAGATTGGTCAACTATTATGCTGCTTTGCAGCGGATATACAGAACGGATTTTTTTCATTCTTTTTGCTCTTTATATTGCGTAGATTGGACCATAGGACCATAACGGCCTTATAAACTGTGTTATTAAGATGTACCATCTTTCAAAATCGTAGACCAGAGCTTTAAGTCGGAAACAAATTAGTCTAGTTTTTATCTGTTGATGAAAATGTCAGTTCATATAGTTTTAATTTTTGTCCATGTGCACTTGTTTTTGTCATTTACTGTCTAGTTTTCATCAGGGAAAAAAGGTTTTTGATGAGAACTATGACGAAAACAATTAGTTAGTAAAATCAACACTGCACACGACCTTCAGTCAGTAGATTTGCAGTATGGCTGCGTCCACAGATTGACCTCAACAACATGCCAAAATCCCTTTTTATAGTCAAATGGTTGACGTCTCTTTGCAGTTAATGGTGACACCAGAATCCTGATTAAAACTGAAACCTGATTAATCACCAAGTTGAAAGTCAAACCTTCTTATTTATGTGTTTGTTTCTCCCATTATTTCCCTTCACCATCACTCCTCCCTCCTTCTGTTGGTGTATAAGTCAAAACCATCATTAAGCCCGAGCCTCCAAAAGGCTACCAACAAACAAGTGTGTGTGTGTCTGTTCTTGTGCGACTGTGTTAGACTGAGTTGGTGAGCTATCGACGGCGGCTGGGTCTGACATAGTGACACCCGCTCTGGAAATGTGCTAATGATGAGGAGACAACAATATCTCCGCCGAGTGTGTTTGCCTGTTTGTGTGTTTGTGTGTTGTGGCTAATGAACTAATTTGCGCTCTCAATCAGCAGCAGCTGTGTGTGTGTTTGTGTTTTCATTAATGAGCCTACATGATGCAGCCTTGACAGGTGTGTGTTTGTGTGCATGGAGCCGCGTGTGGTCTCATTCAGTGGCTGTTGTGTTGGTGTGTGTTCGGTGTTGGCTGGTTAATGGAGACTGACAACAGAAAACATGAGTTGTGTCATGTTTGTCTCATCTGTTGGAGCGACATACGGAAGATTTTTACTCGCTCTGCTGCTTTTGGATTGTGAGGAAGTACAGAAATTTCCCTCCAGTCCACTAACAATCTGCTAATGCTAGCCAAACTCTTTTCTTTTAACCAAACCCTCAGTGAACCTGCTTTAAGTGGGTAACACACACATGGAGATTATCGGACTGTTTTTGTCCCAACATTCCCCCTTTCCAACCAAGGATGGCAAACACCAGATTAAGATTATCCTATAAGATGATGCCGTGGTCTGAAGTGTGTTAAGGGTGAATTTGACCCGGTAATTGGCTTTAAAACGATTTCCGACAATCATAAATATTAAACTTGTTCAATGTTCATGACCAAAAATCTTCATGTGTGTGGGGTAAGCCAACAACTCCCAAGTCATGTTGTGAATTTTGACATGAATGTAAGTAACGTGATTTCTTATACATAACACACATTTTTTTACTCTTAAATAAGGTTTAATTTTCAGATGTACATTGTACACGAGCACAAACAAAATGTATAAAATGTTTCGTCTCGCCAACATTGCGGCGGCAACACATTTGTTATAAAAAGCCAAAACATTCTATTTCTTTGCGAAACATTACGCCAAACTTTTGTCATTCTTATAAAACTGACAGTTAAACAGTTCAAACCCAATATTTTGGGTCATAGGTTGTTTGCCTTTGTGTGTAATTGATCGTGTAATTCTTCGTTACGGTACTGCTCATGTGTAAACACACAGAGTGCCGCCATCCTAGGAAAGCAAAATAGCTGTGCTCGGAATGGTCGAAGACATTGCCATGTTGATAGCTGCGCTCGGATCGGTCGAAGACATTGCCATGTTGATAGCTGCGCTCGGATCGTTCAAAGACATTGCCATGTTGATAGCTGCACTAGGATTGGTCGAAGACATAGCAATGTTGATAGCTGTGGTCGGATTGGTCGAAGACATTGCCATGTTGATAGCTGCGGTCGAATTGGTAGACGACATTGCCATGTTGATAGCTGTGCTCAGATTGGTTAAAGACATTGCCATGTTGACAGCTGCGCTCGGATCGTTCAAAGACATTGCCATGTTGATAGCTGCACTAGGATTGGTCGAAGACATAGCAATGTTGATAGCTGCACTAGGATTGGTCGAAGACATTGCCATGTTGATAGCTGCGCTCGGATTGGTCGAAGACATTGCCATGTTGATAGCTGCACTAGGATTGGTCGAAGACATAGCAATGTTGATAGCTGTGGTCAGATTGGTCGAAGACATTGCCATGTTGATAGCTGCGCTCGGAATGGTCGAAGACATTGCCATGTTGATAGCTGCACTTGGATCGTTCAAAGACATTGCCATGTTGATAGCTGCACTAGGATTGGTCGAAGACATAGCAGTGTTGATAGCTGTGGTCGGATTGGTAGACTACATTGCCATGTTGATAGCTGTGCTCAGATTGGTTGAAGACATTGCCATGTTGATAGCTGCGCTCAGATCGGTCGAAGATATTGCCATGTTGATAGCTGCGCTCGGATTGGTCGCAGACATAGCCGTGTTGATAGCTGCGCTGGGATTGGTATGCTGGGGTATGTGATATATGATACTACGTGATGTTGCTGCTTCAAGTATTGTAAGACCATCAACAGGTGTCGTCTGGGAGAGAATCATTGTAAAACAGTAAAATACCATTGAAAATGTTGTCATAAAGAGTAAGGTACCCAGCACCTTAAAAAAGAAAGTTGACTGAAGTGGCTGATGCAGTAGGAAACAGAGAAAGTGGTAGGAAATTTGGCGTGAGTGAAGCTAACATTTGTGTTTGGAGGGAAAACAAAACAGAGATAACGAAGGACAGACAAACACTAAAAGCTTTCAGGTGTTTGAGAGAGTAAGGTTTTGGCAAAAGTTGGGTGCCTGTTATATTTGAGCACAGCACTTTTCCAGGAAACAAGCCTGAAAAATGGGGTACGTGTTATAATTGAGTGGGTATTATATTTGAGAAATTATAGTATTCAATCTGAAAGAATTACTAGATCCTTGCTTTTCCATGTTTGTAGGGCTGTCACTGTTTTATTAAAAAAAATAAATGTTTTAAAGATACAAGACGCCAATTACACAACTAATTCTCGCAGGAATTGAATATATTTCAGTAACGAAAGATAAGAAAACATATAAATATAATTACATTTTTCATGACAGATCTCTTGATTTTTTTTCTTCATGTTTTTGATGTTTACATTTCTTTGTAGGCCTCATTGAGCAGGGAGCAGGGTTACATTGTGCCCATCCTTGATCTAAATGTACATGTAATCATCTTAAGTTGTTTTTGTGGATTATTTTCAGTCAAAACTCTTATTTTGCTGAGTCAGTGGCCCCATCTCCAGTGATGCAGAGCTGATCTCATTGCTGTGGCTTATGCCGAGCACATCATACAACCCCACATCAAAAATCCTAAATTATCCCTTTAAGAAGCACCTTTTTAAAACACGCAAAAACAATTGTGACAATACAAGTTTAAGATATTTAAGATAAAGCAGGGCTTGAGCTCAGGGTTGGAGATGGTATGACCTTACACGAAGGTTGTTTAACATTAAGAGAAATCAATAAAAAAAAGAGATGGTCTTTTTTGGGCTAAAAAAAGAAAAGAGGAACTTCAGCAGTTCATCTAAACCCCAGCTTTTGTTTGTCCTGTCAGGTCGCACCCATTTTCTCACTTACCCCTCGATAATTTGTATTTGTACTCTCTCGCTTTCCTCTTTTAAGATTTAATTTCCTTGTTTTGTTTTCACGCCTCCGTGCACTTCTCGTTTTCTTTTTTTAACCCTGCTATCTGCTCATCTTTTTTTTCTCTCTGTGGCCAAAAATAGCCTCACTCTTGGTTTTCGTCAGCTTCTCTTCTTCTCTTGAAACGTCTCAAACAGGAAGCGAGATACTGTCACCGCAGAACACACTCATACACAAACAAGCTGCTTTTTTGCATTTCTGCTGTCCTGCGAAATTAGACCTGATTTTATCTTCCAGGTTAATATTTCTGACTGCTGCATGCAAAACCAAATGTTATTTTTGCCCTGCTGGAAATTTGTGTGTCTGGGTAGTGTTAACGTTTGTGCGTCGGGCTTCCTGACGCGAACAGAGATGCGAGGAGTAACCGTCTGAGTCAGCAGCATGAAGCACACATCTGGTTATGACACCAGATAACTGCTCCGAGTGTGTGTCCGGAACAAAAGACACAAGCCGTGACTGTGTCCAGCTCAGCCCTGGTCACTTAAACTAATGTATTTCCTGCTCGTACAGTGATTATGATCGTTATATTTACTGACTGTGCGGCCTACCTGCTGTCTGCTTGGATCTGTCGCTACAGTACAGAGAGGTCAACGGGTGTGACAGGTTTACACTGCACAGATACGGAGCTGGATTGTGTCCCTCGGACTTCAGTTTGTCAGACATAAAAAGCAGAAAGTGGCTCCTACCAGTCGTGAAATTCAGACTGTCTCCATCCTGATATCACTATAAATGTTACTCTCAATGAAGCTCTGGATTTTGTTTGTAATTGCATTTTTAATCAACTAGAAAATGACATTATCTTGTTTTATTATGCTCAGATTGATAATGTGAAGCAATTCTTCCAGTTGTCCTGGATTAGGAATCAAATGAAGGCACTTTACGGTCTTGACCAGGGGTGAACAACCAGTGGAGCAGAGGCCACATGCACCATCAATGTGGCCCACCAGTCAATTCCAAACATTAAATATTTATATATTTTTACAAGTAAAACATCCAATCCAATGAACTTTATTTAAACAACAAAAATGTCTCCTAAGTGCCGTACATAGAATCATAAAAACAATAAAAAAACATTTCCATATAACAGTAAGATATAAATAATCAATAAGTGCATAAACAAGGGATGCACCGAAATGACAATTTGTGGCCGAAGCCGAATAAAATATAAACGCTTGGCCGAATATCGAATATCCAATGCTAAGGCTAAGTAGTTCACTATATTTTTCAATAGTGCATAAATAGCTCAGAAAACATTTTTAGACATGTTTTTAAAAGAAAGTAATGGTTTATTGAATATTATGACATTTTTTTTAATATTCCAGTAGCCTTTGCTTTTCAAAAAAAGCACAACAAAGTTTTTCATTCATGTTAGGCTTTTAAACAAAGCAAAACTTGCATAAAAAAACAACCAAAGCCCGTTGAAGTGGATAAACCCACAACAAATGAATTATTGCCCTTTTGACACAAGTCTGCTTAGCCACAGTCACACGCAATGACGTATTTAATTTCGTCATTGCGTCACATGGTACTATTCGGCCTTGCTATTTAACTCAGTCCACCAAAGGCCAAATATGGCTTTTTTTTTGGCAATATCCGGCCGAATATATTCAGTCACCGAATATTCGGTGCATCCTTAGCATAAATCTAAAATGATGCTTTCAATAAAATAATAAAATTAAGCAGATAAACATGGTAAAATAAATAAATATACAATGAAAAACAAATAAAAGACAAAGAGGACCACATAACTAATGCAAAATTAAAACCCCAGGAAATAGAATGGGTCTTAAGACGAGACATAAAACACTTTACCGTGTGAGTGCCTGACAAAACGGTTTTAAGAAAACGTTAAGCTTAGCAACAGAAAAGAGCAGTGATGGCTTTATTTACCTCCGCCAGGGAGGTTATGTTTTCGCCAGGACCTGTCTATTTGTTTGTTTGTCTGGAAGGATTTACATGAAAATTTTACCAGAGGTTTGGTTCGGTCTAAGGAAGCAGGCATTTTCATTTTGGTGGTGATCCATATATTTGTCTAGATGCAAAAAAATCCCCAAATTTGCGAGAAATCCATTAAGTTAACATTAGGCCGTATTTTAAACAATCATATCTGATATTATTTTATAGATTCGCTTCGAAATGTATATGATTATCCATATAATATAACTCTGCTATTATTGTTACGTCGCAAAAAAAAAAAAAAAGAAAAACACTAAAGTTTATGATGACAAATCCAATTCATTTCTTCTCGGCTGCTCATAGGGCTCCGTCCCCTCTATGTCTTTATGGGAATTGTAGTTCATTTTCCAACTCAGGTCAACGCTTTTCAAACATATGTCCCTACATTTCCCTTGCAATGCAAGCCGAGGACTTTTCCACATGAACAGACATGAGCAGGGACTCGGCTGTCATATCGGAGTGCGTGGTGATCCAGAATTGGATTTTTGGCGAATGCTTTTCTAGTTGTTACTGCAATACCTTCTTAAGCATTTCAAAACATTTTAAAACTAACAATAAAATGAAATAAACATCAGAACTCTGTTACTTGAATCAAAAGTAGCTGAAACTGGTCTGAATTCTGTGTTTAGCTCATTAAATTAAATAGTACCATTTTTATTTAAGTCAGAATCTAGTAGCATCCTACATCTGCTACACTGTGACCCTCTGGGTTACCAAAGTTTACCCACCCCTGATCTTGACTGTTCAGCAGTGAAGTTCTTGTAGGTGCCAGGCTACTGGTTGCAAAGTGGTAGGGCTTTAGACTGTCATATATGATATATATTTTTGATGATATGACTTTATGTTGTTGTATTTTTTGGCTAATTATTTCAGAGTCAGCTGTAGTCAGTGTTGTTTAGTAACAGCTATCTGTGCATGTTTGTACAGTCACTCCATGTCATATGTGTCATTTCATGCCACTCACATATCGGGCTATGACCTAATTAGTTAGGTTTTGCAACTTCCTGTCCTACTTAAAGCACAACTTTATTTTGTTTTGTCATCATGATGTAAAACACTGTTCTAGTTTTAAACTAGAAAAGCAGTCAGAGAGCACAGACCTCCACCAGGCAGCTTAGTTATGGCAGTGGCTTTTCCTCAACTTGTAAAAGATCCAGATCCACTATTTAGCCAGGATCTGGACCAAACTCAGCACTAGGGATGTAGCAATATGAAAATTTTTGTATCACGATTATTGAGACCGAAATTATCACGGTTATCATTATTATCACGGTATTGTTGAAGCGTGCTAAAAATGTTCAAAAAGTACTTTAACACACAATTGGAATCATTTAACCCCTTTAATATTATAATCATAACAGGTTTTTTTTCTTTAATACATGTGGCAAGAAAGCTCTTTGAGTGCTTTTTTTTACCCTTCTTTCATGAGAAATAAAAGTAAACAAGTCTAGCAAGTATTTGTCATTATTATTTCATGAATGTTTAATCGGTGTGTGATTACAAGAAAGGATAAAAAAGATTTGAACTTTAAACAGGATTCTCTTCATAAACAATAGAAAATGAACAACAAATAACCTATTTTACAAACACTCACACACTTTTGTTTGCCCGCAGCATTCGTGTCCATGTTATAACTCGTTATTTTAGACCATGTCCAGGAGTTTTTTTATTTTTTTTACGATAGTTCCTGAAACAGTTAGCTCCCTTCGTGACTCTCCTCTGGTCTCCCCTCTCCTTTGCAGATATCCTTGATATTTCCAAATTACGATCGATTAAATCCATAAAACACGAACTTTGACGTAAAAAGACGATCAATTTCAAAATTACGGCAAATACACAGCAAAAGAACGGCAAGAACACACTCCAGGATGATACTAATGCTGTTATTTACAAGATTTATACATTATTTACACAGTGAATACTGATAAACTACCTGTAATTCTCTCAGGGATGGCTCACTGAAGCTTCTCTCTCTCTCTACCTTTATGGCTTGGTCAGCTTATTTACTGGAGGCGTTACGGCAGTTTTAACCTTGCACGTCTTTTTCTTTCGCCGCAGCTCCGTGAGTTATTGATTCAGTGTGGTAATCAAACACGGTAAAACAGTAATTTTGATAGGACATGGTAATGATTACAGTGGGAAATTTTACCGCTTTAGTATTTTACCGGTAACCGTTACATCCCTACGCAGCACATACATGGAGGCTATTATCCTGTATAAACACAAGTTTTGGGAACATCACTTTGTATTTAGATTTTATATGAACTACTAATTGTTGTCAGTTCCGCCAAACTGGATCAGATCCAGATGAAATGTACCTTATAAAAAAAACATGGGCCACATATTATCCTGTGAAATCAGAAGTGAATCTGTCAGAAAAAGACAGAGATGTTTTAGAATTCCATTCAATGTTAGGGTTAGGGTTAGGCATTTAGACAAACTTGCAAATCACCACCATCATCTAATAATTTTGAAGATGGGAAATTAGTGTAAATGTTCGGAAATTTTCAGCAAACTCCATCCAGTAGTTTTTTTTTGTAATCTTGCTAACAAACAAACAAACCAACATACAAAAACATAACCTCCTTAGTGAAGAAAGTAAAGAATTTCATTAGAGTGTTTTGAATGTGAATTAAGATGGTTGCTTTCATACTGAAATGGTTGTTTTTCTTGGTACCAATCAGTGCTTTTCTTCATGTATGTCACAGTTCAAATCAGAAGTGGCTGTATGAAAGTGTGGTGTGTTTCCCTTTTGGGGAGACGACACCTTGGAAGGATGTTAACCTGCGTTGGTGTTCGTTTCATTTCCTGCACCGTACAGTGTGTAGGAGGAGGGCTCCCTGCTGAGGTCCCAGAGTAAATCATCACTGACAGATACAACAAATCACATTAGCTTCATTCACTTAACGCAGGGGTGTCCAAATTCAAGCCCACTGCCCATTTTAAATTGGCCCTCGACACAGTAGAATGAATAAAGACAATTTGATTGCAGCAGCAAACACCACATATGCACATTTTCTACTGTATTGACTTTGTCACAAGGTCTCATTTACGTATGTTGCAACATTCACCTTCAAGCACCGACATTCTTGCTGTTTACTCTTGTTTTGTGTCTGACAGTGAAGAAAAGCTGTCAGTGTCCCCATCTCTGTTTGGACACTCCTGACTTAACGTCTTATCTTTGAAGATTGATAATCCTAATGTGTAGTTTTGAGGCTTTTTTTGGTACAATATTTTTTAATTGACTTTTCAATTTTAAGATCAACATACAAACAAGTAAACAAATAAACTTTGGCCACGTCCTCACCTAGATCCCTCATACATAACACTCAGAAACATTTCGTTATCCAATATATAATCTTGAGTGTCCATAACAGTGTTATAAATCTGAAATATGTGCATGTACTCAGTTCAATACGTCAAGTAGCTGCTAGCAAAAAGATTGTAATAAAAGGACATCTACTGTGGGGCAGAAATAAAAAAAATAAGCATACAAGAGCAGTCCAAAATGAATGAATAAGTCAAATTTACAAAAATCAGTAATCAATTAAAGAAATAAAAAAACAAGTGAAAAATAGAAGGAAAGGGGAAACCTCAAGCTCTAAACTCTTAGATCTTTGACCCAGGACTAACATTTTGCCCATTTGAGGGTTTGCATTCAGTCATTCCCATTAAGATGACATTTGTAACTCTTTTACCAGCATATCTATAGAACAGAGTCCAAATTTTGAGGGTTTTTTTGTACTCAAAAGACTTCGCCAGACATTTGACAGCTCTTACCAATCGGGGTCATTTGTTGGACGTGTGGCGTGCTCCAACATGCAAATAACCCGCCTATCTAACCTGCACCGTGACCACGCTCTGCCACGCCAGCTTCACCCCGATTTGACCTCTGAAACACCTGGATATGACGTGACATTCAAACGATTCGTCGTGTTTCCAGAACCTTTGATGCCTGTGAGGTTAAAAAGTCAAAGAGGACGACAACAACCCAGGTGCTAGATAAAAAAGAAACAAAACTAAACAATCAGGGCTCTGAGTGTCTGTTGTTTTTAAACCCTTAAAAAGTCAAATGAGATCGCAGCCATTTGCAAAATCATAAATGGAAGTAGAAATAACATCTGAGAGTGGAGGAGACAGAAGTAGATGATTCTACGTAGCCATCATGGAGTCTCTGTTTGTCAATGAGGTTTGTCATGATGAAACTAACAGATAGACACTAACCACAGACGGACAGTAGACTTATAGACGGATGGAAACACTGATAGCAGAGGGGAGGTGAGACATGAACCTCTACAGTCATTTCTGTTACTAACATGATGAGTTTTACTCCACGTCTTGTTGCTGAATGACTCAATCCATGTTCATACTTTGACACATATTTATAAAAACACAGCATTTTCAAAAAGTCTTTATTTGATGTCTCAAGACACTTTACAATAGAGCAGACTGAAGACAAGCTCTTCATTTTATAGATAAATATATATGCATGCTTACAAATACACGTAATAGTTATATTTTTAAATACACACATACATCCAGAGATGTCTCCAGTAGAGCTGGGACAATACGCTTTTCTCCCGCTTCGATTTTTTACGATTTTTTTAGGTGCCAATTCAATTTAAATTGCGAATCTACGATAATGCCGATTTTTGCCATCTTTAGTTTGCTTTTTTAACACCAGTGAAAAAGATGAACAATGATGATGCTACAGACTATAACGGGAAAAATACACATCACATGTGAGTCAGTTTTTAAGGATTTATTCAGAAATATATTTTAACCAGCTGTTTATACTCTCTTCAAAAGCCTGGATTGCATTTAATAGGGGCGTATTAACACAGACTAAAATGAAGCAAAAAATCGTCAAACAAAAAATCCCAATATCTATGTGAATCAATTTTTTCTCCCAACCCTAGTATCCATCCAGGTAGAGATAAAGGAACTTAAATCACATTTGTCTCTGTTGAATATAAACACAATCAATATTTATTTAATATTGCACTAGGGGTGTCCTCATACAACTTTTTCACCTCTGATACGATACCGATATTGCAGCCTTGAGTATTGGCCGATGCTGATATCGATCCAATATGATATCAACAGGAATCATACATACTTTTATTACTTATTTTGTAGTATGGACTGTAAGAAAAGGCTTGGTCAAGTGGGATAACTTAAACAGAGAACAGTAGTCAGCAATAGTAGGTATGAGAAAAACTGAAAATGGGATCATAAATTTTAACCTTAAACATAAGAATATGATACAATTAAATAAAATAAATGAAAAATAAATTACAAGACCCTGCAAAGTAACCACAAGAAATCCAGTAAAAAAAAAAGTATTTTTAAATTGCAAAATAACCACTGTGTTTAACTTATACATAAGCATGTTCTACATTTTAATTTTAAAAATTTTAAAATCAAAACGGACTGCTTGTATAAGAGTGCTTATATCGGATGTTTTATATGCAGGCCGATATAAACTGATATTTGTTTTTTGCTGATATCGAACCAATATCAATACTGTATCAGGGTACCCCTGTTTGTTAGCAAGATTACGCAAAAACTACTGGATGGATTTTGCTGAAATTATGGCCCAACTTTAGGGATGGGTACCTTTCACATTTGAACCGATACCATACCGATGCCCGGTACCTGGGAATTGGTATCGGCACTCAACGGTACCAATTTTCGGTACTTTTGCGTGTGTTTATGGGGTAATAAATATTAACTTGTTTAATATTAAGATCTCAAATTTTTTCAATGTAAATTTATTTCTCAATATATAACATTTGACAGATATATATCAAAACAACATTCAGCTGTTTGTATTGTAACACTGTAGTTGTTCCAAAAATTTCTTCAACATGAAAACCAGAAACTAAAATCAACCACAACTTAATAAATTAACTGAAGCCCTCACTTTAACCTTAGGGCAGTTTAACAATGGGTCCGACAGAGCTGTGAATAAAAAACATTTACATTAACGTTACAAAGTACGAGGAACCGACCTGAGAATGATAACTGACGCACATTAAAATGCCAAGCTAATACCATCTTAAACACAAGGCTTATTTACCTGGACCAGGTATCCTCCTTGTCGCATTTGCTGCCATCACCAAATGTTAAAGCCATTTCTTTTCCTGTGTTTCTGGCTGCAGACGACTAGTCGCCATTGGACACAGGCGTGCTAACAGTGCAGAATGAATCCTTTGTGGTCATAGATCGAGGCTATCGAAAATTGTGCGCTCTTCAGCTTTAAGGAAAATTTTGTGCGTCACCAGGTGCTTCCTCAGATTTGAAATATTTCAGCTGCTGGCCTGACACTTGGCATCACAAATATTGCAGTGAGCGTAATCTACATCATATTTAATAAAGTGGAGCCATACTTTCAAGCAATTTCTCTCAGCCATGCTTGCTTTGTTGACTGAGCCCGCGGCTGCTGATGTCATTACGCTATTGCTGTGCTGCGTTCAAGTCCGGTATGGAAATTCACCTACTCCACCCAATAGTATGCCTGCTTCTTCCACTCCCTCACAGTCACAAGGATGCGTTTAGGTACCTAAACATGGAACCTTTTGATTTTACATGAATCAGTACTCGGTAGTACCTACAGAATTCGGTCGGTACCTCTTAAACTACCGAATTCGGTACCCATCTCTACCCAACTTAGAAATTATTACATTTTGGTGGTGATTCAGATAACCACCATGAACAAGTGATCGTTTTTGCTCGATAACTGTCTAACTAATAATGACATCAACATGATTCTGAGTGCTAAGTGTGGGTTTTCAGGGTCAAGGGATCATAATATGATGGGAACTTTATCATTGAACTATTTCTTATAGATGTAACAGCAATAGGTGAGCTACCTTGGCAAAGGTTTGTGCTCTTTGAGTGGTTTCTAGTTGTTTTATTGAACTTTGAGGTTAAATTTAGAAGGATTATGAGTGCAGGTACTGAGCTGAACTCACAATGCAACTGACCGTATTTTTTGAAACCAGGTGGAATTTCCCTTTTATACGGTGAAGTAAGTTAAAGCTAGTAAGTTTTTTGTTTTTTTGTCAAGTGATTTCAAAAGTGGACTTGTGGCCCTAAAAAGAAAAATTCTCATGACAACAGAAGGTTAGTTTTTTTTTAGTAAATACTGATATAATTTGTTCACAGAACACTATTTCAGTATTCACACATTTCATGCTAATTGTTCTTAAGTTAACAAGTTCAGATGTAGATGAGAACTGAGAATATTGACTTCACATATCATTTTTTCACCAGTGCTATCATTAGCGGAGTCAGTTATCTCACATATAAAATGATACTTGTTCCCACGTGGCCAAAGTGTGAACACCATGAGATCTCAATGGGCCGAAATGTGTAAAACTCTCTTTGCAGAATAACTGTAAATCTTTGATACTTAGAAAATGTTGTCCTTGGTTTTTCTGCAGTTTATCTGTCCACCCACAGTTCTCCCTGTTGGAGATTTTTCTGGATTCATCGCTCCGGCAGGGCTGAGGAGAAGTGTCCATTGTGCCTGCAGTCTGTGTGCAGAGACCTTGTGTTTGTAAAGACGCTGCGTTGGCCTGTTCCTCACTTGTGTTTACACTTTTTCAGTAAGTAGATGGTGTGAGTGAGGAGAGATGTGGATCAACATGCGGGGGAAGGAGGTCAAAAGGGTCAAAATATCTGCAGTACTGCCTGAATGGACCGATACCCTGCATCTCGAATGTGTGTGGTGTTTTTATACGATCATAGTAATTTTCAAGGTCCGTTATCTTCATTTTATTCTGATGTTTTCTTACAGTTTGGCTCCTGGGTGAAAATTCATGTTCTTGATTATCCTTTCATTATCTATTCCTTCTTCTGGGTGGTGGGGCGGGGGGGCTGGAGCCGGAGCCCAAGCTTACATTGGGTACACCCTTAATCAGTTGCCAGCCAATCGCACTCAAGGGCAATTTAGAGTCACCCTTTTGAGCATGGTTTTGGTCTGTGGGAGGAAGCTGGAGTGCCCAGAGAGAACCCACACATGCACAGAAAAAACTTGCAAACTTGCAAACTACAAATTGGTTTCAATTCCCATCCCTACCTGCATACACACGTGGACAAAGTTGTTGGTACCCTTCCGTTAAAGAAAGAAAAACCCACAGTGGAAATAACTTGAAACTGTCAAAAGTGGTAATAAATCAAACCCGAGACAGCTGGAGTAGTTTGCTCACGAGGAGTGGGCAAAATACTTGCTGACAGTTGTGGAAATCCCCTGATTGCAGTGATTGCCTCAAAAGGTTGTGCCATAAAATGTTAATTTAAGGGTTCCATGATTTTTGTCCAGGCTAATTTTTGCTTTTTAAAATTATTTTGTTGAACTGCAACTCAAAAGCAGTGTCTAATTTTCATTAGTTAATTTTCAGTATATTTTTTTTAATTATTATTTTTGTCAGTTTCAGGTTATTTCAGTGACCATTGTGGGTTTTTCTTTCTTTAACAGAAAGGTACCAACAATTTTGTCCTCGTGTGTATGCAGGTAGGGATGTGAATCAAAAAAACAATTCCAGTTGAGAATCGTTAACTGCTTTCTCAAAGTATTGATATCATGAGTCTTTTTGCTGATCAATTCCCTTATCAATTCCTTCCACTGACAGTGGAAGAACAGACCTGTGTCTTAATTTTTGCAAAAGGCTCCTACTGCACAACCTAAAGTGAGTGGAAACACCAGCAACTTGCAGAAGCAGTTATCTATGCTGTGACGTGTGTTTGACATTGTTGACACTGAAAATCTACAGGCCAACATTTACCCACACGGAAAATCTGCAGGAATCAATAAGGGAGTTATAAAAGAATAGGATCAATTAGCAGGATCTTTAATCGCATTGGTATCGATAAAATCTTACCAGTTCCCATCCCTATATGCAGACGGCTTGGCCACGCTGATGTAAGGAGACTGACACCATTCTTTCTGTTTAGAGTCCTACTGCCATTTGAACGTCAGTAAAAGAACTTTGAAGAATTTTTCTTCAAGGGACTGTGAGGAGAATCTATTACCGGCAACTCAAAGACTCTGCTACCCATGAGCACGCGTGGCGACTGTCATAATGCTGCGTTCCAGTAACCTCGGAACTGAGAGTGACGTCATCTCCGACTTATCGGCGTTCCAGTTGAAGTCAGAAAAAAACATGCCGATCTACCAGGCTGTTGTTAGCTGTTGTTAGCACACCCTGTGTTTTTGTTCACAAATATCACATGAAGAATGTGATTGTCACTATGGCAGCATTTTTGTAAATATAAGTCTAACAATACTATATATACAGCTGATCTAGAGCGACACACCCCAGTCAGAAGTGCAAATAAATTGATTATTACAGGAGCTAAATAACTGTTCACACTGGGGACATCCATCTTCGATTGTCAGCTCGGGGGTGGTGAGGTTTCACCGAGTTCCCAGTAGGAAATTCCGACTTCTGGGGACCTTTCAGCTGCAGTTTCCTACTGGGAACTTGGAAATTCTACTTCTGACTACAACTGGAATGCACCAAAAGACGTTACCGAAGCCAAAGCGTGCGTTTGTTGTGTTGTAGCCCTGACCTTCCTCAGAACTCTGCTTTGATTTACAACTTCTTTTTTCAACAACGTACAGGATGCAAAGCGACGAGATAATGTATCTCTTTCTTGTTACGTAGCGGTAGATGTGTGGCAACAAGTAAGTTTTGTAAAACTTAGTTTCATAGTTTTGTAGCTGGCTATATATCTCTACTTACAGCCCGGTTTTCTAAGACGTGTCCGACTAAAATAAATTTGCTCTAGTTTTAATTGTCTTGTTCCCGAAGTTGAGTATCCAGGCCAGTCCAGCCCGGTCCGACCCAACCACAAAGCTAAGGAATAGCATTTATAGATAACCTATTTTAATGCTATAAAACTCATTTTAAAGTGTGTATTTCGATCAGGCATATATCTAAAAGTGAGACTTTTTTGCAATTACTTAGAAACTCCTCACAGTCCCTTTAAACACACATTTGTAAAAAGTTTGAAATTTAGACTTACCAACCTCTGGTCATACATTCAAGCACATTTGCCTTTCCTTATGCTCTGTAAGTGCTTTGACTTGCTGTTATTGAGCCAAACACCTACATTTTTCTTAGAGCAAATCCTCCGCACCCTCAGCATCTTATTTTATAAAGATTTGATGCTCTTGCTCTGATGTAGACCCTTTTTGTAACCCGAGGTGATGAGCCCAGCAGGTTTAATCCAACAAATCTCGCTAAGTGCAGCTTGTAAGTGCTGCACATTGTTAATACACCCTGTTGCGTTCACTCTATTCGCTGACGACTGTCTATTCTACCAGTGAAGTGTCCTTTTAACCCCGGACTGGAGAGCTTTTTATTTTTCCGGCTAAATTGGCCCGTGGATGCTTCCCAAACTTGGAGCCAGGCTTCCTTCCCCTTCATCCCAGGCCAAGGACACAACCGGCCCGTAAAGAGAGGACAAGACAATTTATAATCATATTAGGAAAGGGAAGCGCTCCTGGTGCCCAAAATCACACGGGTGCCAACTCCATTTCCATCTCTCTCTCGCTCCCTGACTCGGCCTTTTGTCTCTCGCTGCCTCTGCGTCTGCCGCTCGCTCTCTGCTTAGTCATCTCAAAGCCGAGCCAGATGCCGAATCATATTAGAGGTATTGGCAACTTATCAGAAGACAGCAAATACCCCTCTCGATTTTTTTTCAACCTCTCAATCTGGTAATGAAGCCGCACACAAATAAGCCCCATACTGTTGAGCACACACTCAAACAATGCTCTTGAAATCCCCCGAGTAGCACACCAAAACCCTTCACATGAACACACATTAAAAAAAAGGTTTTACCAGGAAAGAAACTAACTGATGTTTGCAAGAAAAGAAAGCCACATCCTTTGAAACACAAAGCAAAGCTGAGGAGGGAGCCTACTGTTTTCTAAACAAAGACGTGATCGAATATCACTGTACGCAACAAGAGGAGAAGAAGAAAAGGACAAAAATAGGGGGCAAAAAAGATGTGAAATAAAGGACAATAGAGACCACGACAGGAAGTGAATCTCTTGAAGAAGAGGTGTGTTTCTGTTACGAGAAAGAGAGGAGGAAGTGCAGACATAACTCAAACTCCTCTGTGTTTAAAGTAGGTCTGCATGTGAGAGATTTTGAACTTAAAGTTACAACCTCTTCCTCTCACACATTATTTATAGAGCACTGTGGTTAATTCACAGACGTTAAGTCTTCTGTGGCTCCGTTTGTTGAAATGTTTGTTACCTACGCCCAAGGAGGTTATATTTTTGCTGGTGTTTGTTTCTTTGTTAGCACGATTGCGCGAAAAATTACTGGATGGTTTTGCTGAAATTTTCCGAAGATGTTGGTAATGGCCCAACATAAAAATGTCTAGATTTTGGTGGTGATATGTGTATTTGTCTGGATGCAGAAAAAAAAAAGCCCACAAGTTAACAGTGGGTGTAATTTAAAAAATCACATGCATACAGTGGCGGACAAAGTACTCAATGCCAGTACTCAAGTCAAAGTATAGATACTCATGTTTGAATACTACTCCAATACAAGTGAAAGTCAAATTTTTACTTAAATTAAAGTACTGGAGTACCTGCTTTTGAAAATACTCAAGTATTAAAAGTACATTTTCCAGTTGACCTTACAGAACGTAATGACTGAACGTATCTGCAGAATAGACTGACCTGCTTATAGTTCATGTAGAATAAAGAGTTTGAAAATATGCTACAAAGCCCATGGAAATGCATACTGAAACACTAATGAATCAACAAAAGGACAACCATTGCCTTTTTCTTTTTTTTTTTCTGTATTATTTAACTCCTCCCCTTCAGATATGGCCATGAGTGCTCTGGTGTGGAATTGTCGTCTCTATCTGCCATAGTAACCATCATTACTGCCAAGACGAACCTTAACCACCAACGTTAGCTCAACCTTTACCTGCAGTAGCGCATGCGCGTCTTCTTCTTCTTCTTTGTTGTTTAATGGCGGTTGGCAAACCAACTCAAAAGTGCATTACCGCCACCAACTGGACTGGAGTGTGGAACAGGATGCACGAAGTAAAGATAACACCACTTGTACCTAAAAGTAACGAGTAACTAGAAAGCACTCAGAGAGCGCAGACCTCCGTCAGCGCCACAGTCCTCAGCCATATTGTCATTTTGACCATAAATATTAGTCCTACCTTTATTTCATCTAAATGTTTAGATTCCTTGACCATGAAAACATACCATTAGCAACTGGATTCATAATTACCTCCGCCAAGGAGGTTATGTTTTTGGGAGAGTTCGTCCGTCTGTCCGTCCGTCCGTCTGTGAACAAAGTAACTCAAAAAGTAATGGATGGATTTGGATGAAATTTTCAGGAAATGTTCAGCATGGGAAAAGGAAGAACTGATTTGATTTTGGTGTTGACCTGGATCAGCGTCTGGCCGCCATGACGTAAAATGTGATTTTGGTGAATAACTACTGAACTAAAATAGATATCATTATGAATCCAATTGCTAATGTTATGTTTTCATGGTCAAGGAATCTAAATATTGACATGAAATAAAGGTAGGACTAATATTTATGGTCAAAATGACAATATGGCTGAGAACTGTGGCGCTGGCGGAGGTCTGCGCTCTCCGAGTGCTTTTCTAGTGATATCTATTTTAGTTCAGTAGTTATTCACAAAAATCACATTTTTCGCCATGGCGGCCAGACGCTGATCCGGATCAACACCAAAATCGAGTCAGTTCTTCCTTTTCTCATGCTGAACATTTTCTGAAAATTTCATCCAAATCCATCCATCACTTTTTGAGTTATTTTGTTCACAGACAAATAGACAGACGGACAGACAACCCTCTCGAAAACATAACCTCCTTGGCGGAGGTAACGAGGCCATTTATAGAAATGTAGTGGAGTTAAAAGTAGAGTATTTGTCTTTTAAATGTAGTGAAGTAAAAGCCACAAGATCCAAAAACCTCAAGTAATGTACGGATACTCAAAAAATGTACTTAAGTAAAGTACTCAAGTAAATCTACTTCGTTACTGTCCAGCCCTGCATGCATATATGTGTATACATACAATGAAGAGTTTTATGCTCTATTGTAAAGTGTCTTGAGATAACACTTGTTGTGAATTTGCGCTATGCAAATAAAGATTGGTTGATAGTTGAAAGAAGGGAGTCTATCTGCTTGTCATGGACTCGGTAGTGATTCAAAAACACGAAAACAAAAAATGTTGGTGTATCCCTTTAGGTTGAATGTTTGTTAATTAAAGGCTTTCAGTGGAACCATGATGCTTCACCTCACGTCAGAGCCCAGCCGCCTCCCCTCAGAGGAGCTGGCAGCTTCCTTCAGTAGTTTTATTTACTTGTGCCGTTGATCTCGAGCAAACCCACTTGTAAAACCAGAAGCATCCCTTCAAAGAGCATCGAAGCCACAGATTTTGGAGGAGGCGCACGCTCACCATCATGGATCACAGCTGTCTTTGCTGTTTGCGGGAGGGTTCCTGCGTTTGCATCACATCTGCAGATGAGCGCGATAAGATCACCGCTGAATTTCCCACGTTCATCTGCATGTGTGCAGCAGTGGGTTATTTTTGCTCTGCTGCAGGATTCCCTCCTCTGTGACGGAGGAATCAAAGACTCACAGATGGAGCTGCGAGTCCTCTGCTGCTGTAAAAAAGACACACACACACACAGACACATGTTTCTGCGCCACGGCTAACCACTGAGTGAACTCCTTTGTAGAAAGTCTATTTTTGTCGCGGCGTGTCTATGTTTAAGAGACTGAGCTTGTTCTAGAAACAGGTTGTTACTGTATATGGCAATCCCCCCAGTGTTCTGTCTTTGTGTTTATGAATCAAGCTTCTTTTTAAACCTCTCTTTTTGACTCTTCTTTAGCTTCTCTTTGCTCTTTCTCTTCCATGCATCCATCTTGCTTCGCTCTCACAATCCTTCCTTCATTTTAGCCTTTTCAGTTTCTCCACCGGCCTGCACAGAAGCCTGTCAGTGTGAGTGTGCCGGCCTGCTGTGGAGCAATCTGTTGCCCGTCAGATTAACACACACTCACACTCGGCATATGAATACTTTATAACAGAGACTTGAAGTAATACTCTGGCACAAACAAACATGCAGACACCCACCTGTTATGTGAGGTACCAAGAGGAATCACACCGAGGAGGAGCTTTAAAACACCTCACTCTCCGTCTGCAGCGTACTTTCTTTACTCTCTTCAAGGTCAAACACATCTCCTCCTCTTCTTCTTCTGTTTGTCTCAGCCTCTAAACTACTGATGACCTGCTGAAGGTCAAACCAAGCATCAGGAGGTGATTTAAGTGGCTTTGAATGCCAATGTGTTTGGTCTGCGCTCTGCCTTCTTGTCAGTGGGCACGGTGTACTATGGGAAATTCTATTGCCCCTTGGTTTCAAGTGAAGTCCCGGTCTGTCTTCGTTTCAAGGCCTGTGTAGCCGTACAATTGGGAAACCACTTCACCAGACATGAACGTGCAAAACCAAGGAGTAAGGGTACATTGGGATGGATCCTTAATGTTGACAGCATTGTTTAGTTTAGTTTAAGTTGTAGACTTTGGCCTAACATTTATTTTTAATCATAGTTTAGTCATCTAAATTGTTTGAATTTTAGTCTTGTCTAAGTCTATGAAACTTCACAACAGTTTAGTCGATGAAATGCACTGTATGTTTAGTCCACTAAAAATGAAGTGTGTCCTTGAATTTCTGAAGTCATGTTTTGCACTTGGATAAAATGAAACATCTAATACCCCTTTATTGAACACTAGTAAAGAATTTTCAGAGAATATTAATGCACCATATTCAGTGTTGGGGAAGTTACTTTTAAAAAGTAGTGTTTGCTCGTTACTTCTTAAAAAAGAAACTTGTTATTTTACTTAGTTACCCTCTATGAAAAGTAACTTTTCACGTTACTCGTTACTTTTACGTTTCTTTTTTATTGCTCAACTTTGGACAGAAGCCCATATCTGTTCCTAAATGTGAAGGCCTTCAAAAAGTTCTACTACAGAGAACATAACAATTATTTCTTTTGTGCTCTTTGTTTTACAAAATCATGTCACATACCCTGTAGAGTGAGAGCTCCTGCCCAGTGTTTCTACATTTTTCTTCTGAAATAAGCAACCAGGTCGATAAAAACAAGCCCAAAATAAGCAACCTCCAGCTATTTCCTTTCATAATGTGACATATTACTTTTTAAAAATGAAATTGACAAAGTTTGTTAATTTTCGTCTATGTTAGATTTCAATATCACAGTGCCAAGCATCTATTCAATAAAAGAACGTTGCTTATAATAAGCAGACCTGCCAACTTTGGCTCTGGAGCATGCTCCATGTGCGTGACTGTGTTTGGGGGCGTGCATGATAAGCAGGAAATGAGGAAGTGGACTAACTGCCTACCATTTTCTTTATGTTAGGAGCTGGAAGATAATCAGGGGGATTCACACAGACAGAAGAGCCCCAAGAAGCAACCTCACGTTCAGAAACAAGCCCAAAAAAACACAACCGGCGGGTGAGACTCACGAAATTTGCGGCCTGTAGAAGCTTACAACGTACGGACTTGGCAACGGCGCTCGTGTCTATGTGAGCGGCTGAGAAGGCAGCTTCAGTGTCAGAGCTGTCGATAGGACAAGTAAAGTTGCGCCGCATTAAAAAAGAAACTACGTTTCCTTACCAACTTTTCAGTAGTAGTGCGTTAACTCTACTTTTTACCCAAAAAAGTAGGTACGTAACAAAAATACTGCCCATATTAAATATTTATTAAATTAAATCCTAACTGCTGTGAAGACTTATGAGTGTCTGAACATCACGGTACACGAAGAATAGACACCAATATCTTTCCAAGCATTCACAGTAGGTATACAAAAATGTTGGCTTTGTCTTCTTCTATTTCAACTTTAATGATCCAGCCATGAAAAGCTGATCCAACAATGAAACGTAATTCCAGTCAGAGTCAAACAGCCTCCTGCCTACATAATCTGAATTACCAGCCTACATAACCAACCAAACACACGTAGGCCTGTGATGATCTGTCCTAATCTGTGTTCAGACCTTTTGGCTGATCCACCTCCGTGTTTCAGCTCTGCAGATACTCAGAGAGTCAAGAGTGATAGAGAGAGCTCTGAGGAGTAAACAGAGAAATCGGGTGATTGATATGAAATATTCATGTAAACAATGGCGCTCTGTGGAACATTCTGTGGATTTAGAGGCTCACAGGCATTTTCACGCTCATAAACAAAGCCGCTCTGATTTTCTCCTCGAGGTCCATTGTCCAGCAGACAGCCTGGGACACAGCTGACCATCCAAACCAGAAGAATCCACGCTGTAGCCACAGGAATCCAGACGCGTACAGTAGAGCCGGGCACTCAAACACATGTAATAAAGTCAGGCACGCGCACACACAAGGACACGCTGCTATAAATAGAGCCTCCTCTAGGATATGGACTCTATATTTAGAAGGTCATTTTGTTAAACAAATACAGCATGAGCACGCTGGACCGCTGTCAAAACACGCCGGCCCATGTGTTCCCGTTGCCGAGCGCGTGTTTATGTGTGCAGATTTATCACCGGCGTGTCCACACACATGGCTGTTATTCTAACTTTGAACAGTTTGATATAAACACTGGAGAGGGGAGATAGAAGCCGAGAGAGGAGAAGAGGAGCCGGGAGGTGATCAAGAGAGGGAGCGTGACGCTGGAAATGAAAAATAACTGTGGACGCTGGGAGATGGAGAGGTGTGGGAGGAGAGGAGTTCAGATACATTAGCATGAGAGATGGAGAGAGACCCTCTTAAACCCACCCAGAGGGGCCGCGCTCACATGCTGCTGCATAAACACACAGTGGCCGCTGCGCTCGTGTGGGTCCCCTCAGTGCAGCTGCGCCCTGTAGAGCGCTCAGCACAACGAGAAAACGAGAAATCAGAAAAAAGAGAGACAGAAAAAGTCAGAAATCATCTGGGATTAAAGTCTCAGTTGTGAGGTTGAAGATTAACGTTAAAAATTGGGGACAAAAGTCAGAATTGTCTTTTTAAAGTCAGAATTCTTGTATTAAGTTAATATTCTGGTACTAGAATCAGAATTCAGGGATTACAGCCAAAATTGTGGGACCAGAGTCTGAATTTAGGGATTAAAGTCAAAATTCTGAGGTTAGTAATAGAGTCAGAATCACAAGATTAAAGTCAAAATTGTGGAATAAAAGTCAGAAATCTGGGATTAAAGGTAGGATTCTGAGATTAAGTCAGAATTTGGAAATTCAAGTCAGAAGTAAAAAAAGAACGGTCTTAAATTATCGACAAAAATCCAAGACAAAAGTCAGAATTACAGTTTTTGTCAGAATTTCAAGGTTAGAGTCAAAATTGTGAAAATAAAGGCAGAATTTAGAGATCAAAGTTAAAATTGTGGGATTAAAATCAGTAATCTGGGATCAAAGATAGGATTCAGAGATTAAGTTAGAATTTGGAAATTAAAATCAGAAGTCTATGAAAAACATACGTATTATATATATATATCTATATATATATATCTATATATCTATATATATATATATATATATATATATATATATATCTATATATATATATCTATATATCTATATATATATATATATATATATATATTTTTTTTTTTTTTTCTAATGTATTTTTTGGGCATCTTGTGCCTTTATTGATAGGAGAGAGACAGTGGATAGGCTTATGAAACGGGGTGAGAGAGTAGGGGAAGACACTCTGCAAACTGGTCACAGGCGGGATTCGAACCTGGACTGGCAGAAGCAAATACATGGGGTGCCTGGTTGCTAACCACTCCGACAAACCGTCACCCCATGGCCTAAATATTTTGACAGTTGTTGTAAATACACTTTGGGTAATGTTAAAAAGCACAGTTCAAGGTAGAAGACGAGCTACATAATGAAGCATATGTTCTAAATTTGAACTTAGGTCTACCATCTTTGAGGATCTGAATTTATGTCTCTCAAGTTGTAGAACCACTTAAAACTCATCCTTGTTCTTTTTCTTCTTATAAGAAAAACTAAACTTGTCAAGAATTTTGCTTAAAGCATAGTCAATGTTCACAATTTACGTGTCGATATCGTTATCGTATCGTGGCCGATGATGTCGGGATCGTGTGTATCGTGGCCTTCGGGATCGATACGTATTGTATCGTGGCCTTCGTATCGGGATACGTATCGTATCGTGGCCTTCGTATCGGGATACGTATTGTATCGGGATACGTATCGTATCGTGGCTTTCGTATTGGGATACGTATTGTATTGTGGCCTTCATATCGGGATACGTATCGTATCGTGGCCTTCGTATCGGGATACGTATCGTATCATGAAGTTGCTGGAAATGCCCAGCCCTAATAATTAATAGTAAGAATTCCAAGCTGAAAGTCAGAATTACAGAGTTTAACAGAGTCACAACTATGAGATTAAAATCAGAATGCTAGGATTAAAGTCAAGAAAAAAAAAGTCTGAGTTTTCGGACTGAAGTAAGAATTCTGGGATAAAGTCAGAATTCCTGGAATGATCTCAGACTATTGAGATTAAAGTCGGAGTTCAGGGAATAAAATCTGAGTTCTGAAAGTGTCATCAGAATTATGTGGTTAAAGTCAGAATTCACAATACTGAAAGTAAACCAGAATTCTGATATTAAAGTCGATCTTTAGAGAAAGAAAAACAGAATTATGCATTAAAGTCAGACTTCTGGGATTAAGGTCAGATTGACCTGAGTTATGATTTATTTCTTTGCGCAGTGCTAATATAATTTTAGTTCATTTTTATGCCATAAGGAGCAGGTTCTTTGCAGAAAAGATTATAAAACAGATTTTATGAAACAATCCTCTGTGGGGGGTTTTTTCAGAGCAGGTTTTGACTCCCTCATGGCCCACATTCACGTCTCCACAGCTCCTCTAAAAGTGTTAAAGTCCAAACATCACACTAAAGTACTGAGCTCCGATCACTGAGATCACCTTTAATCTTTCAGGTCAAGCCTTTTAGACCACCAGACAAATTACTGCAGTAGAAAAGCAAATTATTATAGTCTAGACACCCGAGGTCTGGACCATCCATCACATTAAAAAAGCTGCAGATAATGGAGACAGAGGAGAGGGTGGAGAGCAGGGTCACCTCCACTCAGTCTCTGAATCTGCCTTTTTATTTGACAAATGGACGCCATCTTTAAAGTCAGACCTGACAATCTAACAAAAAGGACTGATCCGGAGTTTGTGTAGTTGAGATATAAAATCATGGATAAATATTGTTGTGTAAAAACATGGACCTCTACAGCTCCAGCCCCTTTTTAAGCCTTCTGCTTGGAAATGACATAAAGAAAAGAGTGAATCTCTGCAACCACAAGGTCTATTTGAATAATTTGGGTGTCATAATAAAATACTGGGACAGAGCTAACGAAGATAGAAGTCAGAATAATTTGAAAATTTCATCCTCGCCTAAAAAAGAAAGGTTTTATTGTGAATATCTCTTTGAATGATGCTGGGGTGGCTGTAAAACTCTAAAAATAATAAAATATTTTTACATCATCTCTGCAAAGGACTGTTGTTATAAAGTGGTGCAGAGCAAAACCAGAGAGGTTTTCTAACAATATGGTCAGGCGAGAATTTTGAAAAACAGTTCACTTTTTCTTACACTTTTGTTGGCGAGCGTGCAAGCATTCACGAAATCTGGCACTTTGGGGCTGTAGAGGTGAAAATATGTAATTGACCCTTTCATGCATTGACGATAAATTCACAGAGGAATATTTTTGAAAAAAAAGTTTGTTTTTACTTTAAAAGTTAAATTTAAAACTTTTTAATTTTTTCAGTGTTATATTTGTGCATATATGTATTTGCTACAGTGGACACCATGCATCAATCGTATACAAAGTAATTTAGTGGAACTTAAAATAAAGATCCACAAAAATAAGTCTTTGACAAAAATTTGAGTAAATCAAATAAAAAGCAAAATTGTAGGTATTAGGGATGTAACGGTTACCAGTAAAATGGTAAACTGCGGTAAAATTATATTAAAATTACCGTTATGCCGTGTTTGATCACCAGACTGCCTCAGTAACGCACGGTGATGCTGCTCTTTGCCTGGAAAAGCCTGAACTATGTATCTGTCCTCGATTAAGCAGCCTGACGCGACGTGCGCATGCGCAGTTAGCATTGTTTGGCCTCTGAGTCTGAGAGCGAAAAATTAGAGACACAGTGGAGACTTTTCCTCTCAAAACGGACTCTGAAGTCTGGTTGAATTTTGGATTTTACAAGGATGCCGAGGGAACACTGATAGAAGACAGTCTCCCTGTTTAAACATGAAGCTGCGGCGAAAGAAAAAGACGTGCGCGGTTATTGCGGCTGTAACTCTGTAAAGTAAAAGAACTGACCGAGCCGTAGAGGTACAGAGAGAGAGAGAGAGAGAGGATTCAGTGAGCCATACTTGAGTGAATTACAAGTGGTTATCTGTATTTTCTGTGTAAATAATGTATAAATCTTGTAAATAACAGCATTAGGATCATTCTGGAGTGTGTTCATGACGTTCTTTTGCTGCATATTCGCCGTATTTCGTAGTAGATTGTCTTTTTCCGTCAAAGTTCGTGTTTTATGGATTTAATCAATTGTAACTTGGAAATATTAAAGAAGGAGATGTCGAGGAATCTGCCATGGAGAGGGGAGACCAGAGGAGAGTAATGAAGGGGGCTAACTGCTTCAGGGACTATCATCAGTAAACAAAAAAACAAATAAATAAAAAGAAAAAAATATATAACGAGCTGTAACATGGACACTAATGCTGCAGGCAAACCAAAATGTGTGAGTGTAGGCAAAATAGGTTACATTTATTTTTGTCTGTCTCAAAACTTTGAACACGTTTATTTTTTTCAATTGTTTTTGAAGAGAATTCTGTTTAAAGTTCACATCTGTTTTTTTCTTTTCTTGTAATTACACACAGTTTAAGCATTTATTACATAATAATGACAAATACTTGCCAGACTTGTTTACTTTTATTTCTCATGAAAAAAGGGTAAAAAATGTACTCAAAGGGCATTTCTTGACAAAAAAGACAAAAAGAAGTGTTATAATTATAATATTAAAGAGGTTGAATAATTTTAATTCTGTGTAAAAGTACTTTTTTAACATTTTGAGCACACTGCAACAATACCGCGATAATAATGGTAACCGTGATAGTTATGATCACAATAACAGTGATACAAAATTTTCACATTATTACATCCCTAGTAGGTATATGTATTATTGCTGTCTAAGCTATTCACTCGTGAACTACAACAGAATTCAAAGTAAAAAAAAAGGTGGAATTTAAATGCAGACAAACCCCATTTGCTCTTTGTCAGTCATTTTGGATTTTGGATATGCAATATCTTGATTTGGTGAAAATGTGCAGAGATAATGTTTTTATAAAGCTTAAATCAAAGTTTTGGTAATTTACCAACTGGTCGTTGGTCATGGTACCGCAACTTAAAGGGAATAAAATTTATTCCAAATATCTGTCTTCTGCAGTGGACACCATGCATGAAAGGGTTAACCACCATCAACCAACTATTTATAAATAATTTTGCCTTACCCTTTTACTAATTTAGACTTTTATGAATATGTATTTAAACCTTGTGATGCTCCGTCTCTATGACGATAACTTGTCAAATTCTGATGTGATTTTTTGTAAATTATTTTGTTTGACAGAAATGCAACGAGCTGCTTCATTGAATGTAAAAATATGAGAGTAACAGAAAATGCAGAGCATGTGAAGGACTGTTCAAGGCAGCAGTGATGACAGAAAAGAGAGAAAATATTGACCGAGGTTTGAAGGAATGATGCCTGAAAGGGTTGGACTCCATGTATGCAAAAAATAAATCAAAATCGACCGGAGGACAGTAGGCGTAAGTGAAAGGAAAGAGGGTTAAAAGAGCCGGGGAGGAGAGGCGGAGGACAGAGCTGAAGGAACAGTGGAAAAAGGAGGAGGAGGTAACGATCACGCTCGTAAACAGACAGCCTGGACAGAGGAGGGATGAGATGGTAGAGTGGTATCGATCAGAGGCACAGAAAGGGAGCTAATGACGAAGGGAAAGAAAGAGAGGCGAGCAGAGAAGGAGAGATTGGCTGGAAAAAAAGGGTGAAGAAAGAAATTGAGTCTGACATGAGGTGATAAAATCTATTCTATGATGCTTATTTTCATGTTAAGAAATAAAAGTGTTCAATAGGCCTGGACTGAAGGGCAGGTAAGATTTGTAAAAATCAAACACAAAGACAAACACCTAAACCTGTAGCTGAAAGAGAGTTGTTAAAGCCAGGGTTGGTAATTTGATTTAGATACACTTTTTGTTATACTTGCTAAAATGATCATTTAACCAATGCGTGATGTGTTCTTTAAAAACAGCGAAAAACAGCCACTGTCTACAGCAGGAGTAAAACTGGGAAAATGCCAACCAATTCACGCTAGTTTTCCAAAATTACCGAGCGTAGCTTTAATTTAATAGGTCTTGAAAGTTATCCAGTAGTTTGTATATAGTTTAATTTAAAGAAGTAAAATTTAAAGTGGCACTATCTTGGCTTTTTGAAGTGTGGATAGGAGGGTTGGTTTGCATTGTTAAGGCTCTGTCTTGAACTGGATGTTGAATTTGCACATACGGCTTCCTCCATGACAACCGAGTCCATTTCATATACCTGTAAATTATTAAAATAACAAGAGTTGAATTTTAAATTCCCAGTTCAATACCATGTAAAAAGTAGCGATGTAGCGAATGACACTGTCTGTGAATGTGTACCACTTTGTGCTGTTTTATCTATATTCACTTTGCCGACCAAAGCCTCCATAAGCGCTGACTGTCGAGACGAAAACTCCGCTGCACCTCCCCTTCTTCGTCGCCACTATTCTCTCACAAATACGACATATCAGCTCGTCTGTGTTCATGAGTTCACACCTTGTTCATTCTGCTTAAAATCAAAATATTCCCGCACTTGGGCTGTGGCAGCTGGCTTAGGAACCATTGCTTTCATGCCTTCATTCTTATTAGTGTTTTTTGTCTTGTTACTCCTCACAACGCTCACTTGCAGCTCTCTATGTACGCTCAACCTGCCCCGCCTCCCCCCACAAAAATTGAATGACTAACAGATGGCTCACTCCACTCATTCGGCTATAGAACCAACACACCCAGGCGTTAAAACATATTACAGAGTGAACCATCTTCTCATCCAGCCTGTTTGGTCGAAAGAGAGGAGGGAAACAAACATGCATGCACATGTCAATTTATCGAGGCTGGCAAACTTATCGAGGACATTTTATTTATCATGAATAATTGATTAATTGATTATCATGACAGGCCTAGCTCCAATAGACTTATCATAAAAGAAAATTATACGGACTTATCAAATATATCTATACAGTCACCTACCTTGTTTCTTTACACATAAATATCTCTCTACTTGCCTGATTACCTGCTCATATCCATATACACTTTAACACCCACACCTAATTATACACCTATATACAAGGAGACATCCATGAATTCATACATAAATTTACATTTCTATATGCATTATGTATGCATGCATATCTGTAAACACACTTTCCTTTGTGCACACACGCACACATTGGTTTTGACTGCTGTTGATAATAGTTGTAGTTAAATCTCCATACAGCCTTTTTTTCTTTTTTTGATATTAAAGATGCTATGAGGAGTTTCTAAGTAATTCCAATAAGTCTCACTTTTAGATATATGCCTGATGGAAATACACACTTTAAGATGAGTTTTAGAGCATCAAAATAGGATACCTATAAATGCTATTCCTCAGCTCAGTGGGCAGCCGGCTACAAAACTACGATACTAAGTTTTCCAAAAATTGCTGGTTGTCACACATCAAAAACTACCGCTACGTAACTAGAAAGAGATACATTACCTCGTCACATTGCATCCTGTAAGTTGTTGAAAAAAGAAGTTGTAAAACAATGCAGAGTTCTGAGGAAGGTCCAAGCTGCATTCATTAACATCACAACAAGCACACTCTTTGGCTTGGGTCACGTCTTCTGGTGTGTTCCAGTTGTAGTCAGAAGTAGGAATTTCCGAGTTCTGAGTAGGAAACTGCAACTGGAACATCCCCGGAAGTCAGAATTTCCGACTGGGAACTCTGTGAAACCTTGCCACCCCCGAGTTGACAATCAAGGATGGATGCCCCGTGTGAACAGTTATTTAGCTCCTGTAATAATCAATTTATTTGCACTTCTGACTGGAATGTGTCGCTCTAGATCAGCTGTATACATAGTATTGTTAGACTTATATTTACAAAAATGTTGCCATAGTGATAATCACATTCTTCATGTGATATTTGTGAACAACAACGCAGGGTGTGCTAACAACAGCTAACAATAGCCTGGTAGATCGGCATGTTTTTTTCCGACTTCAACTGGAACGCCGATAAGTCGGAGATGATGTCACTCCCAGTTCCGAGGTTACTGGAACGCAGCATTACGACAGTCGCAACACGTGCTCATGGGTAGCAGAGTCTTAATGTCTTCAGAAACAGATTCTCCTCATAGCACCTTTAAGGTATTTATTTTAATACACTTATAAGACTTGTCCAGCCTCGAGGTTCTTTATTTCTCCAACATGACTAATTCAATATTTGTTTTAAACTGGATTAAGTTTCTGCTGTTTCAGATCATCATCCAGACTGTTCCATATTTTGACACCTTGTATTGTTATACAAAGCTCCTCATTTTTGTTCTTATACTTTGTCTTGTAATTACATTGTCTTACTGTTAATAACAATCGGGCAATCATGATACTGAAGGTTTCAGTTTCTGCACTAAACCGTACTCTGCATTATATTTATTATTGCTATCAAAAACACACGACATATTGTTGTATTTAAGAATAATTTAACGCAGTGATTAAGGTCATAATGTCTGACAACAATGTTATATGTGATAATTCAACTATTTCCCAGTCCTGCGGGTTCCACCTGATGGCTGTTTGCCATAAACCTGAATGTTTTTTTGCTTTTTGCTAACTTTGCATTTCGAAGAAAAACTATTTAATTTGAACTCCTTCTGCGGTCAAAAACCAAAAGCCCTTTGACAGTAATATGAAGTCAAGAGATGTTTAAGTCTTTACCTTTTGTGCATAAATATGGGCCATTTGTCTAGATATTTAATGTTGGTTAAAGCTATCCCGTTTCACTTCTGGTGAAACGTAGACTACTGTGAAATCTGAGAAACAAGAGGTGGAAAATAAAATTAAACTGCGATGGTGTAAATGGAGCCTCTTTGGGGCAGTAACTCTGCTGAAGGCTACAGTCTGTTGACCCAGTAAACTGATACTACACCAAACAGAAGCCTTCGATTGTCCCCATACGCTGACATACAGTATCATCATGACTGCACTGGTGTAAGATATCAGTTATGATTCATGGAAAATTTTCACCGTTCATCTGTCCATTTCACTTACAGTATCTTTGGAGCGTGTAAAGTCCCACTTCTGTTTTAGAGAATAATTAGATGAATTGGCAAAATCTATCGTTCCTCAAAAAAGTGATCCTCTTGAACTTTTAATCTGCGAAGAGTCTGTCGTAGTGATAATACAAATAATCAAAACTGTAATTATGAAACTGATCATGGGAATCTGCCTCTATGAAAAGTGCAAAATGGTTCTTTCCCTCTTTCCCTTGGGCTCTAACTTACAAAATCCCTTTCTATAATCTGTCTGAAGTAGGGATGGAAATTGATAAGATTTTATTTAGACCAGTGCCATTACTGATTCTGCTTATTGATCAGATTCTTTAACGATTCCTGCAAAATTTTCTGGGGGCAAAAGTTGACCTACTGAGGTTTTTCAGTGGCAAATAAAAAGCATTTTGAGTCTGCAAACCTTCGGCAAGGTAGCTCACAGGTCGCTGTTACATCCGTAAGCAATAATTCCATGATAAAGTTACCATCATAATATGATTCCTTGACCCTGAAAACCTACACCTAACACTTGATATTATTATTAGTTAGACAGTTATTGAGCAAAAACAATCATTCACTGATGGCGGTTATCTGGATCACCACCAAAATCTAGGCAGAGGTAACAACTTCAAACACATGACTCACCTAATATTTAGTACCATGCTGAATAAATAAATACTTCTGCAAGTTACCAATGTTTGTCGAAGATCCTAAATTTCACCCACTTGTGTACCATGATTATGACTTCTTGATCATCATTTCTGATGATTGAGGACTGGATTTTATCAATTAGATATAATAATATATGGCACCAACATATTAATAATCATATTGTGGGAGGGAGGATGACAATAATCGCCATTTTTACATATTAATATGAAATTACAATAACTCATATACAACCACAGCAACAAAAACATGTGATGTTAAAGCAATGAATCAAACAGCACAACACCAATGAAAAAAAATAGTAAACAAATTTAAACACTCTCCAAATCTGTCCACATACTGTATCTATAAGAAATCAACAACTCATTTAAAAATATAACAAATAAGAGAAACACACTAACAACTGAAACAATGAACAGGAAGATTAAAGAATGTGTGACAAGAAATACAAAAAAAAAAAACATAAACCTTAAACACACTTCAAATTAGGGGTGTCCGAATACAACTTTTTCACCTTCAATACGATACCAGTATTGCAGCCTTGAGTACTGGCCAATACCGATCTGATCGGATCCGATATTTTAGCAGGAATCATACAGACTTTTACTTGTTTTGTCGTATAGACTGTAAGAAAAGTCTTGATCAAGTGAGATTACTCAAACAGAGAACATGGTCAGCAATAGTAGGTATGAGGAAAACTGACCCATTTGTTATTAACCAATGAGTTCAATAAATTTGAACCTTAAACATTAGAATATGCCACAACTAAATAAAACAAATGAAAAATATAGTAGGAGACCCTGAAAAGTAACCTCAAGAAATCGAGTAAAAACATATATTCTTAAATTAAGAAAAACAGTGTTTAACTTAAACATAAGCACATTCTATGACTAAATTAAATAAATAAAATTAAATAAATTACAATGGACTACTTGTATTTGAGTGCTCGTATCGGATATTTTAGATGCAGGCCGATACATTCTGATATTTGTCCTTTTGCTGATATCAGACCAATATCCGATATCTGTCAATCAATAAATCAATCAAACTTTATTTATATAGCACTTTCATAAAAAAATGTAGCACAAAGTGCTTTACAAACAGACAGATGAATTGAAATAAAGGGATTGTGACCCAAACCCACTCCACCAGCTCCTGAACCCACCCACACTACAATCCATACACAGTGTTGATAAAAAGCATCATAGATAAAAGACAATAATAAAGCACACTGAACCCAGTACGTACTGAGGAAACGCCATCTTAAAGGTTTAAAAAAAATAAAAAAATGGAGGTTAGGTTAAATTGTAAGATTAAATATATCATAAAATAAAATAAGAAAAAAGGATTAATGTAATAATAATAATAATAATAATAATAATAATAATAATAATAATAATAATAAATTAATTAAAATGAATAAAATAATCGAAAAACTAGAAAATAAAATAACGAAAAGTAGAAAAGATAAAAATTAAATAAGAAAAATAATTAAAATAATAATAAAAATAATCATAATAAATATTAATAATAATAAATTGAAATTAAGTAAAAAAATAGGAAATAAAATAAGGAAAGGTAAAAAAATAAAGTAAAATAAATAAGAAAAATAATTAAATAAATAATAAATAATAATAATAATGAAATATATGAAATAAAATAAGGAAAAGATAGAAAAGATAAGAAATAAAATAAAATAAAATAATAATACATGTAAGATTTAATTAGAATAAATAAAAAGACTAAAAGGTAATTCAGGTGAAAGCCAGACTAAAAATGTAGGTTTTGATATATTGGATCGGGACACCCTTTCTTCAAATCCTTACACCTATTTTAAGAAATTACACCATCTCATTTAAAATCATAACAACAAATCCAAACATTGCATGAAAGAGCACAAAAACAGATGAAAGTAACTTAAAAAAACACATTTTTCTTACCCCTTATAATCATAGCATTATAACACTAGTGCATTTAGGTAAACTTGGGTAGGATTATTGTCATCTCACTCTCAGTCTAAATGAAGTAACTCAATGTCTAATCCACTGAAATGACTGATTACATCATGACATTTTGAAACTTAGTGTTGTGAAATTGAGCTGCAATAGCAGAAAGTGTGTTGTAAACATTAGTAAAGAAACATTTCTTACATCAATTTCCAGTGTTTAGCCTATCATAACTCTAGGCTGTTCATCACTAAAAGGTTTCACGTCTGTAGAAATTAATGTCAAATAACCTTCATTTAGCTGCTAATACTTTTTTTAACAGTTCATGCTGTGCTGTAGAGCAGCCCTCTGTTTTTAGAAACCTAGCAGCAGAGACACAGAAAACATGTTGCACAGTCAAGAGAAATGGCTCCCTTAACTTGATTCAGAGTGACTTGACCTCGCGCGGCAGTCATCAAATGAGTCCACAGGCCCCGAGCTCTTTTATCACATTTAGTAGCGCCGAGGAATTGGAGCCACACAAGCGCTAGTGCCTGAAGCTTTTCTCCTTTTGTGCTCTAATGTGTTAGTTCTCACAGAAGGGTTTAATGCATTTGACCCGTTACAGTTCAGAGCTTCTAACACTTTATATTTAGACAATGTAATAATAGCTCACAATGAAGTGTCAAAGCAACAGTACGCCGTTTTTCCACATTAAGTTTGAAAATTGGTCTAATTGTGCAGCAACTTTTGACATTAGAAAAATAATTTACCCTATTTTCACTGACCGACCAGCTGCCCGCTTTAGCACTGTGCTACTTTGGCAACAGGAGAAGTTCACGTGGCTTTGTGGCACAAGATTACAACAGATTTAACGGCCAACCCCACGAGAAGGAAGTGAATGGTGATGGAAAAAGCTATGATGAGAAAAAGTGGAAATGACCAAGCAAAAAGCTAAACTAAGGGTTCTGTTAGAAAAGCTATTGTACATTTGCAAGAGCAGGCCATGCTGCTTTTGGATGGTTGAAAAACATAAACATACTCTATATGCAGAGTGTTGGCACATAACAGACTGTAGACACTAGCAGAGTCAGATTGCAAAAAATAACAATTATAATTATAATAATAATACATTTTATTAAAAAGTGCATTAAAATAAGCATTAAAACAGATATAAAAAACGAAAAAACAATGCAATGGTCAGTGCATATATCAGAAGAAGTAGGGAAGCTAGTGGTCATAACCCACTAGTTTCTGTTTGTGTACAAATGCATGTTTATAAGTGGAAGGTAACAGTATATTATGTTGATAACAGTGCAGTTGCATTCAGGGACCTCTGGAGGGCTCCAAACTGAATCCTGAAATACTGCAAAAAAGTGGGTTTACTTATTGTAAATGTAACATCAATCAATCAATCATTCACTCTTTATATTTATATAGCACTTTTCCTACAACATATGTAACTAAAAGTGCTTCCACAAAAGAAAACAGGAGGAGAGGAGAGGGGGAAAAAAATTCCAAACTAGGCACCTGGCAGGAGATTGGAAAAAACACCTCAGCATATGAGTAACAAGCTGAGGCGTTGATTTGAAGGGAAAACCTGCAACCTTGCCTTAACTCAGACGAGGCCTGTGCTCAAAATATCGATATGGCAAAATATCGTCATGCATTTCTTGGGGATTAATGTGTCGATATGGATTCTACAGAATCGATACAGTCTCAGTGTTTGGACAGTTGTTGTAAATACACTTCAGCTAATGTTAACAATGGCACAGTTCAAAGTAGAGGCCAAGCTACATGATAAAACACATGTTCCAAATTTAAACTCAGTTTTACGATATTTGGGGACCTGAATTAAAGTTCTTAAGTTGGAGAATTATTTAAAACTCATGCTTGTTCTTTTTCTATTTGTAATAAAAACAAAAGTTGCTGGGAATTCTGTTAAAAGCATCGTCAGTGTTGACAATTTATATGTATTGGGATACATATCGTATCGTGGCCTCAGTATCGGGATACGTATCGTATCGTGGGGTTGCTGGAAATACCAAACCCTAGCTCAGACCCACAAAGTCTCTGTTGTCGAAGTCCCTAATCAAAAGGTAAATCAGTTTATTCTTTAAAGGCCAGGATTCCAGCTGAATAACTTGATGTCAATAAAAATAAGTCTTTTTAATCTCAATGTTTAATCAATGTTTAATATTGTAAGTAAAGCAAGTAAGCTTAATAAGACAGCATAAGCTATACTTGATTATAATTTAAAAATAATGATACCCAAGGGCATTTTGAAAACAGCTAGGAAAGAAATTCCTTTCTAAAAGGTGTTTAAAAATGTCTTATCATTTACTAAATTGTTTATGATTTCCTTTAATGCTTCCACAGTCCATTTACACATAAAAAGCATCTAGTTCTGCTTATTAAAGGGATAGCAAAACAAATTTTAAGCATTTTTTGAGACTGAGTGAAAATGGGAGAAAGGTACAAATGTTAAAAAATAGAATTTTCCATTGTGCTGCTCACTTGCCTTCATAGGACTTTTATTTCAAGCAGAAGAAGTTGTTTTTGGTACAGATATAATCATGATGTTGAAGGAATTTTTAATAAATACAAGTTAAATGTTTGCTGGAGTGCAGCATGATTCTGTTTACTGCAGTTATTACAGTCTGAATGAGACTGTAGGGGAATGTGTTGAGAGGGCAGGAAAAGCCCCCGCAGGTCGCTGTGGAAATCTTTTATCCACCATGACGATGCCACGAACAGCAACAACAACCAAGAGACAGAGTTTTGTTCCGTCTCAATTAATGCCCGCACTCTCTCTCCGTCTCTCCCTCTATTTTCTTCCTCTGTCATGAGGTCACACCATGTAGCAAAGCAAACCTTCCCTGAGTAATACATACACTTGCACACTGCACATTTACACACAAAACAAACAAAATTAATGGGGATTTGTTCAAAATTTAAATAGACCACGTTTCTATGTATGTGCAAGAGGTCCTTAGTAGACCACATTGTCTTTGTAGATTCACAAAAGCAAGAAAACTCACTAAATTAGCATACAAAAAAAAAGTCTTAATTTACTTATAAAACACAAAAAAAACAAGTTGACTATTATGGATGACCACATGTACATAAAATATATGTTTACAAGTGTCAGATACAGTATTTGGACAGTATTTGAACTGGTACATTTCCAAAAAGCAAATGATATTGACATTGAGTTAAAAATACTCTGTTTTACTCAAAATATGCTAAATACATCAATCATTTGCATCAACAAAATAGGACTGACTTTTCCCAAAAATCAAGCTAGATCCTTTTTTGATTGAACTCACAAAAGATATAAAAAATTAAAACTCCCCTGCCCCTTCCAACCCAGCTGAAACACAGACATTAGGCATTTCCTTTTAATCATTTTACTATTGACCTCTCCCACAGCCACACCCTAGGGCTGCAACTTCCACTGTTTTGTTGTGGATGAGAGGTGGGCCAGCTGTTTTGCAAATAATCAACATACAGTGGAGCCCAATGTTCTTCCGCATGGCAACCCTCAGATCTTTCTGTTCTGCCTGTCCTCTCCATTTTTTGAGGTGTTCATCCTGTAGTTGAAATCAGGAAAGTATTGGACAGATTTTTACCCCCCCATGCTCAAATCAAGTATACAGTAACAACCCTAAGACGTATGTACATATGATGCACGTCAACCACAAAACTACCGATGACATAGTCCTAATAAACACACATTTAAAGTAAACATAACCCATACTCACAAAGAAATAGTAATTAAATTAATAGATTTGATCAACCTGTATAGGGCTGAACAAGCTTGATATCAAGCTTCAACGCAATATTCACTGTTTATAATATAGGCAACAGTAAGAAAATCAGTTTTCAAAAGCACATAACACATTATCCATCGTCTAATATTGATGATAATCTGTTTTTATTATTTTAAGGATGCTCTAGTTTTTAAGGAACAAAACCATTACCTTGGTTTTTGTTCTCTAAAAATTCCTGGCTATATTGAAAAGTTTTTTAACTGTCAAAGGCATAAAATATGAACATTTATTTTCATCATTTTTGAGACTGCGCATTTTATTTCCTTGTTGATTTTAAATTGTATTGTCAGAAATGTTTACAGGATCTTGAAAACATTTTTGACGAGTCGCAGGGTAGTGATTTATTTTTAATTCACAACTCAGTTTGTATCTTTCAAGGCAAAAAAGAAAAGGAAAGATATTTATGTGTATACGTTTATTTATATGTAGGTAAAAAACAGATACAAAGAAACAGTAATCTTTGAAAAATAATTCAAATATTCTTATAAATGAGGTAGTTCATTTTTTTTTTTACTGCGTTATGTTACCTTATCTATTTTTTGACTAAGATTAGCACTGATGAAAGCAGAAGATAATGTAACATAATGCACAACAAGCATGTTGTTTAGTTTAGATTTGCTGAAGAGTTTAACTGATGACTGTAGGCAGAGGCGGGCTAACACTACCCATTGACTCCCACTGTTTGAGCCATGCTAATTAGTAGTTAGCAAGCTCTGTGTCTCTTCCTTGTTTCTGCATGTACGGTTGAAAGAATGGAGTCCTTCTGCTTGTCATGGACTTTGGAGTGAAACAGGAACACAAATATAGTAATTTCTCATATATAACATGCATTTTTTTTGCTGTTGAATCAGGTCTAATTTTTGGGTGTGTACTGCACACGAGCACGAGTGTTGATGACCTACTTACCAGCTCTTCTGTAATGCTAGTAGCCTGGACATTTTAAATTTGTTCAGGAAGGAGCACTGTGATAAAAATGCAGCTTTGACGATCACACAATCGGGTAAAAATTGTGATTTTAATCTGGAAATAATAAATCTTTAAGCCCTGAGCCCGTACTGTCCTTAAAATATTGATCCCATTGGTAGTCCCAGTATACACACAAAAACAGACTCACACTAGTGCACACAAGCACTCACACAAACCTTGACTTAGATTTTTTTCTTTTGTTCGCATGCATTTTAATCATTCTCAATATCTGAAATAGGTCAGATTTTCTTTTTTCTTATGGTCCCCGGAGACAATCACAAACACATGGTCCCCAGATACACACATAAACAAGAACATGTGGGCACACACACACACACACACACACACAGCCCCGAACACACTTGTGTGCTCTGGGGGATTCACCACAGTTTGTGTGCATGAGAGCGGGAAGACAAGATTAAGGAGCTTGGTGTGATCATCGGGGATAATCACCAGCCACAACACACAAACATAAACACAACACACACATTTTTTTCTTTGCTTGTTTCTCTTATTTTACTTGCGCTCTTTTTCTTCCCTTCTTCTGCTCTTCTCACTTTACCTTTTCTACACTTCCTTTCCTTCTCACCTTTCCATTCTCTCTTCTCCTCTTCTCTCTTAATCCTTTTATCTCCCCTCCCCCACATCTATTTTCTCCTATATAATATAATTCGTTGCCCCTCATCCTTTCTTTTTAATCTTCCCCTTTCTTAAACTCTTGATTATATTCCTTTGTTTTGATTTACTCTTCCTCTGTTATCTTTTTCCAGCCCTTTCATTTCACTTGTTCTGTCTCTCTTTTGCTCTTCCTTCCTCTCTTCTCATTTTATTTCCTCACTTCTCTGTTTCCTCATCTCCTTTTATTTCCTTCCTTTGTTCACTCTTCTCCTTGACCCCTTTCCTCTCCTTTCCAAGGACCCTTTCCCCAATTTAATTTCATTTATCTTTCACTCTTCCCTTCTCATCTGTCCTTCTCTTTTGTCCCTTATTTTTCTCCATTCCCGGTCACCATGACCTGCTCATGATATTGCATTTATATTTTATAGCACAACATCAAAATTCTGTCGGTAAAATTTTTTTAAAAATTTGTTTTTACATTTTGTTTCACATTTGTTTTGTTCTGTAGTTCAGACATTGACATTTACGGTTATTTTAGTCAGTGGGATGACTGGTTGAGTTTAGAACTCCTTGTTTAGACCAATGTTGCCAGTTCTTAACATTATGAATTTATGGTTATATATTATTTCACAGAATAAAAAGTAATAAAAAATTGTACTCGCAGTATCAAAAAAATATTGTGACAAATGCTAATGTCAATCCAGTATCAAGACCTGCACTGCATCACAAAAGGCTTGCCAATAAACAACCCACTAACCATGCCTGGGGATTGATGTTTAAAATACAAGTTTCTAAACTTCCCAAACTTTCACGGTCATGCACACAGTCCAGTAAAGTGCTAACAGGGCTAACAAGAGGGCTTTATATATCTATATGTATGCAAACCAGCCAAATGCTGCTATTTGAGGATAAAATCTCAATATTTTTTAAGGAAAAGCAGACGTTCAGTTTCCACTGAAGTACAACTACTGCTGCTTAGAATTTGTATTTTTGTGAAATGGTCTTAAAAAACTAATTAAAAAACCCATCACCTTGGTTTTGTTCTCTAAAAACTGCTGGCTATATTGGAAAGATTTTTATTGTTAAAAGAATAAAAGAGAAACATTTATTTTCATCATTTTTGAGACTTCACTTTTTTTTTTCCTTTGTTGATTTTAAATTGTGTTGGCAGAAATGTTGACAGGAATCTTGAAGCATTTTTGACTAGTTGCAGAGTAGTGATTTATTTATATTTTACAACTGATTTTGTATCTTTCAAGGCAAAAAAGAAAATGAAAAGTGTGTGTATTTATATGCAAATAAAAACAGTCAAAGAAAAAAAATCAATTTATCTTTGAAAAAAAATCACTAAAATATCCTCATGAATTAAGTAGTTTTTTTTTTTCTTTTTACTTTGTTTTGTTACCTTATCTATTTTAAAACTAAGATTAGCACTGATGATAGTAGGAGATAATGTCACATAACACACAACAAGCACACTGGACTGTTTAGAGTGGTTGAAGAGTTAATCTGATGACTGTAGGCAGAGGCAGGCTAACACTACTCATTGACTCCGAGTGTTTGAGCTAAGCTAGTTAATTGTGAGCAAGCTCTGCCCTACTCTTCCTTGTTATTGCATGTACAATTGAAGGAATGGAGTCCATCTGCTTGTCATGAACTTGGGAGTGAGGCATGAACACAATTTCTCGTAACACACACTTTTTTTGCTGTTGAATAAGGCCTAGTTTTCGGTTGTGTATTGTACAGGAGCACAATCAAAATATGTAAAATATTTTTATCTTGACAACTTCGCGGTTCGTCTGATACAAAAGACATTACTGCCAAACTTCTGCAATTCTTAAAAAAAATGACTGTTAAACTGTTCTAATCCAATAGTTTGGGTCTTGATTTATTTACCTTTGTGTAATGATCGTGTAACGGTACCGTTCTGTTACAGTACCCTCACCACTCACAGGGCGCTACCATCTTGTAAGCGAGGGACCAAAATAGCTGCACTATGATTGGTTGAAGACATCCCCATTTTGATGGCTGTGCTCTGATTGGTCTGCACACTAATGGCCCTTTTCCACTAGCACGCCTTTTCCCTACTCTACTCGGCCCAACTCGATGTGTTTCCGCTAGCCTGGTACCTCCTAAAACAAGCTAGTTGTAGTACCTACTCCGCTCTGGTTCTAAGCGAGCTGAGTCGATACTGGAAGATGACGTCACTGACTGCTGTCTACTGATTGGTCAGACAATGTCGTCATTGATGAGTCATGAGCGCGACAACCTAGCATGCTAGCGGTAGCTACCGTTAGCTTACCCTCGTATGTCTTTTCTTTGCAGCTCGATTGCTCTCGTCCTCGGCTTCATTCTGTTGTATAGCTTCCAAAACTCTCCCGTACTTCTCAAGGGGTATTTCTTCTTTGCACCTGCAGCCTTCTTCTGCTTTCCTTTTTTACTCGGTTTGCGACAAAAAGCCACAGATTGTCGTGTCGTGCTCAAAATGACGTCACCGCAGTGCCGCTCAGCTGTTTACAGCGACACTGCACCCCGTTGGTCAGGCAACTGGGGCTAATGGAAAAGCAGCACAAAGCGAGTAGAGTAGAGCTGGGTAGAGTCGAGCTGAGTAGAGTAGAGTAGGGCTAATTAAAAAGGGCCAGAAGACTTAACATGCTGCGATGTGTGTAATATGATAGTTGCTTCAGTACAGTAAGATCGTCAGCAGGTGTCGTCTGGAGAGAATAATTTTACGGAGAAAGTGGTAGGGAATTCGGCATGACTGAAGCTAACGCTTGTGACAAACATCATAAGCTTTTGGCTGTTTGTCTGAGAGAGTAAGGTTTGGGCAAAATTTGGGTGTGTGTAATAGTTGAACACAGCACTTTTCTGGAAAAAAGCCTGAAAAATGGGGTGCGTGTTATAATTGAGTGCGTATTATATTTGAGAAATTACGGTAAAAAATTATCATATCCCTGTAAGCTAAACTTTAGTGTTGAATTTGTCATCATTCCTTTACTCACCTTCCTCTTGTCCATTGTCCTTCATCCATGCATGCAATATCAAATTTTTCTCTGCATCCAAAAACCCCAAACAAAGCCCAGAAACCAGCGACAAAACAAAACATGCTAATCACGTCTGAACCTTTGACCGCTACCATCCCTCTCTCCATGACAGCCGCACTTATCCCTTCCCTGCAGCGTGTGTGTGTGTGTGTTAGTGTGTGTTTGTGTGAGTGTGTGTGCAGGGATTACGGAGCATCAGAGCCAGATTTGGTCCGTATGCTCCGAGGCAATCACCACCCCCCTCACCAGTGCCACCAGCAGCAGAGTATTTGTGCACAGACCTTACGGGTAAATGCCAAAAATGGAATATTATTCCAAAAACTAATTTACAAACAAGCAGTTTTGTCCAAACTCTGTCCATCCCAAGTGCACCACAGTGTCATTAGATTCTCCCCGGCTGTGTTTGGTGCATACATTGCTGCTCCGTGTGTGTCTATTAATAAGTGCACAGAGGTACATGAGACAGGATGTGGTCGCCATGGTGCAAGGTCCTCCCACGCCCCGCTCTCAAACTGTCTGTGCGCACGAGTGTTTGTTTGTGTGTGGTCATAGGCGGCATTTGTGCATGACAAATGAAGCAACTCGCTCCTATCCTCAAAATGTCCGCGTTGCTGCTGCTGCCGCTGTTCCTTGTAAGGTTTGATAGAAATTCTTTCAAATAAAAGTTGTCAAGGACGGAGCGGCCACACACACACACACACACACACACACACACACACACACACACACTCAAACACGCACACACATCATCAGTCCAACAGAAGAGAAAATGTCCAGACCAAAGGAGTGATAAATTCAACTTGTTATAATTTCCACGTGCCTTTTGTGTTCTCGTTTGTGTGCGTGTCCTCACATCATCCCAGGATGAAGGTTGTTTTGAAAGTCAGGCTGTTACCATCGCAACCCTGCGTGCCTTTGCATCACCGAGTTTTTATGTCAGAAACAAAGAGAAAAGGAAAAGAAACTCTGACCAGAAGAACTACTTCCACACATGGGTCAGCTTTATTTTTAGATTTTATGTACTGTTTGATTTATGCACCTCTGTGTGCCACACGGGTGGGGTTTGCACAGGTGTGGTGTTTGACATAGTACAGCTGTATTTCTGTGCTGCTTTAATAAATTTAAAACAATCTTTTGGTCGTGTTTGTTGGAATATCATATGTACTTTTGCAAACATGATAATTTGGAAGTACCTTATTTTTCTACTTTTTAACAAATCACTAAAAAAGGGAACACATCACCCCCATCCTGGCTTCTCTCAGTGGCTTCTTATTTATTTAATAGTTAATTTTTACATTTTAGCGTTTATTTTTTAATCTTTTAAAGATTAAGCACTTTGTTAAAAGTCTTCATCTGTGGAGATCTTTGAGGTCTGCAGAGTAGCTGAGCTAAAACCACGAGGTGATCGAGCTCTCTCTGTTGTGGCCCTCCTCAAGTGTTAATGTCCGACACTGTACCTGCTTTTAATAACTCATCTTAAAGCCTATTTTTAATTGTTTGCTTTTGACTCAGTGGTCTTTGATTTATGTGGTCTCCATCTTGATTTTTTATTTATTTGTTATTGTTACTATTTTTTGTTTAGCTTTACCTTTTTTATGTTTGATTTGTTTCCGAAGTCCTTTCTCTTTTATGTTTGTTATCTCTATTTTATTTATTTAATTTATGATTGTCGTGGCTTCAAGCTTTAAAAAAAAAACACAGCTGAGTGAGTCTAACACACACAGTCCAAACAAAAAGTAGCCGCAGATCCAGTGTCACTTCCAAAGTTTATTTACAAAGAAATGGATTTACAATCGTCACTTTACGGATAAAAGTAAATGAAGAAGATATTGTGTTCAATGTATCTGCTCTTTGTAGTCAACAAACTTTTACGCTCCCACTCTTAATCTTCTAACCAGCTGTCAGTAATCACATAAAATTACCTGAAGCAGGCAGTGACTCCCGTACATAGGGATGGGCAGAACGGTGGAAAATAATCCGGTCAATTTGTCATCGTAAGCAAACCAAAAATCAGTCCTTTTACTTTTTAAAAAATATTTCAAATTAATTGCTCAATTACATATTAACAATTAGGCAGAGAAGAGAATTCATAGTAACAGATATTTTAAATTCACATTTTTTCCTTGACTCACTTTACCATTAATAAATTCATTATTCAAATTCCGTTTCCTTTTGGCCCAACAATGACTGTAATCATTGTGCAGCACTTTGATAATCTCCATTGTTCTTAAAATTTTGCACTTTTAAAAAGTAAATTAAATTAGAAGTCAGCACTTCTTCCAGCTCTCCCCACAGTATAGCTTTCTTGATATTTGCCACTCAGATGTTTGACTTTGGCATGCCCCTAAACCCCTCTGTTTCAGCCTTACTCAAAACAGGCCTCATGCATGGTCCCCAGATAGACATGTAAACAAGAACACACTGATAAAAACACTCAGAAACGCACCTCTTAAGATGGTGTCCAGGAAATTTTCTGCAATTTTGAAGATTAAAAACTAAAGGGTTACAAATGTAGGGAGCAGAGGACTTCTGTTATTGTTGCTATGACATCAAAGTGGCACCAAATTTGCTTTTTTTTTCTTACCCAAATCTTTTTTTTATATATGTCTGCTTTATTGTTGGCATTGTGTAGTACTTTTTTTTTTAAAGTGCTCCAACTCTCCTCATGTCTTTCTTGATATTTGCCACTCAGATGTTGGATTTTGGCATGATTGGCAAGATTGAAATGTTAGAATTTCCAAATATTTGTAGCCAAGGATTTCTGTTATTGTTGCTGTGCCATCAAACTGGTACCAAATTTGATTTTTTTTCATCTGAACCCATTATTTAGATTTATCTCTGCTTTATTGTAGTCATTTTGTAGTACTTTTTTGTTTTTAAACATGTGCTATAGCTCTCCCCATGTCTTACTTTAATATTTGCCTCTCAGATGTTGGACATTGGCATGCGTCTAAACCCATCTGTTTCAGCCTTGCTCTGAACAGGCCTCATACATGGTCCTTAGATAAACAAGAATATGCTGGTACACACATTCAGAAACACACCTGTTAAGATGATGTGTTGGAAATTTTCTGTAATTTTGAAGCTTAACACTAAAAATTTCTAAATAATTGTAGCCAAGGACTTATGTTTTGCTGCTGTGACATTAGACTGGTACCAAAGTTAATTTTTTTTTCTTACCTGAACCAATTGTTAATAATAATCTCTGCTCTCTTTTTCTGTCTCATTTTTTTAAAATTATTTTAGACATTGTTCAGTACTTTTTGTGTTTAAAAATGTGGCCAAGGCTCTCGGATCACGTCTTTCTTAATATTTGCCACTCAAATGTTGGATTTTGGCATGCCTCTAAACCCCTCAGTTTCAGCCTTGCTCTGAACAGGCCTCTTACATGGTCCTCAGATAGTCATGTCAACAAGAACACAGTGATGCACACACTCAGAAACACACCTGCTCATGTGGTGTGTGGGAAATTTTCTCCAGTTTTAAAGCTTAACACTAAAATTTTCCAAATATTTTTAGCTAAGGACCGAGGTTATTGTTGCTGTGACATCAAACTGATACCAGTTTTGATTTTTTTCTAATCAAAATTTGTTGTTTAGATTTATCTCTGCTTTATTGTAGACATTGTGCAGTACTTTACTGTTTTCAAAATGTGCTCCAACTCTCCTAATGTCTTTTTTGATATTTGCCACTCAGATGTTGAATTTTGGCATGCCTCTAAACCCCTCAGTTTCAGTCTTGTTCAAAACAGGCCTCTTACATGGTCCCCAGATCGACATGTAAGCAAAAACACACTCATACAAACACTCAGAAACGCACCTGTTAAAACAGTATGCAGAAAAAGCAATTTTGAAGATTAAAAGCTAAAAATGTCCAAATATTTGTAGAGGAAGATTTCTTTCATTGTTGCTGTGACATCAGACTGGTACGGAATTAGATTTTGTTTTATATGAATCATAGCTTACACATCTTAAAGTGTGACAAACACTTCATATGTCTGTAAGGTAAGCAGAATAAATATTACACAAAGACAGCAGAGTTTGACAAAGATATGAAATAAAGTCCAACTACCAGAGCCCTTTTTTGTAAAATACAAGAGTTTTATTAATTGTTCTAAATTTCTGTGTTCAAAGCTTCATTTTTTAAGTGTTTCAAGCTGTAGGAAATAAAAACAAACCCACAGGAACATGATGTTTTAAAGTTTTGAGTAAAAGGATGAATTCAATGAGGGGAAACCAGGACTTGTTTTCTATTTTTAAACCTGCAGAGAATTCTTGGAGGCTGCGAGGTGTTAACGCCGTGCCAGATCTGTCAGATACAACCGACTCCTTTTTCCCTGGCTCCCTCCTCCTAAATCACCACTTTCACTTTCCCTCCAAAGCCTCCATGTAATTTCTGCTGGGCTGATTCTCTCTCGGTGCACCCCGTCACCTTTCCTGTCTCCTTCTCCACCTTCAGCTCTTTGTCAGCCTGCCATCTGCTGGACAAAAGCGAGCACTGCGGCGTTTCTGAGACAACAGCTCCTGACATGAACGGCTTCATTTGGGATTCTGAGGGAGTCTGCTCAAAGGCGACGCGGCCTTGTGATTACAAATACACGGCCATGTTTGAGGGGTCGGGGAGTTCGTTGTCTGCGACGACCAGCATCTGTTTTCATTAGCTCTAGCAGCGACGCACCTGAATGTGTCAGCGTCTATCGGCTGTTTGAGTGTCTCATGAATAACCAGCTGCTGTTTAGGAAAAGTCCAGCTTCAAACCACACAGTTCTCCAAATTTAAAGTTTTTGCATCCTGGAAAATATGTTGAAATGTATTATGAAAGCAAAAAGTAATTAAAAATATAAATACACAAGCTTTTTGATTAATTTGTTCAAGGTCAAGTTGATGTTTCTGCTCACAGCTGCAGTGGAAACTTCCATCAAAAATAAAAGTACCTGCTGCAAATCAGCACAACATAGAAATGTGACAGACTTCAGAGATAAAATGCTCATGTTCTCATTCTTACATTGAATTAACTGCAAACAAACAAACAATTTTGAGAGCAAATTGTTGCGAAAACACACTTATCCTTGTAATTAAGACATAAAATAAGTGCAAAAATATTTGACAAACATAATAAACATGTTTCTTTTAGCCTAAAAAAAAGCTTAAACCTCCTCTGTACAGATTTCACAAACGCTGTTTTCAATTTTTTAAAAGCCTATATAATTGGAAAAATGTTCATAAAATTTTATATCATTATACATAAGTATATGTATTATTCTTATTAAATATCATTATTAAATGTATTATTATTTATATTAACTAGATATGCTCTTGCAGCATTGTCACATGATGTGGAAACTGCCATATCAGCCAGTAGCCATTTTCTATTTCTATATTTTTAGATATATTTAAAAATGTGTATCTCTTTTTAGAACTCTCTTTTTTAATATATCCTCTCATCTACTGTAAATTGTGGAATCTTTATTTCCCTTAGGAAGTCACTTAAAGGGTAAATACATTTCTATCTAATCTAATCTAACATAATCTATCTTTAAATGTTAATAATCATTGAAAAACACTCCTGAATCCACATCCAGATTCAGATCATCACCAAAATTAAATCAATTCTCCATTTTGGCGTGACCTACGTGATAGTTTCACCAAAATCTGTGGAGGGCTTTTTGAGTTTTTAGCTAAAATGTGGAAAGCTGTCCAATATTAAGCTTAACCACCATTCAATATATTTCAGTAGTCCATCTTGGAAAGAGCTCACAGAAAGTATTTGGGGATGGCAGAACCTTTCAAAAGCATATCCAGCAGGTGATTGGACGATTGTTGAGTCAATCGAATCCATTCCAGGCCACTTAAATAATATTGTAGGCGGTCGCTTCCGCCGCAGTGTAGACTGAAACAAACTCAAAACAAATCAGAAGTGGAGCAAAATTGTTCCTGTGGAGAAATGTTTTCAGTGTCGCATTTAATGACAAAGTGATGTTTAGAGCTGATAAAACTGCTACTGTTAGCATCTATGCTAATCTCCGTAGGAGCAGTCACTTCCTGCTATCGTCTAGCGAATTGCTCCGCCTCTTCCTGCTCTCAAGGATGCTGATTGGGCCATCCCACTTTGGACCGCTCACAAATGTTGTTGGTGGAGTTTGGCAAGATGGATGTATGTGATTACAAATATTGAATCAGGCTGATCCAGCTGCACTGCAATGTCAACAAATCCTTTTAAAAAATATTCTGGTTCACCAAAGTTGAATCACTTATTCCAGTTTTCCCTGAGAATTTCATCATAATCTGTTCAGGACTTTTCGAGGTTCCTTCCTCACAGATTAAGGACAAACAGACAAATAGTGACAGACACAGTAGCTCGCTGATGACAGTCACAATGGTTTGGTTAGTTTAGTAAGTTTTTTGTGTAAAATCAGTGTAACTACACTGATAGTGCCTGATATTTCTAATCATGTTTACAATTATGTGCAGTCTGCTAAGCGCCTGTGGCTTCATTCATTCAATCCAGATGTAAAATCAATAATCATGACCTCAGTATCAATCAAAGTGATTTTATATTTATAATTTTTATTTTTCCCATAATCGAGCATTCTTACTCTTTATGGAGGGGTTGTTTCTTTTCCTGCACTTCCACATGATGACTCCTCTTGTTTTTTCCGCATATGTTTAAGTGCAGATGAATTAATTTAGACTTTACCATCTGCTTTTGACTGAGATTCAATTTTCATCTCTGGGGGAACAATTAAGACTCCCTCTGGTGATTCGTTATGCTCAGAAAAACAGCTCCTGCTCTGTTCGATTGTTTTTAATCTTCATCTCCCGTTTCTGTTTTCCCGTTTTTCTCGAATCGGCCAACACTGATTTACAGAAGGTTTGGACTGACAGACTGATTATTCAAATCATTTCATTTGAATAACTTGAACATTTGAGTCCTTTAAACCACGAATGGAGCTTTTTGACCTTTTGAGTATTTTTGTGTGATTACCCCAGCCGAGGAGGTTGTGTTTTTGCAGGTGTATGTTTGTTTGTTAGCAAGATCACGTGAAACTACTGGACGGATTTTCCTGAAATTTTAAGGAGACGTTGGTAATGACCCGACTTAAAAATGATTAAATTTAGGTGGTGACATGTACATTTGTCTGAATGCAAAAAAAAATCCCCTAATTTGAAAAAATCCCTCAAGTTAACATTGGGAGGAATTTAAGGACACCATATCTTATCATATCTCTGCGCTTTTCTAACAGATTGGCTTCCACTTTTACAGGATAATATGGGGTCCATGTCTCTGTCATCAAGGTACTTTCCATCTCCGTCTGATTCAGATTGACGTCACAAGAAAACATTGAACTTTACAATGGGAAATCCAACATTTAATAATTCATATAAAATGTGAGATTGTTATCAAATTATTTAAAAAGTAATGGCCCTTTCCACTAGCAGGCCTTGGCCCTACTCTACTCGATTTGCAGCGTGTTTCCACTAGCCTGGTATCTCCTAAAACAAGCTAGTTTTAGTACCTACTCCGCTCTGGTTCTAAGGGAGCTGAGTCGATACTGAAAGATGACGTCACCGACTGCCGGCTACTGATTGGTCAGACAATGCCGTCATCCTTGAGTCATGAGCACGACAACCTAGCATGCTAGCGGTAGCTACCGTTAGCTTACCCTCATACGTCTTTTCTTTGCAGCTCGATTGCTCTCGTCCTCGGCTTCATTCTGTTGTATAGCTTCCGAAACTCTCCAGTGCTTCTCAAGGGGTATTTCTTCTTGCCACCTTCAGCCTTCTTCTGCTTTCCTTTTTTACTCGGTTTGTGACAAAAAGCCACAGATTGTTGTGTTGCGCTCAAATTGACGTCACCACTGTGCCGCTCAGCTGTTTACAGTGACACTGCACCCTGTTGGGCAGGCGACTGGGGCTAATGGAAAAGCAGCACAAGGCGAGTAGAGTAGAGCCTAGAGTCGAGTAGAGTAGAATAGGGCTAATGGAAAAGGGCCATAAGGGACGGATTTTCCTGAAATTTTCAAGAAATATCAGTAACAGCCGGTCTTCAAATTGATTAGATTTTGGTGGTGATACGTATATTTGTTTAGAGGCCAAAAAAATCTCAAACATCCCTGAACTTAACATTGGGAGGAATTTAAGAAATCATAACACCACATTGACGTCACAAGAAAACATTGAATATTATAAATGGGAAGTCCCTTTGACGACATTCAATAATTCATATAAAACCAAAACATGAAGTGATGTTTGTAAAACGTGTCGTGCTCATACGGGATAACAACCTCTATGTATGTGCTGAGTTCGGTCCAGATTAGGGATGTAATGGTTACCGGTAAAATGGTAAACCCCGGTAAAATTTCCCACGGTAATCATTACCGTGTCCTATTAAAATTACCGTTATACCGTAAGTTAGAGACAATACAGTGGAGATTTTTCCTCTCAAAACGGACTCTGAAGTCTGGTTGAGTTTTGGATTTTACAAGGATGCAGAGGGGAAACTGATAGAAGACAGCCTCCCTGTTTAAACATGAAGCTGCGGCTAAAACTGGTTAAAACTGCCGTAACTCCTCGAGTAAACGAACTGACCGAGCCGTAGAGGTTGAGAGAAGAGAGAGAGAGGATTCAGTGAGCCATACCTGAGTGAATAACAGGTGGTTATCTGTATTTTCTGTCTAAATAATATATAAATCTTGTAATTAACAGCATTAGGATCATTCTGGAGTGTGTTCTTGTTGTTCTTTTGTAGCGTATTTACCATATTTCCACATTTATTGACAAAAAAAGACAAAAAAGAAGTGTTATGGTTATAATATTAAAGGGGTTAAATGATTTCAATTTTGTGTAAAAGTACTTTTTGATCATTTTGAGCACACTGCAACAATACCACGATAAAAATGATAACCATGATAATTTTGGTCACAATAACCATAATATGGAATTTTCATATTGTTACATCCCTCGTCCAGATCCTGATTATAGTCTGGATCTGGGGTCTTTTACAGGGGTTGTTGAAAAACCACTGCCGTAACTGAGCTGCTTGGTAAAAAAAAAAGTGTTTTTTAGGAATAAGAATAAACTGTCTTTAAACAAAGACAAAAGTATTTTAGAGGAGAGGGAAGATGTTGAACCTGCAGGCTGGTAAGAGCATGTTTCTGCTCTTTAAAGACTGAATAACGGACGCACACACGTGCACATTCACTGTAATTAACTGATCACACACTTAAATCACACACTCAGTCGGGACAGCTCATCCAGGCTGGTGACACACACACACTTATGATCATTTTACGTCTCTTAAGCAACATGTGACGTCACTCAGCTGCCTGTCAGTGTGAGGGTTTACTTAGATTTAGATTTTTGGCCCTAAACTACACCACAGCGGTCAAAAATGTTGGTACAGATGTGCGTCGTTGTGTGTGTGTGTGTGTGTGTGTGTGTGTGTGTGTTCTCTTCCTGCGATCAAACTGGTTTTTCCAGTTCTATTTATAGCCTCAAGGAAACAGGGCTTGTTTCTGCACACACTGAGGCAGGAGCTCCTCTCTGGTTTGTGTCATGTGACGTGGGGGGAAGAGCAGATTTGCAAGTGCAGCTTATCTTCAGGTTGTATGTCTTTCATGGTTGCCAGGTTTGTTTATTCTAAGTGACTTTGACTTGGTTTGTTTTTTTTACCAGCAAACACTGAGAGCTTCACATTGGTCGACATTCTCTGGGAAATATAAAAACCAACAAATGAAAACACAAGAAATGGAGATGCAACATTTACACATTGAAGGAAGGTGTTGGAAAAATTAATAACTTTAAAGAAATACTGATTTACAGGGCTCCAGACTAACGTTTTGCATTGGTTGCAACGGTGCACCTAAAAAAATGTTAACAAGCACAGCAGCAGCACAAAAATTAGATGCACCCAAATTTTTCATAGTGCCATCTTTAACGCCATAAGTTCACCATTTTTTCACTTTCCATTACTTTTACATAGTGTAAATGATTTTTGAACAAGAATAAGGAAGGACATATTTGTCTTAATTTGAAGCAAAAATATATTAAAAGAAAAAGATCGTTTGACAACGTTTAAAGTGCTTTACTGAATGAAATTGACAATTTCAAACTAAAATATTTCCAAATAAAAGTGCTCATGCTTAAAGTGCTTTACTGAACTGTGATTTAACATTTCAAACTCAAACATTTCGTTCAATAAAATATTTCAAAATTAAAAATGCTAATGTTTAAGGTGCTATACTGAACTAAAAAATGTAAAAAAAATATCCAGATTTTAACAACCAACAGAACATTAGATTAGCCTTAGCTGGAAGGTTTTATTCTCCAATAAATTTGGACCTAGAATAAGACTTCACACACTAAAGGCAATATTTACGAAAACTGAAACTAAGGTAAATAATAATAAAACAATTCTCAAACTAATTTATAAAAATGACATATAGGACAGAACATCTAATGACTTTTTTCTTTATTTTTTTCTCTTTTCGTGGCTTTTTTTTTATTTGGAGCTTTATGTTCAGTCGGGGTCTGTCAGACAGGACATTTGTCCCCAGTCTGTTACAGGCAGTGGACGTGAACACTCACCTCTGTAACTGTGACTGAGAACCCCCCTTTAACAGGAGAAAAGACTGAACAAATATAAATTTAGATTTTTTGGTGCCAATTTGATTTAAATTGCGATTCTACAATATTGCCGATTTTTGCAATCTTTAGTTAGCTATTTTAACACCAGCAAAAATGATGAACAATGATGATGCCTACATGACTAAATCAGGAAAAATACACATCATGTGAGTCAATTTTTAGGATTTATTCAGCAATATATTTTAACCAGCTGTTTATACTCTCTCTTCAAAAGCCTGGACTGCATTTAAAAGCAGCAATAATCAGTACAGGAAACATCTGACACCCTTCTAACAAAGTGAGATAGAATGATTGTAGAGATGGACGAAGAAAAACATCTGCTGGAGAAAAGTGGTAACTTTTTTCTGTCCCGGCTTATTAATACAGACTAAAATAAAGCTTTCAAATTTGGAAAAAAAAATAAATTTAAGTATTGTCAAACAAAAAAATCCCAATTCTTATGTGAATCGATTTTTTCTCCCACAACAAACATATTCAGAATAGGGCTGAAAGATATGGACAAAATTTGATATCTCAATATTGATATGATACGGTATGACTACGGGTTTGGGGAAAACCAAGCATTTTTCAGAAAAATAGAAACATCATAATACAAAAGAATGTGGAAAGCGCAGTTCTATTTCTAAGATTATATATTTATATTGTTTATTTCATTGCTTTTTCGATATTAATATCTTGATTGTTCATATCTGGATATTGAAATGATAACGATATGTCATTCAGTCCTAATACATACACACACTGCAAAAACAGCCCAACTAAAAATAAGCAAGATATCCTTAAATTTGTTGCAATTTTCTTGTTTTGAGCAAAAAAATCTGCCAATGGGGTAAGCAAATTTTGCTTGGCTAGAATTCTGAAAACTGGCTTATAAATCTAGATGGAATCTGTCTTGAAACTCGATAAATTGCCCTGAGTTTGAGAAAAGTTTGCTTACTACAAGCATAGAAAAGTAAATTTTTAAGAAAAGTTCACTTATATTTTGTGTTCTGCTTTTTGATTTAGCTTATTTCAAGAATGTTTTTACTTAATTTAAGCATTAACATGTTTTTCATTTAGTAAAAAAGTCTTAATATGATAGATTTTCTTAAAATAAGACAATGTCTTTCTGATTTAGCTGGTTTAAAGAAATTATCCTCCAACTCCAAGAAAAACAATAAGCAAAATGAACTTAGAATAAGACATAATTTCTTAAAAATAAAACACAAATGTGTTTTTATCTCAAATCAAGGCACCAGAAGCAATCCTGTTTGCTTGCCATTTATTAAAACAGTCAAATCAGCTGATAAACAGTTCCAAAAGCATAATTCTCAACAACTCAGCCATCATCATCATCATGCAGTTTTCTGTGCTTTTTTAAAGGAATATTCCAACATTTTCGTTGTTTCGGTGTCTTACCTCAGTCCCCAGTCCATAACAAGCAGGTAGAGACCATTCTCTTGACTGTACGTCCAGTACCAATTATTTTGAGAGATTTCCAACCAAAGCCGCCAGCTTAGCTTGGCTCCACACAGGGAGTGTACGGGTACACTCCAGCCAGCCTCTGGGTACAGGCATATCAGATAACTCTACAGTCAGATGGATTCTTATATTTGTGTGATTTCTTAAACTGAGAAACTGTGTAACTGATCTTAATCTTAAAATAAGTAAAATAATCTTGTTCTTCTGTTGGGACTTCATTCAAACCACTGTTGTGGCTTGTTACAGGCAATACTTGCTTAATTTTAGCTGTAATATCTTATTAAGATTTTGTTTGACATATTCTCTTGAAATGAGATTTTTTTTCTAACACGCATCTTGCTTGTCAAGATAATTTTTCTTTAGACATAAGACCAAATTTCGAGAAACAAGCTTTTTTTAATTTCTTAGAAATCCTTTTTTGCAGTGCACACATACATGCCAATGTCAATGTCAACTTTATTTGTAGAGCACCTTTAAACAGCCTACCAAAGTGCTTTACAGTAGTGAAGGCAGACACAGTAAAAACAGCAAGACAATAAGAACCAGTATGAGTAATAACAACAAAAAAAACCAATAAGAACAAAAACAATACAGCATAATAAAGTTTACTAACCAGTAAAATCAATAAAATCCCAATAAAAGTGACCATACTCTGCCAAAGGCCAGGGTGAACAAATGCGTCTTTAGCCATGTTTTAAAAATAGATGCGCATCCACACATATTAAATTATTAACATTTTAAATTCGTACTTGATCCATTTTAGTGAGTTCTGAGTCTGTGTGTTGGTCATTTAAGGTGCTGATGTTGTTCTTCTTCAGTATTTTGACCTCGTTGAGTTTTGGCAGCTTCATTGATAAAAACAGAAGAACAAGTTCAGCAGGACAATCAGACAAAGAATGTGGAAGCTGCTCACTTCTCGCTTGTATCTTCAAGATCTGGCAACGCTGGGAACACACACAAAGGCAGAAGAGGTGTGTCTTTCCAAACACCTGAAAGGGGGCGGGGCTACCTGACAAGGTAAGATTGAGAGGGAGGAAGTGGAGCTGAATAGTTAATGGAGCTGTTGGCTTGTCCGGAGAGCTTGTGCCGTGTTTGGGTGTGGAAGAGGACAGACAACAGGGGGGATTAGAGGAGCTTTTACTCCTGGAGAAGAGAAAGAAGAGGACTTCATCACTTTGAGGAGGATGAGTGTTCACTCTGAGTGACTTCAGGAATGTGCAGAAGACAAGGTGGACTCCTCCCCGCCTCCCACCGGTGAACGGAGCTGCAGAGGGAACAACTTGGACTTTCTCCACCGAGATGCCGGGCTTGTGTCAGCCCAGCGGGTGCTGCATGGCACCCCTGTTGTTCCGCTGTGACAGAGGGGCGCAGGGCGACGACGACCAGCTCAGCCATGAGGACCACCTGGAGATCAGCAGCCGCTACGAGAAGCTACAGCAGCGCTACCTGAATGAAGAGGTCGGTGACAAACAGATCAGCACTTCACACTCCTGAGGGAGGAAGGATCAGAGTGACACGGAGCAGAAATCAAACTGTGGTCTTCAATATTTATCATAAATAGAACTTTAGGAGCAGCTTTACATCACAGAAGCAGAAGTCCACAAAGCCCAGGACTGAACAACTAAAGAATCAGAAGTTTTTTAAACTCAAGTACATTTTTTAAATTATAAAAACATTGGCAGCGTCTCCATATGTTGAGGTTTGACAAATTTGATATTTTCTTAGTTTCTATGCACATCAGAAAGTGAGTAATTTAATAATCAATCATAATTTTACTCTAAAGAAAGAGTGCACATGTCTAATTTAGACAAAAATGCTGGAAACTTCCATAAAAGGAGGTCACGAGGTCCTTGTGAGTTTGACAAATACTTTAATGCATGTAGACAGTGTGCAGGAATCCACCTGCAAAAGTTGGTGATTACAAACAAGAAATTGCCCAATATTAGACTTCAGAGTTTGTTGATTCATCTCATGTGGATGATTGTTATTAGCTTCAATAATAATGCCAATATTGATAAAAATAATTTTAAAGACTCAAATGGGAAAGAAAATAAACAGAACATCTTGTGAATGGAAATAATATCACTCCAGGATTTTCCTTCTAGGGCCGGGCAATATGTGCTGAAAATAAGATTAATTAATCAAACTTTATTTATATAACACTTTTCAGAACATAGTTAGCGCAAAGTGCTTAAAATAAAAAAAAAATGAGATAAGTGAAAACCTAAATGAATTGATAATAAGAACAAACAAACCCAAACAAAGCAAAAAGAAAAGTTATAATAATACATAACATAATTAAAAGCAAAATTAAATTTAAAAAAAATCACTGACCTTGTTTTAACAGAGCTGTGTGTGAGCAAAGAACTGTGAAAATGCCATCATGAGTTCAAAATGAGAAAACACTGAAATGAAAAGCAAAAAATACAGTATATAAGTAATAATTTAAATAAATAAATACATACGTTAAGATAAATGATAGAAGAGTGTTTGGTAAAAATGATAAACAAAGCTTTAATGTGTGATTCAATAAAACATCTCAAACTTTTCATGGAAGTTCAGTTTTTAGTCATTTTTTATTTGACAGTTTAAAAAAAAAAATTACAAATAACAGAGATTGCTTAGAAGTTATAACTTGATCAAATTTAGAGATGCAGAGTCGTATTACAAACATTTTAGTATCAGCAAATTTTAACTTTTTTGCCGCTAATCACAACAAATATTTTGACTGCAAAAATTTGACCACGTTTTCCACATTTATGAGCTGCAGTTTTGGCAAAATGTGCAAGTATTTGATGATAATGTACTTCATCCTCACAAAACGTCCACTTTTAAAATCAAAATTGTCATTAATTAAAGAACAACATGCTTCTGCATGTTGGACGTACACACCACAAAGCAGTCAAAGCAGTAAAAATATGTCGTTTTTTTATTGTGGAAGTGTTCCTGCTATCCACATTGAAGTTACTAGGGGTGTCCCGATGCAACTTTTTCACCTCTGATACGAAAACAATATGCAGCCTTGAATAATGGTTGATACCGATATCGATTCCATCCGATATCAACAGGAATCATACATACTTTTATTACTTATTTTGTGGTACGGACTGTAAGAAAAGGCTTGATCAAGAGAGATTACTCAAACAAAAACATACATCTTTAAATTGCAAAATAACCACTGTGTTTAACTTAAAAATGAGCATATTCTACAACTAAGTAAAATAAATAAAAAATCAATTAGAATGGACTACTTGTATCAGTGAGTTTAGATCTGAGAGTTCAAATGCAGGCAGATATAATCCAATATTTGTTTTTTGCTGGTATCGTACTGATATTAATATCGGATTGGGACACCCCTAGAAGTTACATAGTGCCAGTGAAGGCGGTACAGACCCCCTCAGACCAGGACAGAGGAGTGATTCATAAGGTGATGAACCATCACAGTGACTCTAGAAATATTATATTAGGGTGGAAAAAACGACATAGTGTCGGTTTAAGACAAAAGACGCCTTAAAAACCACAACGAATCCTTCCTCTTTATGTTTCCTGACAACAGTTTTTGCTCACTCCTGTGTTTAACGCTCTCCGCTGACTCTAACAGAGAAGGAGAAAAGGCTTGAATCAGTCCGACTCCTGTGTGGGTGCTCTCCACAGCTCCTTTTGCAGATGAGTGAGCAGCGCGCGGTAATTCGCTCGGCGTGTGTGTTTGTGTGCAACGTCGGCCTACTGGGGCTGATTGTTGTGATGTAATTAGTCCTGCTCTAATGAATACACGGATCTGTCTGGCAACACGGCTCAGCAGGAGAGCGGGAGGCAGCGTGGAGGGCATGGCGGCAGTTTGACTGTGAGCTGCTGAGAACGCCGACCTTTGCATTCTCCATACGTCCTGTTGTGCTGAGCCAATCACATCCAAGCCTTGAGTTTCATTTAATATCATGCACTTATGACAGCGATGGCTTTGAGCCGTTCTAAGAAGGTCAATCATGTTGTAGCTGTGCTTACATAATAAAGCACAATATTATTCTTTCACCCACTCACAATAAAATCTACATGTAGTTAAACTTTGCTCTCAGTTTTAAAGGCTGTGAATTTGATTCCAGAGATCAAACTCCAGAGTTAAGGATTGTAAACTGATTCAAAACTTGTGTGGTTGCGCTGTTTCATTTTCTTTCAAGTGTTTCACCATATTATCGACGTACAGAGACACAAACTTGCAGCACATTTATAACTTTAACATTGATATCTAACAGGGCTGGGCAATATACTGTTTAAATCGATTAAGTCCAATTATTTTCTGCAGAAGATTTAAAAAGTAAAAATCAAGATATTCCCTTGATTTACTCCAATTTTAAGTTGTTGCAGTGTTTGAAATACTGAAAATAGCACAGCTTTCACTGCTTATGTCGACAAACCTACAAAAACGACATAATCAACATTATATGAAATGCACAATTTTATTTTATTCATATACAAATTCTGTTTGGTTTGGGGATACATTGGAAAACATAAAGGTAAAACTTGTTCATCTACATTTTTGTCAGTTTAATTTTGAGAGGGACAAAAACTTGAAACTATTATTTAAGAGTAGTGGGAAAATATCTGGAATTTTATGTTTAGGCTTTTTTGCCCAGTCCTACTATCTAAACTACCCGTCAGGGCTGCTGACTGCAAAGATTTTAATCATGATTATTTTAATAGATACTGACCCAACATTATGAATCCTGATTTCTCATGTGATTACGCGTGCTTCATTGAGGGTATATGCTCGACGGGACCACTTATACCGTTAAAGATTAGATAATACATAGAAGTATTCTTGTTCCAATAAAAATACCTCAAAATAATATGAACTAGTGATTTTTTTCAAGGTCTGAACACCGATGTTTCTTATTTATACTTGTGTTTTTCTTATAAACTCACATTATTTGGTTTACCCATTCAGCTACTAATTAATGTGAATCCCATGGCATCAACTCAGTGTGTTTATATACAGGCATGTACTGATTCGTGACTTTGATAGTTTCATAGCTGTTGATGCGGGCTGGTTCAGAAACTGCTGATCCACTGGGCTTGTCACGCAAAACGATCTCTAGAGTTTACAGACATGGTCTGAAAAGGGGGAAATGTCCAGTGAGCAGTAGTTCTCTGAAAGTGTCCTGATGGTGCCAAAGGGCAGAGAAGTCTGAGTTGAGTTTACGGAGATGATAGAAAAGCAACGGTAGCTGCTGATGGACTATGGGAAGGATTTTTGCGGACAGGTTACACCATACAAATGAAGACAAGAGGTTGTGATGCAGCTGATTTTTATTCTTGTTCATCATTGTGCCCTATCACCAAAGGAGGAAGGTTCAAACACAAGCTTATTAAACTGAAAAAACCCTTTAAGATTTTCAAAATAAGGAATTCAAGAGGACCATCCCTATTTTCTAACCAATCAATTAATTAAACTTTATTTATTTTGCACTTTACATACAAAAAGTGTAGCACAAAGTGCTTTAAAACAGACAGTTAAATTAAGATAAATCAATTATGACCCAAGCCCACTCCACCCAGCCCCCAAAACCCACCCTACCCACAATCCATACACAGTGTTGATAAAATGCATCATAAATAAAAGGTTAGGTTAAACTGTAAAATTAAATATATCATAAAATACAAAGTAAAATTGAAATGAAGTAAAAGATAGAAAATCCAGAAAATAAAGTAAAATAAGACATTAAAAAATCAAACAGTAATATATAATGATAAGAAAAGTGAGCTGTAATTAAAATAAAAGCACTAAAAGGTTATTCAGGTAAAAGCCAGACTAAAAAGGTAGGTCTTACGTTTGTTTTTCTGCAGGTAGGCTGTTCCATAAGAGGAGGTCTCAGAAGTTTAACTTTGGGAACTGTTAACAGAGAACTTCCTGGGCTCTAATGGGCTCATACGGTAAAAGCAAATCAGAAAAATAAGAAGGACTATGACCACTATGAGCTTTAAAAAACAGTAAAAAAAATCTTAAAATCTATCCTAAGTGATGGTTTTTTAACTACAACCTCTGTCAAGGCATGTGTCATAGGTTAGCAAGGTAGCCCGTTAAACTTTAATATGGGGACAGTTACTGTGCCTTCTTTGGATAAACTGATCATTGTTGCTTACTTTGTCAGTTACACTCAAAGTATTTTCAAAGTTGTTTGTGTTCGAAGTTAAGATCTTACATAACATGCAGTTGTATACAGCCTGAGCTCTCTGGTGTGCTCAAGTGTTTATTTAATTAACTCTGAACTTCTTAAGCGAAGCATGTGAGGCTGGTATTCAGATGTATAACTCAGGAAGACTTTAGTTGGACTCACATGCATCTTAAAAGTCCAGCTTTTGTTAAGCTAACACACAAATGGACTTTTTCTCGCATAAAGTAAGAAGGCTAATAGACGATCACTATCAGTTTTGCCATTTTAGAATTTTTGTGTGTCCTTATCTTAAAGCTGATAAAAAACATCCTGAGTTCAGTGAAACTTGAGCACATATCTCTCCAGGATCAGCAGTTGCCATGTCATTAGCAGCATTTCTCAAACAAAAACAGTCTGATTAGCTTCATGACTGACGCCTCATGCCGTCGTTTCTGTGGAAACCTCGGTTAATCCTGATGGACGGGACAGGATGTTACACCTCGTCCGTTATCTCTGACGCGTCAGGTGGTTCAGTCAAAGAGACCTTTACTCCGTCTTGTTTCGTGCTTCCTTCTTTCTTCTTCTCCTTGAAGGCCGTCTTTGTTTTCCCCTCTTTTATGTCGACTTTCCCGAGTCCTTGTTTTGTTATTTTCCCTGGCATTATTTTTACCTCGCTCACCACTGACGCAGCTCTTCTCCTTCTCTCCATCTCTGGCTAATGATCCGTACCATTAGGCAATCTATCACGAGTTCCAACATTAATCTCTTCTTCTCTTTTTCCTCGCTCACAGCGTCACAATACGAGTTTCTCCTCTCCCTCGGGGTACAAAAACATTTATCCTAACATGCACAGCGAGGGCAGGAGACGCTGTGTGTCATTATAAGGAGAGATATCTCATGGACGCACGTGTTGAACACAAACACACGCAGACGCAGTGAGAAATGAGATCTCTGTGGAGCGTAGAATTAGATTTATCGCCGGGTCGGAGATGCTTCTGCCGGGTATTACTCCCTCTCTTACAGACAGCCAAGGACGTTGTTTTAGAGAGGAGGGAGAGTAAGATTGAGAATCAGAAGAGAGGAAAGACGGCAGGAAGATGGATGAGAAACTCTGAGATTGAAGGAAAGGAGGGAGACATGTTAACAGAAATGATGCCACTAGTAGGAAAAGAGATAGATATGTTCTCCGTTTGATCTCCAAGGTCAGGATATCGAAGGTGCAAATTACATACTCTCTGCCTCTCTTGGTCTAACACTCCACATGCCAGCTTGTAACTGGAATGTGTTTAAGTGGGATCAGGAGGATTCCACCAGATTTAAAAGTCGATGTCAGTGATATTAACCCTCGTTCAGTTTATCAGAATTTGTATCTAAAGGATATTTTTTGTGTTTCTTTCCGCACTTCTGAGTTCATGATAAGCGGATATACACTATTCTTTCGACTGTGCGTGCAGTAACAAGGAAGTGACGGGCAAAGCGAGCGCACTGCTAATTAGCTTAGCTCCAACACTGTGAGTAAATTGGAAGTGTTAGCCCGCCTCTGCCGACAGTCATGAGATAAACTCTTCAGCAACTCTAAACGGTCCTGTGCGCTAGTTATGTTATCTTCTACTATCATCATAGATAGGGTAATATAACGCAAAAAACGCCTAAAAAATTACCTTCTTAATTCATGAGGATATTTTTATGATCTTTTAAAAAATTAATAAACTGGTTTGTTTCTTTGTTTTTGTTTTTTACTTGCATATGAATAAATTAAATACACACACATATCTTTACTTTTATTTACTACCTGGAAATTACAAAATGAGTAGTAAAATATAACTGCCTTTTTTATGTTACATTATCTACTCTAAGACTTAAATGATCACTTTATGTAATTTTTGAAAGAAAGACATGCAAAACTAAACTAAACCACTGCCGACATGCTTTTAAATGTGTCAACAAAGCATAGCCTCTGTTACAATTGGAAGAAGATTGGTACCAAGAATTATTGCCAACTTTGTGAAATAGTTGTAAAAAGTTTTTTTTTCACATATATTTCTTTTGGAAATGACCTAAAGTGCCAGTCTTAGTCTCTTAATGCTGTTTGGAGTTGCTGAAGAGTTTATCTGATGACTCTAGGCAGCAACAGGCTAACACTTCCAATTGACTCCCAGCGTTTGAGCTAAGCTAGCTAGCGGTGGGCTAGCTTTTGCCGTCTCTTTCTTGTTACTTCACACAGTCGAAAGAATGGTGTCTATCTGCTTGCCATGGACTCTGGGGTGAGGCAAGACACAAACAAAAAACAAGAAAGTTGCTTGTTCAATCCCTGTCGACGATGATTCACCCACAGACCTAAAACATGCTCATTCGGTCAACTGGTGATTCTAAACTGGCCCGACACATGCCCAGTGTCAGCTTCAACAAGCTCCACCCCCTGCGACCCTGAAAGGCATTAGGGGTGCAGGTGATGGATGAATGGATCTTGCTTTTTGATGAAAGATGATTCTGGTGTTTCCACTGGACGTGCAGCTTCATTCTGTCCACAACGTCCAAAGTTCTAACAAGTTTTGTCTCTTTTCTGTCCCAGTTACACCTCTGACATTTTTAGTTGAAGTTTCTGCTGACTGCCTCTGACTTGAACGTGATATTCTTGAGTTGTTAGGCATGCTAAGCAAAGTGGAAGGCATTAATTAGGAAATTCTTAATCATCAGTGGTAATGAAATAAATTTACGGAAGGGTATTAGGGCCATGTTAGATGGAGAAAATAACTTTGGGGTGGTCAACATTTAAAGATGCTATGAGGAGTTTCTAAGTAATTACAAAAAAGTCTCACTTTTAGATATATGCCTGACCGAAATACACACTTTAAAATGAGTTTTATAGCATCAAAATAGGTTATCTATAAATGCTATCCCTTAGCTTCGCGGTCGGGTCGGACAGGACAGGACTGGATACTCAACTTTGGGAACAAAACAATTAAAACTAGAGCAAATTTATATTATTCGGTCACGTCTTAGAGCACCGGGCTGTAAGTAGCGATATATAGTCGGCTACAAAACTACGATACTAAGTTTTCCAAAAAGTGCTTGTTGTCAAACATCAAAAACTACCGCTATGTAACTAGAAAGAGATACATTACCTCGTCGCTTTGCATCCTGTAAGTTGTTGAAAAAAGAAGTTGTAAAGCTGCATTCATTAGCATCACAATAAACACACAATGTGGCTTGGGTCACTTCTTTCCGACAGTTGCCGCACGTGCTCATGGGCAGCTGAGTCTTTATGTTGCCAGAAATAGATTCTCCTCATAGCACCTTTAAGTCGAAATTTCAAGAATTCTGTCGCCAAAAATTTCAGGAATGAAGTTGAATAACAGTTTTGTGATAAAAGTCGAAAATTAGCGAGAATAAAGTGAAAATGTTGAGAAAGAAGTCGACTTGTCGAGAAAAAGTAGGAATGTCGACAGAAAAGTGGAAGTGTTGAAAAAAGCGGAAAAATTTCAACTTTTATCACAAAAGTCTTTAATCTCGTCATTTCAACTTTATTCACAAAATTTCGACTTTAATGCTGACTCTCCCAAAACAATTTTCTCCATCTAACATGACCCTAATAGTCTTTGTTATAGATTCTTCGTTTTTTAAGTGGAATAAATTTTTGATCCCCACCCTTACATATCATTGTTTTTTCATCAGTTAAGTCTTAAATGTTTAGAAAGTAGGGCAGTACGACCTGATTTACAGTTTAATGCAGCGTAAAACAAATCCAAAACATCCTGATAGTCAAACTCAATCAACATAACTGGTTTAGCCAGACTTGAGTTTGATTGACGTAGAAATTGACGCTGGTTTTCCAAAGTTTCCCCTCATAGCAACAAGACTTCCCTCTTATAACTGTGTCACCGTCTCTGTTCACATACCTACCAGTCGGGCTCACCTTTGCTCCGGCTTCATAGTATCACACAGGTTGTGTAAACCCTTTACTCACAGGTGACGTGATGAGTTTGCGACCTGTTTTACAGTCTCTGCTGATGAAAGTCTGTCGGCATTTGCCCTTGAGGCTCTTCATGACAAAATACCATCATTACTCACTGGTTGTATTATCCAATCATTTAAAACACACTTTCAGATTTTACTAGAGCTCTGCGTGACTCAGGAGCCAGAGCTGCACTTTCAGAGATGATTTCACAGAAGAGCTTCACCGATAAAAAGCACGATTTGATTGTGGTTTTTGTTACGCCGCTATAGTTCGTAAAGATTATTGTGTCTTCTTACTTCTACATCCTTGTTTTTATTGTCAGATGGCACCACTAAAAAATTGTCACGCAGTTTGTTCCTGCTTTATGTTCGACTTCCTGTGTACAATCATCACAGTTTGGAGTTTTTATCTCATTTTTTCAGCGTCTCTGTCAGCTTTTAAAGTGTCTGAAAAAGTCTTAGGTTTCATTTTTGAAGTTTACAACCAAATATATCTTGGGAGAGGTCTTGACTTTAGATGTTGGCTAAGACTGTCTTTATAAAATCTATTTTCGAAAGGAACTGGCACAAGTGAGGCTTGTAGGAGAAGCATCACGAAGTTTCCTGTCGGTCTGTGCGCTCATTTTTTTCTTTTTGTGTCTTAGTCTAATTATCATGAAGCTCTATGGCTTGTCACATCTAAGAAATAATCCCACCTCAACAAATCATTTTAGCTAATATAAACCACACAAGTGATCTTAAATAAGTCTTGAATTTAAAACAGTATTAAAAGGATATGCCATTTTTTTGTTTTTTTTTGTGTGTGTTTTGCCTCACTCCTGAGTCCATGACAAGCAGATAGACACTATTGTTTTGACTATACGTCCAGTAACAAGAAAGAGACAGCCAAAGTTTGCCCACCGCTAGTTAGCTTAGCTCAAACCCTGGGAGTCAATGGGAAGTGTTAGCCTGCCTCTGACTACAGTCATCAGATAGTAACTCTAACAGTCTTGTGTGCTTGTTGCGACTCTAGTTTTCCTTGTGTTGCATTACATTATCTTCCACTGTCATATTGTCTTCTTCTACTCGTAAACAAAAGGCTTTACTCTGTTGATCTGCTTCCACAGCGTTTGCACTAGAGATGTGAAGTTTGTGAACGAGTTGAGTCTTTTGAACGGCTTTCTTTTTTTTTTTTTTTTGTTTGTATTATTTTTTTTTTGGGGGGCATTTTGTGCCTTTATTGATAGGAGAGAGACAGTGGATCGGCTTGTGAAAGGGGGAGAGAGAGAAGGGGAAGACACTCTGCAAACTGGTCACAGGCTGGACTCGAATCTGAACGGGCAGAAGCAAGTACATGGGGTGCCTGTTTGCTAACCACGCCACCAAACCAGCACCCCAAACGGCTTTTTTAAGTGAACAATGAGAGCTAATTCACATTTTAAAGTACAACCATGACTTTAGATCTTAAAGTTATTAAAATGATGGGAGTCAAGGGGCTGCTGTCTTAACTTTAAGGTTAAAATGAGTATCCAGACCAATTGTTTATGTGGGAGTGGCAGGAAAATGGTACCTTTGATTGGAAAGATTGCAGTCCCCAAAATATTTATTGTTTTTGATCGAAATTGCTATTTTAGACAATGCGACTATGTGATCACCAAAGCTGCAATTTTTTGCAGCTCTTCTAGCTGACCCAGGATCTGCTGAGTCAACTATTTTACATATACTCTTTTCCAAATTTGTAGCCAATTTGCATCAAAGAATGGCTCCCAAATGAACAATTTACTCACAACTTTAATTTGGTTCTCATTGTTCACTCAAAAGTGTTGTGTGTAGAAGTTGGCAGCATTTCACCGAACAGAAACGGTAAATATAGGATATAATGTTTCTATTTGGTTATAAAGTCTGTTGATAGGTGTACAGTCATCCCCATGAAACTTTTGTTTTCTTTGTACAAGTTAGAAAAAGCTTTTTATATTTATGTACCGCGGGTCCTCCTTTGTTGAGGCTGACATAACGATCGTCCATGATGTCTTCGGGTGGGTTTTAGGGACGAAAAGGGCATAACTCGGTTTAGGAATACAAGTCTGGCTGCTGGTCCTGAAATCTACCTGGATGGCATGTGGCATCTTAGCTGACCTATAATCTATTAAAATAATAGCTATAAATATGGATGTCAGGGGAGCACAGTGTGAGATTGGAAAAAAACACCTCAGCACATGGGCAACATATAAAAACAAACACAGAGACGAGGACATGGGGACAAAGAAGGCGTTTAGTTGGAGGAGAATGTCTGAATGTGTGCCATAGTGGATGTGTATGCACAAGCCCGTGACCTTGACTCAACTACAGTCCCACCCATAGTCTCTACCGGCTGTGCATAAGAGCATCCAAAACAACCAAATTAACCCTTGGAATTGATAAAGTATTTCTGATTCTGATTGTGATAGTGTTGAATTTAACGTGATTCATTGAAGAAGATAAATTGACATTTTAAGGAAAGAAGCTTCACCTGAAACATCATTCAATACGTACGTGTGTTGTGTCACATTTGTATCCTATTCGATTCTCCTGTCATGAAGTCATGCAGTCAAACTGATGCTGCCACAGACTTATCGGGCCTGTTGCTGGAATAATGCCTGATGAAATCTGCCATGACAGCTCGTGCAGGAATGTCCCCGCGTGGTGTGACAAACGTGCAGGTATGAGGCGAACCGTCAGCGGACGTGATCCGACTCTAAAGACGGCATCAGCGTGCATTTTTATTGTGTTTGTATGTGTGTGCAGGGTACCCTCTTGTCTCCAGAAATGAGGATCTCCATGGCGGCCCCTGATGTCTTATCTCAAATTGATTACCCATGGTGCACTCTGTCCCCTCTGCGGGCATGTTCTCATAAATAGAAAAAAACGATTTCACAATAAGAAGGCAGACGGTGAAAGAGAAAAGGAGGCTTCACAATAGAACCAGCGGGGAGTTTCTCTCCTCTGCAGATCCATTCAAATCAACTCATGCATTCACGCCACGTTCGGTAATAATTTTCATGCAGACACGGATGGCTGAGCCTCCTACCTGCTCCTATAATCGCAGCAGTACAGGACATTACCCTCGGTGCTTTTGCTGCATTAACTTTCCTATCAACGCCGCATACCGAGGCTCGGGTAGACGTGACTTCCTCGTTTTTGTATTCAACAGATAAGTGAGGGCGCTATTTTAAGCATCACGATGGGAAATATTTCTAGAGGCCACCTTGACTTTCCCACATTTGATCGTAAATCAGCAGCATCAATTTTAGAAATGCACCAAGAGGCTCTGAAAACATTTGGCTCACCCCGCAGGTACAAGTCAAAACTTCACAGCTCGTTTGAGTCTTTCTCTGCTGTGACTTTGCTGCTTGACTTGTTATAAAAAAAGGAGATAAACAGCAAAATACTCCATCTTTACAACACTGCATCCTCGTGTCCTACTTTTTTTCATTTCCAGCAGGAAGGGCTTTGTGATTTTGGGTGTCAGCGCACTAATATCCTCCTCCTCTGTTTGTTCTCCTTGTCTTTCTACAGAAAAGTGTGAAGGAGGGAATCCTGCTGAAGCAGACCAGTTCTTTCCAGAGATGGAAGAGGAGATACTTCAAACTCAGAGGGAGGACTCTTTACTATGCCAAAGACTGCAAGGTACAAGAAGCTGTGAAAGATGCCCAGAATATAGGCTCATACGAATGCGACAAGCTTTGGAAGGTGGTCAGATTTGGGACAAGGTGCTTAGAAGTACCCACATAAAGATTATCGGGCTGTTTTTGTCCTGGCTTCACCCCTTACCAACCAATGACGACAAACACCAGATTCTCTTCTGTCTTATAAGATTATCCTATAAGATCATCCTGTGGTCTGAAGTTAAGAGTGTTAAGAGTGAGTTTGTACCAATAATCAACTCTGAAATGGGTCAGGACCAAGTATTGTAAAAATTAAACTTGTTCAATATGCACAACTGAAAATCTTCATGTGATGTGGAAAAGAATGTAGCCAATTAAGAAGCAAACTAACAGGAACAAGGAAGCAGGTGTAAAAAAAAAACAAGCATGACCAACCTGAAACCAAGGTTATAATAGTTTTGGATTTGTCATTATAGTTTAGTTTTAGTTAGTTTTGACATTGTTTTCCATTACAGTTTGGTTTTAATTACTTTTAGAGCGGGCATTCTAGTTTTTATTTTGTTTTGGTTTTTGCAATAAGGCTTAGTTTTAGTTTGGTTTCAGTTTAGTTTTAGTTTTTTCGAACCTTACTTGCCAAGTGCAGGATTCAAAAAGGTCAGATAAGTATTTTATAATACTGTTTATTTTCAAGTCCAACATAGTGCTCACTGCTCAGTCAATGCTGATACCCTACTGTTGGCTGCTGCCTTAAACACAAGAAAATAATATAAACTTCATATGAAAAATATAAACATCAATATAAACTCTCGGCTTCCTTGCCTTCATAGGCTGTATAAGCCTCCCTATGGGTGCTCCTCAAATGCGCTTTTAAGTTTGTGGGATTTTTCCCCTTAAGAAGCGCTCCACATATCGCACCAGTTTTAATTTCCACCAGGCACGTGCATTTATTTGTCTCACTGCCGTACTCAAAAAAATCCCAAATGGAACATTGCCGTCTCCTTCCAACTTTAGCCATTTCTTTCAAGTTGTTCAAACAACGCGTTTTGTGGCGGTACAGAGCACAGCCAGTCAGTGCAGTAAACAAGCACGTCCCAGCACGTCGCTATGATGGTGCCTTACGGCACTGACAACTGCCGAAAACTGTCGTAAAATTGGTTGGGAAAATGTGTCAGATTAATTTAAATCCTAAAGGCTTATAAATATTGTCACAAACGATAATGAAGGACATTTTGTCTATAATTTTGGGTAGTTTCAGTTAATTTTGTGAACACAAGATACAGTTTTAGTTTACTTATCGTTTTTGTTTTCTTTTCTAGTTTTTATTAGTTTGAGTTAACTGCAATGTATTTGAAATTTTAGTTTTTGTTTTTAGTTTTGTTTTAGTTAACTATTAAAACCTTGCCTGAAAATTGAAGTTTGATGGACCTCAGATATGGATCAGAAATGGATGACCAGCATTTAGTTGGAGGAGAATGTCTGAATGTGTGTCATGGTGGATGTGTACGTGTAAGCCCATGACCTTGACTCGTCTACAGTCCCGCTCATGGTCTCTACCGACAGCAACCAAAACAACCGAAGTTCGATGGACCTCAGAAATGGAGGACCAGGGTTTAGTTAGAGGAGGATGTCTGTATGTGCCCCATACTGGATATGTATATAAGCCCGTGACCTTGACTGGGCTACAGTCCCGCTCATAGTCTCTACCGACTGTCCATAAGAGCAACCAAAACAAGCGAAGTTCAATGAACCTCAGAAATGAAGGCATTCTCCTCCAACAGCTCATGTGTTTACACTGTCTACAGGAGTTTTTCCGCAATCTTTTTTATTTTATCTGTCAAAAAAAGTCCCAAGACCATCATTCTCTCTTCTTGTATGTCCTCTTCCATGTTGCGTGTTATGTTTTCCGGTTGTTAATATGTTCTTCTTTGTTTTTGTTATAGCATGTTTTAACGCACATATGATGAGGTAAATGATCATGGTGCATTAAATATATTGACGATATTAAAGGCTGTTAAAGACTTTTATTGCCAATTTGTATCGTCACAATACTATCTGGAAATATCATTATGGTAACTGCCAGTACCAGTAATTAGCTTTTTGGGCCCATTTTTTCAGAAACCAGTATTGGTTTGACAATGTCGTGCATCCCTACCAAACATCCTTCACATACCAAAAAGACAAGAAGCAAATCCTTCCTTCTGCAAACCTGGAACAAGCACATGTTTTAAGTTTTTCGTCCAAATATCAGAAACAAATAGTCTGCTACCATATTTGTTGAAGACCAAAGGACCCAGTTTTTTTAAAATGCAGTTCAGGGATGTTTGGGAGGAAACAATAGCGGTTGGACTTTATGTAATGTGACTGGAAGGACTAAAAATGTTTTCATTTTCATGTCTGTCTCTGTTTCAGTCTCTGATATTTGATGAAGTGGATCTATCAGACGCCAGCGTGGCTGAAACCAGCACCAAGAACATCAACAACAGCTTCACGGTGAGGAGCTAGCAAGAAGTACACCTTTAAATAGCACAATGTGAATTAACCCATGAAACAATGAAAAAGAAATTTAATTTAAAATGCACTGTAAGTAAAAGAGTGTTTTAGACTCTGCTGTGTTCTGTAAAAAAGGAAAGAAAGCTGTGGTGTCATTTGTCTGTTTGTGTGTGTAGAAGTATTACACCTATAATGAAACCACAAAGAAGAATTTTTTTTTCTTTCTTTCTTCTTCTTTTTCTTTTTTTTTTGAGCTGGAAAAAAAAAGAAGCAATTTTATTCAGAATGTATAAAATTGGATTTTAGACTTTTAGAAAAATACACTTTTGTACACTCAGTCATATTTTTACATTTAAGTACATTGTATTGGACTACATTAATACAGAACACCAAATATGACTTTAGATAAACTAGTTGACCATAGTTTTATTGTCATTTTTTTTCACACGTATTCTTCTTTTTATTCGATTTTTCTTTCAAAAAATCGTTTTAGTGTCAATGTTTTTTTTTCTTGATATTTAACTTTTTATTAACACTTAAATTGGAGTTTTGTAATCATGTCAATTTCAGTTGATGGAAAACTTCTATCAGTTTAGTTTTGTATTTTATTTTGTATTCAGTACTCAGATGCCATAACAGGTGTAACTAAGGGCAATGCATCCCAAAGTGATACTAAAGTAAAAGTACAACTACAACCAGAAAAATAAACATATAACCTACTTTTTTCAGTAAATTGTAAACATGAATAAAATAAAGAAAGTATTAATAAACTTTTATTTCTATGAGTTAGTCTAAAAGTGTACCTTTTAATTGGCTTGAATTATGTGTTTAGCTCATTAAATTGAGTCTTACAGTTTAAATTTCACTCAAATGCTGGTATAGCTGTTTTTCAGAAAAGCATACAAAGTTCCTTTCTGTATATTAAGTAAGTATATATTTTTAATAATGAGTATCTTTTGGTTTGTAGTATGTCCCTCCAACTTTGAAGATAATATTAATGTGACCCTGTGTCTTTGTGCCAGTCAGATTTGCTTTAGCACTCGTTATGAAAATGTAAGAAAAACTCTTAGCTACATTCAACTCTAAACGGAGAAAACAAAAAATAATTCTTCTATAATGTGTTCCAGTTTAAGCAAAAAACAAAACATAAATACCACTTTTGTTTTTGTATCAGGCTTTAAACTTGATTATCTCTGCTGTAATGCGGTTCAGTTTTGTATGGGCTTTTATGGGAAGTGTTTGGTTTACGAGCTAGCCTCCAGTGGATACTTGAGGAACTGCAGCTTCTTTGCACTTTTCATAGCCTAACTTCAACACTGGAGATTAGGGCTGAACAATTAATTGTAAATTAGATTAAATAGCAATATGGCTTGTTTCAATTTTCAAATCGCAGACAGTGCAATATTTTTAACCCAAAATGTGTTGAACATGTCGGCGTTGTGATGTAGTTTCTTGCAATTTCATGCCTATTTTAACATTTTTTTAACTCAGTTTTTACAACTTTGTGCCTATCCTGCTCCCATACATCTTTTGTTTTTTTGGCCACTGTCAGACCATGTTTGGAATTTTAACATGGTTTTTGAAATTTAATCCCAATTTTGCTGCTACAATCAATTTTCCTTAGTCACTTTTGATTTTTTTTGCCTTTTTTTTTTCAATTTCATACCTATTTTGCAGCTATTAACATTTTTCCGTTTTCGTACCATTTTTTTACCCAGTTTTTACAATTTCATACCTATTTTGCTTCTTTTCTTCACTTCTCTACTTTTTCTCAAATCTTTTATTCTTAGATTGATTTAATGTTATATTGGTTTTACGATAAAAAGATCTACTGCTTATGTTTGTTTAAGAATACATAAGATGAGGAACATTAAAACAATCGCAGAGTAAATCGCAATATTGGGGAAAAATGTCGCAATTGGATTATTTTCTCAAATTGTTCAGCCCTACTGGAGATGGTCACCTGGTTAAACCCCTCTCTTACAGCTCAGAGTGGACAGATTTAACCTTTTCTCCTTCTGCTTTAGGTGATCACCCCGTTTCGTAAACTAATGCTATGTGCCGAGAGCAGGAAGGAAATGGAGGACTGGATCAGCGCTCTCAAATCCGTCCAAAAATGGGAAACCTATGAGGTTTGTCTCTTCATAACCCGACATTATTTATCCTGCTGGCTGACACGGGGAGATCAGTAATGTGCCAAATGGATGAGCCTTTGATGCTTTTCATGGACGTGTAATCTATTTTAATGAGAACAGGCTTTACACCTCGATCCTTTCTTCCGCTTCCATCTGTCCTTTTCTCTCCGTGCCCACCTTCCTGAGGAAGTCCTCTCCTTCTCCCTCCCTCATCCCTTCATCCTCCTGCTTCTCTCTTATCTGCGTTTCATTTGAGCTCTTTGCCAGCAGATTGATGTCTCTCATAAAGCCGGGCTCTGCTTTAATGGGCTATAAGGGAAGCTGAAGTCTATGAGCTGCTCTCCCCGCAGAAATTCAATTCTCTCTGGATTTTTGGCTTTTAATGTAGCTCACTTTTCAAGCACAGCATTCAGACTTTTAATTTATGTCACTGCCTTTACCTTGTTAGTCTTCATGGGCCTTTTCTTAGTGTTTCTGCTTCAGCAGGTTTATGAGGCTGCAGATTAAGGGCTGAATAGAATTTGATCTAAATAACTTGGTTTTTTTAGTAGTTAAAAAAGAGGGAAAGAAAATCCATTTATGCTCTTTCCCAGGATCCTGCACTCATCCTCGAGGTTAGGGCTTGTTCGATTCTAGGTCACAGCCAGGGCAAAACACATTTTTTTTGTTTTTCGTTTAAGGTCTTTTCATTTATTTTTCATACAGCACATAAGAAAAACATTTATAACAACTTCCCAACTCTAAATTAACACCCAGACAATAATGTTTTAATATACATAAAACATTCGTATAGAACGGAGGAAGAGAAAAAAATGTGAATACTTTTTTTCAAATATAAATATATGAATTAATAAGTAATTAGCACGAGTACTTGCACACAAATATAAATGCTCGAACACATGTATACAGATGCAGCCCCTCCAAGTTTCCCCTTCCTGATGAATACCCACTGAGTTCCAGCCGATTACCAGCCAACTTCCAGCCACTAGGAGTCCCTCAACTTGTCTCAGGTTTGCCTTAATTGAACCATAAGCACGACCACTCAACCAATTGCAGTTTTCCTGGTTCCTTCCTCACAAGAAAAGATCCAGAGGGCTTCATTACTGCCCTTATTGGAGTAGCATAAGTGTTGATCAGTCATTAAGTATTTGTGATGTGACTGATTGATCTCGTTAGATTTTACAATGGCGGGCTGGTCCTGCACGTTCCAGTCATGGACCAGTCAAGACTAAGCCAGGGAAAGTAGTCAAAATTTAAGTGGCTCCATCTGTGCGTGTATGACATATTCATTATGTATTTAGATTGGTGTCATATTTTTACAAAGATAGTTGCACAGTGGTATGAAAATTTTTAGTAAACCCTTTAATAATTTATTTATTTATTTCTAAACCGAGCAGAAACTCCTTAACCTGACATGCCAGACGGACAGTTCCACTTATCCGCCACGAAAATATTCCACTAATCCATCTGGGAAAGAGTTGTTCGAAAATGTTTTCAGGGGCAGAGCCTTCAAAAACAACAGCAGCTTGTGACTGGACGATCTTTCAGCTCATCACACTCCTCACAGACCAATCCATGGCAAGCAATGCTGCTACGTATGACATTGCACATGTAGCAGCTAGCTGTTAGCTTAAACTGCCTTAAATTGTCATCTTGCATTAAATTATACCACACAGATGAACCTCGTCAAAAACAATCCTTACCAAGTTTCTCCAAGTAAACTTCTGAGGAGAGCAGATTTTGCTAAGTATCACTGAGTTACAATGACGACCATAGACTAACAGGCATGTCCGTGGAGGACTTCCGCAATGATCCTCAGTCAGGAGAGGAGCAAAAACTCTTCTCATAAGATAAGCTTCAAGTGATGTTCTTTCTTCCTCTTTTAAAGAAGACATAGAGGCCATTTCTGGTAAAAGAAACACAGATCTTGAGATCGCTTTAGAAGCCACCATTGTTTTCAAACATGCAGTCACTTTCTGTCGTCACGTCTGCAGCTCCCGCCTCTCTTCCCTGATTGGGCCGTTAAACCATTTAGCCAAGTGAAGTCATTGGACAATGATGGTTGGCAAGATGGATATGCAGGATTTCATAATCAGGCAGGACTGTCTGGTCTGCAAGGCTAGAAACTCCTGTTCACAGAGGTGTTGACCGGGATAGCAACAAACGATGAAGTCACTCGAGATGGATCAACTCCCACTTATACTGGATAAAACCTCAAAGACTGAACACCACAACCCATAAATCTTGGGACCAAAATGCACTTTTTCAAGGCTTCCATATAAAAATATTTGCCTGTGATCTGTCTGCACGCCTGTCTAGTTCCTCCTGCAGAAGGGAAATGTCTTAGCATGTCTGTGCATCTATAGTAAACATTAGAGCAAAGCACTGGAAATCTGAGGTCATTTCCACTCTCTAATGATGATATGGTTGGACACAGCTGTTCTGGGCAGGGCTGAACCGACGGGTCTATAGACGAGCCAAATACATAACCCAAGAGGTTTTTAGATCAGACACTAAATGTTTGTTCTGGGGATGTTTGAGACTAACGTAGGCCTAAAATAAGAGAATTAGAGCAAAATGCACTGGTTGATTTCTTTTGGTGTTACCTCTGATCAGTGCAGATAATCAACTAAATCGTTAAACTCGTGAAATTCAGGTGTTGACACCGTTAGTTCCTGGAATCCATCTGCAAAGTTCCTGCATTTTGAAGTATCTCATGGATCTGTACAGTTAAGAAGGTATCTGAAAGGTCATGATTTTGCCATTTAAAGAATTCCTATTATTGGTTGATCTGGATATCCATTTTGTTTAGGTGGTCTATTGATGTCGCAGAAATGATTTAATCAAATTTAAAATTCTGATGCTGGACTGTTTCCTTTCAAGCCCAAACTGTGGGGTCGTAAATCTGTAAATAAACAGCTTATATTCTCTTGTTCTTTATTCATGCTCCCTCTCTGTTTAGCTCAGCATAAATTTGAATTCTTCCTCCCGTCCCACGATCTCCTCTTATGCAACGCGCTTCTTATTTTACTTCAGGCAAGTTACTTCCATGCAGAACCGTAATGATTTTTTGTTTTGACCCTTGTGTTTCCACCCTCCCACACCAAACCTGTTTAGCATGTAGCGCTGATGTCGCTCCATATTTTCTCTGCTTTTCACCTCCAGGCCAGCCAGTTCAACATGGAGCATTTCTCCGGGATGCATAACTGGTACGCCTGCTCGCACGCCAGGCCGACCTTCTGCAACGTCTGCAGGGAGGCTCTGCCGGGGGTCACGTCCCACGGCCTGTCCTGTGAAGGTACGCCGACTCGCAGAATCACAAATCAGCCGAAACACCGAGAACTTTTGCCAAATGTTTCCCCAAACATCCAAGCACTATGAGAGAAAGAATTTCAGATATATTATTCCTCCAACTCACTTGTTACTCGCCTTCCAGTTGTTTTTATGCTTTTGTGTTGAATTTTTTGTCTCAGAATGTGAAGTCGTGTTTGGAATAATGCCTTTTAAAAGAAGCTCCCTATTAAAATTATCTTAATGAAACATTTTGTTCCCCGTTTGACCAGCAGCTTTAGAGGTGGAAAAGTATTATGAGTATGTTCCCAGGAATCATAAAGCCGGTTTATTGCTCCTTATTGCAGGGCGAGGCAGCATTCCTCTCATCCCTGACACACTAACTCTATGACTGCGATGAAGCAAACTCGTTCTTCTCCTCCCTTTTTGTACACAACCTGCAAAACATGCCTCCTCCTTTCAGTTTGAGGTCACCTGCATGGACTGTTCGGAATTCAACCTGCTAATTTTAGATATTCAAGCAACATTTTCCAGTTTCCCAGTTTAATGGCTTTGGATTTTAATCGACCTATTGACCTGTGTTGTTGTTTATATGTGTTTGATACATTTTTATTCAATGAAAGAACACTTTAAACACAACAGTTCCTTTTCATAGTTCTTCATTTCTTCAAAATTCTTCTTCTTCCTCTTCTTTGTCTTCTTCTACTTGTTCAGCGTAACCAGGAACAACAAATTTTCTTCTTCTTTGGCGTAACCAGTAAAAAACAAACCCTATTTCTTCTTCTTCTTCTTATGCTTTGATGAAACTGGTAACAGCAAACTTTCTTCTTCTTCTGCTTCTTTCTTCTGCTTCATCCTTTTTAGCTTGACCAGTAACTCGTTTTCTTTTTACTTCTTCTTCTGTCTTCTTGTTCTTCTTCTTTTTTTGTGTAAACAGTAACAACAAACTTTCTTCTTCTTCTTCTTGTTCTTCTTCTCCTTCTCCTTCTACTTTATTTTCAGCGTAACCAGTAACAACAAACTTTTTTCTTCTTCTTTGTCCTCTTCTGTCTTCTTCTTCTTTTTTGGTGTAAACGTTAAAAGCAAACTCTTCTTCTTCTTCTTCTTCTTCTTCTCCATCTTCTCCATCTTCTCCATCTTCTCCATCTTCTCCATCTCCTTCTTCTCCTTCTTCTTCTTCAGTGCAACAGGTAACCCCAGACTTCTTCTTTGGCGTAACCAGTACCAAAAAAAATTTCTGCTTCTTCTTTGGCGTAACCAGTGACAACAATTTTTTTCTAGTTCTTCTTTTGCGTAACCAGTACCAAAAAACTTTCTTCTTCTACTTCTTCTGTCTTCTTCTTCTTCTTCTTTTTCTTTTTCTTTTTCTTGTTCTTTTTCTTTTTCTTCTTTAGCATAAACTGTACGAACAAACTTTCTTCTTCTTCTGTTTTGGTGTGTAGCAACAAACTTTCTTCTTCCTCTTTTTCTTCTTCTTCTGTCTCCTTCTTGTTCTTCTTGTTCTTCTTCTTGTTCTTGTTCTTTTTCTTTTTTTAGCATAAACTGTACCAACAAACTTTCTTCTTCTTCTTCTGTTTTGGTGTAAATGATAAAAACAAACATTCCTCTTCAAAGACTTCCTGTATACCATACTTAGATAAGATAAGATAATCCTTTATTGATCCCCAGAGGGGAAGTTCAGGGACATTATGGTATATCATGACTTTTTCTGGACACTGTCCCTACAGTTTGGTACAATATATGTTTGTAGCAATGTGAAAGCAGCACAGAGCATAAATATTTCAAACGTTATAAGGCCACGGCGGTTTGTGGCCACATAACTGTCTGTGTGAAAAGCCTAACTGAGCCTTTGGTCTGCTACCATATTCTACCAACACTCATAGGATTGTGGGTCCTGGCTTCAACTGTCACATGTCCATGTGTCCTTGGGCATTTAACCCTAAGTTGCTTGTCGCAGTGTGTGAATGTGAGAGTGAATGAGTGTGAAAAGGCTGATGTGGGCTGTAGTGTTGCATTTAAATTATTTGGTTGCTTGAACATTTATTAACTAGATTTTTTATTGATTGTCTCTCTACAGTTTGTAAGTTCAAGGCTCATAAGCGCTGCGCTGTTCGCTCTACCAACAACTGCAAATGGACCACACTGGCCTCCATAGGAAATGACATCATCGAGGACGAGGAGGGGGTGAGTGGTCGATCCTATGTTTGTGTGAATGTTTCCTGAAGAGCAGATATTGTGCTTAAAGCCTTGCAACTCTGAGGAAGAGCCACCTTTAAGAGGGAGGAGGGGGGGACTGCAGAGTTAGCTTTGATTACACGAGCATTTACCGTGGCATTGTTTCGATTAGCTGCTGTAATGTCACAGATTTGTCCCAGATCACAGCACTGCCCCCACAGGCTTGTACAGTAGGCACTATGCATGATGGGTGCATCACTTCACCTGCCTCTCTTCTTCTTACCCTGATGCTCCCATCGCTCTGGAACAGGGTCAATCTGGACTCATCAGACCACATGACCTTCTTCCAGTCCTCCAGTCTAATCTTTACGCTCCCAAGCAAACTGAAGCCTTTTTTCTGGTTAGCCTTACTGATTGGTGGTTTTCTTAAGGCTACACAGCTGTTCAGTCCCAATCCTCTTCACATTGTGTGTGGAAATGCTCTTACTTTCACTGTTAAACACACCCCTGAGTTCTACTGTTGTTTTTCTTCATTTGATTTGGCCAAACATTTAAGTGATTTGCAGATCACAATCATTCCTCCCACATTTCTACCTTGAAGTCGATGGTTCCCCACAATCCTTCAGTTATTAATAATGCGTTGGACAGTTTTTAACCCAATTTTAGTAGTTTCTTCAACCTCCTTAGATGTTTTCTCTGCTTGATACCAATAATTTGACCCTTCTTAAACAGACTAATATCTTTTCCACGACCACAGGATTGTTTAAGAAATGGGAAACTACGCATTGCATCAGCTGGAGTTAAAGTTAAACTATTTCCCAGCTGAAAGATAATCGTCCATGTAGTAATTATGCAATAGGAGGATTGTACCTGTTTGCTTAGTTAAATCCAGGTGGTGACTTTTTTTGACCAGGCAGTGTACAAACTAATACTTAGTAAAACTTTTTCTTTGTATCATTGATCACTGGGTGATTGACTTGTTTTCTTGAGTTAGTTAATACAGCAGATAAACAATGATTTAGTTTTAAAAAGATATAATGACAGGCGTCCTTACCTTAGTATGCATCAGTTTAAACTGCAGGTTGTTTTAGAGCTTTAAAAGCCATCAGATATAATGATGGAGCTTCTTAACAATAGGCTGAAAAGCACACAATGTCTCTGAGTCTGTTTAACCAAAACATGCAAATCATCTCTGCCTAACTTGTTGTAATTTGTCTGAATGGCTCTGATTCAAATGAGTCTGATCTCCAAGCAGCTGAGGCCTCGTGTTTCTGATATTCTGCCACGTCTTTCGTACTCCAGGTGTTCATGCCTCACCAGTGGCTGGAGGGCAACCTGCCGGTCAGTGCCAAATGTGTGGTGTGCGACAAGAACTGCGGCAGCGTGCGGCGGCTGCAGGACTGGCGCTGCCTCTGGTGCAAAGCCATCGTGAGTGTTTCATCCTGTCCCGTCAAATCAGCGTCTCCTCCTCATCCAGAGCATCACTGATACCTTCAAGTTATTCTCACTGTCTGCTATAAAAATGTTTAAAGTCAAACACGATCAAATCACAGAGTCGATGTTAAAGCACTGACATCGAGGCTAAAAGAATCAGAGCAAGACCAGGAGGTGAAGCTGTCCACGCTGATTGTCTTTCTGGAGAGGAGTAAAGACGTGTTGTGACTTCCTGAAGCTGTTTTGAGTTGCAAAACAAGTTGAAACTAATGCCTGGTGCTTTTGTTTCCTAAAGGTTTACATGTGTTTGACAGTGAAAGCACAGCAGTGAGTCAAAGAGGTAGGGCTGGGTATCCATTCAGATATTCTGGATCGATTCGATTAGATATTACAAGGTCTCAAATCGATTCGATTCACGATTCAGTTCAATATCATTCAGTCTGGGATATCTGAGTTAAAATAGTGCTGTAAATTTAAAAAGTGACCTTTTGACCTGGTACATCATTAGAAATTGTTTTAACATGAAGAACTACACCCAAAGCAGTTACATTAATCATATTTTAATTATATGCATTAATGCATATTCTGCATATTACTTATTTTTTGTCCAACTCGTATTTTCTTTTGTACTTGTTAAATCTAAAATACTGTACATCCAAACATCAGCTTTTAAACTTGCCAGTGGTGCCCATATAGTGCTTCACCATGTTTGTTTGCAGTAACATCTCATGAGATCTTGTTCAGTAGAAATCAACGCTAAACGCTGATCACACGAGACTAGCAGGGTTGATACCACAGGCTGCTTCTCTGCACATCCAAAGGAGAAAAAAAACTACCCAAGTTAAAAGATCGATCTTTGGATTTAATGGATCGGTTATTAACCAGTTAAAGGAAAATTGATTAAATCAATTTTTTTAACCCAGCCCTACAAAGAGGAGTGTCTGGGGTCTTTGCATAGTATGAATGATTCAATGAATAAATGAATATTTTTGTTTCAGTTACATAAATGTTAAGAACAAACATGGAATACAACATTTAACACACACTCAGTAACCAAAAAAGGTAAAGGCTGTGGCTTGTGGCTTAGTTTTCTCTCGGTATAATCCAAGATAAATTTGTCATGTCAGGAAAAAAACATGTAAGAAATCCTCCATTAAATCATAACACTCTATGATCATTAAACCTTATACACATTAATTAAGTTCTGATTTTTAAAAGTTTTATATAATTTTAATTCACCAAAATTTTTATCCCGAAAACAGAAACCGATTTGTGTTTAATGTTTATTCTAACTTTTCTTGATTCAAACATTACCACATAAGCCTCGTACATTATATTTTCCTTTTCCTAGTTCAAAAATGTTTGAGTACAGTGTTTTTAAATAAACTGTGTCTTTTAAATTTTAACCTAGAAGATCCAACGATGTTGTAGTGTGGTAATAGCAATCTTTAAAGCAGGCAGTGAAACTGAGAGCCACTAACCTTTGACCGGCAACATCTAATCAGTTCATTCTTGAGTCAGAGGGTCGTTAATGTGAAGTTAAAAGAAAATCCATGAGCACTCTTAAGATACTACCCTGACCTGCAGGAGATAGCCACGGGGCCCTGTTAACCTGAACTTTGCACCCTGTTCTCCTTTGTCAAATCAGATTCACCTTAACGGGATGGTACAGTTTTTTACGCCCGCTTTTTCAAATGTACGTTTTAACTCTACGGTAGCTGGTATGTGCCTAGAACTTGTCTTCTCTTTTTCGCTCTTGTGCCAACAAGGACTCCTTCTGCCGTGGTTTGGCATAAGTATGATTTTGCATCACGAGCAAAAGTGAATCACAGGCTTTCAAATTTGCCGGGGCAGTGACAAGCATGTCTCTCTGTGCTCCTTCACCGTTTAAGTCGCACTGGCACTGAGTAAAAACACGCCTCAGCCAGTCGTACTACATAGTTATTTTTGTAGTTTTTATAGACCGAAAGGACATGGGAGCCTCTATTACCTGTTCTATGTAAATACAGATAAGAAATTCTTTGCTCAGGAGGACAAGTCAGATTACTGAGGACATATTAATAAATGTAGACATTAAGGATGCACCGAATATTCGTTAATCGAATATATTCGGCCGAATACTGCAACAAAAAAAAAAGCCATATTCGGCCTTCGGTGAAGTGAGGTAATGGCAAGGTCAAATAGTACCGTGTGACACAATGACGAAATTAAATACGTCATTGCGTGTGACTGTGGCTAAGCAGACTTGTGTTGAAAGCACAGTAATTCATTTGTTGTGGGTTTATCCACTTCACTGTGCTTTAGTTTCTTTTTTTAATGCATGTTTTGTTTTGTTTGAAGGCCTAATATGAATGATAAACTTTGTTGTGCCTCTTTTAAAAAGCAAAGGCCACTAGAATGTTAAAAAAAATGTCATAATATTCAATAAACAATTACTTTCTTTTAAAAACATGCCTAAAATGCATTCTAAGCTATTTATGCACTACTAAAAATATAGTGAACTACTTAGCCTCCGCATTGGATATTCGGTATCCAGCCAAGCATTTATATTTTATTCGGCTTCAGCCACAAATTTTCATTTTGGTGCATCCCTAGTAGACATAGTTTTTTAGCTCATAAATTACTTAAAACGCCACACATTGTCCCTTTAAGTGGGGTTGCTCAAAGCCTGCCAGACGAGTAAATATGATTGCCAGTAAACAACTGGCAAGCTCTGCCCCTGACGGAAGATCACTTGGTACGAACGCAAGACAGTACTAACGCATGCTGCCACTTAGGCCTGTTTACACGACAACAGTTTCACCAGAAACGCAACGGTTTCTCCTTTGCAGTTTAGTTGAATGGTGTTCATTATGTCTTCAAATTTATTAGTGATACTAAGGTTTCTCCTTTGCATTTTCAAACATGATCAGCATCCACACAAAGGCGCTAAAACAACTGAGAAAGCTGCAGCATCCATGCCAGTCCAGTAGCTGGAGATGTAGGTAATTGCAGAGAAACAGGGGTTTAACAATAGCCTACGAAGAAGAAAAACTTTGCACAAAAACAATAGCAAGTGGACAAACGAAGACACAGAAGTTTCTTGTCTGGACAACAAATCTGTCTTGGTAGTTTTGTCTGGATAACAAACTGACGGACCAGTCACAGACCAGCCAAGTCTTAGTCAGAGAAAGTTGGTAGATTTTACATGGCTGCATCTGTAGGAATTATTAGTGCCCCTGGAAGCCTTAGAATTACCCAACTTTTAGGATGAAACTGCACAAAAAACTAAATTGGCCCAACTAGACGCAACAGTAACATTCATTATGGAGTTTCACTTTTCCTTGACAAAGCCCGTGTTTGGATATTTTAGTGTTATGTGTCCTTCCACCAGCAAAATGCTACATTCCTCCTGTTGAGCTGTTGAGGTTGTCGGTGATGACTGATGACAATATGCCATTAGTTGTGGATACAAGAAGATGACTTTATGAACAGGAAGAACTTAAGAAGATGGAGTCACAGGTAGAATAAAGGATTGAAAAACTGTTGTGAGAACTGAGGAGTAACCTGATGGTGCATATGCATGAACTGTGAGCCAATGCCCACAAACCCAAAGGCCCATTGCTGTCATGAGTGAGACTTTGCTAAAATGATTTCCTGGACCTTCTGATCCCGACACTGCAAACACAAAAGCTGGTGTAGACCCAATGACCCAATGACTCTGAAGTTAGCCTTCGGCCTAAAGAAAGGAAATACTGATCTTTTCGGCCATAAAAACAACTTCTTCTGGATGATCCACGAAGAACTGTGGTCGTATCTTTTAAACAAAAATGTGGTATTTTCCCCAAAGACGAGCAAAAGAATAGAGACGGATGTTCGGAGTATTCAAATGATCCTTTGGTTGAGACCTGTCAAGAGAGGAAGGATAGACGGTGAAACCATAACGTTTTCTTCATTTGTAATTTACTAAGATATAACACAGCGTGAAATTGAGACTCTTTGTGCACTCTGAGAGAAAGTGTCCCGGGACTTTACGCTTAAACTCGCTTCTCTTCTCCTCTGAGGATTTCGAGGTTCTGAAAAGTTCACTGGAGTCATCAGAGAAATAGTGCGGCACTAAAGACGAAAGCCTTTCCTCAGGGAGTGAAAAGAAGAGGCCGAGGATGAGGAGAGCAGGTCTAAATGAGAAATTTCACAGAGCTGATTAATTTTGTCAGCAGAGAATGGTCTAATTTTGGAGCGCCCCGAGCACGGTGACTATTAATAATGTTCCTGTGTGAGGACATTAACATTCTCTGAATGGCCTTTGGAGTTTGAGTAAAACCAATCCTGTGACTGAACCTCCACAGAATACACAACCTGACAGATAAAGTCAGACTGAAGTCCTGCTTTTGTCGGGAAATTCATTTTTAAAAACAAACTTTTGTTTAAAGGAACATGACCCATTTTTTTCTATCTTTTCTGGTCTTGTCTCACTTCTGAGTCCATGACAAGCAGATAAGACGCCATTCTTTCAACTGTGCATCCAGTAACACGGAAGAGACGGGCAGAGCTCACCGACCGCTAATTAGCTTAGCTCAAACACTGGGAGTCAATGGGTAGCGTTAGTCGCCCTCTGCCTACAGTTAACTCGTAACTGGGTTTATAGAGACACATGCAAAACTAAACTCAGAAGATTTCTTTCTCATCCTATTTTACAAAGTTGGCCAAAGTACCAATTTTCTTCCACTTGTTCACAGAGGCTTTGATTCATTGACCTTCTTACAAGCATGTCCGCGGTGGTTTGCACATGAGCTCTGCAGTTTAGTTTTGTATGTAATTCTTTCAAAAATTACCTAAAGTGCTAATCTTAGCCAAAAAAATAGATTACATAACATAAAACGCAGTTAAAAACAACAAGTAACAACAAGCACACTGGACTGTTTAAAGTTGCTGAAGAGTTTATATGATGACTGTAGGTACAGGCAGGCTAACATGACCCATTAACTTACATTTACTGCAGAAACAGTCGAAAGAATGGTGTCTACCTGCTTGTCATGGACACCGAAGTGAGGAAAGGCACACACACAAAAATAGTTAGCCCTTTGATTAGTAAATTCTTAGAAACTGAAACAGAGTTAATATAACTGACATCGACTTTTAAAGCTGATATCGTCCTCCTAGTGCTTTCTTAGCTACATCCCACTTAAAAACAGTCCAGTTTTGAGCTGATTCACTCTAAAGAGCATTAGACCCTAGAAAGCAGAGATGTTTGTTATTTGCAACTTGGACATCCTGACCTTGACCTTAATATATCATCATTAGGCCCGTCACGATAATCAGTAAATCAATTAACCGCACAAGAAATAAAAACTTCCTTGGTAGGTTTACTAACCTCGATAAACTGACACGTGCATGCTTGTTTGAGTTCCTCCTCTCTTTCTACCAAACAGGCTGGATAAGGAGATGCACCGGGGTGTGTTGGTTTTATAGTGGATTTAGCAGATTTATAGCGGAGTGAGCATCTGTCAGTGATTCAATCTTTTATCGTGGGGGAGGCGGGACCGCTCGCGCGTACGCACAGAGAGCTGAAATGAGCGTCGTGAGCAGAATGATGGCACGAAAGCAATGGTTCCTAAGCCGGCTGCCACAGCCCCATTGTGGGAATATTTTGGTTTTGAACAGAACGAACAAGGTGTGAGCTCATGAACACAGACGAGCTGATATGTCACATTTGTTTGAAAGTAGTGGCGACGAAGAAGGGGAGCTGCAGCGGAGCTTTCGTCACGACAGTCAGCGCTTACTGAGGCGTTTGGTCGGCAAAGTAAAGATAAATACTCGCTACATTGCAAAAGAAATCCTTGAATACCATTGAAAAGTCTGCATTTTGGGAAATATTCTAAACATTTGACAGAGTACGAATTGACTGGAAGACAGTACATGTCACAAACAATTCCTGAACTGTATGAACTTATTTATTGTTTTTATTGTTGTGTGTGTTTTTGTTTGAGTTTTTTTTTCTTTACAGAGACTTGGTCTATTTTTTTATTGTTTTTGATTATTATAATGATTTGTAGTTACATGCAATTTCTCCCAAAAGAGAGTCCATTTCATTTCCATTCGTTTTTTTCTCTTTTTTTGTTTTTTAAATGCATTATATTGTTTGTATTTATTTGTATTAATATATTTTTTTTATTTAAAAGCTCTTGACGTTCCAATTGCAGTTAAATACTTTTAAGAAATTTAAGTTCATTGCTTATACGGTGTACCCACTTTATTATGAGATATATTATAAATACATTAATGAAAAAATGATGTCTCAAAATAATATTGACAATAATATCGTTTATCCGCAATAACTTTTTTGACAGCTCAAGTCCATTTACCATAATTTGACCAGAGTTTGCCACAGATCAGTATTGTTGTCAGAAGTTTATCAGAAGCAAGAACAGAGTTTTTGTTCATGAACAAAAAGGGATTTCTTAATGAGATGAAAAGAAGTGATAGATAAGTTATTCCAATCTGATGGAGCTATAAATTTAAAGGAAAATCAACCAATTTCCTTTTGATTTCTCGGAACGAATAAAACAAAACTGTCAGTGTGGAGTAAGTAATACTGTGAGATATACGGGGTCAAATATCGTTTTAAACATGGAGGGTAATTTTAATAGATACATTTGATTTGATTTAAGTGGTAAACTGCTCTGCCTGAAGGAGTGAATGGTGTAATAAAGCAGAGAGTTTGAAGATAAATCTCTAAAACAGCAATAATGCTGAAGCCTTCCTCGGCCTCCGAGCTCCGCTCAGCAAAGACGAAATTGCTTTTTAGTTTGTGGAGCAAATTAATTTTCTGCACACACACAAACACAGCAGCAGAATGAATCCGAGCGGTATTTGTAAAGGTTATTGAAGTGACATTTGGTGGTTTCAGAGGGATGTGATGACCTTTCTGCTTTCACTGGAATATCGGATCGCTATGGAGACCGCTGACCCCACAGGTGTGTGTGTGTGTGTGTGTGTTTCAGGTCCACAACAGCTGCAAAGAACAAATGGGAAAGGTGTGTCCCCTGGGTCAATGTCGAGTGTCCATCATCCCTCCCACTGCACTTAACAGCATCGACTCAGATGGTGAGACACCGTCCACGCACGAGCGAACACTGACGTCCTGTTAGCTCAAAGTTCATGAATGTCACACCTCATCTTTAGCAGTTTCTTCTTCTAGTCATATGTTTCATTAGTTTCTTCTTGTCTTGTTTGTTAATAAGGCCAGTTTTAAAGGTATACATATTTTATTATGTCTAAACATAACTAAGGACGCTTTAATTATCTTTTATTTTTAATGTCAAAGCTTAATCTTGTGCAGCAGCTGGATCAGAATCAGAATTGGTATTTATTGCCAAGAACATGGGCATATACAAGCAAAAACAGCTATCATATACTTAGAATAGAAATATGAGTCAAAAGGAATAAAAAAAGTACTAAAATGGGTAGAAAATAGAGCAAGATTGTTGTAAGTATATATCAAAAATGTACAATACGTTCAAAAGGTGCAGTGAATGAGCTGTACAGATGACCTTTAAACATTGCATGTGTGAAGTGACGTGCCACTGCCATGTACGGGTCCTTCAACTGGACAGTATTAAAATGTTTGTGTGCTATGATTAATCTTGCGATTAATTTTTATAACGCATTAATTTGTGGTGTAATTAATTAATCTAATTAATGCACTAAAGTTACAGTCCTAATAAAAAACAAAATTATGCAAATTCTTAAAAATCTTTCCCTGCAGGCTTCTGGAAGGCCACCTCAGCGTCGTGTACCAGTCCTCTTCTGGTCCTCTGTAACTCTAAAAGTGGAGACAACCAGGGGGTGAAGTTCCTCCGCAAGTTCAAGCAGCTCCTCAACCCAGCTCAAGTGTTTGACCTGATGAACGGAGGGCCAGAGCTCGGGTACAAAGCTTTAAGTTTTTCAAACTCGTCTTGATTTGATGAAGATTTTAGTGGGACAGGTCAAACCTGGCACCTCCTAATGTCCTCTGCCTCTCATTGTTCCTCCTCCTCCTCCTTCCCCACAGGCTGCGCCTTTTCCAGAAGTTTGTGACGTTTCGTATCCTGGTGTGCGGAGGAGACGGCAGCGTGGGCTGGGTGCTCTCAGAGCTCGATAAACTCAACCTCCATAAACAGGTGAGCTGGAGGAGGAGGACTGTGGTGATATAATCGTGTTCAAAAGTAAAGGTGATGATGAGGAGCGCTGATGGGTTAGCAACAGCAGGAAAAGAGGAGCCTCTTTTGTGCTGCAACTGTTTGTTACAGTGGATTCTTCTTCTGTTTTCTGAAATAGGGTTTTTTTTTCAAGTTGGGGTCCTGACTCACCCTTGGGTTGTGCAAACTTAGAAATGTGGAACAAAAACGATAAAACAACAGAAAAAAACTGAGAACATGAAGAGCTTCAGTGAAGACTGGGCCGGCAAAAGGATAAAAAACTCCTGATCACTCAGTTTATTGATCTAAGTAATTAAAAATGCATTAAAACAGTGTAAGGTAGCATGTTTTTTAATAATTATTTTTTATTCATATTTTCAGTAAAACCAATAAAGAAAACCTTTTGAACTCACAGATATTGGTGTCAGTAAACACGAAACCATGCCCTACTTTAAATAGTGCTCTCTTTAGTCTTTAAACTCAGTCCATCTTTTCTATTTTTCAAAACATGAAAACTGTTTCAGTCTTTAAGTTTGTGTAAATTTGTCCATTCTCAACTTCCGGTTCTCAACTTCCGGTTGTTGTCATGTCCGCATTCTACAACTCCCGCCTCTCTTCCCTGATTGGGCCGTTAAGAATTCAGCCGAGTGAATTCATTGGACAACGGAGGCTGGTAAGACAGACCTGCAGGATTTCAGAATCAGGCAGGTCTGTCTGCTCTGCAAGGCTAATTAGATACAGCACCTCGAAAGTCTCAAGAAGTTAATAACGTAGATACTTTAAATTCCTTCCCACATCACATTCCAAACCTCACTTACCTTCACACATTTCCAAAAAGGCATTTGCATGATCAACATCATGTTCTCTGCACAATCTCCAGCAGGGCTGTGGGGCAGGTGAAAGTCTTTTTTAAAGATTTGATGTAATAAAAAATCTGAGAGTATTTTTCCAGTACAGTTCCTTCCATATTCTAAAATTTGTATGCTGGCTCCTACATGATACACCACCCTTCCTTGGATATTTCCAGGTAGTTTCCAGGAAATAGTCGAGTCAAACCATTTTAAAAATTATGTGAAACGAGAAAGCAATCGGAGAGTACAAACTTTGCCAAGGAAGCTCACATATTGCTGTTACATCTATACGTGATTGTTCATGATAAAGTTACTATCATAATATGATTCATGACCCTGAAAACTCACACCTAGCACTTAGAATCATGTCGATATCATCATTAGTTAGACAGTTATTGAGAAAAAAACGTTGTTAGCTAATTATCTGGATCACCAACAGAATCTAATCATTTTTAAGTTGGTCCATTGCCAACATCTCCTGAAAATTTCAGCAAAATCCGTCCTGTAGCTTTTGCGTTATCTTGCTAACAAACGTCTATGTGGATTCTCATTCATCCAGGTCATGGTTATCTTAAGATTCAATAACAAGGCAACTGGACCTGTGTTGAGTTTTGTGAAGATTTTTCGCTTCCCATCCGAGAAGTTTCTTCAGTTTCAAATGTCTGGTGAAAGAAGCAGATTATTATCGTACTGGAGAGAGAGACAACAACAATAGACGGGGAGGGGTTGGAAAAAGGAATCAAAGAAACTCTTCACAGCTACCTTAATCGTTACCCTGAGTGGGTCGTTAACTCCCACTGTCATGTGAAGTGTTGTGGTCACATGATCCCAGATGTGAATGTTTGGAAAACTTCCCGGCTTTTTGGCCCTTTTCCACTAGCACGCCTTGGCCCTACTCTACTCTGCCCTACTTGATTTGCAGCGTGTTTCCACTAGCCTGGTACCTCCTAAAACAAGCTAGTTTTAGTACCTACTCCGCTCTGGTTCCAAGCGAACTGAGTCGATACTAAAAGATGACGTCACCGACTGCTGGCTACTGATTGGTCAAGACAATGTCGTCATCGATGAGTCAAGAGCGCAACGACCTAGCATGCTAGCGGTAGCTACCGTTAGCTTACCCTCATACGTCTTTTCTTTGTAGCTCGATTGCTCTCGTCCTCGGCTTCATTCTGTTGTAAAGCTTCCAAAACTCTCCTGTGCTTCTCAAGGGGTATTTCTTCTTGCCACCTTCAGCCTTCATCTGCTTTCCTTTTTTACTCGGTTTGTGACAAAAAGCCACAGATTGTTGTGTCGCGCTCAAAATAACGTCACGGTAGTGCCGCTCAGCTGTTTACACCGACACTGTACGCCGTTGGGCAGGCGACTGGGGCTAATGGAATAGCAGCACAAGGCGAGTAGAGTAGAGCTGGGTAGAGTTGCAGATTTGACTGAAAATAGGGTTTTATCACCTTGTATGCAGACGATGTAATGATTTATCCTTCTGTTTAACCTTTCATTTTGGCTTTTTTATTTGCAGTGCCAGCTTGGCGTTCTCCCTCTGGGCACAGGCAATGATCTGGCTCGTGTTCTCGGTTGGGGGGGTCTCTGCGACGATGACGCTCAGCTGCTGCAGATCCTGGAGAAACTGGAGAGAGCCACGACCAAAATGCTTGACCGGTAAGATCCAAACATGGGAGGGTGTAAGAACAAAAAGAAGAATAATGTCATATGTTCAGCAACAGTGTTTTGTGCTTTTGCTGGATGTAATGACAAGACTGATGCCAATTTCATGTTGCTTATTAGCTTAGCTTAGCATTCGGACGTCACTGCTCGATAAATCAATGCCTCTGAAGACTGCAGCTTTCTTTCTTCTACATTACAACCTTTTACAAAAAAACATGGTCATCGGCACAACGGTCTTTATGCAGTATTTACACTTAACTTCTTTCTGCTCGATGTTCTCTTCACAGAATCCAAAATGTGCCCAAACAATGGAGACAGTATTTTTCTTGGCTACAAAATCCTCTGATAGATTGGTGCTTGTCTTCTCCATGTTGGTGGCATATCCTCCGCTCTTGGCGAAAGTGAAAGCAGACTGTATGGAGGGGGCGCGGTCTTGTGACTTACACAGGGAAAATAATCAGAATAATTGTCATGAGTAAAAAGACTTTGATTAGAGGGTCTAAATTTCAATTTTGATTATTTTTTCCGATTAATTTTCCAGCCCTAATATGCAGTATTGGCAGATGTGAACATTTTTGACAGTACTCACTACCGATCCTTTGACCATATGAATTTTACATATTATAACATAATAATATCAAAATATACAGTCTACAGGGATGTGTTCTTTATCATCACACAATTTTCACTATTATAAACCAAAAGTATAATGCATTAAATTGTAAAATGTTGTTTTTTTTCTGCTTCATATCTGTTTTTAACACAAATGGACGGTCAATTTTAGTAAAGTCACGACTTTCTGCTCTTGGCACAAAATATTGACTATCAGCAAAAATCTAGCATCGTGCATCTCTTTGTGTTAGGCATCCATTTGGTTAAGTTAGCCCAGCATAAGGGTATTTCTGTATAAATCTGGCACATAATGGACCCTGACATTACAACATTGAGCAGTCTTTGCACAGGTCCGCACAGCAGAATAACAGCACAAGAAGATGAAATGCATGTTTAAACTACAACCACTGTGTTTAGTTGTTTCTTGAAGGCCACCTTGAACAATGTTAAAGGCTACATTAGGTATAGACAATAAGTCTGAAAACTTGAACATGTGGTTAAAAATGTTCCTATGTACCTTAACTTCTACAGCCCCAAGTACCCAATTTTGGGAATGCTTGTATGCTCTCCAATAAAACTTTAAGAAAAAGTGAACTGTTTTTCAAAATCCTCTCTGATTTTGCTCTGCATCATTTTATAACAGTAGTCCTTTGCAGAGATGGTGTAAAAATATTTTATTACGGATTTTTAGAGTTTTATAGCCACTCCAGCATCATTTCCAAAAAGATATTCACAATAAAAAAAATGTTTTTTTTAGGCGTGGATGGAATTTTCAAATTATTCTGACTTCTATCTTCATTTACTCTGGCCCAGTAACACATATACGGATATTTACAAATCTGTACAAATTTCTCAAGTGTTACTTTTATCATGACACCACAATTATTCAAATAGACCTTGTGGTTGCAGAGAAACACCCTTTGCTTTATGAAGGTTAAATTTTTGAGAAGAAGACTCGAAAAAGGAGCTGAGGCTTAATGCTTTTGCCACACCGGACACGAATTGGCAAATTTAAACGGGCGTAGTGCCTGTGACGCGCAGCGCCTAACGCCCGAGGCTGGACCATTTTGACAAGCTGAAGGGTGACGGGCGTCACTGCGCAGGCGCAGTAGAGAGCCGTAGCTTGTCGGACTCAGTGATGACCTGTGCAGGCAAATCCAGGTGGAAACGAATATTTCCAGAACTTACCTTCAAAACCTGCCTCCTCAGCAACTTTCACCCAAGCCTGCTCCTTTTTGTTCCGGTCTCTGTAGAGCACACACGTCGAATCGTATAGCGCCGGATTATGGCAAACAGCGCAGATCAGCCTCTCCTCCATCTTTCAGCGGGGTTTGAGCTGGAGCAGGTGACCGGAGCATCACACGTCATCAAATCTGTGACGTCGGGGGTTGAATGTCATAGCTGATTGGCTGCCGCGGCACAGCGTCACACGAATTTGCGTCGAAAGTTCAATATTTTCAACTCGAGCGTCGAGGCGTTTGACGCCCCAAACGCGCTGGACGCTCCATACTCGCCGCTAGGGGCGAATCTGCATCCAAACGTGTCTTTGCATTGACTTAGTATGTAATCTCTACACGCGTCTTTGCGAATTCGCGTGCGGTGTGGCCGTAGCTTTAGAGGTTAAATTTTCAACAAAAAGTTCTGAAACATGAAATTCAAACCCTGTTTTTTTTCTCAGTTTGACCCATTTTTGTGTTTTTATCTGCAGAACGATCAAAGATAGAAAAAGGGGCACAAACCCGTCGATATTCTGCCTCCTGCCCTCCTCCTCTGATTAAAATTAAAGTTGATTCTCTGTCTGTGTCTCACTGTCTTCAGATGGAGTGTGATGACTTACGAGGTTCCCACCAGCGCCAAGCGCACGCCAATGGTGAAAGAGGACGACAGCCTTGATTCTCCTCTGCAGGTAAAACAACTCTGCGGGAACTTTGAGGAAAACACCTGCTCGCAGACAGATGGTTTCCATAACTGAGTCCCACAAAAACAGACCTCACATGCCTGAGATAATTGAGGAGAACATCCTCCGAGGATGATTAAACCTGGCAGCTGGAAGCCAAAACAATCAGACGTGATCAACAGGGAATTACGGCGACTTCTGCCTGAAATTTAAGAAGCTCTCATCTTCATGATCAGTTTTACAAATTTCTGTAGCTGTGATAAGATAATGCTGACGCAGCATATCCAGTTTATACTGGTGTAAGAGGAGTGTCAGGTCTTTGTTTTTAGGAGGATCAACAAAATAAAGACATGGTAGTTCTTCAAATAGGACACATACGTTAGAAAGACCTTGACAAACAATAATGGATGACCTGCTGGACCCCATGTGCTTTATCCTGCATCAACCATCAACAGAAATGACATTTAACGTAAATTTATACATTTAGCTAGATGCTGTTACATTAATCAACATCATCCCTCTACAGATGATATATTTATTATAGATGTTAATAATAATATTAGATTAATCTCTCTATCCATGATTGTATTTATGTCAGATATATATATATATATATATATATATATATATATAGATATAGATATAGATATAGATATATATATAGATATAGATATAGATATATATATATATGTGTGTAGAGAGAGAGAGAGAGATATGTGTGTGTAACTATAAATGAAGAGTATCTTCAGCCTGCTCTCTTGTCAAGTACCTTTAGATTACACTTGGGGCTGTTCAAATAAAGATTGATTTATTGATCTTTTAGGGGTATTTATTTTGTTATTTAGCTCCAGATACTTTCATATTCATTCGTTATTTGTATTTTTTCTTTATATTCAACTTTTTAAAAGTTGTTTTTTAAATTCATCAGGCTTCATAGGTACATAATCCCTAATTTCTCCTAAAACTGCTTCAGCTTTTATGCTCCACTTGAGCATTTTAAGTTTTTAAGAACGCCTCAGGAAATGTCTTTAAGGCATTTTGCAGCTAAGCTCTGGGTAAATAAGTAAAGAGAAGGTGTGGTGTTGACTCAAAGGCTTTAATAGACGTCTGCTGATCCATCATGTGACCTTTCAGAGGCCTACTGTTTGAGGATTCTGCACCTGAAGAGGCTCCAAGTATTTTTTACACACTTTACCTCAAGTTATAAGAAGGATTTCACACTTTATTCAAACAGCTTTTCCCGCCTCTTTAAAAATAAAAACCACACATTTAAAGATATTCCTGACTAATCCACGATGATACAGAAGCTTCATTGAGGCTGTTTGTCAAGAAAAGGTTCAGTTTTATTTCATTAGTGAGTTCCAGGATCACTCAGTGAAAAGGCAGTACACTTTTATTATTTGGCTGCTGCATTTATCACCTAAAACCACTTTTGCAGACGCTCTTTATTCAGTTGCTCTTTATTCGGCTAGAGCCACACGTTGAGTCACTTCTCCCTCTCCCTGTCGCTGTGATCTGCACGTTGGCATGGTTTTTGTTGTGTCTGGCCCTGGGGGTTTGGGGCCTTTTTGTGTTTCTTGGGCTGTGTTGGATGCCAGGATTGTTCTGCCTGCTTGTGTTTTGTTTTTTTCCTCACAATGAAATGTTCACCTTAAACGAGTGCCATCAGTCTGAGTGATACCAGAAGCTCTGATGCTGTTTTCTGAGATGTTTTAATGTGTTTGGGTTTATTCTGCCATTTGTGTTTGTTTGTTTGATTCAAATTGTGCTTTTTTTTGGTTCGTTCCTTCTGCCCTTAAAGGGATACTTCGACATATTTTGGTTTGCGTGTCTTGCCTCACTCCCGAGTCCATAACAAGCATATAAACTCCATCCTTTCGACTGTGCGTGCAGTAACAAGGGAGAGACGGCCAGAGCTCACCCATTGCTAATTAGCTTAGCTCAAACACTGGGAGTCAATGAATAGTTTCTCTTTTGGGTCATTCTCTGCGGACCCGAGAGATGGTTGTGCATGCAAATCAGAGTAGAACAATAGTTTCTGAAACATTCAGACCAGCCCGTCTATCACCAACAACCGCGTCATATTCAAAGTAACTTAAAACACCTTTTCTTTCTATTCTGAATGAAATCCAACAGGTATTCTTGCCCATGTCCCAAGCATTGAGTTGCTGTTGAGCATTTGTGTAATTGAAGCCTACAGTATTAGGGCTGGGTTTCGACTTCGATTTTCTGGATTGATTCGATTCGACATTAAGAGGTCTCAAATCGATTTGATTCACGATTCCTTCAATATTTGTTCAGTCTGGGTTATCTCAGTAAAAATAATGCTGTAAATGGCTTTTTGACCTGGTGCATTATTAAAACTGTTTTTACATTAGGAACTGAACCCAAAGCATTTACATTAATCACATATTAATGATATACATTCTGCATGTTACTTGTTTTTTGTACATCTCGTCTTTTCTTTCATGCTTGTTAAATCTGAAATGCCCAGACGTTAATCATTAAACACTCTGGCGGTGCCCTTGTAGTGCTTCTCACTTCCGCCATGTTTTTTTTTGGACTGCTTGCAGTAACATCTCATGAGATCTTGTTCAGTGGAAAGCAGAGCTAAACGTGAGACTAGCAGAGTTGATACCACAGGCTGCTTCTCGGACCGTCCAATGAAGAAAAATCCACCCACGTTAAAAGATTGAACTTTGGATTTTATGGATTAATTAAGAACCATTTAAAGGGAAATCGATTAAAATTGATTAAATTGATTTTTTTAACCCAGCCCTTTACAGTAATTATACATGAATTTTCTGTTTTGAAAACAAACGCTTGTCATTCATCGTTGCCCTTTTCTCTGTTCACGTTTGCTCTGGTGCTTTTGTGCCTTAGAGTCAGTGCACATAGGTGCCAAAACTTCAGTAGCAATGGGCTAATGTTAACCCAAGAAACCACCCAACTACTTTGAGAAGAGAAGGCAGCAATATGCACCCTCGCTAACAACGTGAGGTACCTTCTTTCCTCTAATCTGTTGTGGAAGTAGGGGTGAAGATATTTCAGCCTTTGCCAAACCTGAAAATCAGTCATTTCTTTTAAAATATTTTAATTGGGTAAGAGAACAAGAGGGAAAAAGAGGACATTACATACAGCAAATATTCTCCCCCTCTCTTACTTTTTTTCTTTTAAATAGCAAATAACAACAAGCAAACAAGACAAACTCTGTGCAAGGTAGCATACTAATAAGGGGCAAAAAATTAAAAGGAAAAAATTAGGAGCATTGAAATTCAATTGGGAAAATTAAGAATATTGAAAAACTGAAAATGTAATGATTATAAATAGTGAATATTGAGTGACGTGAAAGAGTGAGTTTAAACATTTAAGAGAAAAAGTAAATAAATTAAATGAAATAAAATATTTTTTTAATCCCGAGAGAGGGTTTGTAGAGTTAAAATAGCTAATTAAAGAGTTCAATTTTCCATAGATTTTAGTTAGGCTAATCTCTTCTAATTCAAGAAAGGACATTACATCTTTTACCCAAAGGAAAATCAACCTTTTCTGAGCTGCTGTCCAGCCTTGTTGCAAGGTCTTATAACAGAGTTTATAAGTTATAAAACAGCTGGGGCACAGAGGAATACCAGACTTTGCCGGGGGGAAATAAACTCCAAGCACATCAGCACAGTGCATCAAATTAAATATCTTTGCAATGTTGCCTTGGATAAAGAGCTCTGATTACTCTGCTACAAGACTCATAAAATACTGGCTTCTGCAGGAGAAAAAGAACTCTTCATCTGCTCCATATGGCAATAAAAATACGCAACCTCGTTTTGGGAAGAAAATTGTTAAAAATTTAACAAGAAATGTGCATAATTTGACAACAGTGGTAGTACAAACTAGAACTCTGATGGCTTACAATGAAGAATCTAATTGGGATTTCTTTTTTAAATCTTGTGTGTGACCAAAATACATATGTTTATGTTTGTTTTTGTTGTTTCTCTGCCTTCATGAATCAGCTCCTAACATAATCCAACCACCTTATGAATAACAATCCTCACAGAGGGATTAAAGTACAACCAAGAACTGACAAAGATCCGCCTCCCCCTCCATGACTATGTCTCTTTCTTCCTCTCTCTCTCTCTCTCAGGTCCACATCACTCAGTATGCCGACTCCGTGGCCACCCATCTCGCCAAGATCCTGGACTCGGACAAACACAGTGATGTCATTTCCTCTGCCAAGTACGTCCTGTTCACACTTTACACAGAAAAACAAATTAAACCAGAGGAGTAAGGAGAAAAGAGGTGAAGGATGCAAAGATCAGAATAAAGACATAGAGGAGAGAAAACTAAAGTGAGAATGTGAGTGTTTGGTCAATGTGTATCGATCGTCCTGCTCTGGGCTCATCCCGGAGGATGCACATTTTCTCCTGTTGGGGACATTAAGTGAAGCAGGCAGATGAATCAGTATTTAGTGCTCGTCCTCTCTGCATTAGTACATTAGTCGTGTTCCTTAGGGAGGGGCGAGGTGGCTATTACGGGCTTCTCACTCTGTTTGAGTGCATATAACTGCCTCTGATTGGAGTGAAGATTCTTAACAAGCAGAGGGACTTTGGGACACATTTAAATACTGTCATATGGGAACATGGTAGTATTTCATGTGCAGTCTTCAATATGCCTCGGCTTATCTGGTATTGCTGATGATTATCGTAGTTGTTTTGTTTTGTTTTTAATATCAAACTTTACCGAATTGTTGCTATGTCAGTAAACAAGAAAAGAGCAGTGGTAGCCAGTCAGTAGTCATGTTATATTTTCATTTTATTTTATTACTTAGATTTATTAATGTTACATATAGAGAGATTTTATACTTGCTAATTGTTTTTACTGTTTTACTTGTTTTACAACTCTCTCTACAAATCCCAGAGCAATTCTACACAGCAGGAATTGGATCTTTACCTTCAAAATAGCAGCTTACCCAAATTAACAGAGTCAGAGCAACAGTTCATTGATTCTCCTTTTACAAAAGCAGAAATTGTGGCTACAATGAATCTAATGCCTCTTAACAAAAGCCCAGGACCAGATGGTTTTCCAGTTGAATTTTATAGAGAATTTTGGACAGAACTTTGAGACCATTTTTATGCCAATGATGGAAATCTTAAGTGACAAAAATGCTTCCACAGTCAATGAACTATGCACATACACTATATTGCCAAAATAATTCGCTCACTTGCCTTGACTCGCATATGAACTCAAGTGACATCCCATTCCTGGGAAGGCTGTCCACAAGGTTTAGGAGTGTTTATGGGATTTTTCGATCATTCTTCCAGAAGCTCATCTTTGAGGTCACACACTGATTTTGGATGAGAAGGCCTGGCTTTCAGTCTCCGCTCTAATTCATCCCAAAGGTGTTCTATCGGGTTGAGGTCAGGACTCTGTGCAGGCCAGTCAAGTTCATCCACACCAGACTCTGTCATCCATGTCTTTATGGACCTGCAAACTGTTCCCACAAATTTGGAACATGGAATTGTCCAAAATGTCTTGGTGTGCTGAGGCATTCAGAGTTCCTTTGACTGGAACTAAGGGGCCAAGCCCAGCTCCTGAAAAACACCCCCACACCATAATCCCCCCACCACCAAACTTTACACTTGGCACAATGCAGTCCCACAAGTATTGTTCTCCTGGCAACCGCCAAACCCAGACTCATCCATCAGATTGCCAGATGGAGAAGTGTGATTGGTCACTCCAGAGAACGCGTCTCCACTGCTCTAGAGTCCAGTGGCGGCATGCTTTACACCACTGCATCAACGCTTTGCATTGCACTTGGTGATGTGAGGCTTGGATGCAGCTGCTCGGCCATGGAAACCCATCCATGAAGCTCTCTGCACTGTTCTTGAGCTAATCTGAAGGCCACATGAAGTTTGGAGGTCTGGAGTGATTAACTCTGCAGAAAGTTGGCGACATCATCACACTATGCATCTCAGCATCTGCTGAATCCAGCTGACAGTTGACTGTGAAATATTTAGGAACGAGGAAATTTCACGACTGGATTTGTTGCTCAGGTGGCATCCTTTCTTGTGGCGACCCATTCTTTCACAAATGTTTGTAAAAGCAGTCTGCATGCCTAGGTGCTTGATTTTACACACCTGTGGCCCTGGAAGTGACTGGAACACCTGATTCTGATTATTTGGATGGGTGAGCGAATACTTTTTGCAATATAGTGTATTATAGTATTGCACAAGGGTGGTAAGGACCCGCTAAAGCAGCAGTTGGCTGATTCGTCCCTGCTGAGTCACAGCGCAGTAGCAGCTGCAGGTAAACAGCGTGTGTGTGGGGCAGGTAGGCGGCCCTGTATCAGGGCGCTCGTGTGCGGCGGCGCCGTGAATCACTTAAACTGAAAACATGTCCACCTGATGATCTCTCCACAATAACATTCATCAGGTCAACCTTCACCCCCCTCGGTCTCCCCCTCTCTCCCCCATCGCTCAGGTTCCTGTGTGGGACGGTGAATGACTTTGTGGCGGAGGTGGGGAAGGCGTACGAGAGAGCCACGGAGAACAAGGAGGAGGCCGACGCCATGGCCAAGAAGGTGAGTCGTCTCCGCTGCTCTGGGATGTGGGTCCATTTGTTCAGAGCTTGTGTAACAGTCAGTGTGTTTAAAGTCATCCCTCCCTCTGACACTTAAACACTGTAAAGATAAATGTTGAGGATATTGTATAATTAACCTGAAGCCTCTGTTTCTGTTTGTTTGTGTCTGTGCTCCTTTTTTTCCCAGTGTGCTTTGCTGAATGAGAAGCTCGACTCCCTTGTCAAGGCCCTCAGTGAAGAAGCAGAGGCTCAGGTAACAACGCGAAGACATAAAGTGCAGTCATGACTGGGATTTTAGAAATGGTGATAAAGCTTTTAACCCGATCTTCAGCCACGTACAACCTGTTTAAAATAAAACTAGAAAAGCACTCGGAGAGCGCAGACCTCCGCCAAGCAGCCACAGTCCTCACCCATATTGTGATTTTGACCATAAATATTAGTCCTACCTTTATTTCATGTAAATATTTAGATTCCTTGACCATGAAAACATAACATTAGCAATTGGATTCGTAATGATATCTATTGTAGTTCAGTAGTTATTCACAAAAATCACATTTTTCATCATGGTGGATCCAGACGGTGATCCGGATCAACACCAAAATCGAGTCAGTTCTTCCTTTTTTCATGCTGAACATTTCCTGGAAATTTCATCAAAATCCATCCATAATTTTTGAGTTATTTTGTTCACAGACAGACAAACAGACTCTCCCAAAATCATAACCTCCTTGGCAGAGGTAATGATGTATAAGAATTCTTAAAATGGGTGTAAATAATGTGTTTTAACCAAAATCTGGATGCCAGGGTGTGTACTATGTGCAGTGTATCAAGATATCATGCAGCAGAATCCAAAAGTTTTCTGGCTCACGGTGATTTTTCTTCAATCTAGTGCTTACTTAAGCTCCAGTATGGTTCAAATGTGCCTGTATATACAGCAAAACTCTCTTAACCTGTTCAGCCCCCGCCCCTTTTTTAAGCCTTCTGCTCGAATATGACATACTCAAAAAGAAAGAGTATATCTCAGGTTATCTGACAAGTTAAATAGCCTAATAGAAATGCCCAAGGAGCAATGTGGAAAACTGTCCCATCTTGCAGTGTAAACAAGTACTTAAAAAGTCCTGGATCCTCTTTTAACTGGAATTGGGCAAAAAATGATCAAACAAGGCCTCAAATATGCCAAAATTTGACCAGATCTGTCTAAAAATGTGACATTTTGATGGTAAATTTTGTCAGGAATCCATCCCTGATTTTTTTTTAAAGCTGTAGGACCTTTTTTTGTAGAGAGGCCTAATTTCCACAGCTTATGTGCTGTTCATTTGAATGGGAGAAGGTTTGTGGTTCACCAACTTTGAGGAACCGTTTGAGAAACAACAAATTCCCTTAGAGCTTTTGTTCAGCATGGGCTACTTTTTATCCGTCCACATTTTTTTTCCCTTTATTTTTTCCCAGTTGTGCAAACACCACTGTGATGCATAATTTATACAACATAAATTCCAGAGAAATTCCTTGTTCATACAATAAATCAAGAGAAATACCATAATAATATATTAAAACACATAAATAAAATAAGAGAGAACCCACAGACATTTAGATGAATAGTAGCGATCATAATAAGAAAAAATACATAATAAGACTATTTTAACATAAATACTTATACAGTATGGTTTAACCTTAGCAATTGATAGACTTTTTACATAGTAAAGTAAAATAATACATATATAGATACAATAACTGCCCACAAACATAGTAAGATAGATAGATATGCCAGTGATACATAGTCCAAAATCAAGTGAAGTTGAATAGCATAATTACATAAATCCATTAAAAAGAAAAGAAATAATAAAAATAAAAATAAATAAAATCCGTCCACATTTGAAGCTGATACCATTTTACCGCCTTGGAGGAGATCATTCTCGTTTGGAGTGTCATTTTTATGGCAATTTTATTTTAAAAGGCAAATTGCTGTTTGAGATAGGTCAGGGGTGTCAATGCGTGATTTGTTGGTCTCTTGAGACGAACGTTTTGTTGGCCATGAGGTCGGTTTAAATGTTCCGAGGAGTCACTAGAGAGCTCATTTTGGCATATGAGGGGGTTAATTCTTTCATTTGACCAATTTTTTTGCAGAATCAAGGGTGAGTTTTATAGCACGTTTAGCGACCTTAAACTAAGGTTTAAAGAGCTGGTGGGCATAATAATAAAGAAAGAAGAAAGAACTGCTGCAGGAACAATAGAAATATGGAAAAATATAAATGTACTCATGATGTTTCATGTACATCCAGCTTCTCCAGCAAGGAGTATTGGTGTAGTGTCAGAAAAGCTTTATGCACCCCTGATTTTGAACGCTTTGTCTTTTTTCTTACTGTTTGCAGTTAGTATGTTTATTGCAGTTTGGATCAGTGTCAACCAGCATGGCATGTTTTTCTCATATCATGCAGGTCAAGTGTCATCATTTTTAAAATATGGTATTAAAATATATTAAAGCATCTTTTTTTAACCTTATCATGGACATATATTTTTGTAAGACAGCCATTTAAAATTGTATTTTGCATCACGTAGAATCTTTAGATCGATAATGACGAAGTTAGATCTTAAATCAGACGAATGCTGACTGTGTTTGAGACACTGAAGATAAAAACCACCCTCCTCGGTTTCAGCAGTGGAGTTTTTAAACCCCCCTGATTCAGCTCGATCCAGAAAGAAAAACAACGTTCAAACATCTGAACTTTCCCCTCAGGATCTGAAACACAGCTTTCTGTTCCTCTGCTCCCTTTGGAGTCTTTTGTTCACAGATTGATCTCCGTGCTTTCAAAGAAAAAACACAACCCCTTTAAAACACCAGCGTGAATCCTCGAGTGCTCCATAAAGAGAGAGTGCTGAGAATTTAGCTTCATATCAAGTATGTTTTTATATTTTATGCACAAAATGGTAATCATCCTTCCCCTGAAATGAAAATGAATCACGGCCTCCTGCTGCCGGAGAGAGAAATGTGGCATCACTTTAGGCTCCCACAGAGCCGTAACAGTAAACATCCTCAAATGAAGAGACGTTTCTGCTTTATTGGTTGTTTCTTAAAGGCTGCAGGGCCTCTGCCGCTCCTGATTTAAATAAGTCTCAGTGGGGCGGTGGAAATGAAAGGGCTTTTTTTGCAAAATAAAAAGACTAGAAGATGTTTCCTTTTTCTTTTCCTGCCACATTCAGGTGGTGCCGGCAGGGTCGGTGCCCAGCCAGGAGAGCGGCGGCTCGAGCCCGGGGGAAAATGGCGGGGAGTCGGGTTCAGAGGGTAAAACGTACCGGTCCAAGGAGCAGCTGATGCTCCGAGCCAACAGCCTGAAGAAAGCCCTGAGGCAGATCATCGAGCAGGCAGAGAAAGGTACAAAGAAAACTGCTTTTGTGCTCCACCATCCTTTTTCTGGAAATCCTGTTTGTCTTGATCTGTTCACTCGAGCCTTGTCGTCTTTTCAGTGGTGGACGAGCAGAACCGCCACACGCAGGTCCAGAGGATGTCGTCCTCGTCCTCCATCAAAAGAGAGAACAGCGAGGAGTTGAAGGATGCTGAGCCGCGTGAGTGTCCAAAAATGAGAGAATGTCCTCAAATAATGTGAGGAAAAAGTTGAATGCTTGGCAAAATGTGATGTATGTCTTACAACACAGCCCGTGAATAGGAATAGTTAAGAGTTAAAATTATGCTGCTCTCCTTTCTTATACATCTACAAATCTTAAATTATATCAAAATATCTGCAGAAGCAAATGAAGACGAACAATACTCAAGTATCCAATAGGGATGTAACGATATGAAAATTTTGTATAACGGTTATTGTGACCAAAATTATCACGGTTATCATTATTATCATGGTATTGTTTCTCAAAATGTTCAAAATGTACTTCAACACAGAATTGAAATAATTTAACTCCTTTAATATTATAATCATAAAACTTGTTTGTCTTTTTTGTCCATAAATGTGTGTCAACAAATGCTCAACATCCATCAAGAACTTTTCCATGTATACACAAAAATGTGGGATACTGCCCTAGCTTGTAACAAACCCTTAAAAAGTTTCAAGATTCTTTTCGCTTTCAAATCACCACCAAAACCTAATTACATCGTCCTTGAGCCATGACCAACGTTCCCTGAAAATTTCGTCAAAATCCGTTCCAAAATTTCTAAGTCATCTTGCTAATAAATGCCAAAACAATAAAAGTCCCCACTCCTTATGTTAATACAAAAGCTTTACTTTGAAAGAGCCTAAGTACCAAATATGTGAAGCACATCTAGATGTCATGCAGAGAAAAGAAATTGGTGCTTAGGGTGCTTTTTATCCGATCTAAAAAATTCAAAATCAAATACAAGTCGAGATTTATTGTCATTCTGCTAATACCAAAGTAACAACATAACTACATTCAGCAATTCATACACCCTGCTTTTGAATAAGATAAATAAAGCTGGGTAACAACCTGTTCATCCCCATTTTTAAGCCCTCTTCGAAAATGACACTCTCATAAAGAAAAGAGTGTATCTCTCCAACCACAATGAATAATTTTGGTGTCATAATAAAGTAACACTTGAGAGATTTGTCAGATATGTAATTATGAGTATATGTGTTACTGGAACAGAGTAAATGAAGATAGCAGCCAGAATAATTTGGAACTTTAATCCTTGCCTAAAAAAACATTTTTTATTGTGAATATCTCTTGGAAATGATGCTGGAGTGGCTGTAAAACTCTAAAAATGAATGATAAAATATTTGTACATCATACCTGCGAAGGCCTATAGGTATAAAGTGATGCAGAGCAAAATTAGAGAGATTTTATAACAATATGTTCGGGGGAGGATTTTGAAAAACAGTTCAGTTTTTCTTACGTTTTTGTTGGAGAGCGTACACCTATTCAGTTAATAGGTTTAAACTGCTCTAGACAAAGGATCTCTTGCTTGTCTTGTGTTTAGATCAGTTGAAAAGAAGCTGGTTGTGCCTGTTGGTCCAGGTAATAAATCACTGTGGTGCTCGGCTAAACAAAGGCAATCAGCTTATAGACTTGCTCAGTTTCTAACACAATAACATCCACCTTTATGTTGATTAGAGACATTGATCTGAGGCCTGAAATAGCCTCAGACTTTTCCTCTCGATGTTTAATTGTCATGAACATAATTCACTTTCAGGTCAAGGAAGCTTGAGCCCCACCTCCCCCATTGTCCTGGAGAAGCCAGAGAGCCTCCACACCGTCACCTTCAGCGAGGACACTGTGTAAGTGCATCCTTTTTCTGCTGATGAATAAATTTACTCTAAATGAGTGATCACATTTTAATCAACAATTTGCATAATGTCTGTGTTTGTAGCCAATGCTCAGAGAAATGTGTGATGAACAACTATTTTGGCATCGGGCTGGACGCCAAGATTTCCCTGGAGTTCAACAACAAAAGAGATGAGCACCCGAAAAAGTGCAGGTATGAAGATGCTCGCCCACGCCGGGCTGATTATAATCCTGTTTACACAGAGTTTGGAGTAATTATGTAACTCATCTCTCAGCCAGCAGCAGATCCCCGCTCTGCAACTGTCAGCGTTGTTCTGAGCAGACAATCAGCTTTAAAAAGGAACTCAAGACTTATATTTTTCACTCTAAGTTATAAATACATGGACAGACACATGGGCTCGAAAAGTTTGTAAAAATGCATCATAGCCCTTTGTTAACAGAAAGATGGGGCTTTTTTTCATTATATTTTAAGTTATTCAGATTAACCACAAATCAAGGTTAGACACATAAAGACATTTATCATCTGCATATAAAGATATTTCTTCCTTGTTAGGGATCAATTTTTTTTTTGTTTTTCTTTGACAAGTCAAATTATCAGAACATTACCTACATTTTTCATTTTTTATTCAGCATAAATCAAATACTAGATTAACAAGACAGCCAAGCACTGATTTTCACAACTGGTGCATCACTAAGCAGGAGCAAACGCTTCACTTAGACTATTTTGAGTTACCCATTATAAGTTAATTTTACCTACATTTTATGTTTCTTCTTTTTTTAGGGATCAAATTTTTATTAGTTGTTTTTTAATAAGATAAACTATCAGAACTTTAACATGACAGAGACTTAACAGCAAATATGACACAATGAACAATGTAATAAAACCTCACCCCACCCTCCCCAGAAAAAAAATAATAAATTAACCACATACACAACAAACTGATAATAAAATAAAATAAAACAAAAGAGGCATCTCACCAGGATCATCATTACATAATGACATATTCTTACATAACATTTATTGATCTTGCTACAGATTCTTTCCCACAAGTACGGTGAGAAAAACATGAATATGTGCACATAAAGATGCTTCTTCTTTGTTTTAATGTTTACCCTTTAAACAAGGTCACTGACAAACAAAGTCGTTTGTGCAGAGAACTCCATTTCTCTTCTTAATTATCCTTTACTGCAAACAAGGTCAGATGTTTACACAAGTGTATCATCTGCATCATTATCTGATTTTTATATTCAAACAACACAAAGAGGTCTTTCATCTGTGTGAAAAAATCTATACCATCTCTGCTATGCTGTTTAAATCTAAAACATGGTTAAAATGTATTAAAAATAAAAAAGTATATCATCTGCATAGAAAGAGGATGTCTGACTTTCTCTGTTACACATCTAAAAACATTATCACTGTACTGTTTACTTATAAAAAGTGTTACACTCAAAGACTAGCATATCATCTCTTTTTACGTTTTCATGCTGTTCTTACTTCAAAAAAGATTAGACACTTAAATAAGTTTATTATCTGCATGTAAAGAAACTTTACATGCTCCTTCACTGGACACAGAGTCGAAAGATTGGTGTCCACGTGCTTGTCATGGACAAGAGACAAGACACGAAAACAAAAAACAATGGTGGAATGTTCCTTTAAACCTTTTTTATACCTTTTATATTTTCCCAATTGTGTAACACCACTGTGATGCATTGCATATACAGCAAATCAAGAGAAATACCATTATAATAAATTAAAACGCAACAAAAAAACTCAAAAAATATTTAAATGAACAATAATGGCAATAATAATAAATAGATTAGCAAATAAGTAAGACCTATGCAGTAAGACCACAAAGAAGTGAGGAAAACAAAAGTCATCAATTACAACAGTGACATTCAGAAAGTTTATAGTCCAGAGTTTTCACTGCAAATTTAAAGACATTCAGAGACACCAAGTTTTGCATCAAGTCTGCAGATTATTCCATGCAGAAGGTGCAGAGAACCAAAAGGCTATCGTTCCCAATTCAGTTCGAACTCTGGAAACAACAAACTGTATTATGCTCGTTGATCTCAGGTTATGTTATCGACCTTCAAGATTAATAAGGAGGAAAGATAGTTGGGAATTCTACCAAGAATGGCTTTGTAGATGTCTAAGTCGATGTGCACTTAAAGAAGTTCAAAACCTTGTTTCCACCAGAGGGTTCAGTTCGGTTTGTCTCGGTACGGCCCGCTTTTTGTGGCGTTTCCATAGCCTAAAACTGGGAGAGGACCCCTTATAAGCGAACCGTACCACCCTTCTTTTGGGACCCTTCTGTTGGGGTGCCAAGCATACCGATCCGACCTCAAAAGGTGGAGCAAGAAACACTGCAATCCGTTGACTGGTCAAAGGGGACATCACTTCCCGTACAACAGTGGATCAACAGTATGTTTAAATCTCCACTCGTCTTCGTGAAGATAACTCTAAGGCACACAGCCTTCTCTGAAACAAAGCCTGGTTGTGGTCCATAACAAAAAGCTACTTTTGATCACAAAAAAGAAGAATTGCTGGATGTCTCCCATCGTTGCTCTTTGTTAACTGTGTCGCGTTTTCTTCTTCGTTGTATTTAATAGCCGGGTACACAGTGTCGCACTGCTTTGACGTCATGCTATCGGCTTCCAGCTTAGACGCCGCCTCCCTAGTAGGGTTTGGTTGGCTGTGGAAACGCAAACAGGATCAGGCTTTACCGATCCGGCCTGAGCCGAACCATGCCGATCCATACCGGACCACTTGGTGGAAACAGGGCTCAACTGACTTTAGAGTATAAAGTGCAGTGATGAGTCAGAAATCCACAGTTTGTGATGAGCTCCATGGTAAAAGCAGAGGTAAAAATGTGGACTCAATCAGTCTCTTTTTAACATTAAAAGAGAAACAGGACTTGTTTCTGTGGTAAAAATCAAGTAAAACCTTCAGCTTTCCAGCAGCACGCTGTCTGTGCTCTTTGAAAGACAAGTTTTCATCAAGTAAAAATCCCAAATACTTAAAAGAAGATACAAGCTCACTTTATTGACTGCCAATGTTAGCAATTTTCTCAGACAGTGTTCCCTTTGTTGCTCTTGAAAACAACATGAGTTTAGTTTTCTCTACATTGAGAACAAGTCGCAGCTGCCTAAGCTGATTGTGGACTCGATCAAAAGCATGCTGAAGATTTATGAAAGCTAGTGCAGGTGTAGCTGTACAGCAATAAATAACAGTATCATCAGCATAGAAATGAATATTAACACTAACACATGTATAGATACAAAAAAATACCCACAAACATAGTAAGATAGATAGAGGTGCCACTGATACAAAGTCCAAAATCAAGTCGAATTGAATCACATAAATAACAAAAACAAAAAAAAGAAGAAAAACAAGCAAAGTGCTCCCCCTTTTGGTTTTCGACCTATTTCCTGTACCAGTATTACTTATTTACATTTACTGTGAATGATTAAAGTTACTGTTTTTCTGATGGTTAAAGACTAATATCATTATTACTAATGTTAGTATTATTATTATCATTAACTTAAATAGTTCCTTTACACTTATTTAGATTATCTGGTATTTCAGGGAGTAATGACGTCAGCGATTTTAGTCCAAACTGACGACATATTTTCATGAATTTTGAGTAAAAAAGGTTAATTAAATACACTAAAAACTGCTTTTTCACATCATCTCAGTAGCCCTTTCAGGTCCATATATTTAGTAAATAATCAGTCAGAAAATTTTGAATTTCTTCTCGCTGTGTCGTCCTGCAGCAGTCGCACCAAAAACATGATGTGGTACGGCGTTCTGGGGACTAAAGAGCTGGTCCAGAAAACCTACAAGAACCTGGAGCAGCGAGTTCAACTGGAGGTCAGATGTTGATCCTTTCCTCACAGAATCATAAATGTTTTAACGCTCTGAGCCGTTTTCCACTCACGGCCTGATTCCTCTGACGGTTCACGAATCTGTCTCCCCGCCTCTCTCTACAGTGCGACGGCGTTCCCATGTCTCTGCCGAGTCTGCAGGGCTTGGCTGTGCTCAACATCCCCAGCTATGCAGGCGGGATCAACTTCTGGGGAGGCACGAAGGAGGATAATGTGAGCGCTGTCTGCTTAGTCATGCTTTTCCTCAAATGTTTATCTTGCACAGCCTGATCCTGAGTTATTTTAAGAAGACTCCTGAAAGTAAAAGTTTGTCATCCGCTCTGATTTGTCGACGTTCAGAACTTTGGAGCTCCGTCTTTTGATGATAAGAAGTTGGAGGTGGTGGCAGTGTTTGGCAGCATGCAGATGGCGATGTCCCGAGTCATCAACCTGCAGCACCATCGCATCGCACAGGTGTGTCAATAATTCACAGGATTTATTCTTAACTCATTATTTCCAAATAAATCATTACCTCTGCCAAGGAGGTTATGAATTTGTTTGTTTGTTAGCAAGATTACAAAAAAACTACTGGATAAATTTGGCTGAAATTTTCAGGAGATGTTGGTAACAGCCCAACTGAATAATGATTAGATTTTGGTGGTGATCCAGATAACTGCCATTTTCAGGCTCATGAATCTCATTATGATGTTAACTATATCATGGAACTATTGCTTATAGATGTAACAGCAAGATGGGAGCTACTTAAGCGGAGGTTTGCACTCTCTGAGTGCTTTCTTGGACAATTATAATGATAACAACAAAAATAGCTCATGAGAGTTTAATTTAAGAACTAAGAACTATTCATTTTCCATGGTTTTCTTGATAATAACCAAAATTACTTAAATTCTTACATCAATAGCTATGGCATTGTACCGCCAAAAACACTACTTTTAAGCATTCCATGTTTTCTTTTCTGTTTGCTTTAAACACATGATACACACAAGAGTTAATACTTGATTGCATAACCATTGTTTTTGATGACTGCAGCCATGCGTCTTGGCATGCTCTCCACCAGCTTCTGACATTGTTCTGCTGTCACAGCAGCCCATTCCTGTTGGACAAATTCAAACAAATTTTCTTTGTTTTTGGGCTTGTGGTTCTCCATTTTGAGTTTGATGATTTTCCACAGGTTTTCAATTGGATTAAGATCTGGTGATTGAGCAGGCCAAGGCATGGTCTTGAATGTTGTGGTTCTCCATCAGGCTTTATCTGACCTTGCCGTGTGGCAAGGGGCATTGTCTTGTAGGAAAATCCAGTCATTGAGGCAGGAAAAGAGTTTTCCAGCTGATGGAAGAAGACTGTTTTCAAGGGTAGTCCTGTACATGACCTGGTTCATTCGGCCTTCACACAATTGCATTTGCCCTGTTCCTCAGACTGAAACAACCCCAGATCATGACTGATCCACCCCCATGTTTTACTGTAGGGGCAAGACAGTCTGGGTTGTAAGCTTCTCCAGGCTTCCTCCTAACCAGTAAGTTGGCTGGAGTGGGCATCAATTCAAAATTGGATTCATCACTGAAGAAAACCTTAGCCCAATCATCAACAGTCCAATCCTTGTGGTCTTGAGCAAAAGTAACCGGGCCTTCCTCTGCCTTTCATTGATGAAGGGCTTCTTCTGCGTGCTCTGTGTGACTTCAAACCAGCTTCAACAAGTCGGTTTGAACTGTCCTTGCTGAACAAGTCACATTTCTCGACAGTGCCCACTCATTTTAAGGTCCTGGAGGTCTGGCAGCGATTCCTGACACAGGAGCGGATGAGTGCAGTCATCTCGTGGGGTAGAAAGAGCGTTTCCTGCCACGGCCAGGTAGCAATTTGGTAGTGCCATGTTCAGCTTGTTTTTTTTGTTGTAATGAGCGGCTGTCTTGGAGATCTTCAGTTTGTTCGCTACCTGTCTCTCACTCATGCCAATTTCCAGCAGTGCCAAGATGGCTGCCTTTGTGGCTTCACATAATTCTTTTGTTTTAGGCATTATGTGAGAGCTGACAACTTCTGAGTTGTGCTACGGCTTGAATGTAAGCAGGAAACCACTCTAGGCTTTTGCATGTGCAGTGCTGCTTGTGACATGAAATGGCCTCTTATATACCCTGGGAATCAATTAAGCTTAAGAATGTCAAATAGGACATAAAGTATTATGTGACCAGCTGCATTTTTTGTTGTGTTCATTGTATTATACGTTTAGTGGTACCAGATATTAGAATGAACAAGAAATTGAAGAAAACAAGGGTGGTCTAATAATTTTTTCCATGACTGTATATCATGGAACTATTGCTTATAGATGTAACAGCAAGATGGGAGCTACTTAAGCGGAGGTTTGCACTCTCTGAGTGCTTTCTAGTAATTAATATTTCCCCCCAAACTATTAACCTGAAACATGATTGATTCAATATCATTCATTCAGTATACACTGCCTGGCCAAAAACAAAAAGTCACCACCTGGATTTAACTAAACAAACAGGTACGAGCCTCCTGTTGGATAATTACGACATGATGGAAACAAGTTATTTAACCCCAGCTGATGCAATGAGTAGCTTCTCATTTCTTAAACAACCATGTCAAAGACACATCCTGTGGTCATGGAAAAGATGTTAGTCTGTTTAAGAAGGGTCAAATCATCGGCATAAAGCAGAGAAAACATCTAAGGAGATTGAAGAAACTACTAAAACTGTGTTAAAAGCTGTTCAACGCATTATTAAAAACTGGAAGGATAGTGGCGAACCATCGTCTTCAAGGAAGAACTGCGGTCAAAAAGAAATCCCGAGTGATTGTGATCTGCAAATCACTTAAACGTTTGGCTAAATCAAATTGAAGAAAAACAACAGAAGGACTCAGGGGTGTGTTTAATAGTGGAAGTAAGAGCATTTCCACACACACATTGTGAAGGGAACTCAAGGGATTGGGGCTGAACAGCTGTGCAGCCTTAAGCTAACCACTAATCAGTAAGGCTAACCAGAAAAAGGTTTCAGTTTGCTAAGGAACAAAGACTGGACTGTGGAGGACTGGAAGAAGGTCATGTGGTCTGATGAGTCCAGATTGACCCTGTTCCAGAGTGATGGGAGCATCAGGGTTAGAAGAGAGGCAGGTGAAGTGATGCACCCATCATGCCAAGTGCCTACTGTACAAGCCTGTGGGAGCAGTGCTGTGATCTATGACAAATCTTGTGACATTGCAGAAGTTTTATTGAAACAATGCCACAGCAAATGAGTGCTGTAATCAAAGCTAAAGGCGGTCCAATGAAAAATTAGAGTTTGTGACTTTTTTTTCTGGCCAGGCAGTGTATTATCAGGGATCAAAGTAGACCACTAATATGTGGATGGATGGATGGATATGCAAATGGATGCAAATGGCTAAATTAGAAGCAAAAGTAAAAGAACAACACAAAATAACAATATATTATAAATGAACAAAATAGCACTGTGTTTAACTTAAACATAAGCATCCACTTCAAAAATTCAAAAAAAAAATAAAGCAGACCTGCTTCTAATAAATAAGAGTGATCAAATTCAGATTATTTAGAAAATGTCACACAGCAGACTTCAGAGAAAAGGCAGCCCATGCATGAAAGAGGTCTGAGCTGACAGCTGCTGTTTTCTGCTCTGCTGCGTCTCAGTGTCGACAGGTGAAGATCACCATCCTGGGGGAGGAGGGTGTCCCGGTGCAGGTGGATGGAGAGGCCTGGATCCAGCCGCCTGGAATCGTCAAGATCGTCCACAAGAATCGGGCTCAGATGCTCACCAGGGACAGGGTAATGCTAAAACATGTCCAGGAAATCAAAGTTTTACTCAGGATAGATAGATAGATAGATAGATAGATAGATAGATAGATAGATAGATAGATAGATAGATAGATAGATATAAATAAGAAAAAGTGAGTTATTCATGTAGAAATGCAGTCATGCTGCACATCAAATTAAACAGGAAAAACTCAGCCACAGAATATATAAGCCATTGTTACATTCAACAAACACATATAAAATACCAAGCAGCAAAAGTAAAAGAAAATCCAAATCTTTAGGGCGCCACCTGGTAAAATCCTGGCATTGCACTCGACACATTTTTGCCTCTCGCTCCGACCTACAGCAAATGAGACAAAAAGCTGAGACAGAGACCTTTCCAGAGACACCAAATAACCTGTTCTACCACCAAGACTCCAGAAACAGGCTTCAGTCTTAGGCCTCAATGGAGGCATCGCATTATCAAATGTTGTAGTTTTTAGGCTTTTTATAGGCATTTTTGAGTAAAAAATGTCAAAACAGCGATCCAAAAGAGTTTATTACGTTAGGGGTGTCCCAATACAACTTTTCCACCTTTGTTACGATACCGATATTACAGCTTTGAATATTGGGTGATACCGATATTGATACGATATCAGCAGGAATCAAACAAACTTCTATTACTTATTTTGTTGTTTGGACTGTAAGAAAATGCTTGATCAAGTGAGATTACTCAAACAGAGAACAGTAGTCAGCAATATAGGTATGAGAAAAACTGACCCATTTGTTATTAACCTGTGGGTTCAATAAATTTTAATCTTAGACTTAAGAAAGTAGTACAATTAAATAAAATAAATGAAACGTAAATTAGAAGACCCTGAAAAGTAACCTCAAGAAATACAATAAAAACAAGCACATATGTTTTTAAATTGCAAAATAGCCACTGTGTTTTACTTAAACATAAGCATATTCTTCAACTTAATTGAATAAATCAAAATGCTGATATCAGACTGCTATCCGATATATCAATATTGGATCAGGACACCCCTTTATTACGTAAAGAAAGGGCTACATAAACATATTAAACACTTTATTTATTAAACTTGGCCTTTATTTGGCAAAATACATATTTTTTGGCCTTTGGCTAATCATGCTCTGTTTGTAAAATCCTCATCTGACCATATTGTTATAAAACCTCTCTTACTTAGCTCTGCATCACTTTATAACAAAAGTCCTTTGAGATGATGTTTAAAATATTTTATTATTCATTTTTAGAGTTTTACAGTCACTCCAGCATCATTTCCAAGAGATATTCACAATATTTTCTTTTTGGGCGAGGATAGATAAAAAGAAAGATAGATGGATAGATGGATAGATAGATAGATAGATAGATAGATAGATAGATAGATAGATAGATAGATAGATAGATAGATAGATAGATAGATAGACAGACAGACAGACAGACAGACAGACAGACAGACAGACAGAAGTCGATTAGGATAAGCAGTGAAAATAAGTATAAACGAGTTATAAAAACGAATTAACAGAATAAAAACATGGATAAAAGCATGATAATAAAATCAGATACGGAACAAACAGAAACAAGTTATAAGAAATAAGTAGACAACATTGAAATTTAAAAAAAAGTTTAAAATTGAATAACAATGAGAGGAATAAAAAAATGGATTATAGCTTAATAAAAATAACAGACACAAGACTGGTGTCAATAAATAAGCTGAAGAAATACATATATATGTATACATATGTTTTATATAAACTACAGGAAAATAATTATTTTGACTGTTTGTTAAGAGAGATGTGAATGTTGGGAGAAAAGAGAGCTTTTATTTGTTTGTTTTGCGTTTGCTCACTCTGTATCGTCTCCCTGAAGGCAGAAGTTTATATTCCGGAGAAGAATATGAGAAGAGTCATTCAGAATTTTCTGTGCCTAGTTAAGGACGACACTAGCGAAGACAGCCTGGAGAGAAGGGTGGTCTTTCTGACCTATCACCTTCATAACAGATTTAATCAGCCCACTGATTTTTGATCTACTCTGGATGAATAATGTGCCAAACCAAACTGCCAGTCAGTATCTCAGAAGACTTTCAAAGATAGCTTTATAGAAAATCAACATGATTTCACGACTGACACCAAACAGTCTTAGGAAATGCAGTCTTTGAGATGATCAGCTGCAGAGGAAGTCAACATGATCCGAAAGTTAAAAAACTTTCCATGACAATATCAAGATATTTGTAGGAGGCAACCTGAAATGTTCAAATTATTGTCTTCTATCTTCATTTACTCTGTCCTGGTAACACATATACGGATAATTTTACTTCTAGATGAATCTCTTAAGTGTTACTTTTATTATGACACCAGAATAATTAATTGTGGTTGCAGAGATTTTTCTTTATGTCATTTTGGAGCAGAAGACTTAAAAAGGGTCTGGGGGGTTGAACCTGCTCTGAGCTCTCCTTCTTCAGCTCTGCCCTCCTTGTTTCTATTTCAAGGTTTCTTAAATCAAACTCAGAGCCTCAGTGTTTGCCTCTCTTCATGCTGCTCAAGCCTCTGAAAACTCTCGAGTCAGGCACTATGGGCCAGTTTGTTTCCATGGTTTCCCTCCTCGAGCAGCGAGAGAGGAAACCGCTCTCGTCCTCCAGATCGTCCTTTAGTCCACACCGCGTTACAGACGAGAGTAATCCTGCTGGATCCTGGGTTAAGACAGATTTACTGACAACTTTGAGCCTTTTGTTTACACTTTAACGCTGTATTTTACCTTTTTCTCAGGCGTGTTTACTCCAGTCATGCAGGGTTGACAAAAAGCAGCAAATAAACGTGATAAATCAAAATAAATGAGGTGAACGTTTGACTTTTTTGTGCACACAGGCGTTCGAGAGCACTCTGAAGTCGTGGGAGGACAAGAGAAGAATCGAAAGTTACCGCGCCTCCAGGCCTCGCCTCAACTCCCAGCAGTCCATGGAGTATCTGACGGAGGAGGAGTGCGCTCAGGTGCAGCAGCTGGGACTCGTGGCTGACACGCTCATCAATAAGTACGAAGCGCCGCATGTTTGCTGTGTTTGATAGATACATGAAAAGGAAACGGAGCACTGCAACCTCACAAAATATCTGGTCAAACACAAATATTACTGACAAAAGAAAAGAAAAAATGAAGCAAATTAAACTGTTTTTAATTGTTTAATTTATATTTGTTTTATTTATCCTTAGATTACCTCATTCATTCATTCATTTACTTCATGTTTTAAATGCTTATAGTTATTCTCTTTCACTCAACTTAACATTCACTTTTTATTTTCAACATTTTTCCATTTATTAATGTTTATTATTCTATCAGGTTTAATTTAAATGCTCAAAAATTGATCCTTTTTGTCGACCTGATTGTTGATTTTATTCTGCCTTTTTCTGCCTTTGTTTTGTCTGTTAAGCACTTTGTAACCGCTTCTGTTTTTAAAGGTGCTATGTAAATTAAAGTTATTACCCTTGACCCACATACTCACTGACCAATCAAAACTTCCTCCTCCTTGTGTCAGAGCGATTGATTAGACACGAAACAGTCAAGCAAACATCTTCTCTCCTCGAAACATGAACTAAAAACCTGATTTAAACACAAACGTCCAAACATGGTCAAACTGAACCTGCTCCTCTCCCTTTAGCCTGTTTCCATATCTCTCCTGTTTTAGCTTAATGAAGCTAATTAAACCTCCCGTTCCCTCCCTGCTTCCCTCCAGGATCCGAGAAGCAGCCAAGACCCACAAGCTGGTGGAGCAGGAGCTGGCTCACGCCGTCAACGCCACCGCCCTGGTGCTCACCGAGGCCAAACTGTCGAGCCCTGAGGTGAGACTCCGAGGGGGAGCAGGGGGTAGACAGACGGACGCACATATGGCTGATTTGATTTAAGGAACAGGAGGAGCTATAACGCCCTGCTCTCTCCTGTTTTCAGTGTCTGAGCCGCAGCACGGCCGTAGAGATCGTCAACAGCAGTAAGGTGCTGCAGGCGGAGACCAAGATGCTGCTGGACGGAAAACTACTGGTGCGACTTTTTGGTTTGGTCCTCTCCCTCTTTTTCTTAGTTTCCCCCTCTTGGAGTGTCAATAACACCGACGCCATCCAGACAACAACTTCTCACATTTCAGGTTTTTGTTTTCCTGCCGTCTTTGTTCGGTTTTGTTTGCTTTAGCTTTATTGACTCGGAGGCAGTTTAGCTTCATTCACAGGAGACCTCCATGCAGAACAGCAAACATGAAAACAACTCCTCCATGGAGCGAAACACGAAGCCGAGAACAATGCAGACGACTTTAAAACCTCATCTACCCTCTGCTGTTTATTTACCGTTGATGTTTACATCCCGCCCAGTGGAAAGCGCCCTCTCATTTTGTTTTGAGAACCTTCAGAGAGATTTTTAATGAAGCTTAGGAGGTGATTTTCTTTCCTGACAATACTCAAAGTGAGAGAGGCAAACAAAGCAGCAAACAGAGTCTATTAGCGTTAGGCCTGTCACGATAATCAATTAACCGCACGATAAATAAAAACGTCCTTGGTACGTTTTTCGGCCTCGATAAGTTGACACGTGCATGCATGTTTGTTTTCCTCCTCTCTTTCTACCAAACAATCTGGATGAGAAGATGGGTCACTCTGGTCAACTTTCTCAACACCTAGGTGCATTGGTTCTATAGCGGATTTATAGCAGAGTGAGCATCTGTCATTCATTCAATCTTTATGGGGGGAGGCAGGGTCGCTCGCACATACACACAGAGAGCAGAAGTGAGCGTTGTGAGGAGTAACAAGGAAACAAACGCTAATATGAATGATGGCATGAAAGCAACGGTTCCTAAGCTGAATGCCGAAGCCCCAGTGTGGGAATATTTTGGTTTTAAACAGAACTAGAAAGCACTCAGAGAGCGCAGACCTCCGCCAGCGCCACAGTCCTCAGCCATATTGTCATTTTGACCATAAATATTACTCCTACCTTTATTTCATCTAAATATTTAGATTCCATGACCATGAAAACATACCATTAGCAACTGGATTCATAATGATATCTATTTTAGTTCAGTAGTTATTAACAGAAAGCACATTTTTCGCCATGGCGGCCAGACGCTGATCCCAATCAACACCAAAATGGAATCAGTTTTTCCTTTTCCCATGCTGAACATGTCCTGAAAATTTCATCAAAATCCATCCATTACTTTTTACTTTTTTTTGACTTTTTTTTTAGTTATTTTGTTCACGGACGGACGGACAAACTCTCCCGAAAACATTACCTCCTTGGCGGAGGTAATAAACAAGGTGTGAGCTCATGAACACCAACAAGCTGATATGTCGCATTTGTTTAAAGGAGTGGCGATGAAGAAGGGGAGGTGCAGCGGAGCCTTCGTCATTGACAGTCAACGCTTACTGAGACGTTTGGTCGGCAAAGTAAATATAAATAAAACAGCGCAAAATGGTCACATTGCGCTACATTGCAAAAGAAAATGCAGCCCTTCAATACGGTTGAAAAGCCAGAAACGTTACAAACGTTTGACAGACAGTACGGATTGACTGGGAGAGAGTACATGTCACAAACAATTTCGGAACTGTATAAGCTCCATATTTCAAATTGTTTTTTTATTGTCGTGTGTGTTTTTATTGGAGTTTTTTTTCTTTAAAGAGACAGGGTCTATTTTTTATTGTTTTTGATTATTATAATGATTTTTATTTCCATGCAATTTTTCCCAAAAGAGAGTCCATTTCATCTTTATTGTTTTTTTTCTCTCTTTTTTGTTAAATTTATTATAATTGTTTAATTTATTTTGATAAAAAGCTCATGACCTTCCAATTACAGTTAAATACTCTTAAGAAATCAAAGTTTATTGCTTTTGATACGGCGTCACTTTATTGTGACATATATTACAATAATGAAAACATTATTTTTCAAAACAATGTTGACAATAATATCGTTTATCGGCAATCATTTTTTGGACAATTATCGTCAAGCAAAATTTGTTATTGTGACAGGCCTAATTAACATAAAATGCTAATTACCTTTAACTTGTTTACATTTTAGGTTAACAGATGTTTGCTTCTTGAAAATTGGTGTATTTACAGGATAAACATGAGGAGGGGAAATGATCGTAGGAACAGAGCAGGTGTAAGAACTGAGCATTCTGGGAGAACATGGACGTGAAGGAAAACTGGTCACGAAACAAGGAGGAAGTAATTTGATTTTAGTGGTGATCAAAATCCAAATGTGGATCTGGGTATTTTTACAAGATGTTAGCATTGCAAGACGGGACAGTTTTCCTATCGCTGATAACTCCGTAAGTTGTTGAAGGACTTTGATGGTCCTTGGTTTGACACAGTGAAGTAGTGATGCCATTTTGTGGTGATCAAACTGAGGATGTGGATTCAGGACTATTTTAAAAAGATATTAGCATTGCAAGGAGGGGTAGTTTCTAAATTTTTGCTAATCACTCCACCATTTCTTGCTTGATTCTGATCATATTTTCAAGAAATGTTGTTTACCAAACAAGGAAGAAGAGATTTGATTTTGGTGGTGATCTGAATCCAAATGTGGATTCGGGAGTTAACGTTTTAAGATTGGACAGTTTTCCACATTTTTGCTGCTTATTCTAAAAGTTGTTGAAGGAATTTGATTACTTTCTTAGGGTGTGTTTGGTTTTGCACAAGGAAGTAGTGCTACGGTTTTTGCAGTGATCCAACTGAAAAGGTGGATTCAGGAATTTTTCGAACAGTTAACACTGCGAGACGGGACAGTTTTCCACATTGTTGCCAATAACTCGATAAGTTCTTAACAGATTTTAGTCAGATCTTCAGTGAATGCTTGTTGTGGGTTTTTGATTCCCATCCCTACTCTTTAATCAACCCCAGTCTTGGTCTCAAAATTCCTAAATTGCTTTTCTCCTGAATCCTGATGTCTTCCTCCTCTTTAGTCGGAGTGTGCAGAGGAAGAGGAGCTGCGGTCGACCCTGAACAGCCTCAGCGCTGAACTCCACAAACTGGACGACATCCACTGGATCTGTCCCCTGATGCAGTGCTCCGAGGAGGTAAGACCAGGAAACCACATCAGTCATATGATATCAAATGCCAGGTTTCTACCCATCAGACTTTTTTATGAAGAAATGTGTAAATTACAGGACGTTAGCTGCTTTTCTTTGAACTAAAGGTTATATTTTTGAAAGCACTAATTTTGAAGCATATTTTTTTTCTCTATACCTGCAAACAAAGGCTATAAAGGTTATATTATATAGCCTACATATATATATATATATATATATATATATATATTTTTTTTAAACGTATTTTTTGGGCATTTTGTGCCTTTATTGATAGGAGAGAGACAGTGGATAGGCTTGTGAAAGGGGGTGAGAGAGCAGGGGAAGACACTCTGCAAACTGGTCACAGGTGGGATTCGAACCTGGACCAGCAGAAGCAAATACATGGGGTGCCTGGTTGCTAACCACTCCGCCAAACCAGCACCCCTAGCCTACATATCTTGATAGTCGTCCTTTCTCCTTCGTAAGTTCCCGTAAATGGAAGCCGATTTTATATACGTCACCTGCCGCAAGGCATTTTGGGGCGTTCATTTCTCCTTTCCTTTTATAAAGGATGGTCCAGTGTTTCCTGAGCTAACAGAGTTAATACAGTAAGCAACGACCCTCCTTTCCTTGGCTTTTGGAGAATTCAAACAGCCCTTATCATGGCCAGTGCTTAAATGCTTCCAGGTCATCTCTCCAGTTAGGACAGTTCCTTACAGAAGGGACTGGGTCTTTTCATGCTACGGCCACACCGGACGCAAATTCGCAAAGACGGGCATTGAGATTACATACAAAGTCAATGCAATGCATCAAACGCCTCTATGCTCAAGTTGAAAATATTGAACTTTCGACGAAAATTTGCGTGATGCTGTGCTGCGGCAGCTAGTCAGCGATGACATTCCCCCCCCATGTCATTGATTTGATGACATGTGATGCTCCGGCCTCCTGCTCCTGCTCAAACCCCGCCGAAAGATGGAGGAGAGGTTGATCTGTGCTGTTTGCCATGGAGCTATATGATTCGACGTGTGTACTATACAGAGACCGGAACAAAAAGGAGCAGGTTTGGGTGAAAGTCGCTGAGGAGACAGGTTTTGAAGGTAAGTTCTGTAAATATTTGTTTCCAGCTGGATTTCCCTGCACGGGTCATCACTGAGTCCGACTGGTTCCAGCTTTCTACTCCGGCTGCGCAGTGATGCGCGTCGCCCCTCACCCCTCTGCTTGTCAAAATGGTCCAGCATCCAGCCTCGGGCGTTACGCGCGGCGCGTCACAGGCACTACGCACATGTAAATTCGCCAATTCGCGGGCCGCTGTTTCGTGTAGGCCGACGTATTGATCCGCCGTGTTGTCTACGGGTGGTTTTTAGTGACAAAAAGAAGGAAACACAAATCTGTCTGCTGGTTCTGAAATCTCCCTGGAATGCAGGCGAAGAAGAGGAGAGGATGGCAGTGGATGCACAGAAAGTTGTTACTCTGTCCTAAACACACACACTACATAAATTGTGTGCCGTGTTCACAATCCCTTTTGGTCTTCACAGTGTTCCGTTGCTCAGCGACGTGATGTTTTGGTTACAATTAGGCTCATTCTAGAATCTGAACGCTAGATGTCGCTAAAATGCCAAATTCTACACACTGCACCTTTAAGGAAGGATGTCCATCTGAGCAGCTCTGTGTTTTGGTAAAAACTGTTTAGATCCACAGTCTTTCACCAAAGTGATGCTTAAATGTAGAACTTGTCTCACTGTGCGATCTGTTTCCGTGCCAGGACTCGGTGAGGAGCAGCACGAAGAGCAGCAGCAGCATGAAGCTGAAGATCATCCCCAAAGTGAAGAAGGAGAGAGAGAAGCTCCACAAGCAGAAGTCCAACAGCTCTCTCTCAGGTCAGAGCTCACCACAGCCAGTTAGAGCTTCACTTTGTCTCCCTTTGACCAGCATCTATTACAGATCAGTAACAGCTCTATAGAGATACATCTACGATCTATTTCCTGATCCAAACTAGACTTTAAAGCAGCAGACAAAAATGAAAAAGATTTTCAGTTTCTGGTGTGACTTCATGTTTCAGTTTCAGACTAAAAGACAGACTAAAAAGAAAACTTCAACTAATGTTCTGATATTAACAAAAAAAATGAGTGCCTGAGTTTCCTATTTTAATCTGAGCAGAACAGAATAAAACAAGTTCAAAAACAAATTAAAAAAAATGTCACAGCAAACGCACAACAAATAAAAAAACAAAATATAACAATGAAACAGCATCAAGTAAAAAAGAAAAGTAACAATGACAAATCATGAAAAAGACAGTCACTTGAACAACAAATAAGTTACTTAAAAAACACAACCAATGTAAAGAAATGCAGGAGTAAAAAACAGGATTTTTTTTTTCATTTCGTTATTTTTTGTGTTATTTATTAAGCATCACTGTCTTATAATTGGTCGTTGCCTTTAAAATCTATATATACATGATTTTTCATTATGCCTTTGATTTAACATTGTGTTTTTAAGTTGTTGTTTATTCCTATTGATTTTTTTTTTTAATTTGTGGTTGTGTTTTCATTTCAGAACCTTGTTTTGTTATTATTGTTTATTCTTTTTTTGTTCTTTTCTTTTGTGTTGTATGTTTGTTGTTGCGTTTTTAAATTGATGTTGCTTTTTTGTTGTATTTCTAGCTTTTTGCTGCATTGGGTTTCCTTGTTTGCTGTGATTTTTTATTTTGATTTGTTTTGTATTTGGAGATGCTTTTTTCATATTTGGCAGCATTTTTCACTGGTGGGGGTTTGACCTGTGATTGTATTTGTTGTTGTGCCTTTAAACTGATGATTCTTTTTTTTTGTTTGTTTCTTGCAGCATGGTTTTGAAATCTCCTTAAAGTCATTGCGTTTTTTCGTTTTTATTTGATTTTGCATTTCTAGGATATTTTTTTTGTTGATTGCTGCATGTTCTTAGACCTTCATCAGTTGTCATCTTGTTTTCTAATTTGTTTTGTTTTTGTTTTATTTGTTGTTGTGTTTCAACAATGCTGCAACTTTGTATGTGTTTACAGATTCATTTTTTTACTTGTGCTTTTTTTATGCTGTTGCTTTTGATTGGGTTGTGGAATTTTATAGAGTGCGGCTTCATTTTTTAATTTGTTGTTGTGTTTTGCTCTTCAGAGTGATTATAATTGTTTTGTTAAATTATAAAGTATCAAATATCGTTTTGTTTTTTTGATGAATTTGGCTTAACTAATACACCAGCCAAAGAAATCTGATAATTACTAAAATTATGATCTTGGGACTTTAGATGCCAGACAAAGTGTAGTTTCATTTTGTGATTTGTTGTTGTGTCTTGCACTTTGTGGTAAAATTTTGGCTTAGTTTACACCAGTCAAAAAAATCCCATCGATCTCGATGGTGGCTCACTGAATGTCTAACATCTCGCTCTTAAACTGGATCAAATATTCTGTGAGCCGCTGGAGCATCAATTCAAAACCATAAATGTCCAAAAGCAGCTTCAGTTAATCAGAGCCGAGGACGTTTGACGGTCTTTCTCAGACGCTCTTTAAAACGTTTGTTGCTCTAAGGTGTTTTTTTTAATCCAGTATTTTCAGGAGGCAGTTTCTCCTCCTTCAGAAACGATTCATGTTCTTCGTTTCCTCTCCTGCAGGAACCTGGGATATCAAAGGTGGAGCTGCTGAGACTGATTCTCCGGGAAACTGAAGTCCTTGACGAGGTGCTTTTGTATCTGCCTGTCGTTACGATGAAAACCAGAAGCCAGGACGTCCTCACTTTTGGTCGCTCCACCTGGTGGCCCTTCATCAGCGGTGAGAGGAGGAGGCTTCGCTTTCTTCATCTTTGACACCAACATTTTTGCGGTCTTTTTCCTCCGCGCTCGGAGGATGAAGGTGTTAACTTCAGGATTTTTGATTTTGTTATGTTTTGAAGGGACCTGGCTGTGCATCGCTAACGTCAGGCGCTCTCTGCTTTCACTCGTGTTTACTTGCTTTGGATGTTTTTGTGACCGGCAGCAAATCAAAACCAAGGAAGAAACGGAAGATTTGTTTTTGTTTTTATTGACGAAGAAATGTGTTTACGCGCCGCTCTCTTTGCATGACGAGTGCGGCCGATATTATTTTACACCCCTCATTAGTTGTTCTGACTCTCTTCTCGTTTTTGAATCTTTTTCTTCAGCCTTTACACTTTAATTTCCAGACTTTGGAAGAGTATTTATTTGCTGTTGCGACTGCCATGAGAACTCGAAACGGCAACGAATCAAGAAAAATGAACAAACTGAAACATCTCGTCTACTGAACTGGGGAATATCTTAAATGTTGCAAAAAATATACTGAGGAATGTACTCGTGTGGACTTGTATTATTTACCTGTGAATACATCATATAAGATTTCACAAAGGTTCTATTGTCGTGGTTCTAAAGTGGTTCTTAAATAGGCTGTCGTCTGACTTGTGCTAACCGAGGCTATGCAGCCAAACTGCAAAAATAACGTCACTTCTGAAGGGTCATTTCGTCTGGAAGTTAGCCTTATAAAAGAATTAGGAGGGGGATTAAGTGCGGTACGAGTCATTTCTTTTGAGACTTATTTTGTGGTACAGTGCCAGATGAAGTGACGCAGTGAGTCTGTGTTTTTTGCAGTGTGAGGTGAAGGTGTTTACAGAAGGAGGAAGCATCAAGGACGCTTTATAAAACATTACTCGATATATTACTCCTACTTTGCCAGAACGGCTGATTGTATATTTATCATTAGGAATAAGAGTCAGTGGATATTTCATTTTTGCCTTGTGCGTGGTTAAGAGCTATTATTATATGAATATTACTGCAAAAATCTATTTTTTTGTATATCTTTTTTTTCCAAATGCTGATCTGCTTTGCTGCTTCCCCCTCTGAAGAACTCCTTGGCCACCGTGCATATAATCGAACCAACTAATGCTGTCCTGTGTGTCTCTGCATGCAAACTTAGCCTCTCAGTGACGGAGGAAAACGCCTCAACGTGAAGTGGATCTTAGCTCGTTTTCTTAAGCAGCGTTTTACATCTTTGTTTCGCTTCTTTCTGCAGAAGGTATTCAGGGTTTTGATTCTTAAATGTCTGTTTTAATACTTAACTTTAAGAGAATGTATTGATTCAAACTGTCGATCCAGCAGCTCACAGCAAAAACCAAGCCTTCTCAATGCTAATGCTAATGCTAAATATTAAGGCACATTTACAAACTGAGCAGTTCTCATGATGTTTCTTTTAAATAAAGCTCCACGTTTAGACAAGTTGATAACCAGCCCCAACATATAGTTCCACAAACATTACCACAACTGTTTGTTTCCACGCTAGGATAAATTTTAAAAAAGTGTCAGCAGCAATCTAGCAGCATAGAAAACTATTCTGTGATGTGTCATTTCCAGACGAAGCTATGCATAACAAGAAACAACATTATTCAATACATGTAACAAGTAAATGAACAGCAAAATCTCAAATTAGGGTTATGTTTTTGGATAAAAATGTGTAAACCTGACTTGAAATTTGGAAAAAAGTCGAATTTATGTTTTTTTTAACTCTTATTGACAAAAAGAAATCCCAGTTTTCATTTATTTCCACCTTTTAAAGCAATAATGTCAGCTCAGATCTGAGAAAACAACAGTTATGAAAGAAGATTTGTTCATAAAAGAATGATCTGGCATTCTAGAAGTTTGCTGTGATACAAAAATATTTGAATTATTAAAAAGTCAAAATTTCCTGCCATAGGCCTACCATGAAGCTAATTTAAAACAGTAAAAAGGAGGAAAAAACTCACCTTTTTTTTTTAATTGTGACAGAAATGTTGTCGACTATAATTTTTTTATTATTTTATGTGACAAAAAGAATAGTCCATAAAGATGCTCTGGTCTGTCATGTTGTAAAAGACAAAATAAGTATATTCTTATAAAAACAGATTTAGTTGTAAAGTGCAAACCAGTCACAGGTTCAACAAAATCATTTTTATACTAAATTAGAAAAAATAGACAATATAGACTATAAAAGTAGACTATAGACAATAGACAATTAAAAATAAAAGAATGAAGAGCTTTGGTTTCCATTGTGCTCACACTCTGTCAAAAGCTACTGTTAGCTAAATGAGCACGCTAGCTTGGCAAAAACAAGACATGGCATGTTAACACGGCATCTACGTAATTCTGCTAGGACAAGTCATGTTAACGTTGGCTAAGCAGGGTCATGTTTGATCTGTAAACTTGTTTCAAAAGAATATTTTAATGCACTAATAGTAATTAAATATGTTTCTGTGTCTTTAAGGGCTTTGTCATGAGCTAACTGAGCTAGCTTAACCAGCAATCCAGCTAACTCTCTATTGAGCAGACGGAGAGCATGTTGCTCAAATGTCTACCAAAGCTATAACAAGGCATTCTAATGTTAGCTTAACAAGCAAACAGGTGTGCTTTAAATGCTCAGAGGAATCATGTTAGCATGATGTCTAAAAAGGCGTTGACAAGAAACAGTGACATTAGCAAAACCAGATTAAGTTTTGATGTGCTTGCTTTGCCAAGTCTCATTTATTTGCTAAAAAAAAAAAAAATCCTTTTAGAGCTTAGCTTTATACTAAAGTTAGCTTAATAAGCTGGGTAGCTTAACAGTCAAGCATGTTAGCACAAGACAGAGGCCATGTTGTTAGGATGTCTAATAAGGCTGTAACACATACAAATGCATTAGTTTAACACAGACTCCGTTTTTATGTGAGAACAAGTTACTTGTTTCTCCAAAACTCAAATATGCTTTTACTTCGTCAAGAGTTGTTAGCTAAACAAGCATGCTAGCTAACTTAATAGTCAGTCTTAGGTGTTGCATAAAAGTTGTTCTCACCAGGATATAATAGAAAGCCAAGTCCCCTCGGTCAGAATAAATACGTCTTGTGTGCTAGCTACATGTCAAGTTATGTCAATACTTGCTTAATAAGCTTGTTAGCTTAATAAGTAGTCAAACTAGCTCCAGAGATAGCTTATGGGCAGCAAATTGATGATGTTTTAAAATGTCTGAAACATTGCTTGAAAATTTTGCTTACGAGGAAATAGTAGAAACCAAGTCCCCTTGGCAAGAATAACATAAGAAGCTAGCTAAACTTCACGTGACGCTAAGCAATGTTAGCATCTTTGAAGGTTCCTAAATTAAATATACACTGTAATCCTAAAAAATATAACAACACAAACTTAAAATACTTGTTTACACATAGAATTTCATCTTTGTAATTACTACTGTTAACTGAAAGGCTTGGTTTTTGTTCTTTTTCGTTTATTTTGAGTTGTTCAGACGTTTTTTTTTTTAAGCTAACCCACATTAGCGCTTCTTTACTGTGAGGCGTTATAGGTTTTCAGCTCTGGTAGGATTGTGCTCTTGTATCCATAGTGTGCCGCCTTTACGCTCTACACCTTAGAGGCTTTAGTGGTGTTGTGCCAAGTTTGTACCGACTTCAGTGGGTTTCTGAAACATACAGGGATCGAGTGTGCGAGTGCGTTAGCTTCGAATGTTGTTGTACATGTAAGTCGTACATTTCAAAGTTTACTGTATCTTGCCTTGCACTTTACAAAAAACGCAACTTAATGGGGAAAAAAAGACGTTAGTGTGCATGTGTGCGTGTGTGTTAAAGATTTTTGAGTGTTTTTTAACTTAATTTGATGATAAGAAATCTTTTATTTATGATAAATGTATACGGACAAAAGTGTGTTGATAAAATGTAATATATCTAACCAAACGTAAATGAATGATAAATATGTAGAGATGTATACACAAACGTTTATTACATCAGTGGTTGTACGATGATGCCCACAGCAGCTCGAGATTTCCCATTTACCGCCAACATTATTGATGTAAATTCATGTTATTCACTGCCACAGCAAAAACAACAAAGTGTCTTTTCAGTGCTACAGAAATCGGTATTTCGTAATAAAAAATAGATGTTAAACTCCTCCAACTCAAAGCCAAAGTAAATGGGATTCTCTTGCGTTATTACAGACTACTGATGAAATGTTTACACAGAAAAAAGATGTCATTTTCAGCCTATGTTTAGCCAATATTTGGGTGAACATTTGTGTATAATTTTGAAATTTGTAACATCTAATGACGACTTTATGCTTTACTTGCCATTTGTTGTGCTGAAAGTGAACGGGAAACGCACATTCGTGGAAGCCATTTTAGAATATAAAATATTCTGTTGCCTATGTTAAATGATCTTTTTATGTTTTGCTTGATTTTTTACATCATAATTTTGCCACTTTTTATGTTTTTCTGCGAATGTATTTACTTTTTTCCGAAACGCAAAAATGTCGTAATTGACTGAAACTCTTCCAAGGAGCTCGATGGAACTGAAAAAAAAAAGAACTGAATATCTGCTGAACACTCCACCATGACTGTGCAACAGTATTTAATGTACGACATTCGTGAACGCACCCCCAGAATCTGATCAGCCTTCATTTATTGAGACTGTGCGCAATGCTGGAAGCCAGACTTAGATGTTGCACGACCTTGTACGTTGCGAGGTGTTTTTCTTGTGTTATCGTGTGCAGTGTGTAACAAAGACAAAGTCAGCGCAAACTCTTGGAAAATTAAATGAATTATTGAAGTGTGATCATGTGTTACTGGTGTTTGTTTTCTGCGGTTTGAACAGATTTCACCCCAAAACGTACATCCACTCGTCCCCAACAGAATCACTGGCAATCAAGGATGATGCCAAAACTTTAATTTTACACATCGTAGATTCTGGATAATTTAGTCCAAAGTGAACAAAAATAAAAGTAGTTTGTTCAAAATGAAAGATAAAGAGAAAGGATCTTGAACTCTTTATAAAATTATCTTAAATACTAACAGTGGTTTTAGTTTTTGTTCTTGCATTAAAAACTATTGCTTTTGATCTTCTCTGAGGAACAAAAAATAGAGATCTGAATGTAATCTCAAAATTTTGGCTATTGTTCTCAGAATTTTCAAATGAAAGGTAAAATCAATACTTTTAATCAGAATTTGGACATTAATCGTAGAATTCTGGGATTCAGAGTTTTTGAGCCAGAATTCTGTCTCCAATCTCAGAATTCTGTCCAAATCTGATTCTTTTTTTCTTATAATTTCAATTTTAATCAGAGAGCTCAGACTCAATTCAAAGAATTCAAAGATTGAAGTTCAAATTCAAAGTATTTAAACTAAATTCCAACTTTATTTTTAGAATTCTGAGATTTAAGTTAGGGTTCAGTACTTTAATCCCCAAAGTCTATATTTATTCTCGTAATTTAAAGTTAGAATTATTACTTTTATTTTAAAATTTTAACTTTATTCTCAGTATTGAGATTAAAATTTAGAATCCAGAGTTCAGATCTCTTCTAATCTTTGAATTCTGCCTTTGCTTCCGTCATTTCTTTCTCTGGATTATGTCTTTAACCTCGGGATTGAGACTGAAGTATGTAAATTACTACTACTTTATCCTAAGAATTCTTAAACATTGAAATCATATTTCCTTGTTCAGTCGTAGATTTCTGAAAATGAAATTCAAATTCAGAGTTCTTTAATGAGAATTCTGTCATTAATCTCAGATATTAAAGTTAAAATTCTGACTTCTACACAGAGTGGACTTCAGACTTAAATCTTAGAATTCTGAGATTTAAATTAGAATTCATGTTTTTTTTAGACAAACTTCAATCTCAGAATTCTGCCTTTAATGTCATAAATTTAAATTATATAATTTTTTTCTAAGAATTGCAACTTAAGTCACAGAGTTCAGACTGAATTCCAAGAATTCAAAGATTGAAGTTAAAAGTGTTTTCTTTTTAATCAAAATTCCAATTTCAATCTCTAAATTCTGTCCTTAACCTCAATAGTTAAAGTTAGAATAATTACTTTTTTCTTAAAATTAGCAATTTTGGAATTCTGGCATTTCTTTTTCGTTCTGTCTTTAACGCCAGAATTGTATTTTTTCAAGTATCTGAATTATAGCTTTTTTTGTCAGAATTATGTATTTAATCTAAAATTCTTACATTTAAGGACGAATTAAGACTTTTAAATCCAAATTCCCACTTCAATCTTAGAATTCTTAGAAGAAAGTTAAACTGTCTTTAATCTCAGATATTGGAGTTAGAATTTTTTCTTTCTTTTGCCACAGAATTCTGACTTCAGAGTTAGATTTTAGAAATCTGAGGTTAAATTTAGAATTTGAAGTTTTTTAATCAGAATTCCGAGTTTAACTGTGGAATTTCTGCTTTAATCTCAGAAATTTAAGTTAGGATTTTGCTCATTTTTGTTCATTTTTCTCATTTCACCTCAGAATTCTGTTTTGTCTTCTTGGAATTTAGTGTTTAGTCTCAGAAATCTGAATTCTGAACCCCTCAGATGTTAGATTTTTTTCATGCCTGTAAAGCCCTCACTTCCACCCAGAATCGGTCCCACGCTCACTTCCACTTCTTTGAAAAGAATCACGCTCCTTTCACTGATTTCTTTTTTTATCCGTGCAGTCTGTCTTTGTCTGTTTCTACTTTAGAGTCTCCACCTCAATAGCTACATAAGCTCGACAAGGACGTTACTCATTAAACTTCTTTTCACGGCTTTTGAGGCGACTGCTTCACTGAACGACTGTCGACAAGGTCAAAGTTAGCTTGATGGTAACACTTGAAGTAAACACCACAAGAATCAAAGCATGGGACAAACATCCATCCTCATGTAGTCTCACTTTATTAATCAATCAAACACAAACCCCAAGACTGACGTTAACCCATCAGCCTTTTAATGATCCTCAAATCACTTTATTCTCGGAGGTTTCAAGGCTGCGCTCCCGTTCTTCAGCTGTCAGCACTAAATCTGCTGCTTCATAACAAAAACACCCACACGCCGCACGCATCAGTCCTTCAGCCTGTAGTAAAACTGCTCTGTGAGTAACACCGTGTAGGTGTGTGTTTGAAGCTAATATTCAGGAAAACAATGTGTGGAAATGCAATTTTCAGTGTGACTCATGAGCTAAAGGCTAAATGTTTTGTTTACAGCTGCGGCCTGCAGATACTCAGTGATTCATTAGGCTCTAAATGACTCATTAATCCGCATTAACATGAGGGACGTGCATTGTTTAGCAACAACAGATCAGCCTGTTTGATTGTGTTCATTTTGTTTTAGACATATTTAGATAGTTTATTTTCAAGTGTCAGGTCATTAACCAACCATTTATATTTAGAGCCAACTGTGGGTGTTGGAAATTTTATAATTCAAATTTATAATATTTTTCTAACTCCTCTTTGCCTGTTTTTTTGTTTGTATGTTTGTTTCTCTGTTAGCAACATTACTGAAAGGTGCTATGAGGAGAATCTATTACTGGCGAAAAAAGGACTCTGCTACCCATGAGCACGCGCGGCGACTGTCGTAATGCTGCGTTCCAGCAACCTCGGAAATGGGAGTGACACCATCTCCGACTTATCAGCGTTCCAGTTGAAGTCGGAAAAAAACATGCCGATCTACCAGGCTATTGTTAGCTGTTGTTAGCACGCCTTGTGTTGTTGTATGAAGAATGTGATTATCACTATGGCAGCATTTTTGCAAATATAAGTCTAACAATACTATGTATACAGCTGATCTAGAGTGACACACCCCAGTCAGAAGTGCAAATAAATTGATTATTACGGGAGCTAAATAACTGTTCACACTGGGGGCATCCATCTTCGATTGTCAACTCGGGAGTGGCGAGGTTTCACCGAGTTCCCAGTAGGAAATTCCGACTTCGGGGAACGTTCCTGTTGCAGTTTCCTACTCAGAAATTCCTACTTCTGACTTCAACTGGAACACACCACAACACGTTACCGAAGCCAAAGCGTGTGTTTGTTGTGTTGTAGCCCGGACCTTCCTCAGAACTCTGCATTGCTTTACAACTTCTTTTTTCAACAACTTACAGGATGCAAAGCGACAAGGTAATGTACCTCTTTGTAGTTACGTAGCGGTAGTTTTTGATGTGTGACAACAAGCAATTTTCGGGAAACTTATCGCAGTTGTAGCCGGCTATATATGGCTACTTACAGCCCGGTGCTCTGAGACGTGTAATGTAAATAATAAATAATATAAATTTGCTCTAGTTTTAATTGTCTTGTTCCCGAAGTCCAGTCCAGTCAACCCTGTCCGACCCTACCGTGAAGCTAAGGAATAGCATTTATAGATAACCTATTTTGATGCTATAAACTCATCTGAAAGTGTGTATTTCGATTAGGCATATATCTAAAAGTGAGACTTTTTTGTAATTACTTAGAAACTCCTCACAGTCTCTTTAAAAAGTTACAGATGGAGTTAGATGAAATTTTTAAAAAATGTCCAGATTGCGACAAGGAACAAATGATTCGATTTTGGTAGTGATCCGGATCAAAATCGCCATGACGAAAAATACGATTTTCGTGAATAACTACTGAACTGAAATAGATATCATGATGAATCCAATTGTTAATGGTATGTTTTCGTGGTCAAGGAATCAAATATTTAGATGTAATAAAGGTAGGACTAATATTTATGGTGAAAATCACAACATTGGAGAGGACTGTGGAGCTGGCGGAGCCCTGTGCTCTTTGAGTGCTTTTCTAGTTGTGAATGCCATATCTCAAAATTACAAAACTAGCTTTTCTTCAAACTTAGCTTGAATGTTCTCTCGATCAAGTATGAAGTAATGGGATTCTGAAGGTCATGGATCATTTTCTCCACCAAGGGAGTTGTGTTTTTGCCGGTGTTTGTTTGTTTGTTTGTTTCTTTGATTGTTAGCAGGATTACGCAAAAACTTCGGGATGGATTTTGCTCAAATTTTAAGGAGACGTTGGATCATTTTTGTTCAATAACTGTCCAGATTTTTTACCAAGCTACCTACAGAAGCATAAAAAACTCCCTTCTGGAAAAGTAATCAGGACAAGTACCGCTCTCACAACTCAAGTCTTCTTTTCCCTTTAACGTGTATTGCACCAAAGCACATACAACACCGCTCACTCACGTAACTTTCGTTTCGTTTGTAAACCTGAAATATAGACACAAACAAGACCCAAAATTAACTAAGGCGTCTCAAATTATGACTTTTGGGTGCGCGAAAAACACACTAAAACATCGGTGCATTTTTTTGTCATATTTTTAAAAACTACAAACCTTTGTCAGCTCAGATTTGAAAAACACTAAGGCTAAATTGACTTTTTGTCCATTTCAGACTCCAAAAAAAAACAGTCTCAAACATGACTTTTTGGGTGTAAAAAATGCCGAAAAACACACTGGTGCAGACGGTTTTGTCATATTTGGCTTCAAAATGGACTTATGAGCCTTTTAGTCTCAGCTCAGGATTTGAAAAAACACTAAGGCTAACCTATGACGTTTTTTCCATTTCAGACTCTGACAAAAAATAGTCTCAAACATGACTTTTTGGGTGTAAAACATGCCGAAAAACACACTGGTGCAGACGGTTTTGTCATATTTTGCTTCAAAATGGACTTTTGAGTCTTTTTGTCTCAGCTCAGGATTTGAAAAAACACCAAGGCTAACCTTTGACTTTTTTTTCCATTTCGACTCCAAAAAAAAATAGTCTCAAATTATGACTTTTTGGGTGTAAAACATGCCGAAAAACACACTGGTGCAGACGGTTTTGTCATATTTTTGTTCAAAATGGACTTATGAGCATTTTTGTCTCAGCTCAGGATTTGAAAAAACATTAAGGCTAACCTATGACTTTTTGTCCGTTTCAGACTCCAAAAAAAAATAGTCTCAAACATGACTTTTTGGGTGTAAAACATGCTGAAAACACACTGGTGCAGACGGTTTTGTCATATTTTGCTTCAAAATGGACTTATGAGCCTTTTTGTCTCAGCTCAGGATTTGAAAAAACACTAAGGCTAACCTATGACTTTTTTTCCATTTCAGACTCCAAAAAAAAATAGTCTCAAACATGACTTTTTGGGTGTAAAACATGCCGAAAAACACACTGGTGCAGACGGTTTTGTCATATTTGGCTTCAAAATGGACTTATGAGCCTTTTTGTCTCAGCTCAGGATTTGAAAAAACACTAAGGCTAACCTATGACTTTTTTTTCCATTTCGACTCCAAAAAAAAATAGTCTCAAATTATGACTTTTTGGGTGTAAAACATGCCGAAAAACACACTGGTGCAGACGGTTTTGTCATATTTTTGTTCAGAATGGACTTATGAGCCTTTTTGTCTCAGCTCAGGATTTGAAAAAACACTAAGGCTAACCTATGACTTTTTGTCCATTTCAGACTCCAAAAAAAAATAGTCTCAAACATGACTTTTTGGGTGTAAAACATGCCGAAAAACACACTGGTGCAGACGGTTTTGTCATATTTTGCTTCAAAATGGACTTATGAGCCTTTTTGTCTCAGCTCAGGATTTGAAAAAACACTAAGGCTAACCTATGACTTTTTTTCCATTTCAGACTCCAAAAAAAAATAGTCTCAAACATGACTTTTTGGGTGTAAAACATGCCGAAAAACACACTGGTGCAGACGGTTTTGTCATATTTGGCTTCAAAATGGACTTATGAGCCTTTTTGTCTCAGCTCAGGATTTGAAAAAACACTAAGGCTAACCTATGACTTTTTTTTCATTTCAGACTCCGAAAAAAAATAGTCTCAAACATGACTTTTTGGGTGTAAAACATGCCGAAAAACACACTGGTGCAGACGGTTTTGTCAAATTTTGCTTCAAAATGGACTTATGAGCCTTTTTGTCTCAGCTCAGGATTTGAAAAAACACTAAGGCTAACCTATGACTTTTTGTCCATTTCAGACTCCAAAAAAAAATAGTCTCAAACATGACTTTTTGGGTGTAAAACATGCCGAAAAACACACTGGTGCAGACGGTTTTGTCATATTTTGCTTAAAAATGGACTTATGAGCCTTTTTGTCTCAGCTCAGGATTTGAAAAAACACTAAGGCTAACCTATGACTTTTTTTCCATTTCAGACTCCAAAAAAAAATAGTCTCAAACATGACTTTTTGGGTGTAAAACATGCCGAAAAACACACTGGTGCAGACGGTTTTGTCATATTTTTCTTCAAAATGGACTTATGAGCCTTTTTGCCTCAGCTCAGGATTTGAAAAAACACTAAGGCTAACCTATGACTTTTTGTCCATTTCAGACTCTAAAAAAAATAGTCTCAAACATGACTTTTTGGGTGTAAAACATGCCGAAAAACACACTGGTGCAGACGGTTTTGTCATATTTTGCTTCAAAATAGACTTATGAGCCTTTTTGTCTCAGCTCAGGATTTGAAAAAACACTAAGGCTAACCTATAACTTTTTTTCATTTCAGACTCCGAAAAAAAATAGTCTCAAACATGACTTTTTGGGTGTAAAACATGCCGAAAAACACACTGGTGCAGAAGGTTTTGCCATATTTGGCTTCAAAATGGACTTATGAGCCTTTTTGTCTCAGCTCAGGATTTGAAAAACACTAAGGCTAACCTATGACTTTTTTTCCATTTCAGACTCCAAAAAAAAAATAGTCTCAAACATGACTTTTCTGGTGTAAAACATGCAAAAAACACACTGGTGCAGACGGTTTTGTCATATTTGGCTTAAAATGGACTTATGAGCCTTTTGTCTCAGCTCAGGATTTGAAAAAACACTAAGGCTAACCTATGACTTTTTTTTCCATTTCAGACTCCTAAAAAAAATAGTCTCAAACATGACTTTTTGGGTGTAAAACAGGCCGAAAAAACACACTGGTGCCGACGGTTTGGTCATATTTTGCTTCAAAATGGACTTATGAGCCTTTTTGTCTCATCCTAGGATTTGAAAAAACACTAAGGCTAACTTTGACATTTTTTTTTACATTTTAGACTCCATAAAAAAATAGTCTCAAGCCTGACTTTTTGGGTGTAAAACAGGCCGAAAAACACACTATTGCAGATGATTTTGTCATATTTGGCTTCAAAATGGAGTTATGAGCCTTTTTGTCTCAGCTCAGGATTTGAAAAAACACTAAGGCTAACCTATGACTTTTGTCCATTTCAGACTCCAAAAAAAAAATAGTCTCAAACATGAGTTTTTGGGTGTAAAACATGCCGAAAAACACACTGGTGAAGACGGTTTTGTCATTTTGGCTTCAAAATGGACTTATGAGCCTTTTGTCTCAGCTCAGGATTTGAAAAAACACTAAGGCTAACCTATGACTTTTTTCCATTTCAGACTCCGAAAAAAAATTGTCTCAAACACGACTTTTTGGGTGTAAAACATGCCCAAAAACACACTGGTGCAGACGATTTTGTCATATTTGGCTTCAAAATGGACTTATGAGCCTTTTAGTCTCAGCTCAGGATTTGAAAAAACACTAAGGCTAACCTATGACTTTTTTTCCATTTCAGACTCCGAAAAAAAATTGTCTCAAACATGACTTTTTGGGTGTAAAACATGCCGAAAAACACACTGGTGCAGACGGTTTTGTCATATTTGGCTTCAAAATGGACTTATGAGCCTTTTTGTCTCAGCTCAGGATTTGAAAAAACACTAAGGCTAACCTATGACTTTTTTTCCATTTCAGACTCCGAAAAAAAATAGTCTCAAACATGACTTTTTGGGTGTAAAACATGCCGAAAAACACACTGGTGCAGACGGTTTTGTCATAATTGGCTTCAAAATGGATTTATGAGCCTTTTTGTCTCAGCTCAGGATTTGAAAAAACACTAAGGCTAACCTATGACTTTTTGTCCATTTCAGACTCTGAAAAAAAATAGTCTCAAACACGTCTTTTTGGATGTAAAACATACCGAAAAACACACTGGTGCAGACGATTTTGTCATATTTGGCTTCAAAATGGACTTATGAGCCTTTTTGTCTCAGCTCAGGATTTGAAAAAACACTAAGGCTAACCTATGACTTTTTTTCATTTCAGACTCCAAAAAAAAATAGTCTCAAACATGACTTTTTGGGTGTAAAACATGCCGAAAAACACACTGGTGCAGACGGTTTTGTCATATTTGGCTTCAAAATGGACTTATGAGCCTTTTTGTCTCAGCTCAGGATTTGAAAAAACACTAAGGCTAACCTATGACTTTTTTCCATTTCAGAATCCAAAAAAATAGTCTCAAACATGACTTTTTGGGTGTAAAACATGCCGAAAAACACACTGGTGCAGACGGTTTTGCCATATTTGGCTTCAAAATAGACTTATGAGCCTTTTTGTCTCAGCTAAGGATTTGAAAAAACACTAAGGCTAACCTATGACTTTTTTTCCATTTCAGACTCACAAAAAAATTAGTCTCAAACATGACTTTTTGGGTATAAAACATGCCGAAAAACACACTGGTGCAGACGGTTTTGCCATATTTGGCTTCAAAATGGATTTATGAGCCTTTTTGTCTCAGCTCAGGATTTGAAAAAACACTAAGGCTAACCTATGACTTTTTTTCCATTTCAGAATCCAAAAAAAAATAGTCTCAAACATGACTTTTTGGGTGTAAAACATGCCGAAAAACACACTGGTGCAGACGGTTTTGCCATATTTGGCTTCAAAATGGACTTATGAGCCTTTTTGTCTCAGCTCAGGATTTGAAAAACACTAAGGCTAACCTATGACTTTTTTTTCATTTCAGACTCCAAAAAAAAAATAGTCTCAAACATGACTTTTTGGGTGTAAAACATGCCGAAAAACACACTGGTGCAGACGGTTTTGCCATATTTGGCTTAAAAATGGATTTATGAGCCTTTTTGTCTCAGCTCAGGATTTGAAAAAACACTAAGGCTAACCTATGACTTTTTTTCCATTTCAGACTCCGAAAAAAAATAGTCTCAAACATGACTTTTCGGGTGTAAAACATGCCGAAAAACACACTGGTGCAGACGGTTTTGCCATATTTGGCTTCAAAATGGACTTATGAGCCTTTTTGTCTCAGCTCAGGATTTGAAAAAACACTAAGGCTAACCTATGACTTTTTTTCCATTTCAGACTCCGAAAAAAAATAGTCTCAAACATGACTTTTTGGGTGTAAAACATGCCGAAAAACACACTGGTGCAGACGGTTTTGCCATATTTGGCTTCAAAATGGACTTATGAGCCTTTCTGTCTCAGCTCAGGATTTGAAAAGACACTAAGGCTAACCTATGACTTTTTTTCCATTTCAGACTCCGAAAAAAAATAGTCTCAAACATGACTTTTTGGGTGTAAAACATGCCGAAAAACACACTGGTGCAGACGGTTTTGCCATATTTGGCTTCAAAATGGACTTATGAGCCTTTTTGTCTCAGCTCAGGATTTGAAAAAACACTAGGGCTAACCTATGACTTTTTGTCCATTTCAGAATCCAAAAAAAAATAGTCTCAAACATGACTTTTTGGGTGTAAAACATGCCGAAAAACACACTGGTGCAGACGGTTTTGCCATATTTGGCTTCAAAATGGACTTATGAGCCTTTTTGTCTCAGCTCAGGATTTGAAAAACACTAAGGCTAACCTATGACTTTTTTTCCATTTCAGACTCCAAAAAAAAAATAGTCTCAAACATGACTTTTCTGGTGTAAAACATGCCAAAAAACACACTGGTGCAGACGGTTTTGTCAAATTTTGCTTCAAAATGGACTTATGAGCCTTTTTGTCTCAGCTCAGGATTTGAAAAACACTAAGGCTAACCTATGACTTTTTTTCCATTTCAGACTCCAAAAAAAAATAGTCTCAAACATGACTTTTTGGGTGTAAAACATGCCGAAAAACACACTGGTGCAGACGGTTTTGTCATATTTGGCTTCAAAATGGACTTATGAGCCTTTTTGTCTCAGCTCAGGATTAAGGCTGACCTATGACTTTTTTTCCATTTCAGACTCCAAAAAAAAATAGTCTCAAACATGACTTTTCTGGTGTAAAACATGCTAAAAAACACTGGTGCAGACGGTTTTGTCAAACTTTGCTTCAAAATGGACTTATGAGCCTTTTTGTCTCAGCTCAGGATTTGAAAAACACTAAGGCTAACCTATGACTTTTTTTCCATTTCAGACTCCAAAAAAAAATAGTCTCAAACATGACTTTTCGGGTGTAAAACATGCCGAAAAACACACTGGTGCAGACGGTTTTGTCATATTTTGCTTCAAAATGGACTTTTGAGTCTTTTTGTCTCAGCTCAGGATTTGAAAAAAACACTAAGGCTAACCTATGACTTTTTTTCCATTTCAGACTCAAAAAAAAATAGTCTCAAACATGACTTTTTGGGTGTAAAACATGCCGAAAAACACACTGGTGCAGACGGTTTGGTCATATTTTTCTTCAAAATGGACTTATGAGCCTTTGTGCCTCAGCTCAGGATTTGAAAAAGCACTAAGGCTAACCTATGACTTTTTTTCCATTTCAGACTCTCAAAAAAAACAGTCTCAAACATGACTTTTTGGGTGTAAAACATGCCGAAAAACACACTGGTGCAGACGGTTTTGTCATATTTGGCTTCAAAATGGACTTATGAGCCTTTTTGTCTCAGCTCAGGATTTGAAAAACACTAAGGCTAACCTATGACTTTTTTTTCATTTCAGACTCCAAAAAAAAAATAGTCTCAAACATGACTTTTCTGGTGTAAAACATGCTAAAAAACACACTGGTGCAGACGGTTTTGTCAAACTTTGCTTCAAAATGGACTTATGAGCCTTTTTGTCTCAGCTCAGGATTTGAAAAACACTAAGGCTAACCTATGGACTTTTTGTCCATTTCAGAATCCAAAAAAAAAATAGTCTCAAACATGACTTTTTGGGTGTAAAACATGTCGAAAAACACACTGGTGCAGACGGTTTTGTCATATTGGCTTCAAAATGGATTTATGAGCCTTTTGTCTCAGCTCAGGATTTGAAAAAACACTAAGGCTAACCTATGACTTTTTTTCCATTTCAGACTCGAAAAAAATAGTCTCAAACATGACTTTTCTGGTGTAAAACATGCTAAAAAACACACTGGTGCAGACGGTTTTGTCAAATTTTGCTTCAAAATGGACTTATGAGCCTTTTTGTCTCAGCTCAGGATTTGAAAAAACACTAAGGCTAATCTATGACTTTTTTTCCATTTCAGACTCCGAAAAAAAATTGTCTCAAACACGACTTTTTGGGTGTAAAACATGCCGAAAAACACACTGGTGCAGACGGTTTTGCCATATTTGGCTTCAAAATGGACTTATGAGCCTTTTAGTCTCAGCTCAGGATTTGAAAAAACACTAAGGCTAACCTATGACTTTTTTTCCATTTCAGAATCCAAAAAGAAATAGTCTCAAACATGACTTTTTGGGTGTAAAACATGCCGAAAAACACACTGGTGCAGACGGTTTTGCCATATTTGGCTTCAAAATAGACTTATGAGCCTTTTTGTCTCAGCTAAGGATTTGAAAAAACACTAAGGCTAACCTATGACTTTTTTTCTATTTCAGACTCACAAAAAAATTAGTCTCAAACATGACTTTTTGGGTATAAAACATGCCGAAAAACACACTGGTGCAGACGGTATTGCCATATTTGGCTTCAAAATGGATTTATGAGCCTTTTTGTCTCAGCTCAGGATTTGAAAAAACACTAAGGCTAACCTATGACTTTTTTTCCATTTCAGACTCCAAAAAAAAAATAGTCTCAAACATGACTTTTTGGGTGTAAAACATGCCGAAAAACACACTGGTGAAGACGGTTTTGTCATATTTGGCTTCAAAATTGACTTATGAGCCTTTTTGTCTCAGCTCAGGATTTGAAAAAACACTAAGGCTAATCTATGACTTTTTTTCCATTTCAGACTCCGAAAAAAAATAGTCTCAAACATGACATTTTGGGTGTAAAACATGCCGAAAAACACACTGGTGCAGACGGTTTTGCCATATTTTGCTTCAAAATGGACTTATGAGCCTTTTTGTCTCAGCTCAGAATTTGAAAAAACACTAAGGCTAACCTATGACTTTTTGTCCATTTCAGACTCCGAAAAAAAATAGTCTCAAACATGACTTTTCGGGTGTAAAACATGCCGAAAAACACACTGGTGCAGACGGTTTTGCCATATTTGGCTTAAAAATGGATTTATGAGCCTTTTTGTCTCAGCTCAGGATTTGAAAAAACACTAGGGCTAACCTATGACTTTTTGTCCATTTCAGAATCCAAAAAAAAATAGTCTCAAACATGACTTTTTGGGTGTAAAACATGCCGAAAAACACACTGGTGCAGACGGTTTTGCCATATTTGGCTTCAAAATGGACTTATGAGCCTTTTTGTCTCAGCTCAGGATTTGAAAAAACACTAAGGCTAACCTATGACTTTTTTCCATTTCAGACTCCGAAAAAAAATAGTCTCAAACATGACTTTTTGGGTGTAAAACATGCCGAAAAACACACTGGTGCAGACGGTTTTGCCATATTTGGCTTCAAAATGGACTTATGAGCCTTTTTGTCTCAGCTCAGGATTTGAAAAACACTAAGGCTAACCTATGACTTTTTGTCCATTTCAGACTCCAAAAAAAAATAGTCTCAAACATGACTTTTCTGGTGTAAAACATGCCGAAAAACACACTGGTGCAGACGGTTTTGCCATATTTGGCTTAAAAATGGATTTATGAGCCTTTTTGTCTCAGCTCAGGATTTGAAAAAACACTAAGGCTAACCTATGACTTTTTTTTCCATTTCAGACTCCAAAAAAAAATAGTCTCAAACATGACTTTTTGGGTGTAAAACATGCCGAAAAACACACTGGTGCAGACGGTTTTGTCATATTTGGCTTCAAAATGGACTTATGAGCCTTTTTGTCTCAGCTCAGGATTTGAAAAAACACTAAGGCTAACCTATGACTTTTTGTCCATTTCAGACTCCGAAAAAAAATAGTCTCAAACATGACTTTTCTGGTGTAAAACATGCCGAAAAACACACTGGTGCAGACGGTTTTGCCATATTTGGCTTCAAAATGGATTTATGAGCCTTTTTGTCTCAGCTCAGGATTTGAAAAAACACTAAGGCTAACCTATGACTTTTTTTCCATTTCAGACTCCGAAAAAAAATAGTCTCAAACATGACTTTTTGGGTGTAAAACATGCCGAAAAACACACTGGTGCAGACGGTTTTGTCATATTTGGCTTCAAAATGGACTTATGAGCCTTTTTGTCTCAGCTCAGGATTTGAAAAACACTAAGGCTAACCTATGACTTTTTCCATTTCAGACTCCGAAAAAAAATAGTCTCAAACATGACTATTCGGGTGTAAAACATGCCGAAAAACACACTGGTGCAGACGGTTTTGCCATATTTGGCTTAAAAATGGATTTATGAGCCTTTTTGTCTCAGCTCAGGATTTGAAAAAACACTAAGGCTAACCTATGACTTTTTGTCCATTTCAGAATCCAAAAAAAATAGTCTCAAACATGACTTTTTGGGTGTAAAACATGCCGAAAAAACACACTGGTGCAGACGGTTTTGCCATATTTGGCTTAAAATGGATTTATGAGCCTTTTTGTCTCAGCTCAGGATTTGAAAAAACACTAAGGCTAACCTATGACTTTTTTCCATTTCAGACTCCGAAAAAAAATAGTCTCAAACATGACTTTTGGGTGTAAAACATACCGAAAAACACACTGGTGCAGACGGTTTTGTCATATTTGGCTTCAAAATGGACTTATGAGCCTTTTAGTCTCAGCTCAGGATTTAAAAAAACACTAAGGCTAACCTATGACTTTTTGTCCATTTCAGACTCTAACAAAAAACAGTCTCAAACATGACTTTTGGGTATAAACATGCCAAAAAAAAACACACTGGTGCAGACGGTTTTGTCATATTTGGCTTCAACATGGACTTATGAGCCTTTTTGTCTCAGCTCAGGATTTGAAAAACACTAAGGCTAACCTATGACTTTTTTTCCATTTCAGACTCCGAAAAAAAATAGTCTCAAACATGACTTTTTGGGTGTAAAACATGCCGAAAAACACACTGGTGCAGACGGTTTTGTCATATTTGGCTTCAAAATGGACTTATGAGCCTTTTTGTCTCAGCTCAGGATTTGAAAAAACACTAAGGCTAACCTATGACTTTTTGTCCATTTCAGACTCCAAAAAAAAAAATAGTCTCAAACATGACTTTTGGGTGTAAAACATGCCGAAAAACACACTGGTGCAGACGGTTTTGTCATATTTGGCTTCAAAATGGACTTATGAGCCTTTTTGTCTCAGCTCAGGATTTGAAAAACACTAAGGCTAACCTATGACTTTTTTTCCATTTCAGACTCCAAAAAAAATAGTCTCAAACATGACTTTTTGGGTGTAAAACATGCTAAAACACACTGGTGCAGACGGTTTTGCCATATTTGGCTTCAAAATGGATTTATGAGCCTTTTTGTCTCAGCTCAGGATTTGAAAAAACACTAAGGCTAACCTATGACTTTTTTTTCCATTTCAGACTCCAAAAAAAAATAGTCTCAAACATGACTTTTTGGGTGTAAAACATGCCGAAAAACACACTGGTGCAGACGGTTTTGTCATATTTGGCTTCAAAATGGACTTATGAGCCTTTTTGTCTCAGCTCAGGATTTGAAAAAACACTAAGGCTAACCTATGACTTTTTTCCATTTCAGACTCCAAAAAAAAATAGTCTCAAACATGACTTTTCGGGTGTAAAACATGCCGAAAAACACACTGGTGCAGACGGTTTTGCCATATTTGGCTTAAAAATGGATTTATGAGCCTTTTTGTCTCAGCTCAGGATTTGAAAAAACACTAGGGCTAACCTATGACTTTTTGTCCATTTCAGAATCCAAAAATAAATAGTCTCAAACATGACTTTTTGGGTGTAAAACATGCCGAAAAACACACTGGTGCAGACGGTTTTGCCATATTTGGCTTCAAAATGGACTTATGAGCCTTTTTGTCTCAGCTCAGGATTTGAAAAACACTAAGGCTAACCTATGACTTTTTTTCCATTTCAGACTCCAAAAAAAAAATAGTCTCAAACATGACTTTTTGGGTATAAAACATGCCGAAAAACACACTGGTGCAGACGGTTTTGTCATATTTGGCTTCAACATGGACTTATGAGCCTTTTTGTCTCAGCTCAGGATTTGAAAAACACTAGGCTAACTTATGACTTTTGTCCATTTCAGAATCCAAAAAAAATAGTCTCAAACATGACTTTTTGGGTGTAAAACATGCCGAAAAAACACACTGGTGCAGACGGTTTTGCCATATTTGGCTTCAAAATGGACTTATGAGCCTTTTGTCTCAGCTCAGGATTTGAAAAAACACTAAGGCTAACCTTTTTTTGTCCATTTCAGACTCCAAAAAAAATAGTCTCAAACATGACTTTTCGGGTGTAAAACATGCCGAAAAACACACTGGTGCAGACGGTTTTGCCATATTTGGCTTAAAAATGGATTTATGAGCCTTTTTGTCTCAGCTCAGGATTTGAAAAAACACTAAGGCTAACCTATGACTTTTTGTCCATTTCAGAATCCAAAAAAAAATAGTCTCAAACATGACTTTTTGGGTGTAAAACATGCCGAAAAACACACTGGTGCAGACGGTTTTGTCATATTTGGCTTCAACATGGACTTATGAGCCTTTTTGTCTCAGCTCAGGATTTGAAAAAACACTAAGGCTAACCTATGACTTTTTTTCCATTTCAGACTCCAAAAAAAAATAGTCTCAAACATGACTTTTTGGGTGTAAAACATGTCGAAAAACACACTGGTGCAGACGGTTTTGTCATATTTGGCTTCAAAATGGATTTATGAGCCTTTTTGTCTCAGCTCAGGATTTGAAAAAACACTAAGGCTAACCTATGACTTTTTTTCCATTTGGGAATCCAAAAAAAAAATAGTCTCAAACATGACTTTTTGGGTGTAAAACATGCCGAAAAACACACTGGTGCAGACGGTTTTGTCATATTTGGCTTCAAAATGGACTTATGAGCCTTTTTGTCTCAGCTCAGGATTTGAAAAAACACTAGGGCTAACCTATGACTTTTTGTCCATTTCAGACTCCGAAAAAAAATTGTCTCAAACACGACTTTTTGGATGTAAAACATACCGAAAAACACACTGGTGCAGACGATTTTGTCATATTTGGCTTCAAAATGGACTTATGAGCCTTTTAGTCTCAGCTCAGGATTTGAAAAGACACTAAGGCTAACCTATGACTTTTTTCTCCATTTCAGACTAAAAAAAAAAAATAGTCTCAAACATGACTTTTTGGGTGTAAAACATGCCGAAAAACACACTGGTGCAGACGGTTTTGTCATATTTGGCTTCAAAATGGACTTATGAGCCTTTTTGTCTCAGCTCAGGATTTGAAAAAACACTAAGGCTAACCTATGACTTTTTGTCCATTTCAGACTCCAAAAAAAAATAGTCTCAAACATGACTTTTTGGGTGTAAAACATGCCGAAAAACACACTGGTGCAGACGGTTTTGCCATATTTGGCTTAAAAATGGATTTATGAGCCTTTTTGTCTCAGCTCAGGATTTGAAAAAACACTAAGGCTAACCTATGACTTTTTTTCCATTTAAGACTGCAAAAAAAAGTAGTCTCAAACATGACTTTTTGGGTGTAAAACATGTCAAAAAACACACTGGTGCAGACGGTTTTGCCATATTTGGCTTCAAAATAGACTTATGAGCCTTTTTGTCTCAGCTAAGGATTTGAAAAAACACTAAGGCTAACCTATGACTTTTTTTCCATTTCAGACTCACAAAAAAATTAGTCTAAAACATGACTTTTTGGGTATAAAAGATGCCGAAAAACACACTGGTGCAGACGGTATTGCCATATTTGGCTTCAAAATGGATTTATGAGCCTTTTTGTCTCAGCTCAGGATTTGAAAAAACACTAAGGCTAACCTATGACTTTTTGTCCATTTCAGAATCCAAAAAAAAAATAGTCTCAAACATGACTTTTTGGGTGTAAAACATGCCGAAATACACACTGGTGAAGACGGTTTTGTCATATTTGGCTTCAAAATTGACTTATGAGCCTTTTTGTCTCAGCTCAGGATTTGAAAAAACACTAAGGCTAATCTATGACTTTTTTTCCATTTCAGACTCCGAAAAAAAATAGTCTCAAACATGACATTTTGGGTGTAAAACATGCCGAAAAACACACTGGTGCAGACGGTTTTGTCATATTTGGCTTCAAAATGGACTCATGAGCCTTTTTGTCTCGGCTCAGGATTTGAAAAAACACTAAGGCTAATCTATGACTTTTTTTCCATTTCAGACTCCGAAAAAAAACAGTCTCAAACATGACTTTTTGGGTGTAAAACATGCCGAAAAACACACTGGTGCAGACGGTTTTGTCATATTTGGCTTCAAAATGGACTTATGAGCCTTTTTGTCTCGGCTCAGGATTTGAAAAAACACTAAGGTTAACCTATGACTTTTTTTCCATTTCAGAATCCAAAAAAAAATAGTCTCAAACATGACTTTTTGGGTGTAAAACATGCCGATAAACACACTGGTGCAGACGGTTTTGCCATATTTGGCTTAAAAATGGATTTATGAGCCTTTTTGTCTCAGCTCAGGATTTGAAAAAACACTAAGGCTAACCTATGACTTTTTGTCCATTTCAGACTCCAAAAAAAAATAGTCTCAAACATGACTTTTCTGGTGTAAAACATGCCGAAAAACACACTGGTGCAGACAGTTTTGTCATATTTGGCTTCAAAATGGACTTATGAGCCTTTTTGTCTCATTTCAGGATTTAAAAAAAAACACTAAGGCTAATCTATGACTTTTTTTTTATTTCAGACTCCAAAAAAAAAATAGTCTCAAACATGACTTTTTGGGTGTAAAACATGCCAAAAAACACACTGGTGCAGACGGTTTTGTCAAATTTTGCTTCAAAATGGACTTATGAGCCTTTTTGTCTCAGCTCAGGATTTGAAAAAACACTAAGGCTACCCTATGACTTTTTGTCCATTTCAGAATCCAAAAAAAAAATAGTCTCAAACATGACTTTTTGGGTGTAAAACATGCCGAAAAACACACTGGTACAGACGGTTTTGTCATATTTGGCTTCAACATGGACTTATGAGCCTTTTTGTCTCAGCTCAGGATTTGAAAAAACACTAAGGCTAACCTATGACTTTTTTTCCACTTCAGACTCCGAAAAAAAATAGTCTCAAACATGACTTTTCGGGGGTAAAACATGCCGAAAAACACACTGGTGCAGGCGGTTTTGCCATATTTGGCTTCAAAATGGACTTATGAGCCTTTTTGTCTCAGCTCAGGATTTGAAAAAACACTAAGGCTAACCTATGACTTTTTTTCCATTTGGGAATCCAAAAAAAAAATGGTCTCAAACATGACTTTTTGGGTGTAAAACATGCCGAAAAACACACTGGTGCAGACGGTTTTGTCATATTTGGCTTCAAAATGGACTTATGAGCCTTTTTGTCTCAGCTCAGGATTTGAAAAAACACTAAGGCTAACCTATGACTTTTTTTTCATTTCAGACTCCGAAAAAAAATAGTCTCAAACATGACTTTTCTGGTGTAAAACATGCCGAAAAACACACTGGTGCAGACAGTTTTGTCAAATTTTGCTTCAAAATGGACTTATGAGCCTTTTTGTCTCAGCTCAGGATTTGAAAAAACACTAAGGCTAACCTATGACTTTTTTTTCATTTCAGACTCCGAAAAAAAATAGTCTCAAACATGACTTTTTGGGTGTAAAACATGCCGAAAAACACACTGGTGCAGACGGTTTTGTCATATTTTGCTTAAAAATGGACTAATGAGTCTTTTTTTCTCAGCTCAGGATTTGAAAAAACACTAAGGCTAACCTATGACTTTTTTTCCATTTCAGACTCCAAAAAAAATAGTCTCAAACATGACTTTTTGGGTGCAAAACATGCCGAAAAACACACTGGTGCAGACGGTGTTGTCATGTTTTGCTTAAAAATGGACTAATGAGTCTTTTTGTCTCAGCTCAGGATTCGAAAAAACAGTAAGGCTAACCTATGACTTTTTTTCCATTTTGGAATCCGAAAAAAAATAGTCTCAAACATGACTTTTTGGGTGTAAAACATACCGAAAAACACACTGGTGCAGACGGTTTTGTCAAATTTTGCTTCAAAATGGACTTATGAGCCTTTTAGTCTCAGCTCAGGATTCAAAAAAACACTAAGGCTAATCTATGACTTTTTGTCCATTTCAGACTCCAAAAAACAATAGTCTCAAACATGACTTTTTGGGTGTAAAACAGGCCGAAAAACACACTGGTGCAGACAGTTTTGTCATATTTGGCTTCAAAATGGACTTATGAGCCTTTTTGTCTCATTTCAGGATTTGAAAAAAAACACTAAGGCTAACCTATGACTTTTTTTCCATTTTGGACTCCGAAAAAAAATAGTCTCAAACATGACTTTTTGGGTGTAAAACATGCCGAAAAACACACTGGTGAAGACGGTTTTGTCATATTTGGCTTCAAAATGGACTTATGAGTCTTTTTGTCTCTGCTCAGGATTTGAAAAAACACTTAGGCTAACCTATGACTTTTTTCTCCATTTCAGACTAAAAAAAAAAAATAGTCTCAAACATGACTTTTTGGGTGTAAAACAGGCCAAAAAACACACTGGTGCAGACGGTTTTGCCATATTTGGCTTAAAAATGGACTTTTGGGGTGCTGGTTTGGTGTAGTGGTTGGCGCCCCGTGTTCGTGCTTCTGCCGGTCCGGGTTCGGGTCCCGCCTGTGGCCGGTTTGCGGGGTGTCTTCCCCTGCTCTCTCTCCCCCTTTCGCGGGCCTGTCCACTGTCTCTCTCCTATCAATAAAGGCACAAAATGCCCAAAAAAATACATTTAAAAATGGACTTATGAGTCTTTTTGTCTCTGCTCAGGATTTGAAAAAACACTTAGGCTAACCTATGACTTTTTTTTCCATTTCAGACTAAAAAAAAAAAATAGTCTCAAACATGACTTTTTGGGTGTAAAACATGCCGAAAAACACACTGGTGCAGACGGTTTTGTCATATTTGGCTTCAAAATGGACTTATGAGCCTTTTTGTCTCAGCTCAGGATTTGAAAAAACACTAAGGCTAAACTATGACTTTTTTCCATTTTAGACTCTGAAAAAAAATAGTCTCAAACATGACTTTTTGGGTGTAAAACAGGCCAAAAAACACACTGGTACAGACGGTTTTGTCATATTTGGCTTCTAAAAGGACTTATGAGCCTTTTTGTCTCATTTCAGGATTTGAAAAAAAACACTAAGGCTAACCTATGACTTTTTTTTCCATTTCAGACTAAAAAAAAAAATAGTCTCAAACATGACTTTTTGGGTGTAAAACAGGCCAAAAAACACACTGGTGCAGAAGGTTTTGTCATATTTGGCTTCAAAATGGACTTTTGAGCCTTTTTGTCTCAGCTCAGGATTTGAAAAAAAACACTAAGGCTAACCTATGACTTTTTGTCCATTTCAGACTCCAAAAAACAATAGTCTCAAACATGACTTTTTGGGTGTAAAACAGGCCGAAAAACACACTGGTGCAGACAGTTTTGTCATATTTGGCTTCAAAATGGACTTATGAGTCTTTTTGTCTCTGCTCAGGATTTGAAAAAACACTTAGGCTAACCTATGACTTTTTTCTCCATTTCAGACTAAAAAAAAAAATAGTCTCAAACATGACTTTTTGGGTGTAAAACAGGCCAAAAAACACACTGGTGCAGACGGTTTTGCCATATTTGGCTTAAAAATGGACTTATGAGTCTTTTTGTCTCTGCTCAGGATTTGAAAAAACACTTAGGCTAACCTATGACTTTTTTTTCCATTTCAGACTAAAAAAAAAAAATAGTCTCAAACATGACTTTTTGGGTGTAAAACAGGCCAAAAAACACACTGGTGCAGAAGGTTTTGTCATATTTGGCTTCAAAATGGACTTTTGAGCCTTTTTGTCTCAGCTCAGGATTTGAAAAAAAACACTAAGGCTAACCTATGACTTTTTGTAAATTTCAGACTCCGAAAAAAAATAGTCTCAAACATGACTTTTCGGGTGTAAAACATGCCGAAAAACACACTGGTGCAGACGGTTTTGCCATATTTGGCTTCAAAAAGGATTTATGAGCCTTTTTGTCTCAGCTCAGGATTTGAAAAAAAACACTAAGGCTAACCTATGACTTTTTGTCCATTTCAGACTCCAAAAAAAAATAGTCTCAAACATGACTTTTTGGGTGTAAAACATGCCAAAAAATACACTGGTGCAGACGGTTTTGTCATATTTGGCTTCAAAATGGACTTATGAGTCTTTTTGTCTCTGCTCAGGATTTGAAAAAACACTTAGGCTAACCTATGACTTTTTTCTCCATTTCAGACTAAAAAAAAAAAATAGTCTCAAACATGACTTTTTGGGTGTAAAACAGGCCAAAAAACACACTGGTGCAGAAGGTTTTGTCATATTTGGCTTCAAAATGGACTTTTGAGCCTTTTTGTCTCAGCTCAGGATTTGAAAAAACACTAAGGCTAACCTATGACTTTTTGTCAATTTCAGACTCCGAAAAAAAATAGTCTCAAACATGACTTTTCGGGTGTAAAACATGCCGAAAAACACACTGGTGCAGACGGTTTTGTCATATTTGGCTTCAAAAAGGATTTATGAGCCTTTTTGTCTCAGCTCAGGATTTGAAAAAAAACACTAAGGCTAACCTATGACTTTTTGTCAATTTCAGACTCCAAAAAATAATAGTCTCAAACATCACTTTTTGGGTGTAAAACATGCCGAAAAACACACTGGTGCAGACGGTTTTGTCATATTTGGCTTCAAAAAGGATTTATGAGCCTTTTTGTCTCAGCTCAGGATTTGAAAAAAAACACTAAGGCTAACCTATGACTTTTTGTCCATTTCAGACTCCAAAAAAAAATAGTCTCAAACATGACTTTTTGGGTGTAAAACATGCCAAAAAATACACTGGTGCAGACGGTTTTGTCATATTTGGCTTCAAAATGGACGTATGAGCCTTTTTGTCTCAGCTCAGGATTTGAAAAAACACTAAGGCTAACCTATGACTTTTTTTCCATTTTGGAATCCGAAAAAAAATAGTCTCAAACACGACTTTTTGGGTGTAAAACATGCCGAGAAATAGACTGGTGCACACGGTTTTGTCATATTTGGCTTCAAAATGGACTTATGAGCCTTTTTGTCTCAGCTCAGGATTTGAAAAATCACTAAGGCTAACCTATGACTTTTTTTCCATTTCAGATTATGAAAAAAACAAAGCTCAAGCATGACTTTTTGAGTGTAAAACAGTCCAAAAAACACACTGGTGCAGACAGTTTTGTTTTTTATGACTTCAAAATGGACTTATGAGCCTTTTTCTTTCAGGTCAGGATTTGAAAAAACACTAAGGCTAACCTATGACTTTTTTTCCATTTCAGACTCCAAAAAAAAAAAAAATGCTCAAACAGGTTTTTTTTGGGTGTAAAACAGGCTGAAAAACACACTGGTGCAGACGGTTTTGTCATATTTTGCTTCAAAATGGACTTATGAGCCTTTTTGTCTCAGCTCAGGATTTGAAAAAACACTAAGGCTAACCTATGACTTTTTTTCCATTTTGGAATCCGAAAAAAAATAGTCTCAAACATGACTTTTTGGGTGTAAAACAGGCCGAAAAACACACTGGTGCAGACGGTTTTGTCATATTTGGCTTCAAAATGGACTTATGAGCCTTTTTGTCTCATTTCAGGATTTGAAAAAACACTAAGGCTAACCTATGACTTTTTTTCCATTTTGGACTCCGAAAAAAAATAGTCTCAAACATGACTTTTTGGGTGTAAAACATGCCGAAAAACACACTGGTGCAGACGGTTTTGTCATATTTGGCTTCAAAATGGACTTATGAGTCTTTTTGTCTCTGCTCAGGATTTGAAAAAACACTTAGGCTAACCTATGACTTTTTTTTCCATTTCAGACTCCAAAAAAAAAAATAGTCTCAAACATGACTTTTTGGGTGTAAAACAGGCCAAAAAACACACTGGTGCAGACGGTTTTGTCATATTTGGCTTCAAAATGGACTTTTGAGCCTTTTTGTCTCAGCTCAGGATTTGAAAAAAAAACACTAAGGCTAACCTATGACTTTTTGTCAATTTCAGACTCCAAAAAATAATAGTCTCAAACATGACTTTTTGGGTGTAAAACATGCAGAAAAACACACTGGTGCAGACGGTTTTGTCATATTTGGCTTCAAAAAGGATTTATGAGCCTTTTTGTCTCAGCTCAGGATTTGAAAAAAAACACTAAGGCTAACCTATGACTTTTTGTCATTTTCAGACTCCAAAAAATAATAGTCTCAAACATCACTTTTTGGGTGTAAAACATGCCGAAAAACACACTGGTGCAGACGGTTTTGTCATATTTGGCTTCAAAAAGGATTTATGAGCCTTTTTGTCTCAGCTCAGGATTTGAAAAAAAACACTAAGGCTAACCTATGACTTTTTGTCCATTTCAGACTCCAAAAAACAATAGTCTCAAACATGACTTTTTGGGTGTAAAACAGGCCGAAAAACACACTGGTGCAGACAGTTTTGTCATATTTGGCTTCAAAATGGACTTATGAGCCTTTTTGTCTCATTTCAGGATTTGAAAAAAAACACTAAGGCTAACCTATGACTTTTTTTCCATTTTGGACTCCGAAAAAAAATAGTCTCAAACATGACTTTTTGGGTGTAAAACAGGCCAAAAAACACACTGGTGCAGACGGTTTTGCCATATTTGGCTTAAAAATGGACTTATGAGTCTTTTTGTCTCTGCTCAGGATTTGAAAAAACACTTAGGCTAACCTATGACTTTTTTTTCCATTTCAGACTAAAAAAAAAAAATAGTCTCAAACATGACTTTTTGGGTGTAAAACAGGCCAAAAAACACACTGGTGCAGAAGGTTTTGTCATATTTGGCTTCAAAATGGACTTTTGAGCCTTTTTGTCTCAGCTCAGGATTTGAAAAAAAACACTAAGGCTAACCTATGACTTTTTGTAAATTTCAGACTCCGAAAAAAAATAGTCTCAAACATGACTTTTCGGGTGTAAAACATGCCGAAAAACACACTGGTGCATACGGTTTTGCCATATTTGGCTTCAAAAAGGATTTATGAGCCTTTTTGTCTCAGCTCAGGATTTGAAAAAAAACACTAAGGCTAACCTATGACTTTTTGTCCATTTCAGACTCCAAAAAAAAATAGTCTCAAACATGACTTTTTGGGTGTAAAACATGCCAAAAAATACACTGGTGCAGACGGTTTTGTCATATTTGGCTTCAAAATGGACGTATGAGCCTTTTTGTCTCAGCTCAGGATTTGAAAAAACACTAAGGCTAACCTATGACTTTTTTTCCATTTTGGAATCCGAAAAAAAATAGTCTCAAACACGACTTTTTGGGTGTAAAACATGCCGAGAAATAGACTGGTGCACACGGTTTTGTCATATTTGGCTTCAAAATGGACTTATGAGCCTTTTTGTCTCAGCTCAGGATTTGAAAAATCACTAAGGCTAACCTATGACTTTTTTTCCATTTCAGATTATGAAAAAAACAAAGCTCAAGCATGACTTTTTGAGTGTAAAACAGTCCAAAAAACACACTGGTGCAGACAGTTTTGTTTTTTATGGCTTCAAAATGGACTTATGAGCCTTTTTCTTTCAGCTCAGGATTTGAAAAAACACTAAGGCTAACCTATGACTTTTTTTCCATTTCAGACTCAAAAAAAAAAAAAATGCTCAAACAGGTTTTTTTTGGGTGTAAAACAGGCTGAAAAACACACTGGTGCAGACGGTTTTGTCATATTTTGCTTCAAAATGGACTTATGAGCCTTTTTCTTTTGGCTCAGGATTTGAAAAAATTGATCGAAATAGAAATAGAAACGGGTACAAATAAGCATTTATTTCTTGCACTGAAATGTCACCCAATTTTGTCATAGTTCTGAACATTTAATGGAAAATACCTTCAGTTCTTACACATTAAATTAACTTTAACAAATCACAGTATCAGTGTTTATTGACCAAACTTTTTGTACTTCTTTTAAAAGACAAAAATCATGAACTTTACTCACAATGAACTTCATTACTCAAAATACAGTAGCAAAGTACCACATTCACTTAGCTACAAAACCACACATTTTCATCCAGTAATATCAAATACAATAATTTGATCTGCTCGTTACAAAATTCCATCACGTGTATTCTTGTTATTCTAAATCTGGCATGTCATCATATTCTCCTCCCTCCTCCAGCAGCCTCTGCTCCTCCAGCTTCTTCCTCTCCTCTTCTGCCCTCTTTCTCTCTTCTGCCGCCCTCTTCATCTCCTCCTCCACCTCCCTCCTCTTTAAATTCTGCTCCTCCTGGTCTTTCTTCTCCTTCTCTTCCTTTTTGTCCTTTTCCTCCTGCATTTTCTTCTTCGGTAAATCATAAGCCCACTCCTCGTCCGAGTCGCTGATGTCGTCATCCTCGATGTCCCAGCTGGGCTGGAAGGCTTCTGTGGTTTCGGTGTCCTCTACAGGATCAGGTTCAGGTATGTAGTTTGGGTCCTCTAGTTTGCCCCAGGCCACCTGGTCGGCTTTTCGGAGGATGATCTCCACTTTGGATGGAACCAGGCTGACCGAGCTCTGCTTGACATCAATGACCTGAAGTCAGGGATATGAAGAACAAAGTTTGATGATGAGAAACGTTCGTGAAATGAACAGAGACACTCAATCCAACATACCTACTACCAAAGTGAGAACTGGAGTTGTTAAATCAACAGAAATTATAAGAAAAAAATGCTCTGAAAGCACAAACTAAAACAAAAGCATTTATAATATCATAAATACGTTCTTGACAAAAAAAAAAAAAAAAAAGGAAAACTGCCATATCTCATAATGTTAACATCCATTAAAAAATGACTAGATATGCATCTGGACTTCAATCACCATCAAAATCAAATCACTTTTCCCTTATGTCATCGCCAACATTCCCTGAAAATAATCTCAAAATCCATCAAGAACTTTTTGGGTAATGGGCAAAAATGTGAAAAACTGTCTCCAATTGCAACATTAAAATCTTGTTTTATAATTAGTGAGTCCACACCAGGATTTTGATCATCACAAAACTCATATCACAACTTCCTTGAATCATAAAAACATTCTCTGAAAATTTGATCAAAATCCATCGAGGACTCGTGTCGTGATCAGCAAAAATATGGAAATTACTTGATCTCATAGCATTACAATCATTTTAAAAATTCCTGGATCTGCATCTAGACTGGGATCACTACAGAAATTAAATTACTTCTTCCTTATGCGATACTAAAAAAAATCCTTTAGGTATGGTTAAAATCCTTAACAACTTAAGGAGATTGGCAAAAATGTGTAAAACTTTCCTGTCTCAGACGTTAACATCTTGTTCGAAAATTTCCTGAACCCACATCTACAGGCAGATTACAAAAATCATCACAACTTCCTAGTGCCATAGCTAAATTTCGATTACCATGTTATGAAAATCCTTGGAGAAAATTTTAAGTTTTTAGCACAAATGTGGAAACTACCCTCCGCATGACATTAACATCTTTTTTAAAAAACTACCGGATCTGCACCTCGACTGGGATCACCACAAAAATCTCCGAAATTATATCAATTCTCCCTTCTGTCATCACCAACATCCCCTGAAAATAAAATTAAAATCCACCAAGAACTTTTTGAGAAATTCCCAAAAATGTGGAAACTGTCCCCGAATTCGTGCTGTTATTGGCAAAAATGTGGAAAAACTATACTGTCCATTCAACATGTTTCTATAAGTTGTAATCCAACAATCTGTTACATCTTTTAAATTGTATTTTATTTTCCAAAGACTAGGTAATACTAATTAAAATAGCTAGCATTTATGTCTTTTCAGTCGCTGATAATTGCTTAGCAGTTTTCTAAAACATTGTACTTCTGGCTTCGTTTACAAATTCTGAATCCAGAGCAACAAAGCGACAACAAAAGCTTTAATAGGTTTTAAAAAAACAACAATAAAACATATTAAACTAATACTCACCCCCCAAAAGTGGAATTCTCTTTTGAAAACCTTGGTATCTTCAAACTGGATCTGACATGTGAGCTGCAAAGAAAAGAGAAAATAGTGTAAATGTGTTGTTATGCTAAATTTTTAAGAGCTCATGAACCCTCAAAGTGTTTTTGGGTTTCATTTGTATGTGTGTTTGGAATTTTAAGTAAGCTTAGCTAAGACGAGCGATTTCAGATGACAAATCCTTTGGAAATACCTTTTGGTTTTAGCCTTAACTTTAGCTAACTTATTTTGGCCACACATTATAATGAGAAATTAATATCGAGTTTTAGCTACTATTTTTCAGAAATTTGACATTACAATTTCAGCTATTCTTCCAACGGGGTTATCATGACGTTTTAAAATTTGTGTTGCCTGTTTACTCATTTTTATTGTAGCTAGTAGCCATCACTTGGATGCAGCTACAATCTAATAGCCCAATATTTGCTCTACTTACATTTTGAGACATTTTTTATAAGGTAAATGAATAAGTACAGGTGTGCGCAACTTTTTTGAATAACATAACTTATGTTGCTAATATACCCTCAATGCTAACCCCCGTTCATGCCATTTACAATATTTATTTGGGAATTATTTTGGACCAGACTTTCAGTGAATGTTATGTATCTGAACCACAATTGATTTATCTAAATTTAGTATGATATAAATTAAGAATTATACATTTTAACTGTTTTGTAGAGCTGTTGATTGTATATTTGGAGAGATGGTCTTCTTCGGTTATGTATGAGTACGACAAAGATTAACAAGAGAAATAGGATGATCTTATATGATTAATCCTACATTGCTCTTTCTTTAAAAAACTGTTTTGATTAAGTTAGGTCTGATTGATATGGCCTGGTCTGAGAATAAGGATCGGTAGCTTAGTTTGTACATTACCCAAGAGTATGTTTTTCAATGCCTCTCCAAAAAAACAACAAAACAACAAAAAACAAAACATGTCTCTCTTCCATTAGCTCCTTTTAATTAATTATTTATTTACTTATTTCACTTTAATTTATATGTATTTATAGTATTATTATTCATATTCTAGTTTTATTTTTTAATTTTACACTATTTTCCTTGTACTGAACTCCCGCTTATGTTTAATCTTTGCAAAAAATGTTCAATAAAGATATGTTTAAAAAATTATGTTTTAGACATCGTGTTATTTGTTTAATCGAACTTTACGCATGTTTACTGTAAATGGCAAAAACACATGAATTTATGTTTTGATAAGGACTACTTTTGATTACATTTAATATCCGTAAAGATTTTATATTTGATTTGTTGAATACATCTGCCAAAGAGGTTGTGTTGTTTTTTTCATGCCACAATTAACAATAAAAAATACGGATGCAGATCCAGGAACCTTTTAAACGATGTGTTAACATTGTGAGATGGGACACTTTCGCCATTTTCGTGAATAATTTTAAAAGTTCTAAAAGGAAATTTGTGTTTCTTTTCAGGGAATGTTAGTCATTGCATAAAAATAAGTGATTACATTTCGGTGTTGATCTGAGTCTGGATGGCAGAATTATTTCAAGGGTGTGTTAACACTGAAAGGGAAGTTTTCATGTTTCCGTAATCACGTTTTCGGAAGTAAAATGTCAGAGGTGTCTTGGCAGTGGTCTCTAGTGTGTTTATTAATTTATCATGTCTTTCTGCTGTTGTATGATAATTTCCTGTTGCATGCTTAAGTTAACATGTTTGATTTATTTGTACAATTACATTAACTTGATTTGTTATAAATAATTATCTGTAAAGCACTTTTAAGAGAGTTGTGTCGTAATGAAACGTAATTTTCTTTTGTTATTTTGAGTAAGAATTGTTAATAGTACTTGAATAGTGATTTAGCATTTGTTACAATCTCTTAAAATTCACTTTATCATTTAATTTAATGCAAATCTCGATGTTTCGTGTGTATTTAGATGTTTGTGAACTCACCACAGTCCTGTTTGCTTCTATGCTGGAAAAATCTGGATGTGCATTTTTGGCGTAAATCGTTACAACAACGTTATTTCCTGTCTGGTGCCAGTCGTGTCGACACGCCACCTTCTTCTTGTCCTGTTAAAAAAGAAAGAAAAGAATTAAAAACATTCATTTTAACACCAGGCTCTGGGAGTAAAGACTTTCTATTTATGACAGGTAATTATTTTAATGACTTTGAAGGACCATTTACTGTCATGATGTTCTGGCTTTTACATGAAAAAGAGCATCATTACAGCAGCAGGAAAATCTAATTTACAGGGAGAATAAAAACAGCAAACAACAATTTCTGCCACTGCTGCCACTTCAGCGTGTAGTGTTTGTGTAGGCGGATTAATTAATTACAGAATATAACCAGTAATTACAGCAATAACTCAGCAACCAGCCTTTTTTAGAGGCGTTGTGGTTCTTTTCAGTTTTGATGATATTTGTCGAATATTTTTGGTCTTCATGAACTTTATTTAGTCCTTTTTATTATTACAAGTTGAATAAAGTTTGAGTATATGGCGGGTGAATCAAAAACGTTGTATTTTACAACTTTGTCATTGAATAAACCTGGAATAATGAAAAAAACTGTTGAGTTTTGTAGCCAGTATTTTTAATTTTAAATATACTTGACCTTCTCCTTTGAGCCAAGTTTCCAGCTGATTAGATTGTAAAAAATCTGATTCTGGCACCTGTTTTGGGATCCAGCGATGCTTCCCTGTGCTGCAGCCCTTCTGGTCGAGAAAAGCATTGAAGTCGATCGTTTTTATACAGCAGCAGCTCCAGTACTTATACCTGAACAGCAACAAAAGCAGGTAAATGTTAGAATAACAGCCTAAAACAACTGTAAAGGAATAAGCAGAAGGACCTGAAAAACAAAACAAAAAAAGCAACAATTATTCCTAACAAGGCCTAAAGTAATAAAATTAGAAACAAGAGACTTAGTATAGACACAACAAAAATGTGTTGGTGTTACCCTGGAATAAACAGCATGTAGCCGGCATTTAATTTATGCCACACTGTCTTATGCCACTTGAAGCAAATTCACTGAACACTGAACAAAAGCCACATTTAGCTTGTAATAGGTTCTTATTTCCAGCTCTATTAAATGGAAATCAAATTATTCTTTATTTAACAACACAGGAACTCGGTGTTGAAATGATGTCTGCGGGGTGGAAAACAGGAAAGACACCTGCGCTGTACATGGAGTTGCCAATTGAAGTAGAGGACAGAAGAAAAGAAGATGACAAAAAAACAAAAAAGAGGTAGAGGGATAATGTATTTTTGTTGGTCAACGCGATAGTTAGCATTACGCTAAACCCTAAAATATCAATGTAATTGATTTTTATTATACAGCCCTTTACAACTACCCTTTTGTTTAACCAAGGTGCTTTACAATAGGTAGTAACTAAAAAGCAATAAATAAAAACAATTAAATACAATGAAAACAGTAAAAGCAATAAGAGCAATACAACAAAGTAAAATGAAGTAAAAGTGTCACTACTCTACTGGGTATTAAAAGCCTTCGTAAAAGCCTGTAGAACTTTTAACTGTGTTTTTGGTCACTGCTGATAATAAGGTCCACGGCGAACAAAAGTTTACGAAACTTACATATTCTGTTTTTTGTGATCATCTTAACAGATGAGAATATTTTTACCAGTTTTTTAGGCTTAAAAGTAATCAATGAGACTGAAAAGCTATCAGTGAGCTACTATGGAACGACAGCATGCCAGTTTAATTTAGATGTGACTACAATATTTCTGCGTATAGCATCTTATTGTGACCTCTTGTTTGAGAGTTTTTCATCCTATAGAGCTAGCTGTAGTGTAAATATTTAATAATTAATAGTTAAAGACAAAGTAAGTTGTGTCTTTTATTGTTGTCCCTGTCAAGAAGGTTATGTTTTTGCTTGAAACGTAACAATAATTAGCACTAAAACTTAATTATCCGTCATTAACAAGTGACATTTGTGCTCAATAATGTTTAACTCATAGTGATATAAACATGATTCTGAGTGCCAGGTTTTCAGGGTTAAATAATCAAATTATGATGGAAACTTTATCACAGCGCTATCGATTATAGATGAAACAGCGCTATGTTAGCTACTTTGGCGGAGGTTTGTGCTCTCTTAGTGTTTTCTAGTTCGCAATTGACCCTTTGCTAAGCACCTCCCACAAACAGCTACTGTACAATCCCACATTAGCAACCGTAACTTTGCACAAGAGGCTTGTCAAGCCCCCACAGAAAACAGTATGTTCTAGCGGTGTGCATACGGGACTAGCAAGTCCGACGGTTGATATCTGAGAAGTTTGGAGGTTGGTAATGATTTTTTTTTGTCTTCTTCGAGCCCAAGACTCAAGCAGAAAGATGCCAGGTGTGGATAAAGCACAAGAACACCTACATTTGTTCTAAAGTAAGATGCTAACTAATGTTAGCTAACCACAGCTCCGTGTGCTGGGTAAGACAACATTATCAAACAAAGAGGTCTCAGTAGTAGGTCACTTCTGTTAAACCTTGAGCCATTGGGTAATAGGCAAAAGAAATAGTAGTTACAGCAGAGAAGTTCTGATACTGTATCTGTTTGCATTTTTATGAACAGACGCCCTAGAAAGGGGCAAACACAATGATAATGATAATGATAACATTATTAATTTCACTTCAAACAATATATATCAACTTACCCTGCTGGACAAGAACATTGTTGTTCTTGTTCTTGTATGTGATTATTTTAAAGCGAAGTATCAACACACAGGCAGCTTGACGCCTGCATTGAGATCTGTGTACTTTCCCCTCTATTTTAATGTGTTATCTCTGACATTTGATTTGGTAAATGAAACTCTCAAAAGCATACTGGAGATCTTTCTGTCCACTCCTTTTTGTTATATCTGAAGAGAATGTCCAGAAATCAGCAGATATTTCCCTAGGAATATCACTCACCGAGCCACTAAAAGCTCCGTATTTCTCATTCTATGAGGGAAAGCTTGACAGGCATAGCAACAGTAACCAAGGGGGGCGGGGCTTAGCGAAGGGCCAATAAGTTAGCAACTGTTATTTTAAACACATGACAACCTTTCTAAATCCCATATAGTTTTCTGGCTTTTGAACCAGGAAGTTCTAAATCTCACTTCTGTGTTTTGGGACTCATTCCCGCTCATATTGTTATTATTACGATTATTACTTACAAATTCAACTATCTTTACTTAATTTAACCTACAATGGACTTAAGTTCTAGTTTTGATTTTGTTTCTTCAGTCGTCAGAAAGCTCAAATTTCCCTGACCTGTAAGTATTTGTTTGTCATGTTTCAGATTAGCTGTGTTCGAAATCGTTCACTATCATGGATATAGTGCACTATATAGTGTGTTCGCCATTTTGTAGTGTTGTTCGAATTCTCAGCAGTTAATTTCCTCCACTATATAGTGCACTACAAAATACCCACAATGCACAGCAAATTTGAGTGTACATGCGATGTACACTATACTGTTCTCCCGTATACCACAATGCAATGCGGTCATGTTTTTCCATAGAAGAAGAAGAGAACGGAGGCTGTTAGGCGCTGCTTTCATTCATACATGTAAATAAACGTTGGAGTATCTTTAAAACGTTCATAGCGTAGCTTTTTAACGTCTTTTAGCGACTGTAAGCAGCTTCGAAATCTGCTACTTATCCTCCCAAATGCCCGTTTTTTTACTTGAATCTCGGCGCGTCCAATTCCGTCACAGGAATATCCGGCTCATCTGCTGACACTACGACGTTAAGAAAATTTCAGTGTAGTGTCCGAAATGTCGTTTGGTCATTCCCTATGTAGTCAACTATTTCATTTACACTACATAGGGAATAGTGAGTCAGTGAATTAGTGGACGATTTGGAACACAGCTATTGTTTCTGCTGAGAGCTTGACAAGCCTCTTGTGCATAGTTACGGTTGCTAACGTGGGATTGGACAGCATAATTCCTGTTTTGCGTGGGATTGGAACAGTAGAAAGGGGAATCCGGGCGCAGCTGTAAAGCACTAATCCTTCAGTTTTCATATTTCCTGTTTCACCTCATGTGAAACTGCCTCCTTACTTTTTAAGTCTTCCTGTAGTAAAAAAAAAACAGACAAAGAGGACTCTGTGAGAAAAGTAATATAAGATCACCAGCATACAGATGAAAATATTTCTTGAAGGTTAAAATCATTTTTGTTTGTTTTCATTCGTCCAGTGTGCAAAAATTTGACCTATACAGAGTCACCATGAACAGTTTTATGGTTCGGCCTATATATATATATATATATATATATATATATGTATGTATATATATATATATATATGTGTATATATATATATATATATATATATATATATATATATATATATATATATATATAATTTTATTTTATTTTTTTTACTTCATTGTTACTGGGTCAGAAAAACATTATCGGGCCAAGAAACAGCAACGAAACAATCTCCAATCAGACTAAACTGTAAAATAACTGATTTTTAATTTAATTTAATTTATTTGTTGATCTGTTTTAAATCAATGTGATTGACTGTTGAATCCAATCAAAATGTTATTTCTGTTTCTGTCTTGTTTTTTTTTTTTAAATAACTGAATTAAAATAAACTTGGCTCCTTATTTTGATTAATGTAACTTATTTTACTCTTTTTTGCATACATTTGTGCACACGCATAAACTTAAAGTTGATGTTTTTTTGTCCAAATAATTAAAAGGATCAATAATACAGAGAGTAAATGTGTTTTTGCCTCATTTGTTTGTCTTTGAAATGGATTCAGTCCTTTATCATATTTATTTATAAACTTATTTTTCTTTATTTATGCACAGTAACACTTTCAACAAAATCCTGTCTCATATGAAGGTTCAGTTTCTTTTTTGTTGATGCATAATTTGATCAGTAAGGCCGTTCATATCTGCTGTAATGTCTCTGACTTCCATGATAAACATGTCTGTGAAAAGTATTTCAACAACATTTTAACACACCTACATGTAAATATATGTATGAATGACTTAAGTTTTCTTATTAATCTGATTTAACGGACACCCTGTTATTAGAAAAAAATGTTAAATTGTGAAGTTTTTCAGATTCAGTGCTGTTTCGTCTGTTGATCACTAGATGGAGCCGCTGCAAAGCTTTAAACACAAAACAGAAGCAGACTGAACTCAGACTGCTGTTCAAGGTGATGACTGCAAAGAAATGAAGGTGATGTCAAAGATTTTTATATTTAAACTAAAAATAAAGAAAAACAGACAAATTCACACTCACTGTTTTACATCCTGGATTCTTGCATCGTGTGCCCTGGACTATCTGACTCTCTGTGGAAGGAAAAAACAACAAGGGAAATAAAATGTCTTTATATTTTAGACGACAAACATGTCTCGCAAAAGTCATTTTTCTGAAATGGAAGCAGATTCTAGGAAAATTAGAGCAATTAAATGTGTTTCCAGTTTTTTTTTAAGAGACTTGTAGTTATATTCAGAAATGCCGAGTATTACCAGAAAATGAGCCAAAGTTGTTTGTATGTAGCTCGGAGACGAGCAGCACAATTGTTTGAAAATTTCATGTCAGACATGAGTTTATAAAAACGACTTCAAAGCAGATGTGTTTCTGTTGCTGAGGTCAAACTTTGGACCTCTTTACACAATGGTCTGAGGAGCTGTGTCAGTATATTTCAGTTAATAAATGTTTAAAGAAAGAATTATCTTTCTTTAGGGAAATGAACTCGAGCACCTGTTTCCCTCTATGTTTGTTTTTACTTTCTTTTCAAATTAATCTATTATATACAATCTATTGAGCTATAAAAGCTTCATGCAGTTTTCTTTCATTAAAATAGTTTTTAAGTGAATACATTTGGATAAGGGTTCAGGGGCAAGATTATTAATACAAAGACAGAACAGCAGCAGAGTAACACCAAGTAAGGTGAATGGAAACTGTAGCATACAAAAATGTAAGTCAACATTTGGACAGTCAGCTTTCTCTTTGAGAGGCTCTAGACTCTGGAATTCATTACCAACTAAAATCAAATTAACCACAGACTAAAAACCCTTCTCTACAAAGGTCAAGTGCTGGCTAAAAGCAAATTAGAACTGTAACTATTCTTAGTTGCCACATTTTTTTTTTTTTACTTATTTTGAACTGGTTTGTGTAATTACTTGTTTTTTATGTGAACATGTATTTTATTGTTGTTTTGTAAACTTTTTTGTTAATTTATGCAGTTAAAGGTGCTATGAGGAGAATCTATTACCGGCGACATAAAGACTCTGCTACCCATGAGCACACGCGGCGACTGTCGTAATGCTGCGTTCAAGTAACCTCGGAACTGGGAGTGACATCATCTCCGACTTATCGGTGTTCCAGTTGAAATCAGGAAAAAACATGCTGATCTACCGGGCTATTGTTAGCTGTTGTTAGCACGCCCTGCATTGTTGTTCACAAATATCACATGAAGAATATGATTATCACTATGGCAGCATTTTTGTAAACATAAGTCTAACAGTACTCTGTATACAGCTGATCTAGAGCGACACACCCCAGTCAAAAGTACAAATAAATGGATTATTACAGGAGCTAAATAACTGTTCACACTGGGGGCATCCATCTTCGATTGTCAACTCGGGGGTGGTGAGGTTTCACCGAGTTCCCAGTAGGAAATTCTGACTTCGGGAGACGTTCCAGTTGCAGTTTCCTACTCGGAACCCGGAAATTTCTTCTTCTGACTACATCTGGAACACACCACAACACGTTACCCAAGCCAAAGCGTGTGTTTGTTGTGATGTAGCTCGGACCTTCCTCAGAACTCTGCATTGCTTTACAACTTCTTTATTCAACAACTTACAGGATGCAAAGCGACGAGGTAATGTATCTCTTTCTAGTTATGTAGCGGTAGTCTTTGATGTGTAACAACAAGCAATTTTTGGGAAACTTAGTACCGTAGTTTTGTAGTCAGCTATATATCGTTACTTACAGCCCGGTGCTCTAAGACGTGTACGAATAATATAAATTTGCTCTAGTTTTAATTGTCTTGCTCCTGAAGTTGAGTATCCAGGCCAGTCCAGCCCTGTCCGAGCTGACTGTGAAGCTAAAGAATAGCATTTATAGATAACCTATTTTGATGCTATAAAACTCATCTTAAAGTGTGTATTTTGATCAGGCATATATCTAAAAGTGAGACTTTTTTGTAATTACTTAGAAACTCCTCATTGTCCCTTTAAATATTCTACATTTTCTGGCTTGTATATTTAAAGGCCCAACTAGGGACAAGAGTTGGAAATGATCATTTGCTATAAACTCTCTGTGCAGCTCATCAGATTCATGCTTAGTGATGGAACTATGTTAAACTGCATCGTCCCTATCGAATAAATAAATTCAATCAATTAATCAATACGGGAAATTAGAGACTCAGTTTGATTGTGATTTAAGTATAAAAATAAAACTATAATGAAGTTTTTTCTTCCACCTGATCCTTTCCAGACATGGAGAGTGACAAAACAGTTGATGTGAACATGCGAACGTGTATATATGTATATGTTCATACTTAATAATAAATAAAAACACATTTTTAATGTTTTATGGACTGCCCCCCATTAAAGATTTATTTTCTTGTCAATAATTAAAAAGCTTAAGAATCCAAAAGTATTTAAACCTTTTTGTTATAGCACCACCAGCTTAATTAAACTACATTTTATTTTCATTTCAATCATCCCTGTAGACTTTTAAAAAAATCTTGAGACAAGTGTTGTGTTTAGGGAACATAAAGTGTGGGAAATCTGATTATTTAAATGTTAAATTTGACCTCAGTTAGATCAGTCTTACCTCTCTTCTCCTGCTCAGCTTTCTTGCTGATGTCGAGTTTCTGCAGAGCCTGGGACAACGTGGGCGACACTTTGAGGGGAAGTTTGGTCATTGGCTCGTCTGATCTGTGCACACATGGATAAAAAACAAACACATTAATAAAAATCAGACCCACATCTGTACAACACAAACACAAATTAATATTAATCAAACACACATTGGTATAAAAGTAACATATGAATAAAAAACAAACAGACATTAGTCTAAAACGTACACAAAAGAGTCAAAAACAAACAGACTTGAATGAAAACAAACAAAAATATAAAACAAACACATGAACAAAAAAGAAACACACAATATAAACAAACAATTGAATTAAAAACAAATGCACTTTAATACAAAACAAAGACGCAATAACAAAAACAAACGCCTCAATAAAAACGAAAAAATAAAACAAACACGTAAATAAAAAGATGCACATTAATAAAAAATAATCATAAATCTAAAACGAACACAAATGAATAAAAAACAAAACAGAATGAAAACAAACGCATATTAAAATAAAACAAACACATTAATCTAAAACAAAGACATGCATACAAAAACAAAAGCACATTAATATAAAACAAACACGTATAAATAAAAAACTAACTCACATCAATAAAAATCAAACACAACTGAATATAAAACCAACATAAATTAATAAAAAACAAACAAAATAGAATATGAAACAAACATAAATTGATAGAAAATCAAACACAATTGAAGACTAAACAAACATAAATTGATAAAAAAACAAACACAATTGAAGACTAAACAAACATAAATTGATAAAAAAAACAAATACACATGAATGAAAAATAAATACATATTAATATAACAAAACACAATAAAAAACACATTACATTATAAAAAACAAATGCACATGAATAAAAATCAAACACAACTGAATCGAGAGCAAACATAAATTATTAAAAAACAAACACAATTGAATACAAAACAAACATAAATTGATAAAAACAAACACACATGAATGAAAAATAAATGCATATTAATTAAACAAAATACAATTAATTAAAAACAAACCCATTACATAATAAAAAACAAATGCACATGAATAAAAATAAACACACATGAATAAAAACAACACATAAATTAAAACAAACACATTAAGTAATAAAAATCAAACGCACATGAATAAAAAACAAACACACATGAGTATAAAACAAACACATTTATATAAAACAAACACACATGAGTATAAAACAAACACATTTATATAAAACAAACACACATGAGTATAAAACAAACACATTTATATAAAACAAACACACATGAGTATAAAACAAACACATTTATATAAAACAAACACACATAATTAAAAACACAAACTAATTTTAGTAATTGTTGAACAGAACAAACAGAGGGCCTCAGCTTTGGCCTGTTTTTAATAATGAATCTGAAACAGAAGCAGGACCAAACCTCGGTCTCTCCCGCTGCAGCGTCTCTGCAGATTTGGGCCCCTGGTAGATGATCTCGGGGCCGTTGGAGATTTTTGTGTCATTTTTATCCGATGAAACTTCCGGCCTCAGCGGCTCCTTCGGCTTCTCGTTGCTATGGTGTCCACGGGTGCAGCCCTGGAAACAGTGGAAGCCATTTTGTTTAACTCATCTGTCAAATCTAATTTAAATAATGAAGGTTTGGAGGAGGTCAGGCCCTCAAACCAACATTACAAATAATTAATTTATACTGAAAGACTGAAATACGAACAGAGCCTAACAAATTTATTAGACCACCTGTCAGAAAATAAGAAAACATGAATATTTCAGAAATCTTTCAAGCCGCTTGTTTAAAACTGAAAATGTTTTTGTGGTTGGACAAACACTTGGAGTGCGGATAAGAGATTTCAAACTGATTTCACCTTTTAAGACCCAAATTTGAGCCTTTTGTCCCTCGGGCCATCAGACTGTACAATCCTCGCCAAGGGGGAAGAGGAGTGACAGGAAGACTGAGGACGGGAGGGAGCAATAGTAGTAGTGCTAGCCAGCTAGTAGCCATTTTATATGTTGTTTTAATCTTTATTTATATATTTTCAAATATAATTTCATTGTTAGTTTAATTGTTATTATTTATCATTTATATTTATCGATGTATAGAGAGATTTTATATCTGCTAATTGTTTTTACTTCTTTACTTTTAGATATCCTGTTTTTTTTATATCTTTGTACAATACAGTGCTACTGGAACATTAGTTTTTCCTGAAGGAGTCTTCCCAAGGAATAAATAAATTTCTACCTAATCCAGTCTAATCTAATCTAATCTTTGAAAAGTCAGAAATTAATAAAGCAGAACATTTAACCACTAAAACTAATTTTCTGTCTGGTAATTAAAGGTGCTATGAGGAGAATTTATCGCCGGCGTAATGCTGCGTTCCTGTAACCTCGGAAATGGGAGTGACATCATCTCTGACTTATCGGCGTTCCAGTTGAAGTCAGAAAAAAACATTCCGATCTACCAGGCTATTGTTAGCTTTTGTTAGCACGCCCTGCGTTGTTGTACGAAGAATGTGATTATCACTATGGCAGCATTTTTGTAAATATGAATCTAACAATACTATGTATACAGCTGATCTAGAGCGACACACCCCAGTCAGAAGTGCAAATAAATTGATTATTACAGGAGCTAAATAACTGTTCACACTGGGGGCATCCATCTTTGATTGTCAACTCGGGGTGGCGAGGTTTCATCGAGTTCCCCGAGGAAATTCAGACTTCGAGGGACGTTTCAGTTTTAGTTTCCCACTCGGAGCTCAAAATTCCTACTTCTGACTACAACTGGAACGCACCGGAGACATGAAGCCAAATGTGTTTGTTTGTTGTGGTGAATGGCTGCAGCATGGATCTTTGTCGGAACTCTGCATTGCTTTACAAGTTCTTTTTCAACAACTTACAGGATGCAAAGCCACGAGGTAATGTATCTCTTTCTAGTTACGTAGCGGTAGTTTTTGATGTGTGAAGACAAGCAATGCGGGGAAAAGTTATCGTAGTTGTAGACGGCTATATATCGCTACTTACAGCCCGGCGCTCTCAGACGTGTAATATAAATAATAAAATAATATAAATTTGCTCTAGTTTTAATTGTCTTGTTCCTGAAGTTGAGTATCCAGGCCAGTCCAGCCCTGTACGACCCGACCAGGAGGCTAAAGAATAGCATTTATAGATAACATATTTAAATGCTATAAAACTCATCAATAAGTGTGTATTTCGATCAGGCATATATCTAAAAGTGAGACTTTTTTGGAATTACTTCAAAACTCCTCGCAGTCTCTTTAAGTAAAAATATGACATCTGAATCAAAAAGTATTAATGTGCTTGACAATTTAATTTTTCTTTTCTGTGAAACAGAAAATCTGAAAATTCATGTATAACGATAAAAATTATATTTTAGCATAAAAAATGTCATTTTGGTCAAAGAGCGTCCACATATTGGCATATTACTAATATGTACGTATATTATTGGGTAGCCCAGAGGGACTGAAGTCCCGACTGGACCAAATTTGGAAGTTGGCTTGGATTAATTAATTAAGTATATCTTAATTTTCAAAAAAACATTACAAAATCAGAAAATAAAGGTTTGCGCAATTACCAGCATTGTTAATTTAGGGCAGTTGTGGCATGAACCTTACTTTAGGGTGGTGGTATAATTTGTTGAGCTCTGTTTTTCTGTAGCTTCTGCCAGTTTGGACGATGAGCTGTTTTCTTACCTGGATGGAGAGAAACTCTGAAAAGTCTGTCGTCCTCTTCCTACAGCACGACCAACCCTGAAAAACAAAACATTGAAAATATTATTTAATAGTGACCAAAGACATAAAACCAAAGGTACAGCTGGTCTCCTGCAGGGACGAATTTGTTCTTCTCCAATAAGTTTTACGTAACTTTTGTTAGGTTTTTGTCGTCCTGTTGTTCATTTACTCAAAAACTGAAAAACTGACTTGGATTAAATTTGCAGGGAATGGTGGTCACGGCACAAAAAATCAGCGGTCAGATTTTGGTGGAGATCAGAATCTTTATGCCGATCCAGGTAATTTTAAAAGATTTATTAATGCTGTGATAATGGGTTTTCTACATTTTGCTAATCACTCCATTAGTTCTTGATGGATTTCGATGACATTATCTGGGAATGTTGGCAATGTACGGAAGAGTATTAAAGCCATCTTAGATGGAAAAACATTTCCGGCAGGTTGAGATCAAAGTGGAAATGATGAGAATGAAGTAAAAATTTTTTGATAAAAGTTGAAATGTCAACAATAAAGTTGAAGTATAATTATGTGATAAACGTCAGAATGATGATTAAAGTTAACATGTCTGAGAAAAAAAGTTGAAAGTCTAGAAAAAAATCAACATACAACATGTATTTCGTCTTTAATCTCGACATTTCAACTTTTTTCTCGACATTTTAACTTTATTCACAAAATTTCGACTTTAATCTCGACTTCCCCAAAATTATTTTCTCCATCCAACATGGCCCTTATACTCTTCTGTAGTTTGGCACAAGAGAGACGTGGTGATTTTGGTGGTGAACCGAGTCCAGATGCTGAGCCCAACATTTTTCAAATGTTGTATTAACATAGCAAGGTAGGAACATTATTTATTTATTTATTTATTTATTTTGCTAATAATTTCAGTTCTTGGTTGATTTTGATGACATTTTCAGAGACTGCTGGTCATTGCTAACAGGAGAACCAAATAGATTTTGGTGATGATCTAAAAATCAGAACATGAACCACATTTTAACAACAACTCACTCAACAACTTTTGGAGATACCTCAATTTAGGGTTGTTTTAACTCTTTAACTTCCAAACTAAGAAATTTATTTGCAGAAAATTTGTTGGTAAAATTGTGTTCCTGCCTCTTCATTTAGCAACATTTCAGCTTTTATATTTTAGATTACTCAATCAAGAAGCAGATTTGCAGGTCAACCAGCTGGTTGACTTGCCCGTTAAGGGTTATCCTGGTGTGAATGGATTTATTTTATTCCTTGAATTGGTTTTTTTTTCATATAAAACATCATTATTTCTCTCAACTAAGCTATGATTGCTGGAGGATCTTGAAAAATGTAACATTTTTTCTTACTCAAATGTATGACTTAACTGATTTTTGAGGAGCTCTGCAGAAAAAATCACTTCTGATTTATTCTGGTTTTCAAACATTTGTATTCAAGTACAGCTGCACCATCAGCGGACACGAATTGGTGTCACAAAATATTCAGATATCTGAAAAAGGAAAAGCAGACATATATGGGCTTTGAGATTTTTACAGTGGTATGGTGGCAAAAAGTCAACCGTCTGGTTACAATGCCTGTCAATGGGTTAAATACTCTACATGACATAATATGTAGAAATGTGCCTGTCTGGTTTCGTACAAATTTTAGAATTAAATTGTCATTTAAAAAAATATATTGGCATATCAATTTAAATAGAAACACAGCCCACTGAGGCCAAGAAATGACTGCATTTGCAAACATCAAGACTTTGACTTTGCTTATACGGCACCTGCAGCATAAAAACATCTTACATGTAATATAATCTTTATTTTCATATCAGACCCACTCAAGAGGGCCCACCTCTCATTTAAGCACCCATGAGACGAGGACATCCTCTGATTGCTTTTATTTTTCTCTGAAGCTAGCTTAGTTTGGAGAGTCGCTCCCCCCTACGGCAGTCACATGTCAGAGTGTCCTTGGGCAAGATAGGGGTATGAAAGAGTGTGAATGTGATTGGTTAATACTAATGGACCACAATCATAGCAACCAAAACCTTCAGTGTGAGATGGCAAGAAGCTCAAATTTACCATTTATAACATTTAAATACAAATGGATTAATTTTATTCGTCAACAAGTCAACCTGCCTTTTGTGGAAAACATATTTTAGAGGCATGATCTAAAAAAAGTGCCAAATAAAGGGTTAAAGCTATAAAAACATATTTGTATTCTTTAATTTATGAACTGGACTGAAGTCATGATAACATCTAGTGAAATGAAAGCAGATAGTAACTAACACACGTTGTAATTTCAGGCACTATTTTGATGCGTTCACTTTTCCACAACCTTCCTGTAACTTTAAACCAACTTTTCATCGTGGCACGAGGGTTTAAATGTTTGTTTATTCACATCTGTTTTTAATTTTTACCTTCAGAGCGTCATGGAAGATGGGGACACCCGGATGGAAGATACAAGAGTCTGTGGAGGAAAATAGAGAAACGCTGTTAGCATGAACTCAAACACAATCACAATCACAGTCACACACACGCACACGCACACACACAGTGACACACAGTCAGCTTGGTGGACCAGCTGTTCAGACCCATAAAAGGAAAGCGCTTTCCAGGAAGGTAGCTGTGAACACATGGCCTGGTGCTGCACATGCTAAGCTAAGCTAGGCTAAGCTAATGCTACTTTTCCAACTTATAACATCAAAATAGTGAAATTAATTTGATATTCAACATCATAAGCTCCTTCTACAGACCAAAACTCACTCTGACCTTAAAAAAATGTGTCTTTGGATGATTAATTTCTCAAATATGAGCAACATTTAGCATAAATTGATAAAGTTTGAGTGGTGGATGCTATTAAAGAAAATTAAAGGAGTATCCCTCTTAAACAGAAGCACACTCTCCATGTTTATTGTGTTTGTGGTTGATGATGTTGTGGTTAAGCTGCCATATTGTCATGTTTAAATGAAAATATTCTTATTTCAGCATTTTAAGTGTCATGTGGCACAGACAAGTGTCATACTTTTAATGAATTGCAGGTCTTAAATGTGACATTAAAGTCAGGACGTAAGAGAATAAATGTAAAATTATAATAGATCAAATGGCAAGCCTATTATTTATGCATTATAATCTATACTTACAGGGCTAAAAAATAGCTTTCTTTTGATGCGTATGTGTAATGTGTAATTTAAAAGAGATTTGTGGTATTTAAAACAAAATACCAGAAAAAAAATTGTATGAATATTTAAATCAAAAGTTCACAGAAATGTTTATTTTGAGTGCAAATGTGTCAAAACTGAATGAATCAAACATTATCGAAGAGATGACAAGCAAAATACTTAAGAATAAATCAGAAAGCAGCTTTAATTATTTTTAAGTGCTCTAACTTTAATATAAGCGTAGTAAAACTTCATGCGTTGAACTTATCATTATAATAGAGAACATATTTGTAATTATTGTGGAACATAATGGAAATAGCTTTTATTTAAGCCTGCTGGTGTTATTTATTTAACAATTTCAGGTCCTGTTTTTGGTTTTTGTAACTCCAAAAGTAGCAAAAATGAAAATTAAACCTTATTAGAGTCAAATATATGCAGCTGAATCATCTCCAGTGATTTCATACCCTTTATGAACGAGCTGTCGTGTCATCACCTCATAAGAAAATCTCAACAAAAGCTTCAAGACCAATAAAACAAACACATGACAATAGCTAACCCAGTCTTTTGGAATAAGGAAAGACGTAGATCAGCATCTTACCGTCCTTGTTCTTGTCTTTGTCATATTTGAGTCCACAGCCCCTGTTGTAGCAGAGCAGAGCCATGTTGGCCTGTTTCTTTGGTTTCCTCTTCTTCACTTTTCAAATGTTTGAAATGTTCATTCACGTGTCTGCTCGTCTCCTCGGCTTAAAGCTCAGCTCGGACGTCCAGAAGCTTCTCAGAGAGATCCAGAAACAGAGAAAGGCTGCCTGTGAGTGTCGATGGTTTGGGCCTGACTGAATGAAGGCTAAAAATAACCTTTCTCCTCCTCCTCCTCAGTTTACAGCTGTCAAAACTTATCTGGAGGTGGGGGGTCGACACTCCTGCTGCTGAGCGTCGCCTGTCACACCAACAGGCCTGCAGTGACCGCAGAGGACCCAAAACTCCTGGATTTATGTCCTCCTCAGTCTTAAATGTTCCTTTTTTCACCCTTAAATATTCAGCAAAGACGTTCTAATAAAGTGACATAATGGTGGCATAATGTCTTTGTAACTTCATATGCTGATGACTGCGTGATATTTCAGTTTAATCGAAACTAAAAACTTATAATCTTTATCAGTTACTCTCTCTAGATCCATTTTGTTGACAAGTCTGTCTGTCCAGGAGAGAAATCGTCTGATCACTACCTTCACCGAGGAGGAGGGGAGAAGAAATGAGGTTTTGATGACAGACAATTGGACTCGAGTCATAGGAACTCTGACTTGAGCCGCTAATGAGACGACTCGCACTCGAGAGGTAAAAACTCGAGACTCAACTCAGACTCGGGGGGAAAATGTCTCCTGACTCGACCTGACTTGATACAACATGATTCAGAAAATTGCACGCACTAAGGCTTTATATGAAGAGCCAGACAGGAGACATACGCCGCTCTTTCCTTTTAGGTTCACTTTATTGATGATACATTCACAGTACACTTGTCCGTCACCTATTATTGTCCCGCACACGACACAGTACTACACACATACGTTCCTACCACACACCCGCTTCTGCTACAGTGATGATCAGTGGGCAGGATAGCGGGACGCGGGTTTCAAATTGGCAACCACTCTGTCTTCTGTGCCCAAAGTTATTTTCTTTGCATATAAAGAATTTCAATCAGATGGAAAGCGAAGACACGCCAAGTGCACGACCTGCAACACTTCGATAAGCAAAAAAGAGGGCACAACATCAAACTTTAGCCGCCACCTGGGGACACATGAGGCTAAGTAAGTGAAACCTGCAAACGTTAGCCAGGTAGCTAACGTTCCTGCCATAGGTCAATATGGCAGGAACGTTAGCCCGACCAGTGGTCAATATGAAGCTAGCAAAGCTAACACTAGTAAAGAGAGTGTACGTGTGTTGTGTGTGTGGGATGATAAAGTTCTCTCTTCAAGATAAAAATCTGAGTGCTTTTTGGGACTTGCTTGAGACTCGGATCAAATGACTCGAGACTTGCTTGGGACTCGGATCGGAGGGACGTGGGCAATTGTCTGCTTGATGATGATCTGAATCTGGGTCCTGAAATTTCTTAACCCTATAAAGCCAATTGTATCATATTTGATACATGCTTTTATAATACCTCTTTCTACTCAACATGTTCAAAAATTACAAAAAAACCCATCTGAATACAATCAGATAAGTGATAAAAATGTCCTCAAATGGATTATCAGTTGCCAAAAACACCTAATGTATTAAATGAGATACAAAAAATCTATATGTTGAATTTTATGGACATTTTGATTTTTATGGATTTTAGGAGAAAGTGAAACAAACATTTCAGCTCCAAAAAAGTAGAATTTTCTGGCTATAATCCATGGTCTTGGGCCTTAAAGGGTTAAGGATATGTAAACCTTATGAAAGAGGGCAGTTTTCCACATTTTCATTAATATCTCAATAAGTGCTCAACTAGTTTTGATGTCACTTTCAGGAAATGTTGGACATATACAGAAGAGTATAAGGGCCATTTTAGATTAAGAAAATAAGTTCAATAGACCTGGAACTTTGGTCAAAAGTTGCTTGTACTTCTTTATCTCTTTTTAAAGGATACAATTGTAAAAAATTATTTGAAGTCCTTTGAGAAAACAATTTAAGATAAATTCAAAAAGTGAAAAAGGTACACAAGTTTTAGGAACTACAAGAAAACTGTGTTGAGGATCAAGAAGCATCTTGTGCAGTATTTTCATTAAGCAGTCTTTCATAGTTCAGTGTGTTCGGTGGAGTATAAGGGCCGTGTTACAAGGAGAAAATAATTTTAGGGAAGTCGATATTAGGAGATTAAAGTTGAAATGATGAAAATACAGTTGAAGTACAATTTTGTGATAAAGTCGTAATGTTGAGAAAAAGGTTGAAATACATTGTATGTCCACTTTACTCATGACTTTCGACTTTTTTCACAAGATTTCAACTTTAATCTCATTATTTGTACTTTTTTCATGAAATTGAATTTCAACATAATTGTTGACATTTCAACTTTTATCTTACAATTTGGACTTTATTCTAAATTATTTTTTCCATCTAAAATGGCCCTGATACTCTTCCTTATGAATCTTACAAGGAACTTCAAGAAAACTGCGTTGAGGATCGAGAAGCACCTTGTGCTGTATTTTCATTAAGCAGTCTGTCGAAGTTCAGTGTGTTTGGTGGAGTATAAGGGCCGGGTTACAAGGAGAAAATAATTTTGTGGAAGTCGATATTGAAGTTGATATTTTGAGATTAAAGTTGAAATGGCGAGAATAAAGTCAAAATACACTTTCGTGATAAAAGCTGAAATAATAAAGTTGAAACACATGCTATTTTGAATTGATTTTTGACTTGAAATTTTTTTTTCTCGACATTCCAACTTTAGTTCCATAATTTTGACTTATATCACAAAATTTTAACTTTATTCTAGACTTTAATCACGTCATTTTGACTTTTATCTCAACTTACCCTAAATCATTTTCTCCATTTAAAATGACTCTAATAATGTTCTCTAGACATAGAACCAGAAATACGGGATTTAGTTTTTCAAAGGATTTATTTAAATTGTAAGACTGTGAAGTTTTCTGCACTCTTAAGTTGCGTTGCCTGTCCAAAGCTCATTTTGTCACCACTGCATCACTCAGTGACGTCATGTCCACTCGGATTTCACTGCGATCATATCATATCATAATAAAGGGAGTATTAGCTGACAGTATTCCAACTAGATCCTTTTAACTCGACTACCAACCACAAAACACTGCAGCAGATTGTCTCTCTGCTGCACCTCGAAGAGTTCTCTGCGGTCCGGTCTAGGTGGAACTAATGTACTCGCTAATTCATGTTTCCACACTGACTTGGATTGTTACTCTGTGAACTGGAATAAAAACAGTCCATCTTGGGTGTCATCACACACCCACACAACGCTGATTGGCTGTTGCAGCACAGCCATACACGGCATTACCTGAGAAGTTTAAATTTTTCAACTATGACGACTGAGCTATGCTACCTGGTCGCACGTCCCAAGCAACCCCAAGAGTACCACCTGCAGGGACAAGGGTGCCTCCCTGTGTCTCTTTAAGACGCCACCAAGTCGCCCAGATTGAGTCTTTCACTTTGTGTGAGGCTGTAAATTGACTTAGCATGGAGAGTGGTTGCCCAGGTCGCTCAAGTCGCATTCAGTGTGAACACACCTTTACGATAACTCACCCCTCAATGTCAGAAATGCTTCGGTGAATATTACTGCCTCTTAAACGTGTAGCTTCACCTGTCTCTACGCTGCTTATTTTTTTTAGCCCTATTTCATAATCAATGAAGTAATACTAATTTTACTTTCAGTCTGTTATACGACATGATGATTCATGTTTACGTTACTGTTGTCAAGATTAGTTGCAGGGGATTTTGGCCCCTTTTTTGGGTGCTACCCACATGTTTATCTGTGTTGCTCACGCCATGAATGAACAGTCCTATGAAGTTGTACTTTGTGTTCAAGGTGACCAAAATATTATTCCAAACATTTTAATTAGATAATACATATTGCAATAGCATGAACAGAACAATGATAGTTCTTCAATGGATAGCTTAAACTATTTTTCCTTTAATAGTAGGAATTTTATTTATTTATTTGTGTATTTAACAGGGGCCATGCAAGACAACGACTGTCAAGCCAAAGTTAGCTACAAGCTAATTTACATCTGCGGTCTCTGGGCAGGACACCGAAAAATATACAATGCAGTAATAAATTATACAATACAACAATAAAAAAACAATAATAAAATACAAAAGTTATAAACCAGATAAATTAGCATTTAAAAACAACAACATTCAATAATAATCCATGGTTAACAGCACACTAAACATTTCATTGTTCTTGTCTGTGTTCAGAGATTTCATCAATGGTCACATGATTGAAGACACAGTACTGCATGTTTTAAAAACAGCCTCTTATAATTCATTAAAAACAAATTTGTTCTTTTCAACATGGATAAACATTGTTTGATCCATTGACAGAATATCATAACACTGAAGGTTTCAGAGAGGACATGATGAACTAAAATAGAGATATCGTGATTTTTTTTAAATTAAACAAATAAAATATTGTAATATGACTCTATAAACACTGACACGGTGCTGCATAGCAAAATATATCATGTCATCATATTGATGTTTTCTTAAACCCTTACCTTGACACATTATTTTAATATTTTAAGAGATACTTTTAATTATCCTTAACCTGCAGATCACCAACTTGAAAATGCACAAAGTCTAATGGTGATTACATTTGTAACCATGTTCTAAAGAAATTGTTCTCAAGGTTTTGTACACTCTTTAGATAATAATCAGATCATTGTCCTGATTTCCTGTAACCATGGGAAACCGTTTGAATGTAAAGCACATTGTTATTTGAATGACGTCTGCTTCCATGACTCTGTTGTTGTTCAGCCGTCTTTACCTGCCTGTTGAAACTTGTTAACCTGAAACATTATTCTTATTTTATTCTATATCTACAAAGCTTCAGCACCCCCACAATGAGGGGCTTTACAAACAGCTCCCAGCTCCTGGCGCCCGCTGAGCTCTGAATAATGAATCTGTTTGTGTTCATTTTTTCACAGTCACATCAAAAATCTCTCACAGCCACCGGGGGGTGATGGATTTGATTGAATTTCAGCTCTTTTTTATACTAAACAGCTCTTGGTGAGGAATATATCACTCAAATTGCACCTTGTCTGACAAACGGCAGCGTTTTGTCTTCAGTGAATAATTCATTGTTGAACCACCTGCAGATGCAGTGCAGTAATTTGTCTCTGTGTCCAGAATGAAAAAGAAGTCGCTTCAAAAACCCAATTTGTTAAAACCCTTTTTGTTACATGCTGAATTATTTACCGGGGTGTTTGGAAAGCTTGTTTAATAACTGCTACCTGAGGAGGGGAGGCAGAGCAGCAGACATGCTGCGTTAATTGGCTATTAGGAGAAAAATAAACAATTAATTACAAGACTAATTATTAACAATACAAAAATAAAAGATTAACTGCCCATTCAGCTCAGCTGAATTTTGATTTTTACTCCTAAGAGCCACATTATGTGTTTCAGGAAATATATTGAAAACTGTAGTTCATTTTTTAACAACCCAAATGCATATGTGACAATAATAAAATGGTCCATGTCTTGATGAAATGTGCTGAAAAATGTAACCTATTATGTCATTTATTGCACGTTTCCCCTATTTTGTAATTTATTGTGGATGAATGAGATACATAATACTTATACAGACCTGATCAAAATCTTAAGACCAGTTGAAAAATTGCTAGAATATGCATTTTGCACATTTGGACCTTAAAGGGCAACTCCGTTTTTTTGACACCTGGACCTTATTTATAGGTGTGTGCATGCTCATATACTCACTCAGACAAACATCTTGCAGCTCGGAGTCCTTCAGAAGTTATTTAGATCCAACCAATTTATCCACACTTAGCGGGGGCCACGGCAACGGAGCTTCAGCGCGGAACATAATCTCTGCAAAATCGCTCATTTCGGCTATATTTTTTCATCCATCGCCAGTGTTACCATAAAGTCAGCTTGTCTACCGTCTTCAGGTGGGTCAGCTGACCTGGTAAACAAACTTTTGATGACGTCATAGCCGCGCAACACAAAGGTACAGCTGAGCAACATGGCAGAATATTTATCTGATGTCGAAGAGTCAGACTACGACGACCGGTTTGAGTTTGAGTACACGGACGAGGAGCTCCATGAAAGAAGAATGTGGAGGGAGAAAGACGAACAGCTGGCTCGAGAACAACAAACAGGAGCACGTCCACGACTCAATGCAAACTGGTGGTGTGCTTGTGGACAGTGTTCACCTATGGCAACAGAAGAGGAGTGTGTTTGCTGCTCAGAGTGGGACTTGAGACCGGCTGACACGCGTATGGATCTATCCAGGAATATATGTCTGACTACTCTGGAGGATTTCTCTGCAATGACAAACCGGGCTGTGGTAGAGACGAGCGATTTTGCAGAGATTATGTCCAGCGCTGCAGCTCCGTTGCCGTGGCCCCCGCTAAGTGCGGCTAAATCGGTTGGATCTAAATAACTTCTGAAGGACTCTGAACTGCACGATGTTTGTCTGAGTGAGTATATGAGCATGCACAAACCTAAAAATAAGGTCCAGCTGTCAAAAAACTGGAGTTGCCCTTGAATGAGGTTTTAAATAGAGCCACAATATACAAAAGCAGGAAGGGGGAGTGTGACAAAAAGCACTTTGAAAAAGTAATTTATTGAAAACAACAAGTAAACTGAAATCGGTTGTTTATCAGAATGCAGCTTGGACCTTCCTCAGAACTCTTCATTGCTTTACAACTTCTTTTTTCAACAACTTACAGGATGCAAAGCGACGAGGTGATGTATCTCTTTCTAGTTACATAGCGGTAGTTTTTGATGTGTGACAACAAGCAATTTTTGGAAAACTTAGTTTGTAGTTTTGTAGCCGGCTGTACATGGCTACTTACAGCCTGGTGCTCTAAGATGTGTCCGAATAATAAAAATTTGCTCTAGTTTTAATTGTCTTGTTCCCAAAGTTGAGTATCCAGGCCAGTCCAGTCCTGTCCGACCTGACCGCGAAGCTAAGGAATAGCATTAAAGACAACCTATTTTGATGCTATAAAACTTATCTTAAAGCAGCACTACGGAAGATCTCCGCTTGACCGGAAAGACAACTCAACTACCCATTAGCTCTAGCGCGTGCATACTGTCGTAAGGATGCAGATCTGCTGGTCGCGTGCATTTGTTTTGTAGGCGAATCACAGAAGCCAGGACTTCACTCAAAAGTATTCTTCTGTCTTCAGCGGCTGTTTGCAGGATGGATAGCGACGAGGTAATGTATTTATTTTTGACTAAATGACGATGTTAAAAATCGTTAAGTTCAACTTGGTTTTATTACCGTGAAGTCGCCCCCGTCCCGTTGAAGCGATAAAGTGAATAAAAGTAAAGACAACCACGAGCTGGCGATATCACACACTTGAAACAGATCTAAACAAAACTACATACTGGTACATTCTGGATTTGTTGTGCTGTACTTTTTTCCTGTCAAGTTATTTTGAGGAACTTCGTCATAAATTAGTCGCCCAACATACCTGATAGTAGTCGGACATCCCTCCTCGTCTTTTATTTCACGCAGCAAGTGAACGCCGAACCGATGATTATTCCTGTCCGAGCATTCAGCTTGTTTTTCTCTCGCTTGCTTTGTTTTGCATCCTCTGACAAAACTTTTCTCTTCCTTACGTTCTTTGTTGCCTCCGCCACGGTTACAGCTCCGCGATTGGCTTTTGCCGAGACTTCCGTGTTTTAAACGAATCGGGAATCAGGGGAAGTGACGTATGCCGTAAAGCAGTCCAAATGTGTAGTTTTTTAGTATGGCAGTGTTCCTACCATCCACCTCGAAGTTACATAGCGCCAGTTAAAGGGATAAAGACCATGACAGAGGTGTCATTCAACTCCATTGTAAAGTGTTGGGCCGTCACAATGAATATCGAAGGATTATATTATGTTTGTAAAACTACATAGTGTTGGTTTAAAGTGTGTATTTCGATCAGGCATATATCTAAAAGTAAGACCTTTTTGTAGTTACTGAGAAACTCCTCGTAGTGTGTTTAAAAAATGGGGTTTGCAAATTTTATAGTCTGACGTCTACATAAGGAAGTTTAGCAGTACAGCATGATTGAAGAAAAGATGCTAAGATCTCAGCAGAAAAAGGCAGAACTAAGAACACAGACTCTGAAAGCCTCCAGTGCCGCAATTAAAGACCAGAAGATGAAGTGCTTGACGTTTAAAGGCCTCGGAGTTTCATCATGTTAGACTTTCAAGTTCATTTCAAAGGCTTACAAATTTTCTTGACAGCTGTGAGCGAGTAAATCTGAATGAAAATCAAACACACACACGCTTGTTTAGGAATGGAAAATGACTCTTTATTTCTTCCAAAAAAAAAAGATAGAGAGAAAACAGATCCCTAGAATAAACAAATATACTGCTGTAAAATAAAAGCCTGTGATTTGTTTGTCGACTGTAACATTTGTTTGCCTTTCCATGCTCGATACAATCCATATAATTCTGCTTTAAATAAATAGAAAATAAAATGTACAAAGAGAAACAAAGGGGGAGGAGACAGACTAAGAAGAAGACAGATTAAAAGGTGTACTCTGCTCAGAAAATAAAACAAACATTTGGCATCGTTAAGAATTCATCCTGATGTACGGGGGGAGGTTTGCAGCCCGCGATATCTGCATCGTCTGCCTGATGAGCCGCCCCCGCTGAGAATAATCAAAACTATATACTGCTGTAAGAACTTTAATATCCATCATGTTCAGAAAAATAAAGAGTAAATGCAAAATAACACAGTTGCAGGTTATGGGAGTATGTCTTTAAGCTCTGTGTGTGTGTGTGTGTGTGTGTGTTTCTCTATGTACAGAATAGTGAGGCAGCAATCCGAGGGTTCTTACAGAAAAAACACAGATGTAGAAAAGAACTGAACGTGCACGAGAGAATCTTTGATTCAACACACCAACTCGCCAACGAAAACAAGATTAATCCATAAAACAGCCTCTCATTTAAATTCATTAAAAAATCCTGCATATTGACGGATATTGACTTTGTTGAGTTCATATTTGAGTTTCCTGTTTGTTGGACTCGAAAACAAGCCAGTTTCACATTTCAGAAAATTTAACTAATTAATTCACATGTAGGCAGTCTTGGTGTCCTGTCTTTGAATTCAGTATCTCCTGAGAACTTCGAGGGGTTTTCTTGAAACTAACCAGAAATGTCAGCTCTGACTCAAGGATGAACTGGTTAAATTTTGGAGGTCATACATCAAAGTTTAAGGTCGGGAGTCTTCATGTTTGTCCTTTGGTGTTGAATGAAATATCTCAAGAACATTGACATTTTTTCGATACTTTGTCCAAATGTCCACTCTGACTATATGAGAAATTAACTAGACTTTGGAAATCAGGCATCAAAGTTTTGTGTATGGGGTTCTTTGACATGTCGTGCTTGAAGCTGTCAATACACAGGAGCAACTCATGCTGTCTTTTCCAAATGTCTGATTCTTTTGAATGCAGTATCTCCTGAGAATGTAAGGGAATTTTTAAAAAAACTAATCAGAAATGTCAACTCTGACTCAAGGATGAAAAAATTTAGTTTTATAGGTCATACATTAAAGGTCAAGATTGCAGGTCTTCATATTTGTCACTTTGTTGTGGATGGAATATCTGAAGCACATAAAGAAGAATTTTCTTGAAACTTAGCAAAAATGTCCACTCTGCCTATATGCGAAATTATCCAGACTTTGGAAGTCAAGTGGCTTCTTGACATGTATGCTTTAAGCTGTCAAATGACATGAATAACCGTGTATTCATGCTGTCTTTTTCAAATGTCATATGCTTTGGATGTAACGTATCCTGAAAAAAATGAGGGATTTTCTCCAAACTGACTAGAAATGTCAACTCTGACTCAAGGATTAACTGGTTTAATTTTTGAGGTCATACACTAAAGGTGAAGGTTACGGGTCTTCATGTTTTCTCTTGGTTGTGAATGAAATACCTCAAGAAAACGAAGAAGGATTTTCCAGAAACTTAGCAAAATGTCCACTCTGACTATATGAGAAAATATCCAGACTTTGGAAGTCAAGGGGCTTCTTGACATGTCATGTTTTAAGCTGTCAAATGACGTGAATAATTGTGTATTCATGCTGTCTTTTTCAAATGTCATATGCTTTGGATGTAATGTATCCTAAAAAAATTGACGGATTTTCTTAAGACTAACCAGAAATGTCAACTCTGACTCAAGGATGAATGGTTTAACTTTTTAGGTCATACATTAAAGGTGAAGATTCTGGGTCTTCATGTTTGTCACTTGGCTGTGGATTGTATATCTCAAGAACATAAAGAAGACCTTTCTTAAAACAGTGAAATGTCCACTCTGACTATATGAGAAAATATCCAGACTTTGGAAGTCAAGGGGCTTCTTGACATGTCATGCTTAAAGCTGTCAAATGACACAGGAGCAACTCATGCTGTCTTTTCCAAATGTCTGATTCTTTTGAATGCAGTATCTCTTGAGAACGTTAGGGATTTTTTAGAAACTAAACAGAAATGTCAACTCTGACTCAAGGATGAAAAAATGTATTTTTGAGGTCATACATTAAAGGCGAAGGTTGGGGGTCTTGATGTTTGTCACTTGGTGTTGAATGGAATATCTCAAGAAAACGAAGAAGGATTTATCTGAAACTTAGCAAAAATGTCCACTCTGCCTATATGAGAAATTGTCCAGACTTTGGAAGTCAAAGGGGCTTCTTGACATGTTTTGTGACGTCATGCTTTAAGCTGTCAAATGACATGAATAATTGTGTATTCATGCTGTCTTTTCCAAATGTCATATGCTTTGGATGTGATATATCCTGATAAATTTGACGGATTTTCTTAAGACTAACCAGAAATGTCAACTCTGACTCAAGGATTAACTGGTTAAAGAAGACTCCACTGAAGCCAGTATGAGTCAATATGCAGGGCTCCCCTTTAAGTTTCCATCTTTAATCATACTGCAATTCGGCCAATCCATCACCAGATGGCGCCAGAGCAGTGAAGACAAACCTGTGCTGCATGTTACAAATTTGACATCTTTGGGAGAGGTTCACACTAAAAAAGTTTGGCGCTCTGTTTTGCTACAGTGGTTCATTTATCGACGGTACAAACATCAGTCAGATTCAGCCCCAAAGACGGATGAACCGGCTGTCGTGGACGGCAAAAGATCGTTACAAAATAAAACAAACTTTGGCCATCGCCTTCGTCCGGACGTTTTCAAAACAGGGACAACAAGAGGAGAGAATTTATCTTCATCATCACCATCACTGTCATGCGTTTTTTTGAGAAAACAGGACAACAAACATCAACAACGTTACAACCATGCACTCACCGACCCCAGAAAGAGAGAGAGAGAGCGAGAGAGGAGTCTGCTCTCTGAATGTTTGATACACTTGGCCTTAGCAGAGAACATTTTAAAATGACATCAAGGTTAATCTGTGTATCCGTCTCCATCTAGATTCATGCTACAACAATGCAGAGAGAAATGGTAGCAGCTTTTAAAGGTTCTGATCCCCAAAAAAAAGAAGAGAAAAATCTGTGGGTTGTCTGGGGAAATACCCAGCTGTGAATACAAGAGTGTGAATCTGAGGAAAAGGGAGTCGCCAAAAAAAAAAAAAAAAAAGGGCCTGCATGCTCGGCAAGGCAAAAAACCTCCCTTGAGAAAACCAGAATAAAACGTCCTACATGATAAACCTGCGACAATTACCCGCCGTGACATTAATGCTAAAGAGACGAGGACACGAGCCAGCGGCGTTTACGGGGCTCCAGAGAAACCACAGCAGCCTCTTCTGTCCAACAAAATACGACCGTTTTGAGACCGACAGACAAAGAAAACCTCGTGGCAACAAGCAGGCGGGATCCCACGCGGAGAAAATTGCGAAAGAAATCAAAACAAAACTGATCTGAAAGAACACAGAGAGAAAGAAAAAGCATTGTGTTTGATTTCAGGTAAAGAGAGAAAAACAGCCTGGCACTGACTTCACTGTCCTTCACACCAAAGCCGACGCATTTTGAATTCTGAAGAGGTAATTACAAACATCAGGAACCATCAGATCTGCGGTTAAGACCTGGTATTACTCATTGTTTCCAGGATCCGGGGTGACCATGATCCGACTCTGGATCACTGCCCACGATGATGGCGTCTTTTTGTGAATTGCCAATTCATCACACAAGATTGGAGACGACGGGACAGCTGTCTTCGAAAATAGAGAGCCATGATTAGAGCTCGGTTTAGAGCCAAAGAGCCGCACGTCCATTAAGGAAATAGTTTGAGGAGTTGGTACCAAAAGCACGAAAGGAACAGGAGTTTTAGAATGAAAGAGGATGGGGGTCCTTCTTGAGGATTGGGGAGCAGTTATCTGGAGTTCAGCTTGTTTTGAGCAGTTTAGCACATTGTTCCAAAAAGACGTAATTTGCATTTAGCCAATTTCGTTTAGCTAATTTGTCCCAGGAAGGGTCAGGGCTAGCGTTAAAGCTAGATTTGGGGTTAAAATTCAGGTTGAGAAATTGATTCAGTCTCTGGCCTTAAGAATTTGAAATCCAAAAGTAGAAATGGGGCATGAGGGTAGGGGTGTCCCGATCCGATAATGATATTGGATATCGGGCCGATATCAGCAAAAAAACAATATCAGATTATATCGGCCTGCATCTAAAATATCCAATAAAAGCACTCTGATACAAGCAGTCCATTCCATTTTATTTCTTTTTAATTTAATTTAGTTGTTAAATATGCTTATGTTTAAGTTAAACTCAGTGGTTGTTCTGCATTTTTTTTAAATGTATGTTTTTACAGGATATCTTGAGGTTACTTTTCAGGGGTTTCTAATGAATTTTTCAATTTTTCATATATATATATATCTATTCTTATGTTTAAGGTTATAATTTATTGGACCCATTGGTCTGCAACAAATGGGTCCATTTTTCACACACCTACTGTTGTTGACTACTGTTCTCTGTTTGAGTAATCTCACTTGATCAAGCCTTTTCTTACAGTCCATACTGCAAAATAAGTAATAAAAGTATGTATGATTTCTGCTGATATCGTATCAGATCGATATCGGTATCGGCCAGTACTCAAGGCTGCAATATCAGTATCGTATCAGAGGTGAAAAAGTTGTATCGCGACACCCCTACATGAGGAGGCTGAAGGAAATGATGATTTTGAGGATTAGGAGGTTCGTTATGGCGTGTTACAACCAAGTGGTTCATTTATGGTCAGTGCAGTTTGGTACAGTGTACCCTGGTCTTGCTTGTGGAGCCCTTTGTTGGATCAGTGGGTCCTGCTTCAGACTTTGTGGGATCACACTTTCCATCAGGCGGTCCAGTTTGGTTCAGTACTGTTCGGTACCTTTTGGCACGGCGACTCTGGTCTTGCTCGAGTGTTCACAACTTGCTGAACCCCTAATTGGTTGACTGTAGTGTGTCTTGTTCTGCTCTTTAGGGTCAGACGGGTACATTTGGTTTTAGACCAGTACAGGCTGGTTACTTTTGTACTTTTAAAAATCTTTAGAAACGTAAATACTTGCAATCGAACCCAACTCAACCAGATCACTCGCCAGAAATGCACCAACAAGGTTGATCTGCTACAGACATAAAAGCATTCATTGAGAATTTATGTGGACAACAGTTGGCTGTTTGATGCCAAGAGTCTTTTTTATGGTTTTGCAGAACATGTCCGGTTCTCTTGATATAATTGATAGAAGTGGGCTTCTGGTCAAAAGTTGCTTGGACTTCTTTATCTCTTCTTAAAAGATAAAACTGTAAATTATTTGAAGCCCATTGAGAAAACAATTTAACCCTTCAAGGCCCAAGACCGTAGATTATAGCCAGAAAATTCAAATTTTTTGGAGATTAAATTTTTTATTTCACTTTCTGCTAAAATCCTACAAAAACTAAAATGTCCATAAAATTCAACATATAGATTTTTGTATCTCATTTGATACAATAGGTGTTTTTAGCAACTGATAATCTATTTTAGGACATTTTTATCATTTATCTGATTGTATTGAGACGGTTTTTTTTGTAATTTGTTGATCATATTGAGTAGATCGAGGTATTATAAAAGTATGTTTCAAATATGATACAATTGGCATTATAGGTTAAGAAGATAGATTCCAAAAGCAGAAAAGGTACACAAGGTTTAGGAACTACGAGAAAATGATTTTGAGGATAGAAAAGCACCTTGTGCTGTATTTTTCATCGAGCAGTCTTTCGTAGTTCAGTACATACAGAAGAGTATAACGGTCATGTAACATGGAGAAAATAATTTGGGGGAAGTCAAAATTTAGAGATTAAAGTTGAAATTAGAATAAAGTTGAAGTAGAATTTTGTGATTAAGTCGCCATGTCGAGAAAAAGGTCACTGTATGTTCACTTTATTCTTGACTTTCGACTTTTTTCACGAAATTGTATTTCAACTTTATTGTTGACATTTCAACTTTTATCTTGCAATTTTGACTTTATTCTCGTCATTTTGACTTTAATCCAAAATTATTTTTCCATCTAAAATGGCCCTGACACTCTTCCGTAAGTGCAGTTTGTATTGTTCAGTAAAGTAAATCCTGATCTTCCTTCTGTTGCCTTAGCCTGTCATTCCTTGAAAAGTAGGATGTCCTTGTCATTTTGGTATCTTTTCCAACTCCAGACAGTGAAAATGTAAATACTGTACCAAACTGAACCAATCACTTGGCAGAAACATACTTGTACATAGAAGTATGTTTGGTTTCCGATAAAAGGATGCCAAAAAAGAGGGACAGATCAGTTATTTTAGTACTTTGGTCAACTTGTAACAGTAAATATGCAAATAACTGACCTGAAATATACCACTTGGTGGAAATCACATTATTAGAGTCCTTGTTCAAGACATCAGTGCTGACAAAGATTTAGGTTGCAACCTAGGACAAAGTTTTTTTAAGTTTTAAGCTAACAAAAAAAATACATCTGAGAAGTAGTTCTAGAGCCAAACTTATTATCAGAGCTGGTTGGTGGGTTCTCTTGGTACTTTTGATTTTGGTATAATTTGATTTAATTTACAACAAATACCAACAGGGCAGAGAATCTACAACCCTTGGCTTTTGTCAATCTGGGAATCATTGGGCGTGAGGGTTCTGGTTAGGTTTAGGGTTAGGAAAATGGTCGTCTGTGGGTATGATAATCAAAATATGCTGGTATCCATTGTAGCTAGTGGTAGTTAGAATTGGCAAAAGAAGGATTTTTAAGGTCTATACTTTATGTTATGTTATCAATAAAGGCTAAATAAGTGAGATGAGGGTCAAGTTTAAATAATTTTCTTCTGTCAAGGCTCCAAGTATACGCAGATGATGGTTTTAAGAGATCCAAAAAGCTTATTTGACATTAGTTGAGTTTTGGAAACAGTCAAAACCCAAGGATGGACAATTTTCCTGCATTCTGGCAATAACAACAAATAACCCTTGATATCAGCATTAAGTTAACGCTTGGTACAAAACCATTGTTGGATTTATTTTTCGGTGACCAACAAAGTCTCATTTATTCCGCAAAGACCTGAATGTCCAAACTGTCTGATTGGCTGTCTGAGTCTAACAGTCCAATCAGAGACCTTTTAAAGGCTGCTGACATCATAAAAAGACAGAAAAGTGGCCAATACTGTGATGGAGGGGAAAATGTCGAGGAAGTTATCTACCAGACACTGGAGCGATGCTAACAGTGGGAAAAGAGAGCACACTCGAAGCGAGCAAAAGCAAACCACAAAGCCTGGGAGCCTCCAAAAGGTTTCGTCTACAGCTAAAAGACAGAGACATCGAGAGAGATACTAGAGCTTCAGTTACGAGACGGTGGCGGAGGTGAGGATGAGGCGGGGGAACTACAGCAGGAAGATACCGTGACAAAAGGCTAGCTAACACAAGACTGCGACAAGAAGCGTCTAGAGCAATACCTATCCAATTGCGACAGTGATGAGTGGGTGCAGACAATCTAGACAGAAACTGGTTAGAATACTATTTTTTACATATCTATACATTTCAAACAGTGACAAAGCAGGCTAAAAAGCATTCTAGAGATAGACCAACTAGACAGAGCTGAGAGGTGAGACTTTAGAAGTTTCAGATGGACTATTAACAATGATGATCGGGTTAGACACACTGGACTGGGACCAGGGTTTGGACTACAAAAAGATTCAAGTTGTTAGAGAATGGCAGGAAAATAAGTTTTCGTTACCTGCCACAGTGGCTGGTAGATTAGACAAACTTCTTACCGTAAAAACTCAAATAATTTCTACAAACTTCAAATCTCTTTCTCAACTTTTTCAACGCCAGAAAATCTGGCGAACAGAGCTCGATTAACGGCAGGATAGTCACTTCAGTGCAAAATTTTTGCATGTGCATTTTGCAACAAAATTTGATTTTAATACAAAAACAAACAAGCACGTTTTTGTGTCTAACTCGCTGGCTCAAATTTGGCTCGAAGTTCGACACAAGTTGACCCTCAGAAAATAGCCCTCAATGGAAAACGAACACACAATGTGTTAGCACACAAGTGATCACACAATAAAAAATGCATATGCACACATTTACCCAACAGTCAGACTCATGGCGACAGATGCTTTGGCTGAGGAATGGCCCTGACCTCTTCAGTGAGTCAAATATTATCCCTAAACGAACCCGAACCAAACGGAGCGAGAGGTGATGCCAAAAGTTCAGTGTCATTTGGCGCTCTGTGCTGACAGATCGCACTTAAAGCCACTCTCTTTGATTCAGTACAATTTAAAGAGAATTCTACTTGATTCAGTAACTTTTTAATCGCTCACTCAGTGCTGCTGTCATCAATCATTGGCACATTATGTGGACCTGCTAAAAGAGTGGACCTGATGAAAAAGCTCTTCACTAAGAAACCAAAGACGTCTGAATCAGATTGGTGAGCTGATGAGGACATGAGGAACAGATACACACAGGGTCAACCAGAGGCTAACAGGCTGCTAGCAGGCTAATTAGACTTTTGAAATAAGCCTTGCTGTGTCATGGGAACTACAAAAGCTCCTCTATTTACCCTCCTCTTAGAGTAACAGAGCACCCAGTGATGGGATAATGAAGAAGATCTGACTGTGACTGTGTCAGAAATAGCGTAACAAGCTAATTTCATTGTAAAAGATAATATGCTTAAGGAGCAAATAATCCATATTTTTCTTGGTATGTTATCTTTACAATGACCAAACTAAAGTCAACAGAGGTTTATGTGGTGAAAAGCTTTGGTGTGTTAGTATTTAAGCTTCCTCCTTTGACTAAAAACTGCTCTAAAGATGAGAAGTTTATCATTAGAATAAAATTCATCTTTTGAATTAACTCTGTGAACCTTTTGTGATTTTGCCTAATAAGCACAAAAATGGGACTGGCTAGTTAGAACACTAGCTAGTTAAAAACACCTGCCCCCCTTCTTTAAATAACTTTAATTGGCTTGTACTATGTACAAATGAAAGAAGGAAACTGCCATGGTTTTATCAAGTCAAAATGAGGGTCAAAGGTTCACAAGAAAGTAAATCAAGCTAAATTCATACTCCAAAGCACGGACAAAAGTTGTTGGTAATTTGGGACAGACAACTTTGTTTTAGCTAACCTTTACTTTTGTGGCAAAAACGGCTTGATTCACAATTAATTTGTAGAACAAATAATGAATTTTCATAAACTATGTGGACCTATGTCTCATCAACTACCAAGCAAACCAACTATGACTAGCAAATTTGAATGTTAGCTAGCTAAAATGTGTGTTGCATGAATCAGTATTAGCTTCTTAAATGTAACATCTTGAGAAGAAAATGGCAGGGCTGACAACTCAGACTTTTCTTTTTGCCATTTGTATTGTGTAACAGAGCCAAAACTGTTGGGATAACCAAGTGTAACATGTTAGACTTTATAAGCTAATTTCATAGTAACAGTTGATATACCCACCAGGGCAGATTTTTTTTCAATTTAAGCACTTAGCCTATGTCATAGCATTATGGATTCTGAATTGTTCTTTTGAGCAAAAACAAATGTATATTTTGGCTCACAGATAAAAAAGGACAAAGCTAGCTAACTTGGTTTACGAACGCTTACGAGCTGTGATGTAACATTATGGTTTAGCTAACTTCTCTCTTTGAAGGCTAAACAAAGTGGATTGTATGATATGTGAGTACACTGTGTGAACCTGTTGTCCCGTTAGCAACTAACAGCTAGCTAAAACCACGTCATTGTCCCCTTTTAACAAACCTTCTCAATTGTGCAATGAACAATCTGAAAAGAAGATTTTCAGGGAATTGCTCATAAGACAAATATTCCACTCTCCCTCCCCTTTCTTTAATGAACCCAAAAAAATAAAATGTCACACTAGTGTTTATCGAAATAAGCTAGTTTTATTACTATATTTGCGAGGGATAAGTACATACATACTATTTTTGTTTTAAGAATAACTTTTCCAAACTGTGAACTGAATTGCTGCTCTGAACAAAACTGACAGTTCCAATTTGGTTTGGCGGGGAGTTAAGTCTGGATGGAGCTAGCATACTAGCTTTTATGCCCCGTGTAGTTTATTCAACTATCTTTTAGAAGTAAAATGGTTGGAAAAAAGGAATATGACAAATATTTAAAGGTTATTGAATGAAACATTGGAAGCCTACTTTCTTTTTAGAGGCTAAGCTAACTTCTTATTTAGCGCTAGTTAGAACACTAGCTTTGTAAAATTGCTTTCTTCTCTCTTTTAAATAACTCATTAAATGTACAATCTTGAGAAAGAAAAAAACATATATGACAACATAAAAGACAAAGAGAAGGGATTTTAGAGATGTTTTGTGACTAGCACAAATGGTTACTGTAATTTAGCTAACCTGGGTAATGCTAGCAAATTAGCATTCTTTTAAAACTTGTTTTTCTGAAAACACATGGTTGATGTTGTCACTTTATCATTTACACTTCAGACCTTAAGAAAACATTCATAATTTTTTAAGGACTTTAGATGACTATGTAGCATGCTAGCACAGTGTTAGCATTTAGCCCTGTTTTCCCTTGTGTGTATTTGTTGCCTTGGGAGAAGAAACAATGCAATATGAGTAACAAAGAATTAAACCCTTAAGAACAAAAGCTCTACTACTATCAACAAATGGTTTAACAAATAGCTGTACAAGCCCCGGGAACATTCAGGAGAGGCCGCAGAAGAAAACAGATCAAAAAATACAAAGATATCCCAAAAGAGAGGAAAATGACGGAAACACACTTCTTGAGACGATCTGAGAATTTCTCTTTGATTGGATAATCGTGGACGCGGGTGGCAAACGAAGGGGTGGCTGGTCGTCTGAAACAACTTCTCGGCATTTCAGCACACCACGCTCACACATTCACACACATTAACAAACACTTGCCCCCTCAAAGGTGCTCCAAGTTGCCGTTGCAGGCATGCGGTGACCAAAAGGGGGCAAAATAGCACCAGTTTGAAATAAAGCTAATTCTGCAGCAAATCTCTCACAAGCAAATTCAGAGGTAGGATTTCTTAAATCCACGTCCCTCCCACTTCGATCCTTCTGTCTTCCTCTCTCATCGGTATTCTCTCTTCTGAAACATCCCTCCATCTGTAGATTTTAAAACACAGAAAGAAGCAACGCACACATACGCAAGAAGTTGTTTCAGACGTTGACCAGTAAGGTTGACACCTCCGCCTTCACCTTCCACCCCTCTTCTCCGGTCTTCTCCTCTTTCCACTGGTTTTTGGTGTTTGTTGGTTCACTCGTCTGTCTCTTTAGTTTGATCGAATCATTCCTCCGTCCATCCAATCGTTACTCTTGTGTGTTTTCTTCTTCTGCTGTTTGTTTGTCGCTTTTGGCACTCTGCTTCCCCCCCTGACTGGATTACATAAACTGCATCTGAATAAACAGGAAAAGAGAGAGACAGAAAAGGAGGAGAATTTGTTTATTCCCATCATTTTTACCAATGCATTTAAATGACTCTGGTGCTGTGTTTTGGTACCAACAGGAATATATGTATACACTTAGGATAGAGAAAAAGCTTTAAGCAAAACAAAATAATATAAACAGTACAATTTCAGATATTTGTCTATGCCGTTCTTGTGAATAACTGAATATATTAGCTTCCTGAGGCCTCCCAAAAACATTTGGATTTATTGGAAACCAATGTTCTTGTCCTTCTGTTTAGTTTTTGAGATTTTGTGTTCATAATTGGCTTTTTGACTTAATTTCTTGATTTTTTATTGCCATGTATTTCCTGATTTCCTAGGCCCCTTAAAATTAACTTATAATCCATATAGAGTGTAGCAGGATGAATCCTGAAGTTATTATTTTATGTTCCAAAGTCCGTACGTTTTTAGAATTGATCATTTGAATAAATACCTAAAATAAGGTCTGGTATGACCATTTGGAAGCAAGATTTCAACATTTCATTTTGCAACATAAAATACAGTATTTTTTAAGAAAATGGTTGCCAAGGAACTGCTAACAAGAACGGGGACTCTAATGTAATTATCTCTGTTTTGAATGAATAATAAAACATACATTACAGCCACAGCCTGGGCACCAACTTGATCATGTCACTTAATATGGAGGAAACTCTCATGTAATTATTAGGTTTGAAATGTAGTAGCTTATTGAAACAGACTGAACTAAAATATTCAAGTGGAAAAACCTCTGCCAAGGCATGTACGATCAGTGACCACCCGCCTGAACACAAGTGCTTCTGATCCAGACTTAGGGTAAATCCCAATTCCACCCCTTAGCCCTTCCCCTTCATCTTGCCTCTTCCCCTTAGCCCTCTGTTTTGAGGGCCAAGGGGAAGGGGTGAAAACACACTGCTGAGAAACGAGACGCCACTCAATTCCCACTACGTTAATACACAGAGGCTGTGACGTAAGCAGATGCGACAATAACCGTAGCCACGGCTGTGAAAGCTACCTTGTTAGAACGAGAAAGTTGAAAATGCGACCAACAACTAAAAACATGATTATTTGTACTTGATAATAAAATAATGACTTAGAATTAAGCACTTCCTTCGGTCTCCCATCTGCTTCGTGCCCGAGGGTGCAGTGCATTATGGGAAATTCTATTACCCCTTGGTTTAAAGTGAGGTCCTGGTCAGTCTTCGTTTCGAGGGCTGTGTTTCCCTTTGTCTTAGCCCTACGGAGAATTGGGACACACCTTCACTCGACGTGACCGCGCAAAACCAAGGGGTAAGGGGTAAATTGGGAGAGACCCTAAGATCCAGAATAAAAGATCAGATCAGGATCTTGGTTTTGCATTTGGATTAAACGCTAACTATGGACCTACATGATGTCCATCTATGTGTTTTTTTTAGCATTATTGACATTATTAGCTGAGTTACTAGTGAAAATGTTGAAAACTAACCTATCTCACAACGTTAACAAATCCTTTATCACCTTCCCCAATCTGCATCCAGATTTGGATCTCCACCAGACTTGAATCACTTCTTCCCTGTGACATGACCACCATTCCCTAAAAATGTCATCAAAATCCATCCAGAACTTTTCAAGTTATCTTGCCCACAACAGATCAATGCTGGCGAATGCATGACCTCCTTGGGGGCGATAGCAAACCAGTGTTACTTTTGTTGACTTACAATTTTTGTCATATTTTTCATCGACAACTTTTTCTCCTGACAAAAACTAGACGTTAACTAATAAAACAAGAGCATATAGACAAAACTAAAACTAAATTAACTGACATTTTCATCAACAAATAAAAAATAGACTGAAATATTTGACAGAATTGCAATCGCAGCTGGCTTAGCTTCATGGTGGGCTAAGTTGTGGAGCGATCCAATCAGAGCTGCTCTCTTTATAAATTGATATATTTAAGTACAGTAGGTTCACTGTTTGTCGTCAACTCTGGTATTATAACTGAGATGCTCTGCCTGGTAGCATTTCACTCAAAAGCTAAAACTTTACTAGCATTCCATAAAGGTTTATTGTTGATGTTTTATTACATTTCAAGTGTAAAACATGACTTCAGAAATTCAAGGAAACTTAAAAAAAAATGCCTTACACTTACACTTCAAATTTACATTGGACTTCATTGACTATGATTTTGTGAAATTTCATCAACTAAAACTAGACTACAATCAAAACAATTTAAATGACTAAGTTGTGACAAACTAAAATTAAATTAGAAAGTGCTTTTAAAATGAACCCTATAACCTTTGGATATAGTGGAATTGTTCCACTCCTAGATTTTGGCTTGGATATGTTTTACTACGCGCTCACATTGGCTCCAGATGGTTGCAGCCCAGATTCAGTGCGGATTTTCCGCAAGCTGCCACTCACATCAGCTCCAGATAGAGGCTGCGGCTGGCTCCGGTGCCGGGTGCGGAAACGGCACTCGAGAGAGTAGAAGCTCACGTGGGTTCGCGATCTTATCTGGACTGTACGCGAGAACAAGCCCCATATACAGGAACCACATGTAAGGAGATGCTGTGCTGCTCACTTTTGCGACCTCGTGTCACCGGGTGTGATGTTATGTTTACATTTACTACAAGCGCGAGTGTGCGGTCAAAGAAGAGTCAAGTTACATTTGTTTGTACACTGATTTTATTTTGAAAAACAACGTATCTTCATGCCACCCAGCATTTCATTTCCTGTATAGCTCATCATATTTCATTCAGCTTGACGCTGATCCTCTCCGGCATCCAGAAAAAACAGACTTCTTGCGGATTGTTTCCGTTGTGCCATACGGCTCCCGCAACCAGACTCGCACCGCGCAGGGCTAATGTGAGCCTACAGCAGTGATTTTAATGATACGGATTACATGCGGAACCGGACCCGAACAGGATTCAGTGTGAGCCTGGGGTTACTCTTTCTTTAACGACTCCTTATTTAAAAAATTTTAAGGATGCAGCAGTTAAGGTAAATGGTAAATGGACTTGAGCTTATATAGCGCTTTTCTAGTCTTTGACTACTCAAAGCTGCTTTACACCGAAGGTCACACCTACCCATTCACACCCATTCGCTCTCACATTCACTCACTGATGGTTCAGAGTTTCTATGTTAGTTATCCATCAGTATCTCGAACACATTCAAGCCCTTTTATGCCCATTTACACTCCACTGACGCAGCAGTGGGAGCAACTTGGGGTTAAGTGTCTTGCCCAAGGACACATCGCCATGTGTCGCCCAGAGCTGGGCTTGAACCTGCAACCTCCCGATCACTGACCAAGCGCACTATCCAACTGCACCACCGACAGAAGGTGAATAATACCTGACTGCCTTGACCTGGGAATCACAGCAACAGCAAAAACAGCAATGGAAACACCAAAAACAAAAACCATAAACCAATAAAATCAAACAGTTCTTATTTACAGGTCAGAAAGAGACGAACGTTTTGTCTATGATGTCAAAAATAGTTCATATTTAAAGGATAACAAGTTTTTATCAGCGTTACTGTTGTGTGTGTGAAATACAAAATGGCCGACCTGGGCTCCTGGCATGGGTGCGAAGGGGTTTGTGGGTCTGAGAACAGGCTGGTTGTACATCATCGGCTGTGGAGCCATCACTGGTACCCCGCCCATCTGACCCATCTGGGGAGGGACCTGGAGAGAGATGAAGGATGAGGTTAGCAAAATGGAAATTGGAAACAAGGTGGTGGGACATGAAAGAAGCAGAAATAAAAGAGAATGGGGCGAAAACATGAGGGTTTAATTAGAAGACATGGGAAGAGAAAATGGTGAATCATAAAAAGCTACTGTTTCATTACAATCTTTTTAGAGCTGAAAAATCAACCAGAGTATCCTCATTTAAAAAATCAACCAGAGTATCCTCATTTTGCTCTTAAAGTTTCGGCAACATTTTAGAAATCACTTCTGTTTGTGTTTTTTTGTGTTTGTGTCAACTGGACTTCTTTTTTCAAGTTTAATATCACCGATGAGGCGCTCGGCAAGCTGAGACAAAAGCATCTTGCATTATTTAAAAGGATAAAAAGCAGCAGAAAATGTTTCACAAAGTAAGAATATTATACAACTGAGGTTTAACAAGCTTTTATTGTCGCTCCCTGTCACAAATTAAAATGTTATCTTGGTTTCCAGACTAGCTTGTTCATACAATTTTTGTAATTATAATTGTTTGCGTGCCTGAACATCATCTCTCCCTTTAAGTCACTTTTCTTGTGTCATGTGTTGTCAGAAATATAAAAACAGTGAAAAATGCTCCAAGGAGGAGGCTAGGAATTAATCAACACTGGTCAAAAACACATGGACAGAGATAAAAGAAGGAACAGAGTCGCTGGATCTTTAAAATAAAAAAGGAGTGTGTCTGATAATTGTGCTTTTTGTACTGGCGGTGATCACAGCTTCAGTTTCAGAGCACGTCTCACAGGTTCTCATCGTTGCCAGGCTACAAAGTGACTTCCACTCCAGTGACCATATGGTCTGATTTTAATGGCTTTGCATGCTTAATATAGGATTTAGTTCAGAGAAATGGCACCGAAAATACATTTTAAATGAAAAGGAATCATGTCGGCTCATTAAGAGCAGCAGAAATGAAACTGTGCCAAACCGATAAGATTACCCCAAACTACTGTTGTTGATTTCAAGTCAAGCTGAAAAGATATTTGGAATATAATTAAAATAACAGTAATACAGAGTTTCAGATGTTTTAAGGGAGTGCGGTGTTTGTTATAAGACTCTGTGTGATGGAGCTACATGAGATAATAAATCACCTGACAGCCAACTGCACACATTCAGCGAGAGATTAAACTGAGCTTAATAAAAAAAATATATACCCACCCAGAGCCGGCCCTAACCAATGTGAGGCCCTAGGTGATATTTCAAATAGTGCCCCCCTCCACTGATGATTAACATACAGCTACAAAATAAATAAAATAGCATTGTTTTTACCAATGTCCTTAGTTTATAAGACAACACATCAACAAGTTTACATGCTTAAAAAATCTACACATAATTACAAAAAATCTGAAAAACAATAAAAATAATCTTACCTCAAAATAAAAATCCTTTAAACAAGTGGATACATGACAATAACAGTAATGAATCATAAAGAGTCAACATCAAACAACTTAAGTAACCACACAGTTTGCACACAATAACTCTCTTTATAAGGCTACACTTATGGCCCCTTTCCACTAGCACACCTTGGCCCTACTGTACTCGGCCCTACTCGATTTGCAGCGTGTTTCCACTAGCCTGGTACCTCCTAAAACAAGCTAGTTTTAGTACCTACTCCGCTCTGGTTCCAAGCGAGCTGAGTCGATACTAAAAGATGACATCACCGACTGCCTGCTACTGATTGATCAGATAATGTCGTCATCGATGAGTCATGAGCGCGACGGCCTAGCATGGAAGCGGTAGCTACCGTTAGCTTACCCTCATACGTCTTTTCTTTGCAGCTCGATTGCTCTCGTCCTCGACTTCATTCTGTTGTATAGCTTCCAAAAACTCCCCTGTGCTTCTCAAGGGGTATTTCTTCTTGCCACCTGCAGCCTTCTTCTGCTTTCCTTTTTTACTCCGTTTGTGACAAAAAGCCACAGATTGTTGTGTCGCACTCAAAATAACATCACTCAGTTGTCTGCCCAACAGGGTGCAGTGCCGCTCAGCTGTTTATAGCGGCACTGCACCCCGTTGGGCAGCTGACTGGGGCTAATGGAAAAGCAGTACAAGGCGAGTAGAGTAGAGCCAGGTAGAGTCGAGTAGAGTAGAGTAGGGCTAATGGAAAAGGGCCATGAGACTATGACTTTATAAGTTTATACAAAACTACATAAAATAACTTTATATATAGACTTAGTAGTAGTATGATTAATTGGCCATTGCTTTACATTTGAATCAATGTGAGTTTTTCCATTTTGAGAGGTACTTATGATCTCTATTTTTCATGTAGTCATACTGAAAGTGAATTTTCTCCGAGTTTTGTGGCGCCCCCTGGAGGCCACAGTCCCCTTAGCATTTGCCTGTACTGCCTAACGGACCAGTGTTCTGTAGTGTTGTGTTACCTGAGACCGGTCATGGTCTTGTCTCAGACTCGGACTGGCCGGTCTCAGGATTTCCATCAAAGCCAATAAAGGCCAGCACTGATCTGCTGTTCTTCAACGTCATTAATGTGAATAAAGAGGAACTCTTGGTAAAACAACAAAAAGCTTCAGTTCACGTATTATTTCCCTGTGATGACTGGAACCTTCCCGGTGTTGTGACTGAGGGACACCCTCCTTAACTGTTCAACCTTTTCATGGTTTTTGAAATTGATTTTGATGGTCTTGGTCTTGTCTTGGTGCACTCTGTTTCTGTTGTAATTTTGATTTGAATTACTGCCAAACATTTCTCATGTTCAAAGTAAAACTGTTTACGAACTCAACATTGATGATTTTGTTATACTGTGATGCCTGGTAACCACAGTTTGTATGTCAATGTGTTTAGTCTTTACTTCACTGTTTAATGGTTTATTCACTGAAAAATTTCAAATGAGTGTCTCACATGCTGAAGTGCTGAAACTTGAGAGCCCTGGAAACTTTAGGGCGAGGCAGAAGCTATGAAATGGATATTTATTATAAAAAAAGGTGGATATAAAAGACAATAATGTTAATCAATGTTTTGGGTTTCCGACGATTTGATTGGATCATTGCTTAACCAATCGATCCAGATCGAATCAATGGATCATTATACTCCTAATTCTTACCCAAGATTTGGTTGAAAATGCGTAAAACTGCCTGATCTTGCAGCGTTAACGCGTCCTTAAAGGGATACGCCAACATTTTTTTTGTGTCTTGCTAAGTCCATAACAAACAGGTAGATTCCATTCTTTTTTGTGTCTACAGTAACAAGACAGAGACGGGCAGAGCTCGCCCACTGCTTACTAGCTTAGCTCAAACACTGTGAGTCGATGGTTAGCATTAGCCTGCCTCTGCCGACAGTCATGAGGTGAACTCTTCAGCAACTCTAAACAGTCCTGTTTTTTTTGCCGCTTGATATTACATTATCTATTTCTAGACCAAGCACTTTAGCACTTTAAGTAATGTTTGAAAAAAATACATCTCTAGCCCATTTCTTCTTGTTACTGCACACACAGTCAAAAGAATGGTATCTATCTGCTTGTCATGGACTCTGGAGTGAGGGAAAACGTGAAAAAGAAAGAAAAAGTTGGTGTATCCATTTAAGAAAAATTACTGATCTGCATCCAGATTTGTGTAAACAACAACATAATTTCTTCACAACATCCTTGGCAGATGTAATGATAGATATTACTTATTGACATTAACTGATTTTGCTTAATTGTGATCAATGATCAGTAATGTTATCTAAATCCTTAACAAATCATCTTTTTTTTTTTTTTTTTACCCATGACATTAAATACTACTGCTACTAATAATAATGCCTTTCATTTAAAAGTGCCTTTCAAGACACTCAGGGATGCTGTACAAGATTAAAACAACAACAAATAAATTGACAATAACAACAAAATAAACAACAATAATAATGTGTAATTGGGCGTTTTAGCATGGGACCTGAATTTACTGTCAATACTTCTGCAGCCAGCCTCTAGAGGACACTCCAGGTACTGCAGTTTGTTAACTTGCTGCATTGGCTTCATTTTTTAATCATCTAGCTTTAGATTGGAAAAGAGCAGCCAAAGACATGAAAATGCAGACTTATCAATAATTTAAGATCTTTCAGCAGCCGTTTTGCATTAAAGTTTTTAATTTATCTCCATGAACAATTCGTTTCGTGCACACTCACCATTCCATACACAGGCACTTGCGGTGTTGTCATGGGGAAAGCCATGGGAGCTGGAGCCTGAGAGAGAAAAATTAAAACAAAATTAATAAATAAACACCTGAATCAAACATTTCCCATCATCCTGTAACTGTGAAGTGAAGAAACGATGAGTGAACATTTTAAATAACGAGGAAATGCGACAGTTTCCTCTTGCTCTAACAAACACCTGATCAGTCTCTGTTAGTCATGCCTGTCTCAAAACATGATAAATTAAGCGCACATAGTGTAACGTTCATGTGAGAAGGACACATTTAATGCTGATAAAGTGTGTGCACATCGGGAGCCCAGCAGCCCAGCATGGAGCAGAGGTACTTAGAGGCGTCCCGCTGGGAGCGATCATTACGCCGCCTTTAAAGGAACCAGAGGAGGCTTGGCAGGACGGTGCTCAGACCTGCCCTCCTCACTCCACAAATCAAATCCTCTCTGCCTGAACGCGCCTCAAATTTGACGTGACGGCCAATTTGTTGCCATCATTTACGGCCCACGCGCATCCTCCTCAAAGAAAAGCGGCAGATTTCTGTTTGGTAATTTATGAGGGCGAGGTGTCAGCGCCGCATCACGGTGAGGTGTCGGCGCACGTCCCGCAGGAAAATCAGTTTACAAGATTAGAAGAGGAGACGCTGTGAGGGGAGACTTTTCCAGAACGGTGAGCATCTGTATCGAATGTGAGACTTTATTCAGGCAGATGCTGAGGTGAGTCACATCCTGTAGCCAAAGGGGAGCAAACACTGCAGCTAAATATTGACATTATATTGAGATTACGCAGACCAGGTGTTGATCTCTCTCACTCATGTGACCTGCACCGAGGACAACAAGAGTATCAACTTTCACTGGTTAGGGCTGTCGCCTCATACTCAATATTTAAAACTCCACTGGGAGTAAAAATCCATACTTAAACTACAAATAAATTTTCAAATTGAGAGTCAACAGAACATAAGGTTGCCTGGAGCAGTGAATAACCCAATCAAACAGAGGGCACTGGCAGCGTAGCCGCTTTGTGGAAGCACTTTGGGCTCCACACAGCCATCGGCAAAATAAAAAATGAAAAACAGGCTTGACCTTATATAGAGCTTTTCTAGTCTTTCACTACTTAAAGCTGCTTTACAATGCAGGTCACACCTACCCATTCACACCCAGTCACTTATAGTTCAGAGTTTCTATGTCAGTTTTCTGTCGGTATAAACCAACACATTCACGCCCCTTCATACCCATTTACATGCCACAGATGCAGCTGTGGGAGCAACTTAGGGTTAAATGTCTTGCCCAAGGATATATTGCCATGCTACAGTCGGGGCTGGGCTTGAACCTGTAACCTTTTAAGTACTGACAAAGCCCACTACCAGACAGTGGCCATTTTCGAATTAGCCTACTAAACTAGCAGTGCGACTGATTCACCCAAAATGTAGTCTGCAGAATACATTATGCTAACAAATACAAAAGTTGTAGTATTCAAAAAATACCAGGATGACGTACTGATTCAGGAAAAATTCACAGTATGCATTGGACCAGTCTACTTCATCTACTGTTACCCACAATGCAAAGCACCTGAATTGCGAATGACTGGGAGCCATGCATCAACAACCAGAGAGCAGATGAATGCAAATTTAAGAGCCATTACTTGTTATCTTTACCTTTTCAACACTTACTACTGTGTAATAATTTGTAAAAAGATCTGTTGTTGTTTTTCCATGATGGTTCGTAACGACCAGAAGGTGTTAAGTCTGTCCTATACCTGCGACTTTATTAGTGTAAACCACTGACCAGTATGACATTTTCCCGTTACGTTCTGTATTTCTACTCTATATTTCCACCACCTCAAATTTTCCTGCTTCTCCTCATTCTTTGTACAGTACTGTGCGTGTGATGTTTATTCTTGATGTGTGTTTTTTTTCTTTTAAGTAGCCCTAATACACCGTCACACAAAAATAAACAAAAGAATTCCTCATTGAAATAACAATATTCTCCACCACTGACTGTTTCATATAAAAATGCTGCTTCTGGCAATATCTTTGCAGATTAATAACTAAAATGTCAACATGTACTCATGGTCTGTTTGTTTTGTACAATTAAAATAAAGTTTGTAAAATAACTCAGCTGTAGCCTTCTTCCGCTTTGCTCAAACTAAAACTCAGGGAAGCATACAACAAAATAAACGTAACAGAACAGTCAATACTGCATACTACGTCCCAGTGTAGTAGGCAGTTGCAGTGCCTACTACAGTACATACTACATTCGAAAGCAGCCTGTGTGTCGATTCTGTACAAGGCAGCTGGCCCACTCCTCATCCGTGACAACTCCGTGGGTCCATTTGTCTGCCCTATCCCAAGTGCCCATTGGCACCTTGTCAAAATTTAAGCTAAATCTTCCACTGCAGGCCTTTTCTGCGTTTCTTTGAGTTGCTCATTAGCCTTGTTATTAGCCTGATTTTTTTCGCTAATGCTCGCTCACATTGTTTTTATTATACCTTGACTTGATTATCAAAAGCTAAGTGACCCACCACTGTTCTTACACGCTCTGGAATTCTTTATTTATCTTACCTATCTTACCTATTTAAACAGGAAGTCCAACTGAGATTAAAAATCTCTTTAACAACAGGTAGCAGCCAATACAATGTTAGAACATTTTAAAAAAGGAACATGTATACATTAAACAGCACAGCGACTCACATATTTAGGCCCATTTACAAGACAATGTTGTCACCAGACATGGAAAAATTTTGCCCTTGCATTTTCAAAACACTGATCTGCAAGAACGACAGAAAAGGCTGTCGTGTGCATGTCAGGCCTGTAGTGGGCAATGTAGGTCTATAGAGAAACAGTGGTGTTCGAACACGCATACGCTTTCCGGTAAAGACAAACTTTTGTCAAACAACAATTTTGATTAGACACATGAAGATGCAGGAGTTTCTTGTCTGGATATTTTTGCTTGGATATTTTTGTTTGGATAACAAACTAAGTACACTAAGCAACGCATGTTGCTCCGCAGATGGCCGAAGTTCTTGTTTGTGTTTTGTTTTCCCTGTAAATGTTGATTCCTGAGACAGATACCAAAACATTTTCAAAACATTTCACTCTGGCTCATGTTTTCAAAAGCTTATGTATTCATTCCGACACTCCAAGCACCATTCTCGTGTAAACAGAAGGCACAAACGCAATGAAAACTCTCAATTTTTGGTCGTTTTCATTGTCATATAAACAGGGTCTAAAACATGCTTTTAAAGCAGTGACCTTTCATGGAAACAGCCACTCTTCTCTGTCACCATGTTCTTGATGATCCTTTTAAATTCAAATCTTAAGGAGGCATTAAAACCAGTGTTTCACGTTAATTTGCTGCACAGTTAACATTTTCATGTGCCTCTCTATGAGGGTTTTCTGACTTTCAGAGCCACCCTCTTGTGGACACTTGATGAACTGCAGTATTTTGCTCCCCTGCATTGCTTCTATAATTCAACTTGAGTGTATTGCTGCCTGGTTGCATCACTTACTGTAACATAAAAAGCTGCATCACTTCACAGACTGAGTATAAAGAGCACATGAAGAAGGCCTCCATGGTCGAGCAGCTGCCGCCATGTCAGCAGTATGTTTCAAACACAGCCCTTGAAAAGTCATTAAAACAGCTTCCTGCCTTCACAGACCTACTCCATCATAATAAATGAGACAACTGAGGCATTTTAAACACCTCAAACACTGAGGATGTGTTGGAGGTTCTTCCACTGAGCCAGAGTTTCTGCAGCTGTAACAGGAGCATGTAAGTTTAAAAGGTTCACTGTTTCCATTAAAGGCTGTAATTAACTGTATGAAACCATAAATTACCTTAGCAGTCGCACATAAAATGATTAATTACACTAATCAAGCAGAACAAAAAGAGGTTTAACCTTATAAGGGAGGAAATAAAATGCTACAATTATTATTTAATTGCTTCTTAGTTAATGACACATTAATCAGAGCTCTGAACAAATACCAAGTTAAGAAGGCGATTTGTTTGAGAGTCAGAGGGTTCAGAATTTAAGGATGGTTTGAACTTCTGTTTTGCTAAATGAGCATTCAAATAATAATAATAAAGGACACCTACCGTCCACTATATTAGGTACATTTCAACTGCTCAGTAATGCAGCTAGCAAACCAGCACATAATGTAGCAGCAACTCAATGCATTTAGGCATATAGCCAAGGTCAATACAACCTGCTGAAGGTCAAACAGAGCATCAGAATGGAGAAAAAGTGACTTAAGTGACCTACGACAAAATGAAAGCTTTTTCTGATGCTGTTCCTAAATTGTGGAATGACTTTTCCTCCACATCAGACAAGCCTTCTTACTGTTTATTTTTAAAACTTGTCTTAAAACTCATTTTTATTCTTTGGCTTTCAACCCCACATTAGACTCTGCTCTTGTTTTAGTGTGTTACGGTTTGTTTTTTGTTACTTTTTTTGCTTTTAAATTGCTTTTAAAAACAATGAAACAAGTCTTTTAGTGTTTATATCTGCTTTATTTTATCCATTCTTTAAATTGTTTAATGTCTTTGTTGGTTTTATGTATGTTTCAGCTGTGGCCGTTTTTAAAACGTTTAATACAAAAAAATGAGTTGAGTTTAGAGAGTGCCGCATGAGCTGAAGCTGTAACTGTGCACAGCAGCTGGTTTCGCCTGATTCGAAGACGGAGGCTGCTCTACCTGATCATGGCGGAGGCGAGGAAAAATAGAAAGAACGCTCATCTACTTATTGATAAACTTTACATCGATGGCAAGCTGTATAAAAATCCCCAACTGACATACTGGTTGAGCGGAGGCGATTAAAACACTATCTCTGAGGAGCTGCGGCAGCATGCTGTCTTCCCAGTCACGTAAACACGGAGGCGGGATGATGACGTCACCAAGCTTCTCCATTGCCATAACAACAGCTGAACCTGGAATACGGTGAATGACTTCTTTTCCGTATCTTCTTTCCTTCGCTCTCCCTCTTTCTTTATCAATATTGTCATTTCGCTCGGGAATTGGCCTACATCCTGGTGTGAGGAGACCAGTATATCTGTGTTCTCTGGCCACTGGACTGCAAACTATTTTCTGTGTCTGCTCTGTGATGGCGTGGGTAATGTCACCAGAGCGTCTCCGTATGAATGAGGGTTTATGCCCATGTGCGTGTGTCTGTCTGTTTTCAGTGTGCATGTCTACGTATTTTTGTATGTATCTTTAAGTACGTGCTTTAGTTGTATGATCCCTGCAATCATCACCGATTATAGTGTTCAATAACAGTACTGATGAAGAAGATGATGTGACACAGTTTATTGACTACAATACAAATACAAGCTGTAAACAGCTTACTCCTGAACAATTAACACCCCTTACAAATAACAAAAGATACTCTATTCTGCATTTAAACATCAGGAGCTTGAGTAAACATCACGATGATCTAGTTACTCTGCTCGCCAATACCGGCTGTAACTTTGATGTGATTGGTTGTACTGAAACGTGGCTGAATGATGGGTCATGTACAGACATCTTGAACATTGACGGCTATAAACTGTTCACCAAGAACAGATGTGGAAGATCTGGTGGTGGCGTGTGTTTATATATCTCCACCACAAACCATGTAAATGTTTGTGATGACATTGTCATAGCAGATAATCACTCCAACTCACTCTTTGTTGAGATCAGCATCAAGAATGGAAAAAACCTTGTCACAGGGTAATATATCGCCCCCCAGATGCTGACCTTGAAACTTTTATGACCAAACTAGAGGAAACTTTGTTCCTAATAGAAAGCAGGAAAAAGAGCTGCATCCTCCTTGGAGACTTTAACATTGATCTCTCTAGGAATGATGCAGCTAAATTAAACTTCATAAATACATTACAGTCCTCTTCCTTCTTCCCCACAATTAACACCTACACCAGAGTCACTCCCTCTACTAAGTCCATAATAGATAATTTCATCACAAACATTCACAATTCTACAATGGTATCAGGAGTTGTGCTCTCCGAGATCTCTGATCATTTTCCCATTGTACTATTCCTTGACCTAGTTGCTAGGCCTTCTATCACACGTCGTCAAATCAAAAGGAAAATATTTAATGACATAACCATACGACGTTTAGGGGAGGTCTTGCAGTCCAGGTCATGGGATGGAATCTATAGCTGTACTGATGCTGATTTTGCATTTGACACTCTCACCAAAGAAATTACAGATTCCATCCAGAGGACTATTCTTGTGAAGACTGTCAGATACAGAACGATCACCCAAAGTCCATGGCTCTCCAAGGGCATAATGAAATCTATCCAGCAGAAAAATAAACTATATAAATGATACATAAAAAACCCAAATACTAGGAATAAAAATGAGTATACCAATTATAGAAATAAACTTACACATATCATTAGAAAGAGCAAGAGCAACTACTATGCAGAACTTGTAAATGCTTGCCAGGGTGACTCCAAGACATCTTGGAGAGTACTTAACAAGGTCCTAAACAGGGGCCAAAAAAACCCTGTACTCCCTTATGATGGAGACACAATATCCGACACCATCAGAAATAAAAATCTTGCCAACAAATTGAATGACTATTTTTCCTCCATCGGGGATAACCTAGCTAGTAAAATCAGTCAACCTCAGGGTGTCTCTTTTCAGCACTACCTCTCAGGTAACTACACAAACTCTCTTTTTCTGAAGCCAACTGATTGTAATGAAGTTCATGGTATTGTTATGAACATGAATAGTTCAAACTCAGCCGGAACCGATGAAATCTCAAGTAAAATCCTAAAAAACATTATCACTGAAATTGTTGAACCTTTGACTTTCTGTATCAACCTGTCCTTAACCTCTGGAGTAGTGCCACAAGCGGCAAAAATGGCAAGAGTCACACCAGTATTCAAAACTGGTAATAACAATGACTTCAGTAACTACCGGCCCATTTCCATTCTGCCTACTCTTTCCAAAGTCTTAGAAAGAGTGGTGTATAATAGACTTACTAAGTATCTTGACAAGCTTAACATCATAGTCCCATCCCAGTATGGCTTCAGGAAAATTATACCACCTCAATGGCAATGCTTGACCTAACTGAAAGAATCAATGATTCAATCGAGAAAGGCAACTATGGTGTTGGTATTTTTCTGGACCTCTCTAAAGCATTTGATACCATTAAGCTTGACATCTTGATTCATAAATTACATCACTATGGGATAAGAGGCCTAGCTTTAGACTGGTTTATCAGTTATTTGTCCGGAAGATACCAATATGTTTGTATAAATAACCAAAAATCATCTAATAAAACCATCAATCATGGGGTTCCACAAGGTTCCATTCTAGGACCGCTCCTCTTTATTCTGTATATAAATGACTTTGTTAATTCCTCATGTATATCACACAAAATATTATTTGCTGATGATACAAGTTTGTTTCTGCCTCACAAGAATCCTGATGAACTAGAAAAAATCATAAATGGTGAGCTTGGGGAGATAGATAAGTGGTTCAAGTTTTTTTATTGTCTTCCGCTCCACTAAGAAAACTGACATCAAGCAAATCTCTCTTAAAATAAATGGTAAAAAACATTCAAAGAATCAGCTCAATAAAATTTTGGGGGATTATAATTGATGAATTTCTCAACTTTAAATGCCATATTGAATACCTTACAAAAAAATTATCAAAATACGTTGTTTTATTTTTTAAGAAAAGACATTTTCTTCCATTCTTAGCACTTCTCACCCTTTATAAAACTTTATTCCAGCCTCATCTCCATTACTGCAATATCATATGGTGTAACACATTCCCAACTCATCTAAAAAAACTTGAGGTTCTCCAAAAAAAGGTTGTGCGTGCCATATCATGGTCTGAGTTCAATTCCCCCACCAGAATGCTCTTCAAACAGCACAATCTTCTGCAGTTAACTGAGTTCAACTATTTCCAGAATGCCTGTGTCATGTATCAAACTGTACATAAAATGAACCTTAAGCTTTGAGAGCTCATTCCTATCTTCCTGCCCCTGCATATTCATGCCACCAGGAACAAAAATTTAATCACTGGGAAAAAAAGGAATCTAAAATGCACCAGCTTCAGTATTACATTCCGAGGACTGCAGATATGGAACGAGCTTGACAACGCACTGAAAATGTCACAATCCATCTCCATCTTCAAGAAAAGACTGAAATCACAACTTCTGATAATGTACCATTAATCTACTAATTGTACCACTACAACGTGATGTATTCACTAATATGGGATCGTCTGCTAACTGTATGTTATGTCCGTCTGTATGTTGATGTTTTTGCTGTATCTTGTTTGTAGACAACTGGGCCCCCTGCTACAAGCTTTAAATAGCTTCTTTGGGGTTACCCTTTCACAAATCCAGTTTCCAAAACTATGAACTATGTATATATATGTATATATATTCATATACAGGTATATCTGTAAGGCACTTGTATTGTGATAATATGTGTGTGAATAAACTAAACTAAACTAAACTAACTCATGATCTATGACCAGGCAGATTAATCTGGCAAAGCTCTAATCTACAATGACTGTGAGCAGCCCAAAGTGGCAAGGGCCAATCAGAGTCCTTTGACGCAGGGAGAGGGTGGAGCTACAAGCAAGACAACAGCAGGATTTGACTGTTCACGTAGAGATTAGCATAGATGCATCTTCCAGATCTGCTCTGTCCCATATGGATTATCAAAATATATTGAACACCCCAGTGTTAATTTTGAAAGGATGTTTTTTTTAAATTGAGCTTTAGATTTAGTCTTTTGCCTAAACTATATTTGAGTGTAACGACTAATTAAGTCATCTAAATTGTTTTAATTTTAGGTTAGTTTTAGCAAATGAAATTTCACAATGTTTTAGTTGATGAAATCTACTGTAAATTTAGTCGACTGAAATATGAAGCCTAAAATGTGTCTCCTTAAATTTCATAGGTCACATTTTACACTTGGATAAAATAAAACAATTAATAACCTGGGTTAAAGCTTTAACTGTGCATAGCAGCTGGATCCACCTATTTCTTTCTCTGCAACCAGGCAGATCAATCTGGCAAAGCTCCAATCTACAATGACTGTGAGCAGCCCAAAGCGGCACGGGCCAATCAGAGTCCTTTGAAGCGGGAAGACGTTGGAGCTACAAGCAAGACAAAATCCCAGTGTTAATTTTGACAGCACTTCTATGAATTTAGTGTTAGTCTTTTGTCTAAAATATATTTTAGTGTAACTCAAAATTTAGTCATCTGAATAGTTGTAATTTTAGTCTAGTTATAGTTTATGAAATTTCACAACATGTTAGTCGATGAAATCTGCTGTAAATTCAGCTGGCTATAATATGAAGAGTAAAGTGTAAGACATTTTTATGTTTCCTTGAATTTCTGAAGTAATGTTTTACACTTGGATAAAATGAAACATCTCATAACCCTTTACTGAATGTTAGTAAAGTTTGACTTTATAAATTCACAGAATTTTTTTTTTCTTTTTTACTTTTGTGTGAAATGCAGTCACCTTTATTTAGACTACCTGGCAGAGCATCTCAGTTACAATACCAGAACTGACAACAAACAGTGAACCTGCTCTACATGAATATATCAACTCATAAAGAGAGCAGCTCTGATTGGATCACTTCCCAACTTATCCCACCACCACCAACCAAAGCAGCTGTGATTGGATATATTTCTAACTTGTCTCTCACCTTTCTACATGACCAAATTAGGTCTGACTGGATTAAGTCTCTGTCAGACATTTTCATTTTTTTTGTTGATGAAAATGTCAGTTAATTTAGTTTTAGTTTTTGTCCATGTAAACTTGTCTTTACAAAAATAATTAGTCAACACCGAAACACTAAGGTTACTGAAACTGATGATCTACTGGGATTTTCACGCATAACCATATCTAGTGTTAAATAATGGTCTGAAAATGAGAAAATATCCAGTGAGCTGCAGTTCTATGGTGAACAGAGGTCAGAGGAGAAGGGCCAAAGTGGTTCAAAATGACAAACAGACAATAGTTACTCAAATAACCAATGACTGCAACCAAGATACTGTATGATGAAGCCCATTCCTGAACGTATTTGCTTTGAACTGTTGTAAAACCTTTATATTTTTAAATAATTTGAACAGTTTTTGAAATGATCAAAATGTTGTGAAAAGTTTCCTTAACACTGTAAATGTGAAAATGTATTGATATGATTAAGCTTCATTACGAGAAAACCTTCAACAGTCAGAAAGTGACGTTACGTTTTGTGGCTGAATCCTATAAATGCTCTTACAGGGTGATGAATTTGATTGATCTGGAATCATCTTTGCGTGCAGCCAGGAGTCGAGTTTTATAAAAAGGGATCATAATCTCGATCGGACTGCTTTGTCTCGTAGTGAATCTGATCTGCTGCCAGGGAGGAAAAAACAATTTAATCAGAGCCAAGAGACTCGACTTAGAGCAAGATTTGTTGACTTACAGGTTTATCTTTTTAAAATCCTGATTAGGGATTTATTGATTTTGCTCTAATCCGCACCTGGACCTTGTTTTGACTATCAAACACCTGCTTCTGAGTTTGTCTGCCGGGGTGTCAGGAGTCAGTGCCAGTGATTCCTGTTCAGAGGGATTTTCCTCAGAATTAAACAGATTCATTCTGATGCCTGAACAAACTGATCAGATATTTTTAAGGTATTTGAAAGGCCAAGGTCATGGAGCCTTGAGTTCACCTCTTTTTATAAAGCCAACATCTCAATAGCAAACTTTAGCTCACCTGTCTGCTGCCACTCAAATATGAAGTCATTCAGTTTTTAAATTTCACAGGTTTAAACCACCACTACTGAGTTTTCCAGCCTAATATATTTCTAGAGTGATTGTGATGGTAAATCACATTAGAACAGGTTGAATGACACCTCTGTCATGGTCTGTATCACCTTCACTGGCACTATGTAACTTTGATGTGAATGGTAGGAACACTCATACACTAAAAAACTACAAATTTTACTGCTTTACTGCGTACGTCACTTTTCCCTCAAGGCCAAAGCTAATCGTTGGGAAAAGTAGGATATAAAGCAGTTTTTGAATTTTTAAACCGATTAAATGAACAGAATTTAGTTTAAAGTAAATATGCACTTATTTCCCTAATGGAAATAGGGAGCTCTGGCTCACACTCCTGCACAGTAGGTGGCGGTATTCTCCTCTGACGCTGAATGCCAAATGCCATTAAACAAGAAGAAGAAGAATAAAGCTAAATGTAAAGTTGTTATCATGGCGGAAGCAGCAAAAACCCAAAGACAAGAACATTTTTATCAGAGGAGACAAAAAAAAGGGAAAGCGGGGGTGTAACAAGCTAAATGCCTGGCGTTCATTTGCTGGCATGAGCTGAAAGACAAGGAGGGATGTCCGACTAATGCTAATTTAGTCCTGTTATTGTTGGACTTGTAAGTACATGATGATTTAATCGAACAGAAACATCATCAGACTGTACCTTATCAGTCCACATGGTTTATTTGTCTCTTGGGACATCCTGTGGACTTCTCCTCCCTCTGTATGTCAACAAATGCACGTCGGTGTACGACAGTGCAGTTACACTCAACGACCACAGAGGCCACCAGAGAGCTGAAAGCTGAAATCTTACATGGTGCTTCTTTAAGTTCAAGTTCAGAACAACTCTTTTATATAATATTTATTGTCTGCCATAGGTTTTTAATGTTAATTACTGTAAATAGAAAGAAAACTGCAGGTATGTTCCGTGCTTGTACATGAACAACCTTGAAGATGGTTTAAGGAGTTTTCTAAAAAAATAGAACAATGTTATCTGTGACTCTAGGATAAACTAATACAAATTTGGAGACCACAAGTCAAAGGTCAAGGCAAAGAGGCTTTATTTCCTTTCTCATGAACCCAATATTAATGGAAAAGCAGCACAAGGCGAGAAGAGTAGAGTAGGGCTAATGGAAAAGGGCCATATCAAAGCATTAAATTCATGTGACTTGTAGTCCAGTGCAACTTACATGTTTTTTTTTCTCTTCATGACACATTTTTTGACTGATGTAACTTATAGTCCAGAAAATACGGTCGCTTTGGAGATTGTAGGTCGAGGTCAATGGGTCTGATGTTCCTTTAATTCTTGAGAACATGATATCAAAAGAATGCTTTCAAGGTTTTACCTTAAACTTTGTGCAGAAATCTTCTCTGACTCAGGATAAGGTCAAGGTCACTCTGACTTTAAGTCTAGCCAAAAATGCCCTTACACTAATGAATTAATAACATCTTGTAACAAACTCCCCTCCCGAGCACTTCTTTTTAATCCACCCTAAACTATCCCTGTCCAGCACTGGTGCACCCCAACCTGGCAGTGGCCCAAGTTTTTTATATATGTTTGTACAAAACTGAGGGAATGTGTCAACTTTATTTTACCTTTAAAGAAAAACAGTCTGCGAACAGGTGAGACTTTTACGCACTGCTACTTCTTCTCCGTCGTCACATTTATCCATCTGTCTTTTAGCCCCGCTGTCTGCCCTCCATTCATCATGTTTTACACTCACCCGTCTGCCTTTTTTTTTGTACTTTTATGCTCCATATCTTTCCGTTTTCTGCCCCTCAGATGCCTGCCCCCTCCTTCTCTCATGTATTCATGTTCCTGACTTCCCCTTACATCTGTGATCTGGCCTGAACTTTTGCCGCTCTCTACACCGTTGACTCCTCTCGATGCAGTGAAGTCTGATCTTTGGGCGACCCGCGTGTTGCCGTAAAGGTTAAATAAGTGAAACATCTTTGCAGGGTTTTCTGGATGGCATTTTAAATATCAGTCATGTGCGGAGCGTCGCTGTCTTGCCCTTCTGGCGAGAATTTCAGATGTCGTACTTATCATTCCTGATGCACGACAGCTCGGCTACCTGTGATGTTTCATAAATCCCTTCTGCTAAGTCTTATTTCTACTGTGACATTGTGTTTGGAGGTTATGTTTGCTGCTTTTTTGGTACAGTCAGAGTTAATGTATTCTGCTCTCAGGGACAAAAAAGACACAGAAGCATTTATATTTCCTTTTCTACGCTGATGTTTTTGTTTGTTTTTCTTGCTAAAAGCAGAGTTCACTTCAGTGCTGACCAAACATTATTTGACTTTTGACTTGTACAAAGGGCCATTTCAGTTTGTTTTAGCTGACTAAACACTGACTTCATTTTTTGTTATTGTGCTGCTAAATGAATTCCCCAAAGCAGTTTATGTTTTATTGAGAGTCAAGGGTGAATAAAGGAAGTCACATAAATGTCTCTGGATGAGATTTTAAAGCTCTAGTCAATAAAGTCTTTAATATGTGGTTTTAAAAAATCACTGCAAAGGTTTGTGTGGTGTCAGGGTTGAAAATGAGGGCTTGTTCTAACACTTAGGCAGAGACTTTTTGGTTTTTTTAAATGCATTTAAAACAGACATGAACAAACACTGTCTGCTATCCAACTCTACTTCAAGGACAAACAAGGATGTCAAAAGTATTAATAATAATATACATCAGTCAAAGAAGAGACAGAGAGCTACCTAATCAGCACCACAATGTGGGGCTATTTCGCTTTTACTACAAATGAAGGAAAAATAAATTACCTATATTCATACCTTAAACTTTGTTGCTAACAAAGGTGGTAAAAACAACAGTGGAAATGCCGATTCCCCTGTCCACAACGCAACGCCAAGAAATCCTCACTTTGGCAAGAGTTTTCAAAAATATTAAAAAAGGACATGTTACACTTGATATTTCAAATTTAATCAAAACTCAAATGACGGGGGGGGGGTACTTTATAAACCATTGTTTCTTGTGATTATCATATATATATAATTTCATTCGGTTCATTTTATGTCTTGTAACCCATCCTCTTCAGTTTTTTTGTTGATGCATGTTCTCCATATTTATTTGTGACTGGTTTATTACCTCTGTGACATCACACTGTCGCAGTTCGGAAACACTCACAGATCCGTTTATATGTTTATTTTTCAAAATTACAACTTTTTATAATTAAGACTCTTTTAAATAAAAGTAATGGCCAAAAAAACCCAGAATATCTTCAGACTTATGATACATTATCATATTTGTTGTTATCTCTTGCCTCACTCAGAAGTCCATGACAAGCAGATAGACAGGCAGAGGTCACCCTCTGCTAATTAGCTTAGCTTAAACACTGGGAGTCAATGGGTAGTGTTAGCCTACCTCTGTCTAAAGTCAGCAGATAAACTCTTCAGCAACTCTAACGGTCCTGTGTGCTTGTTGTGACTTAAACTTTTTCCAATATTATGTTACGCTACATATTTTTAGACTAAGATAAGCACTTTGTTTATGTCAGTGTCAGCTTTATTTATATAGCACATTTAAACAGCCAGCAGCCTACCAAAGTGCTTTACAGTAGAAAAGACAGACATGATAAAAACAATAAAAAACCAATAAAAGTAATTAAAACAAATAAAAGCAATAAGAACACTGACAGTACAGTTTAAATATGCATACTGCCCAGTAAAACCAATAAAAGTTCCAAATAAAAGTGGCTATACTCCACCAAAGGCCAAGGTGAACAAGTACGTCTTTAGCTGTGTTTTAAACGTAGAGAGGCTATTCGCAGTTTGCACATTTACAGGTAGTGTGTTCCACAGCTACTTGTAGAGAAGGCTCGATCTCCTTTGGCTTTTAGAGAGGAGCGAGGAACTTCAAGGACCATCTGGCTTCCTGAGCGAAGCGCTCTGGAGGGCTGATGAACCCTTATAAGGTCAGACAGGTAGTCTGGGGCCAGCCCATTCAGAGACTTAAAAACAAATAAAAGAATCTTAAAATCAATCCTAAACCTCACTGGAAGCCAGTGGAGGGAAGAGAGCACTGGAGTTATGTGCTCCCGTTTCTTTGTCCCAGTCAGGAGACGAGCAGCTGCATTTTGAACAACCTGCAGGCGGTTAAGCTGTGAGTGCTCATTGCCGACATACAGGGCGTTACAGTAGTCCCAGCGAGATGATATGAAAGCGTAAACAGGGTTCCAGATAGGGTTTAACCTTGGCTAGAACCCTCAACTGATAAAAGCTGGACTTGACAACAGCACTGATCTGCTTGTCCAGTTTGAACGCGCCATCAGTGATTACCCCAAGATTCCAGGCTTGGGACCCAATAGAAGGCATTAGTGGGCCTTACTTATTACTTTGTGTAATTTTGGAAAGAAATACAAACCGAAGTAACCACCACAGGGCACATGTGTGAACCACGCAATAAAAAATAAAGCCTCAGTTTATGTGTAGGAGAGGTTGGTTGTACAAAGGATTACGGAAGCACACAAGCACACAGGACTTTTTAGAGTTTATCTGTCGACTACAGGCAGAGGCAGGCTACCACTACCCATTGACTCCCAGTGTTTGTGCTAAGCTAGTTAGTGGTGGTTGAGCTCCGCCTGTCTCTTCCTTGTTACTGCACGCACAGTTTAAAGAAAGGTGTCTATTTGCTTGTCATGGGCTCAGGAGTGAGGTAAGACATGAAAACAAAAAAAAAAGTTTAAAGGTAGAGTAAAAAACTTTTAAAGAAGTTATAATGACATCAAAATAACAGCAGTGATGGATGTAGAAAAGTGAAACCCGCTTGTAACTTCCTGGTATCACACAGTTGACTTTCTGTTGCATAACTGGTAAAGATAGTAAAGGTCAGCGGGGTTATTTACAGAAAATTTGGGTTGGAAAAAGTCAAGAAATAGAGCAGGAGAGAGAGAGAGAGGCGACAGAGGAGAAAAGTTTGACTAAACAGGGATAAAGTACTTACATAACTAGTATAGAACATTCCATTCTGCATCAGGACGCAACGAGGAAAAAAGACAAAAGACAGAAGAAGAAGACGGAAAGATGGAGAGAGACAGGTGAGGAAAGAAGGAGAGAGAAAGTGACAAAGTGAGGGAGGGAGAGGGAATTCAAGAAAACGAGAGGATGATGAAAGAGAGAAGTAAAAGACGGTAAGATGAGATAAAAGTTTGATTCACAATGAAGAAAAAAAGGAGGAAGAAGAGAAACAGAATGGAAGAAGCATGAGAAATAAAAGTGCAAAACATTAAAACAGGAAGTAATAGGAGGAAAAATTAAAAAAATTAATGAGAGGTCAATAAACGAACGAGCAGATGTCAAAGTCAGTTCAGCCAAAACAGGACGGGCAGATGACAACGCAACAAAAAAAAGACAAGATAACAAAAGAAGAAGGGAAGGAAGACGAGCGGATGACAGTGCAAAACGGAGACGTAAAAATGCCAGAGAAGAAAAGGCAGGAAAAGAAAGCACAAAAGATGACAGCGGGGCGAAATTAGAGGGGAAGAAGAAGAAGAGCAACAGGAGAGCGAGAGAGGAAGAGGACAAAGAGGGAGAGATTTGGGGAATAAGGGAGGAAGAGAGGAAGCGGAGGGTTAGTGACAGTTTGTCCTCGTCAGCCAGAAAAATGCTGTCCAGAGATCAGGAGGACCATCAGGAGCTGCCAAGATCAGCACACACACACACACACACACACACACACAAACACACACACACACAAACACACACAAGTACACACATACGAACAGCATGCACGGGCAGCAGTATTCTGCTACAAGTCAATAAACTCAAGAACCGCCTTCGTATGTGAGAGGATGCCATAAATATGAAGACATCTGCATGCAAACAGACAGCATTCAGTGAGAGATGACAGGTTAGCTTAGTGCCTTAGCATCAAGATGTCTGAAGGTTCACTCAGGTAAACAGGAGAGTAACAGTTTTTATAATCGTCCTGAACCATCTCAGTTCTGCCATGGTGGTCTGGTGCAAGTCTCTGGGTTGAAAGTAGCCTTACAGAGCATGTGCATCTTGCCAACTTCCATTGTCCAAAGACTCGGCTAAATGCTTAATGGCCCAATCAGGGAAGAGAGGCGGGAGCAACTGACGTGACGAGAACAGGAAGTGATTGCATGTTTAAAAACAATCCCAGCTTATGAAGCAGTGTCAATATCGGTGGATTTCTTATCAGCGATTCTCGGCAATACTCTATACTCTCTTCAGAAGTTTACCGGGAAAACTTGGTAGGGATTGTCTTTGACGAGGTTCATGTCACATATAATAGTTAAATGACAAATCTGTGAGGTATAATTAATATAAGACGATAGTCAAAGGCAGGTTAAGCTAACGACTATCTGTTGTTAGCTGCTACATAAGCTGCTATGTATGCTAATTCGTATGTAGCTATACTTGTTCCATCTTGCTCACCAGACAGCGAGAGTCCTATGAACGATGCTTATACTTTTAATCGTAGCTGTCCTGAAAAATAACTGCTCATCCATTGTCAAGTTGTTGTTTTTGATATATCTACTGGTTGTAATTTATTGCCTGAACCTTTTCTTCATTTTTATTGATATCTGGCGTGTGCTGCTGACCTCTTGGCCAGGTCGCCCATGTAAATGAGATCCTGATCTCAATGGGATTTATCTGGTTAATAAAGGTTATAAAGGTTAAAGGTTATAAATTAAAAAATAATAACAGCATACTTAGCAGCTAACAGCTAACTTTTATTAGCCACTATGTATAGTCTCTACATTTGCTATGTAGCAGCGTTGCTTGTTATGGATTGGTCTGTGATGATAATGATGAGCCGAACGATTGTCCAATCACTAGCTGCAGCTGTTTTTGAAGGTTCTGACTCTTAAAACATTTTTGAACGGCTCTTTCTCAGATGGATTAGTGAAATATTTCTATGGTGGATATATGGAGCTGTCCATCTGGCATGTCAGGTTGGGTGGAAAACCGATCAAATATTTATCTGTGGAGTGTTTCAGGAATGAAACACTCCAAAGAGTGTTAGCATTTTTTACAAATGCCTGCAAAGTGTTGGAAGAGTAGATTTAGATAAATGCGTCCACTCTGCAAACACATGTGGCCGGCAGTGTGACACAAGAAACAGTGTCAGAAGACAACAGGAAAGAAATATAATACAACTGATGTCCTTGTGCAGAAGTGACTGGTTCATTAACGTGCCTTCACAAGAGGGGCTCTGTCTGGTTCGTTTTGGTAGTGTGAATGCAAACACACGGCTGGGTCCGGTTGGGGAGGTGGCCTCCAGTGCAACTGAAGAGGACCCGGGCACGGTTGGGTTGAGATGTGAACACAATCACGCCAGGATACGGGACAGAAAGTTAACGCTGCCGTGTCATAACAGTTGTGCGACTCCTTTCTCTCTTTAAACATGGCACCTAAAGCTTCACTTTCAAGCAGCAAAGAAAAAAAATGTAACTTTTGGCTGAAGAGGACATCAAAAAAATGGACCCCACAAATAAAGATCTGGAAATTTTTGGCATTATATCTCAAAAATTACTGTCACATGGGTTTACCAGGACCACCAATAAATGCCATGACAAGAAGCACTGGCAGCAGTATCACTTGCGACAAAAGTCCGGCAGCTTAATTGATATAAAGGAAAAGTGTCCTTGGTGTACCATGGTAGCCCCTTCTTCATTCTCCTCAGCAGCAGGTTTGGTTACCAGTTACGTGTGTATCGCCCCCTGCTGTTTGAAACCGAGTAAACACGTAAGTAGGCCTGGGCATGGTTTGATGTTGAAAGGGTGAATGTAGGGCACCTTGGCCTGAAGGGGGCACCACAAAATCGTGAAAAAATTCACCTTCCATTTTTGCAACTGCTTCTAAAGGTGATTTCCCTCGCATCCGTTGCACTGCATGAGGGCTAACCCAGTTAACATTAAGTTTTCATGGAAATTGGTCGCCCAGGTCGCGTCAGTCACCTCCAGTGTGAAGGCACCTTCAGGAAAAACTGCCTTGTTACAGTAGCTTCATAACAGCTTTTTACTGTCTTCATTGAAAAGTTGTAAAGACCTGTCTAGGACTTTCAGACACCTTGATGAATGATCATTGAGGATAATTCTACTGTTTGCCAAAGTGGATCATATCTTTTTCATTTTGCCCATCATGCAGAGTCTCTCCCTCATTTTGAGACCATCTTGGTTGCCAGATCTTGTTGTTTTGGATAGAATGGCCCAAACACCAAGTCGTGATAAAACAGAACTATCCTCACTGACTTTCAGACTCCCTGATGAGTTTAGGAAATGTTTCAGTCCATGTCTGTGTGTTTTGAAGCCCTCACCACGTGTTGTACAGGCATGGGCTGAGGGGCCATGGGCGCAGGGCCCCACTGTGTGGTCGACATGGTTTTATTCTGCCAGTTCTGGCCCCCCGTCAGCTTCTTCTCCCCGGGCTGGTTCCACTGCATCTCTGGCCTGGAGAGAACAAAAGCACTGTCAGAGATTTTGTTCCTGTGTTTTCTATTTCAACCCCCCAAAATATATACTTCTGAACCAACATCAAAATTACGAGGGAAGAAATGAAACGCAGATGTTTTACTTGGTTTACTTTGCAACCATCTTTTATTTTTTACGTCATCTGAGGAGCATCAAGATCGACGAAACTGAAAGCACTTCAGTGAAATGTTTCCCCTGCGTACAACACTTGACTGAAGCCCCTTTTCACAGACCAGGGCTGTTAAAATCATAGAATACTTCTTAATTAATTGGGTTTTGACTCTCAGCAGTTAAAGTTGTGTGTTGGCAGACTGAAGGACGGGAGGCTGGCAAGAGGATATATTTGTTCCTCTCTGCCGAATAGCTTCTTCAGCCCAGACGGCAGACACAACAAGGTAATATCATGGCAAGAGACACTTACTTCTTGGATGGAGTCCCACCAAACTGCAGATCTGCAGGAGACAAAAAGAGGAAAAATGACTTATTAGATCTGAGAAAGAAATAAGGGGCAGATGAATTAACCTGAGGTACTGGCTCAACTTTCCTTGATTTTTAAGTCATTTGATCAAGCCCTCAAACCAAATATAATTCCAATAAAGTCTGTATTTATTCTTTAAAAGTCCATAATTAAATAAATTTTAAAAGACATTGTATAAATCAAACAGAAAATGTCAATTTGCCAATCCTTCTCTACCTAAATTTGCTGGAATACAGCACAAAAGTAAGATATCCAATGTTCAAGCAGTCAAACTTTATTGTTATTATTATTATAAATACTATAATTATTGGTCGTATCGGGCCAATAATTACATCTCCAAAATTGCTACTTTTCAGGAAATAAAGAAAATGCAGTACAAGAGAAAAAACTCAGCAAATTTATACTTCATGTTGGGGTTAAAAAAAACTTTCTGATTTTTGAAATGAAAATGGAATTTCGCTAAATTAACTAGAAAAGCACTCGGAGAGCACAGACCTCCACCAGCACCACAGTCCTCACCCATATTGTGATTTTAACCATAAATATTAGTCCTACCTTTATTTTATCGAAATATTTAGATTCCTTGACCATGAAAACATACCATTAGCAATTGGATTCATAATGATATCTATTTTAGTTCAGTACTTATTCACAAAAATCCCATTTTTCATCATGGCGGTTTTCTGCCGATCTGGATCACTCCCAAAATCTAATAATTTGTTCCTTGTCCCAATCCAGACATTTTCCTGAAAATTTCATGGAAATCCGTCCATAACTTTTTGAGTTATGTTGCTAACAGAGAAACAAACAAACAGACGCCGTAATAACATAACCTCCTCTGCAGAGGTAAAAATGTTCACTATTTTTGTAACTGGTTTGAAATGTTTACAACCCATTAACATACATAAAAGGTGACCAAAAGCAGTGTTTATGACAAAAATATGAATATAGATTGGAGATTTTGGTCTGATATTGACAACATGTTGCTCTAAAACCTATATGCAGCTTTCAGCATTAATGGTGCCTTCACAGATGTGCAAGTTACCCATGCCATGGACACTAACACACCAATTTACTATCACAGATGCTGGATTTTAAACTTTCTATTTTAACATCCATTTCTTCTTGAACTTGGTAGACTTAATGGCCTTAATTCTTAAAATCAGTTTGAAATGTGAACTTATCTGATCAGGTAGGGAAGTCCATCGCAGGTGAGCTTGAATACAGAGAAAGAGACCATATAAGGTTTCTTTCTCTGTATTCGTCTCTTTCTCTGTATTCATCTCTTTCTCTCTATTCGGCGTGCAGGTGTGCAGAGTCTGTTGCTTCTTTTAAGCCACTTTTAAAAACTCACTTTTACAGAACTGCTTTTATGTGATGTCATCTTTTTAGTCTTTTATTTTCCTTCTTTGTCTGTGTTTTAGTCTCTTTTCCTTTTACTTGTGTCTCAGTCATTTTTATCCTCTTATTTGATGGTATTTTTCTTATCATTTTAGCTCCTTCATCATTTATTGACTTCTTATTTGTTATTTCAACAGACTGGTGTCTCTATTTACTTTTAATTCAGATTGTTTTACCTTGCATCATACTTTTAATCTCTTTATTTAAAACTTTTAAGGTCATTGTGTCATTGTTCTGTCTCTTTTTTCATCTCTACTATATTATCTTGTCTTTTTATATTGCTTTTTTTTTATTTGGTCCTCATGGTTTCATTTTAGCAGCAGTGTTCCTGTATTGTCTGGGTTCCTATGACACATAGAGGAGGCCTTTTGAATCATGGGGCTGGAGTCACTGGACATGGCACTTGTGCATGTTAGATAGAACCATCAGGATACAGTTTACACTTGAGTCTTCAGCCTCTTGTGTGTTGCTGTATCCTGGTGTGTTGTGTCTCCAGCCCCATGGGGTCGGGGCCTCCTCTGTGTCCGTGTTCAGTGACAGGGCCTGGATCATTGTGCCTACTTTGGGGGTTAAATTGATTTATGTGTTGTGGAACTTTCTCAGTTTAATTCTGCCATTTGTGTACGTCCTAAATGTTATTTGATTTTAATTAACCTTTTTTGGTTGTCCTCTTTTCCTTGTGTTTAAACTCTTGTGCTTTGTTATCTTATGTTCCTGCCTGCCGTCAAAGCACGTTGTTTTTAAAAGTGCTATACAAATAGAGTTTATTGTTATTATATTATTTTATATGTTTTTTAATTTGTGGAGTCCTCCCTAAAGTCAAAACATTCAACATGGTGTTGATGGTGTGTTTGCATCACAGCAGCCTCTTTTATTCAACCAAACTCATCAAAACGCCAAGGGTAATTCATTTCAAGAGAATAAATGGAGGATGATAGTACTGTTGTTGTGAACAGATGGTCCTGAAGCAGCTGAGATACATTTTGAGCTCCTCAGTTAAATGGTAAAACTCACCAATTTCTCCTCTCCTTACCAGAATCAAACGTGATTTAGTTTCTGTTTGATTAAAATCCATCTCAGGCCACTGTCATTTGATGTTTAGTCCATTTTGGCATCCAGGTCGTGATATTTTTAGAATAAACATGACATGCATACACAAATAAACATCACTTTTCATGTAAACATTTGTCAAAAATCCCATGAGCAGTATTTGAAATTTAAAGGGATAGTTCAGTTTTTTTTGAAGTGGGGTTGTATGAGCTCCATTTGGCCACTAAGTACAATAGATGCAGTTAGCGAGTTAGCTAGGTCCGGATAAACTTTAGATTCCCGAAAGGTTAATGCACTTTAAAACACTCATATGTAGCGTGCTCTTAAACTGTGGTAAAACTTTTTGATTCGAGTTCGAGAAGGCGGAGAAAATAGCCTTTGTTCTTGGAATGGTATTTTCCTGTTTGCGTCTATTTCTTCGTCATAGACTCTTACAGTCTGCGGCTTACTGAGGGAGAGGAGAGAACTTTCTACTGAATCTAATGTACTTAGTGGCCATATGAGCTCATACAACCCCACTTCAAAAAAACTTAACTATCCCTTTGATGTTTTTTATTCACAAAGGCCTTCGTTTGGCCTTTAGATGGTTAACACAACCAGTACAAAAAATGGCTGCTGTAGACACAGGCACCTAACCTGCTTACTTGTAGTGTGTTTAAGGTGTTTTTAAAGCATTTGGCAGCTTTCTCAGTATTTTTTAGCTCCTGACTCAACAGTTTTGCAACATGCTGTCAGCAGAGCATTAAACTAAGTTTATCAATATGAACCTTGACCATCTTTCAGGCCCGCTGTTCTATACGTGGATTAATATAACAGTGCTTATATCTAAATAAAACACAGATGCGTCTCAGTGCTCATACTCTTACATTCAGAGCAAGCATTTCATACTAAACTATAAATTACAGTCTGTAGTACTCTGCTCAACAGATACTTCTACTGGTGTTTTTCTGTTTGTGTTTATCTTCACACTTACTGCCCACGAGGTTGGCCAGAGAGGAGTCGAGGTCGTTGGCTAGCAGCTTTCCTCCAGGATGGATGGCCATTTGAGGAGGAGGAGGCGCAGAGTGTGTGGGAATCGTAGGCTTCAGCAGGTCGCCCAGAGCATCGAAACCTGGACGAGAAAACAAACTTTTACACGAGCTGCTGAAGAAAAACTGGAGGGGAGCTGGTAAATCTGTGCATACAGAGATGAGGACGAATGGATTAGTGGTGCTCAGACAAGGAAAGAGCAGTAAAGCACAGAGATAATGCATGTTAGGTATGAGCCAACGGTTGCTATGGATTACAAAAATAATGACACAAGTATCCAGTGTTTCTATGAAACTAGAGGGAAGCAGATTTAACAGTTTGAGGCCTGTCTTGGTGACAACATTAGCCTGAAAGTAGCTAAACTGAAGCAATTAGCAGAGAAACATTCATCACTCAGAAGCTTGGAGGTTAATTCTACCTTTTTTGAAAGCCACTTAAGAACAAATGAGCTCAGCAGTGTTTGTTAAATAAAAAAAACAACCAAAAAAGAAAAAAACAAGCTAGCACGCTACATTAGCTACAGTGCAAAGGGATACAAATTTAACTGTTAATGTGATCTATTGGTTTATTTATGTCAAAAGTAAAAAAAAAAAAAAGACCTAAAGGGATAAATGATGGCACACTGATCATTTATCTACAATAAAAGAAATAGTGACATACTGACCAAATTTGAGGCTTTCAATCCACTTCAGTTTAGTCAAATGTTAGCTTAAATAGCCAGCTAGCAACAATTGATGACATCTGTTGTCATATTAAAGGAAAAAATTATCTTTGTGCACAAAAAGACAGGCTTACAATTTCTAGAAACTAATCCAGTTTAAGTTAAAAAAAATTGACATTGAGCCAATACAACCTTTAGCCTTAAAACCAACTTACAAATGTTAGCTTAATAAGCTAGCTGTAGCTAACATTTGGTAAAAATGCTTACAAAAAGTGTGCTTTGAGAAGTGAAATTAGGAGACAAAACATAAGAAGCTTGCATTAATTTATCTTTTTTCACTGCATGTTTCTGAGATTAAAGTTAAATAATCTATAAAATGAAACATCATATGTAATCGAATATCTTCGATTATTTGGATGAATGTTTGAAAACCGTTTGAGTTTGATTTTTAGGAAAAAGTGACAGCCTTAGTCTGCTTAGCCAGTCACATGCATGGTGTAGTTGATTTCGTCATTGTGTCACATGGTACTATTCGGCCTTGCTATTATCTCACTACACTGAAGGCCAAATATGGCTTTTTTTGCATTATTCAGCCAAACATTTTTGGTCACTGAATATTCGGTGCATCCTTAATATGAACCTCAGATAAAATATTTGCACTGCGCAAATGAAGATGGCAAAATATTTAGTCAGAGCAACAGAACTGCAATTAAAAAAACAATGTGAGAGGGCTTCTGCTTGAGGCAAAGAAAGTTAAATAAAGAATATCAAATCAAATCAAATCAAACTTTATTTATAAGGCACTTTTCATACTTAGAGCAACACAAAGTGCCTCACAGAGGCTAAAAACAGCATAAGAACAGAGACCCCCCCCCAAATACAGAGACATATCCAGACACACACTTGCAGACATCAACATACACACACACGCGCACACACACACACACACACACACACGCACGCACACACACACACACACACACACACCCACCTGCGCACACAGACATTCATACTAGCAAATATAAACCATGTATGAAGAGCGGTTTCATCTTTTTTCTTTTACAAGCTCTTTAACTTCTTCCAAACTTTAACTTTTGTAAAGCTTTCCTTAATTTGTCCACTTTAATCGAACAGTCCTGAAACATTCTGATCCGAGAAGATTGCTGAATCATGCATCCATAATGCGAGTCTTAATTTCTCGTCCAGCCTAATTGCGAATTCTCCCTGCTCTATTTTTAGCTCCTACCTACTCTGCATGTTTCCTGATACTCTCTGTCCATCTTTTATGACTGTCACACAGCAGCAGACTGTAATCCCTGACTCAGGAGCTCGCAGCTCTTCTTCTACAGATGATTGATTTATCGGTTGGTCGCTGGTGTGTATACACTCCAAAACTCACAGCAGTGATTTGTTTTCAAACACGTGTGGATCTGTTCTCGATTGTTCATGGGGGTGCTGGTGTGGATGACAGTCATCGTCTGTGTTTTCAAGTCAAACTGCTCGTGTTAACAACCTTCAGTGTGAGGGTCCATTTAACTAATGGCTCAGTGTTCGTCTGCTGGTTCGACTTTTGTCAGTGTTTGGATTTTTATGTATTTGGTACAGGAGGTATGCAAAGAATAGACTTTTGCAGGGATGAGTCCTGAAATGATCAATTTTAGCCCTCAATTCTGGTCAACTGGTGGGTAAATAGCTTTACTAGTGAAGCAAAAGATGTTTCTTGTGCTGCAATTAGATTGAACAATGTCCACTAGTACTACTTAGTACACTGTTTTGGGTCTAAAAGTGATAGTATTAGACTTGAATAATAATATTAGTAAAACTCACAGCTTTACTAGCAGTACTAGTAACAGAAAGCTGTGGATTTTGCTTTAAGGTGCTATGAGGAGAATCTGTTTCCAGCGACATAAAGACTCTGCTACCCATGAGCACGCGCGGCGACTGTCGTAAAGACATGACCCAAGCCAAAGCATGCGTTTGTTGTGATGCTAATAAAAATGCAGCTCAGACCTTCCTCAGAACTCTGCATTGCTCTACAACTTTTTTATTCAACAACTTACAAAGCGACAAGGTAATGTATCTCTTTCTAGTTACGTAGCGGTAGTTTTTGATGTGTGACAACAAGCAATTTCTGGAAAACTTAGTATCGTAGTTTTGTAGCTGGCTGTATATAGGTGCTCTAAGACCTGTCCGAATAATATAAATTTGCTCTAGTTTTAATTGTCTTGTTCCTGAAGTTCAGTATCCAGGCCAGTCCAGCCCTGACCGACCCAAGCGCGAAGCTAAGGAATAGCATTTATAGATAACCTATTTTGATGCTATAAAACTCATTTTAAAGTGTGTATTTCGATCAAGCATATATCTAAAAGTGAGACTTTTTTGTAATTACTTAGAAACTCCTCATAGCATCTTTAATTTTATTTTATGTCCAATGTAAAGCACTTACAAAGACCTGTATGAAAAATGCTATACAAATAAAGGTTGACTGATTGATTGATTGATGAAATAACATACGTTTTACCAAAATGAGAGATCACGCCATTACAGAAACAGAATAGAACAAAATGTAGTGGTACTTAAACCATATTTTGTCAAGAAAATAACTACATTAGATCTTTACACAGTTCATCATTAATAAAAAGTCTTTGACACTGAAACATTTTTTGGTTTACTAGTAAAGCAAAATGTATGTTACCAGAACTATTAGTAAACTCCAAAGATTTCACTTATAGTGCTAGTAGACTGTTTTTTTTGTTTACTAGTAGTACTAGTAAAGCAAAAAGATTGACTATTGCCCCGTTTCCACCAGAGGGTTCAGTTCGGTTTGTCTCAATACAGTTAGCTTTTTGTGGCGTTTCCATCACCTAAAACCGGAACAGGACCCCTTATAAGTGAACAGTACTGTCCTACTTTTTGGGACCCTTCTGGTGGGGTGCCAAGCATACCGATCAGACCCCAGAAGGTGGAGCTAGAAACACTACAGTCCGTTGATTGGTCAAAGGAGACATCTCTTCCCGCGCGACATCGGAACAACATATAAACCCGCCATGTCTAAATCTCCACTCGTCTTCGCGAAGGTAACTCTCGCGGCACACAGCCTTCTCTGAAACAAAGCTTGGTTGCGCTACGTAACTAAAAGCCACATGCTGATCAAAAAAGAAGAATTGCTGGATGTCTTCCATCGTTGTTCTTTGTTTACTGTTTGTTTCTTCCTCGTTGTATTTAATAGCCAGGTACACGGCGTTGCGCTGCTATGACGTCATGCTATTGCCATCCGGTTTATACGCCGCCTACCAAGTAGGGTTCGGTTGGCTGTGGAACCGCAAACAGGATCAGGCTTTACCGATTGTCTGAGCCAAACCATGCCGATCCATACCGGACCATTTGGTGGAAACGGGGCTTAAGAGTATAAGTAGATCTAATGCAGATGATGTAGAAGGGATTATAACCAAATCCACCACCCTGATTGATTGTGCTCTTGATTTTCGAAAGCCAATGGGAAGCCCGAATTTGATTTTCCCCGCCCCCAATTAGCATTTATGGTCTACTAGTCTACAGGGAGTACAAGTGACACTTTTTGCTTCACTGGTAAGGTCTACTTGTGCACTAATCAAATAATATTGTAAATTAGTAGAGCTGAAGTATGGTTGATTTCACCAATATCAATTTTATGCCCAAACAGCTTTCCATGAGTGAATATAGCATTACAAATCTTCATTTTTTTAAGCTGAATACATCAATCCCTCGAGGCTAAAGCATTAAACTTTGAAGACAGGTTGCAAAGGGCATCACAGATACCTGTGAAATGGAACAAGAAGCAGCAAATGTAAATTTAAGAGGACTGCTGTAAGCATGCAGCGTTCCTGAAAAAACACAGGAGGAGGAGAAAAGGCAAAAAAGAAATAGAAGCAGCTGATGTTGGGAAAAAAGAGGGAGGAATAATATTTAGTTAGGAAGCGGTGTGTAGGTCTGACAGCGGTGCTGACACAAGAGATTCAGAAAACACTTTTCCTGCTAGCCAAGCAGATGAGAGGAAGAAAAAAAACGAACCAAAGAAGAGAGAGGGAAGCATGCAAGAGGAGAAGGGAAAAGAAAGCTTAACGAGAGTCAAAAGGGCAAAATATGTCTACTATCTTTCATTCTCTCAGCTCTAATTTCTCTCCCGTTGTCGCCGTTTTCTTTATTGTTGTAGCTGTGATAAAACAAGTGGTCCATGTGGGTGATTTTTTGTTTCTTAACCCGGCGTGTCAGTAAATCCCAGAGAATTAAATCGAATCAAGAGAAGAAAGGAGAAGATAAAAAGCAGAAGGGGGGGGAGGGGGAACAGTAAAACAAGCTCCCTCAGTAGATTACACATACAGAAAGAGGGAGAGAAAACAGGGAAAAGGGGAACTGGGAGTTGGAGGAGGAGACGAGAGCGAGCGCTGAGACTTGTATTGAACAGGGAGGATAATGCTATCAGTGTTAGCTTTAGGTGTTTCTGCAGAGGATTTGACAGTCAATAGAGTTTAAGATCAAAAGGAAGAGAGAGTAAACCCACGTCGACAGTTCAATTCCAGAGAAGACAGGAGAGGCAAAATGTTGGCTTTGTGAGTCGGTTTAAGATAGGAAATTGAATTCTGCACTAGGATGTCGACATAAAGCACAAACAATAAAGATTACCAGCTGATATAACTGTGCCAGAGCTGCCATGACAGGACACATCATGTTTATCTCAGCCACGAAACAGACGGACCTGCCTAATTCTGAAATCCTGCATGTCTGTCTTTACAGCCTCCACCGTCCAAAGACTTCACTCTGCTAAATGCTTCACGGCCCAATCAGGGAAGAGAGGCGGAAGCTGCGGACGTGACGATGGCAGGAAGTGGCTGCATGTTTAAAAACAATGGCGGCTTCTGAAGTGGTCTCAATATCTGTGGTTTTATCAGAAATTGACTTATTTTTTTCTTTAAAAGATGAGCAAAGAACGTCACTTGAAGCTTGTCTTATGAGAAATCATGTTTCCGCTCTTCATCTGACCGGGATCACTGAGAACGACGAAATCCTCCACGAACATGCCGGTTAGCCTGTGGTCGTCATGGTTACTCAGTGATACTTTGGAGAAATATGCTCTCCTCAGAAGTTTACTTCATAGGGATTGTCTTTGACGAGGTTCATGTCATGTAAGTGTTTAATGATACATCTGCATGGTATAATTTAATGTGAAACAATAGTCGTAAGGTAGTCAAGCTAATGGCTAACGGCCGTTAGTCGCTACGGCTAATGGCTAACAAGTGCAAACAACAGTTAGCCGCTTAACTGTTGTTTGCCCTTGTAAGTCGTTAGCCGCTACCAGCGTTGCTGCTACATTACAGCAACGCTGCTTGATATGGATTGGTCTGTGATAAATGTGACGAGCTGAATGATCATCCAATCACAAGCTGCTGTTTTTTTTAAAGGCTCTGCCTCTGAAAACATTTTTGTCCAGCTCTTTCCCAGACAGATTAGTGAAATATTTCCGTTGCGGATATACAGAGCTGTCCATCTGGCGTGTTAGGTTATAAAACATTGCATTTACAATAGTTAGGCAACCAGGCAGATGCCTTAAGGTGTATGCCAAATGCCTTGTTTGTTACCAACAAGGAGGAATAGAAAGGAAAAGAAGTCTTTCAAAAAATGTATTAATGCCTTTGACCCAAGGCCTCAAACCTCGTGCCACTTTATCCTCGAGTCGGAATGAAAATTTGAGAAAAGTTTGAAGAAAACTCTTTTAAACATTCTTCCAGTATTGCTTTTTACCAACAAAGAATGAACACAAGGCACCAATTACGTGTTTTTTTTGTCACCATGGAGGCAGCGTAAAACTTAGGAATAGGAAGAACATTAAAATAAAACAAAATAGAGGGACTGAAACTATGATTGAGCTTACAAAAAAGTTCAGGAAAGAAAGAACTAAAAATAAGCTTTAAAATTACAAAAAAAAATCAAATCCAAGGTCAAAATAATTGCAAAGATTGTCCAAAAGTGGAAGCAAAATAGATGGAAAAATTTGATTCAGTTAGAAAAACAAGTCTTCATTCAGGAGTTATACATTTTTCCTTTAACTTGGTTCATCAAGAAACAAACAGAGTGAGATATTACTTTAAAAGAGACTAAAAAAATCCGATAAAGACCAGAAACTGTCATGGATGGTGATGAAGGAGAAGGAGGAGGGGAGCAGATGGAGAGGAGTTGCCTGGGTGATTCTTGCCTTGTGAAGTGTGATGGGGAGACGATGAGGCAGATAGAGAGATGAAATAAACTGAGGAAAGAGGAGGAGGAGGAGGAGGAGGAGGAGGGAACGGTGTGAGCAACAACAAACAAAAACACACGAACAGAAGCAGACAGATGGGACGGCGGCAAAATGACAGACGAAGTGCGAACAGACATGGACTCACAAACACTAACAAGTACAGAGCCACATGTGGACTCGCGCACATGGACACACAGCTCCAGTGACGTGCTGCCAGTAGCCCAGATGGTGTGCTGGTAGTTATAGTGGCAGAGGAACTATTAATAGAAAGAAGTTTATGCGTCCAAAATCAGAGCCAGGCGGCACACCAGAGCCTCCAACTGTTACCTCGGAGTGTAGCGGGAGATGCTGAAGAGGTTAAAGAGATTAGAGAGAGAAAGCAGCGAGCCCTGAACACAATCTGCACTCTGACTCCTTCAACATTTACTCTATCCGACAAATGTTTGAGGAGGAAGAGATACAGCTGAACAAAGACGACTAATAACCCATGTGAGGATGATAGTTATTTTAATAAATCACCAAATGAAAAAGGCTTTAGAAGATTTTTCAGACTATTTATTAGTAATCATGCCTTATTGGGAGATGCCGTCACACCAGTGAGTCTGGACAACAGTTTGTGTGTAAACAGAGGGCTGATTTTGATTGATGGGATTTATTACAGTTAAAATATGACTAACTTTGGATTGAGAAACTTGGGAGCACAGATCACATTTACTCGCTATGCATATAAAGGCTTTATCGAAAGCTAAATTTCTAAATCAATCATTTTCAGGCATATTTTTCCAATTAAATTACTAAATTGTTTGCTAGGGACCACAGTAACGTGATATTTGTAACAGCAAAAGCACATTCATTCAAGCCTGCCAGCTATCAATATGTTAAAATGAATGCATTTCAAACATTTAATAAAGCTTTTGGTTCTATAGAAATAAGATCAACTACTTGCTATGTTCATGTGAGATGGGCAGAGGTTGTAACATTAATTGTGCAGGAGAGTTAGTAAACAAACATGGCAGCTCAAGAGAGAGACAAAAGGGAAGCAGTGATGGCATTAAATCTGACTCTTTAAACTCCAGTCTTTTTGTTTTTTTACTACGAACATTTTCAATTTTCTTTTTTACATCAAATACAATTATTCTGACAGTTACATTGTGCTTGTATACCAAATAAGAGACAATAAATGTAAAAAAAAATTGGGAAAGAAAAAACATAGCCTAGTGGTTCAGGTCACACCCATGAGGTTTGCCTTCAAGCAGGTGGCCCGGGGTTCACATCCCGCTTGAAGCCTGTCTACTGCATTTCACTCCCCCACTCTTGCCTCGTTTCCTACTCTATCCAATGTTCTCTCTCCTCTCATTTAAGACATAAAAAAAGCTCCAAAAAATAACTTAAAAAATCAACGCTTGGTAACAATGGACGCATCATCATGACATGATGCAAGGTAAATAACTTTGTCATCTACATAACTTGACAGTGTTTGTTAGTAATGGAGCTCGAGTTTAAGACACTTTTGAAGCTCACTCAGCTCAAATTGCACCACTAAGAAAGAGAAAACCAACAACAGCAAAGCTAATGCTAAGCTAACCCCACAGACAACAAAGCTAACACATAACATGCTTGGCTTGTAAAAGCTAACTCCGATTCTGAGCAAGCTGAGAAAATGGCTCAACCCACAAGTTACTTGTGAAAAGACTACCCACATGTTAAAAAGACTTAAAGCCTTATTATGTTGTGGAAAAAAGCACTTCTGTTACATGCTGTTGGAGCCTAAGTCCCAGCATTGTTTACTGACAAAGCAGCACTAAAGCTCAACAGAGCAGTGAAGCTAAAACACAGCAGTGCTTCAGCTCTATCAATGCAGGTTGCATAAATTGATTACAGCTTTTATTCAGCCATTTGACTTTTCTCTTAGTTCCATTCACTGCCATTATTTCTTCCCATGGGATGGAAAATTATGCTTATACATTTGCAATTATATTTTATTTAGATAAAACAGATTAAATTGCACACGTTTGTTCTTGATGCAATGGGAAGAAAAAAACGTATTGAGAAAAATCATAATGTACATTCTTTTATCAAAATTTTAAACCCAGTTGGATGTTAAGGAAGAGCTAAATAGATCACAAAATGCAAAAAGTACAAATGGGAGCAAGAGACAAAAACATGAGTAAAGATTTTCTTTAAAACTGCATATGAACTCAAACATGCTTTTGTCAGCTGATCAAAAGTTTTGGAGTTAAGCATTTAAAAGCCAAAAACTGTCCAAAAGTTAGTTGTTCAAGTGGAATCAGAAATTTAAAGGAGTAGCGGTGTCCTTGCGGTATATCACTGTGAGAGCATTCATACAAAAAAGTGCCAACTAGAGAACAAAAACTATCTAAAATACATCCCACTTCCCCTTTCAATTATTCAAAAGTCAAATTTTAAGACTTTAAAGTTCTGAGAGCAAACTTCCTCTGAGCTCCTGCCGTTTAAACCTGCTCCTCTCTGAACTTCCTCCCCCCCTTCATGATAAAAATAGTCTTCAGATGACCTCTGCAGGTAGGCGCTCTTATCTGCTGTGCCTCTGGAGCTGTCGATAACTCGCCGTGCCTTAAAATTATACGCTTTGCGGGAGCGTCTCGGGGCCCCGAAAGGGTTGAGAAGTGCCCAGATTGATTGTGTCAGCCGCTGAGAGGTTAAAAGAAAAGTAAGCTAATAAGAGGGCTCGCAGCCAAAAGTCCCAGACCTGCAACACTTAAGCCATCAGTTTGAGGCTGCTGGCAGAACAGGCAGAGAAATCACAACAAGAGACGCTGAGGGAGAACAAATACACACTCTGTGCTACATTTAAAACGTCTAAGCCTTCGTTTTTACTGGATTTGAAGATTTCTGCTGGAGGATTAAAGGATAAGTCTGTAACAAATGATGCAACTGGACACTTTTTAAAGGAAAAAAATGAAAATACATGAAATCTTTCACAAAAATGAGTCAAAAATAGCATAAAAGTAAGCAAACCCCCCTCTGTTTGTCATCTTTGAAAAACCCAAGAGCTTGTGGAAGATTTAACTAAGAGGAATTTGAAGAAACACATGAGGCAGAGTTGAGATATTCAGATAAATGAAGCCCTGAATTTGTCAATTTGTCTTTATTTAGTCTAAACTAGGGCTGAACAATTAATTGCAAATGAGATTAAATTGCAATATGGTTTGTTGCAATTTTCAAATCGCAGAAGGTTCAATATTTTAAGCCCAAAATGTGTTGAACATTTTGGCATTGTGATGTAGTTTTTTGCAATTTCATGCTTATTTTTTAACCTCTATTCATACACTTTTTTCCCACTTTTGGACCATTTTTACCTTTTTTTTTAACCCCGTTTTTACAACTTTATGCCTATTTTACCCACTTTCATCTTTTTTTGGCCACTGTCAGAACCATTTTTGGAATTTTTTCATGGTTTTTGAAATTTAATTTCAAATTTAATTCCCAATTTTGCTGCCATAATCAATTTTCCTAATCCCCTTTTGGATTTTTTTTGCCAATTTTTCCCTTTTTTTGTTATTTCACACCTATTTTGCACCTATTTATTAACCTTTTTCCACTTTCGTACCATTTTTACCCAGTTTTTACAATTTCATACCTATTTTGCCTACGTTCTTCTCTTCTCCACTTTTTCTCAAATCTTTTATCCTTAGATTATTTTAATGTCATATTGGTTTTACTATAAAAAGATCTACTGCTTATGTTTGTTTAAGAATACATAAGATGAGGAACATTAAAACAAATGCAGAGAAAATCGCAATATTGGGGAAAAAAATCACAATTCGATTTTTTTTTCAAATCGTTCAGCCCTAGTGTAAACTACACCAAAAAGAACAGATGTGTGGACCAAAGTGGCCCTTAAGTCCTGTTTTTTTTCTTTTTTTTTTTTTTACTATAACCTGAACCTTCCCCCCAAACCCACTCCTTCACTGGAACTCCTGCCACACTTTCAGAAAACCCCTGAAATGATCCTGAATTAACCCAGAAGAGCAAACAGCAGGGTTTTTGACCCAAAATTACCTTGACATTCACCTGCTGCGCTCCTCGTGTTCTCATCTCACCCACCCCTCCACTGCCTGGCACTCAAACTGCAGGGAAACTTTCAGCTCCAGGAAAATTCTGGCCAGGTTTTCCAGGAATTGTGTGGAAAATATCAGGATTTCACGGCGAAATGGAGCCTGAGCAGATCTGACGATTCTATTGGTTATTGACTGATTATTTACGAGTTCATAGTATTTGTTTTTTTGTGTTTTATCACCCTAAAAAACATCCTCACAACTCTCTTTGAGTAACTATGAGGTGGCGATACATCTCCCTGTTCAGTACCAAAGTTATTGATCTATGTATGCAGCACATGACTAATTGGTTAGCATGCTCAAGACTATACAGACTCACAGCAGTGAAGAGATAAAGCTGATGGAGGGATAAACAACAAAAGGACAGCACTAAACTACCAACAACCGAAGGACAACACTTAACTTTTACTGAACCAGAGGATCCATTTTTCACAGCTGGATGTTAAAGTTTAATGTGAACAGCTGTTTTAGCTGAATTCATCAGCTCATGAAGATTAAAATCATCAATGGGTGAACAATATTTTGTGAGGAGCCGCTAATCAAAGCTAATGAGCTAATAATATAGTGCTCTTGCAGTTCAGAAAGGTTTTGATTACATATATCTCAGACAGCAGGTGGTCGTAGACATGCTGTTCCACTGCAGTAATGGCGGCGCCCACAGATCAGCGGTAGGATTGGTCAGGAGCAAATCCAAACGGTCCTGTGTGCTAAATGTGGCTCATTTTTTACCCCTTCATGTTACGTTATCCTCTCTTACCTTCATATTAATGTCTTCTACTCCTTTTTTTTTTTTACTGTATGTTTTTTGGCATTTTGTGCCTTTATTGATAGGAGAGAGACAGTGGATAGGCTTGAGAAAGGGGAAGAGAGAGTAGGGGAAGACACTCTGCAAACTGGTCACAGGCGGGATTCTAACCTGGACCGGCAGAAGCAAGTACATGGGGTGCCTGGTTGCTAACTACTCCGCCAAGCCAGCACCCCTTATTGTCTTCTACTCCTAAACAGAGGCTTAGGGTGAATCCCAATTCTACCCCCTTACCTCTTGGTTTTGTTCGTTTATGTCTAGTGAAGTGGTGTCCCAATTCTCTGTAGCGCTAAGATGAAGGGCAACACTGCCCTGGAAATGAAGACAGACCGGGACCTCACTTTAAATAAAGTGGTATGAGAATTTCCCATCATACACCCGCTGACACGAAGGCAGAGCGGAGACCAAAGGAAGCACTTAATTATAAGTTAGTTTTAAACTATTAATCATCAAGTAAACATTAATCATGTTTTGAACTGTTGATCATATTGTAAAAGTTCTCATTCTAACAAGCTAGCTTTCACACTTGTAGCTACAGCTATTGTTGCGTCTGCCTACGTCACAGCCAGCGAGCGGCTCTGGGTGATGGCGTAGCGGGAATCGAGTGGCATCTTTTTTTCTCAGCAGTGTGTTTTCACCCCTTCACCTTAGCCCTCAAAACAGAGGGCCAAGGTGAAGGGGAAAGACGAAGGCGAAGGGTTAAAGAATAGAATTGGGATTCGCCCTTAGTCTTGTTGGCTTCTTCAGCGAGAAGGAAGTGACGTAGGTCCACAAAACAAAGCCTCTGTTCAGGAGCAGAAGAGGATAATACGTAGATAGTAGAAAATAATGCAACTTAACCCTTTGATCACCTCCACTGTTTGGCAGAGGTCATCAATACATTCAGTGATATTTATATTTGAAAAACAGAATGATGAGAATGAGAATGGACCCTGATGAAGGCCACAAGCCGAAACGCGTTGGTCATATAAAGTTGTTTCCTGAACTACAAGTGCTGCTGGAGCTTTTTTGACCTCTTCAAGATTCTTTCTCTCCAAGCACATTAGAAGTTGGTGAAGTTGTGCCAGAACTTTCTGACCTTTAAAAACAGAATGAATCAAATCTGTTTGATGACTTTAACTTTTCAGGTAACAGATAAAACGAGAAACAAACCAAAAACCAGATATTTTCTTAGTGTGGGATTAAATGCATAAATATTTAGGAAAAAATCAAGTAGAAAAGACAGAAATTTTTGCAAACTAAATAGCAATCAAAAATTACTTACAATTGACCATGTTTCATTTGACACTGTTATTTGATGAATAACAGATTATACATACATACATATATATACTATATATATATATATATATATATATATATATATATATATATATATATATATATATCTGTATATATATATATGTGTATATATATATATGTGTGTATATATATATATATATATGTGTGTGTATATATATATATATATATATATATATATGTGTATATATATACAGTATATATATATATATATATATATATATATATATATATATATGTGTGTGTGTATATATATATATATATATATATATATATATATATATATATATATATATATATATATATATATACATATGTGTGTGTATATATATATATATATGAATCATCATATCAGTTAGTGGCTATGTATTTAAAATAATAAGAGGGTAAAAATAATTATAATAACAGCTTTTATCTTTTATCCTGAAACATCGGCAGAAACAAACAATGAAGTGTAGTTTCTTTTAACACATAATATATTCCTGAATTTATTGACCTCTGCCAAAATATAGAGCTGAGAGTTAAAGGGTTAAAGAGTTTATCTGATGACAGCAGGCAGAGGCTACCCACTGACTCCTATTGTTTGAGCTAAGCTAACTAGCTGTGGGTGAACTTTATCTGTCTTTTCATTGTTACTGGATGCACATTCACTGTCTACCAACTTTTCATGAAACAAAAAAAATGTTGGGAGTAGAGCTGGGCAAAAAATCGATTAAATCAATTAATTCGAATTATTTTCTGCAGAACATTTAAAAAATTAAAAATCAAGATTTTTTTCTTGCCTTAGTCCAATTGTAAGTAGTTGCAATTTTTGAAAAAAATTACAATTTCCATGTTGGTCGGCCTTATAGGGTTTGCACAAGCACTTTTATAGGCTTGTATTTGTTATTTAAGTAGATTAAATATTGATCAAAGAGTTTCATGCTAATATTGTAAAAATACCTCAGCCTTTTAGTGTTTATGTAGACAAACCTGCCTACATCTGTACTACAAAATCAACCTTTGACCCAGACTTTGACTTTAAGAGGGAAACATTTAGACAACATAAAGACAAAACTTGATTTGTTTCATTTTTATGTCACTGGGAGTTTTGTTTCTTTTAGGGAGGGAAAAATGGATTAAAATAAAAAATTGAGTGTTGTGGAAAAAAATCTGGGATTTTATTTCTAGGCCATATCGCCCAGCCCTAGTTGAAAGTGTTCCTTTAAAGTGACTGGAGCTTCGACAGTGCATCTCAGACAGAGTGAGAATAGAGGTGGATCAGGATCACCCTCGATGTACATCTACATACTGCAGTAGTTATCAAATCTGAAGTTATGAACAGAACAGACAGTAAAATATGAGCTTTTTAAGTGACATCATTCCATGGCTGGAGAATACGAATTAAAGGTAGCTTCTGCATCCAAAACTGAAGCTGAGATTTCTACTGTCTCCCAAATCAAACAGCACACATTGACGTGATTAAGATCATAGACAGCAGAAAATTCACAACATTTCAAACAACAAGCTCTAAGAAAGAAGCGAGAAGCATCCCCCTTGTAGCAAGAAAGCAAAAACTTTCAGATCAAGTCCCAGTGTTAGTAAAATGCGACGCTTATGCTGCCAAAGCCAGAAGGTTTTTAGTGTCAGTCTCTGTCTGGACAGTCAGACAGGGGAGGGCTTTACCGGCTGCAGGGTGTGTGCCGTTGTTACTTGTCGTTGTCTTATTCCCAAACACGGCATCAAAATCTACAGTCATGGCCGGGGTCTGCTGCAGGGCCTGGCCGTCCAATCCTGAGGGATGCAGTTAGATATATGAGATCCATTAAAACTCCAGATCTGAACATCAGACTGTGATTACAGCTGCTCCAGTTCAGATTCCCCTTCCTCCTAAAATAATCCCTTCAGATTAGGAACACGGACGTTATAGTCTCCGGCGTGTGGTTATTGTTGTTGCTGAGTAACGTGGGATTGTGTCGAAAGCTTTCAGAGGGGCATTAAGAGGAAATCCACCGATACACCTTTTGTTTTTCTGTCTCCATCCACATCCCCGCCGAGGATTAGAGCGTGAAGCCTCAGAGAGCGGCTGTCTTTGTGGAGTCCACGAAACAAGAATACGCAACGAGAAATACAAGAGAGCCGGAAAACCACAGCTTCTATAAATAAATGTGATGTGACTGCTACAGCTAACCTTCCAGGAAACATGACAGAGATTCACTGAGATGAGCGAAAGCAGAGAGAGATTTAATATGGCAGGTACAAAGTGGGACACTTGTTTTACACGTCAAGTTGGCTCTTAAACTTTTACAGAAGATTTTGTCTTTTATCAAGTTTTAACAAGAGCGTCACTGCTAAGAAAGCTGTTTAATAGGGGTATCCCAATCCGATATTGATATCGGTCTCATATCAGCTAAAAACAAATATCCAATCATATCAGCCTGTATCTAAAATATCCGATATAGGCACTCCTGTACAAGTAGTCCATTCTAATTTATTTTTTATTTATTTGTTTTAGTTGTTTAATATGCTTATGTTTAAATTAAACACGGTGGTTATTTTGCAATTTAAAGGGACTGTGAGGAGTTTTTAAGTAACTACAAAAAAGTCTCACTTTTAGATTTTGATCGAAATACACACTTTAAGATGAGTTTTATAGCATCAAAATAGGTTATCCATAAATGCTATTCCTTAGCCTTCTGGTCAGGTCGGACAGGGCTGGACTGGCCTGGATCCTCAACTTCGGGAACAAGACAATTAAAACTAGAGCAAATTTATATTACTCAGACACGTCTTAGAGCACTAGGCTGTAAGTAGCGATATATAGCCAGCTACAAAACTACGATGCTAAGTTTTCCAAAAATTGCCTGTTGTCACACATCAAAAACTACCGCTACGTAACTAGAAAGAGATACATTACCTCATCGCTTTGCATCCTGTAAGTTGTTGAAAAAAGAAGTTGTAAAGCAATACAGAGTTCTGAGGAAGGTCTGAGCTGCATTTATTAGCATCACAACAAACACACGCTTTGGCTTGGGTCACGTCTTTTGGTGTACTCCAGTTGTAGTCTGAAGTAGGAATTTCCAAGTTCTGAGTGGGAAACTGCAACTGGAATGTTCCCCGAAGTCAGAATTTCCAACTGGGAACTTGGTGAAACCTTGCCACCCCTAAGTTGACAATTGAAGATGGATGCCCCCAGTGTGAACAGTTATTTAGCTCCTGTAATAATCAATTTATTTGCACTTCTGACTGGGGTGTGTCGCTCTAGATCAGCTGTATACATAGTATTGTTAGACTTATATTTACAAAAATGCTGCCATAGTGATAATCACATTCTTCATGTGATATTTGTGAACAACAACACAGGGCGTGCTAACAACAGCTAACAAAAGCCTGGTAGATCGGCATGTTTTTTTCCGACTTCAACTGGAACGCTGATAAGTCGGAGATGATGTAACTCCCAGTTCCGAGGCTACTGGAACGCACCATTACGACAGTCGCCGCACGTGCTCATGGGTAGCAGAGTCTTTATGTCGCCGGTAACAGATTCTCCTCATAGCACCTTTAAAAATATATATTTTTGTTTTTACTGGATTTCTTGAGGTTACTTTTCAGGTTCTTTTAATTTATGTTTTCTTGATTTTATTTAATAGTTAGGCCTGTCACGGTAACAAATTTTGCTGGACGATAATTCCCCCAAAAATTATTGTCGATAAACGATATTATTGTCAATGTTATTTTGAAACATAATTTTTTCATTAATGTAATTATATGCCATAAAAAATCGAGTGCACCATGTCAAAAGCAATGAACTTTAATTTCTTAAGAGTATTTAACTGTAATTGGAAGGTTACGAGCTTGTAAATAAAATAAATTGAACAATATAATAAATTAAACAAACAAAACAAGAGGGAAGAAAACAATGAAAAAGAAATGGACTCTCTTTTTGGGAAACTTGCATGTAAAAAAATCATTATGATAATCAAAAACAACAATAAAAAATAGACCCTGTCTCTGTTAAAAAAAAAAAACTCTAATAAAAACATACAACAATGCGAACTATAAATAAAAGGGAGTTTATACAGTTCAGGAATTGTTTGTGGCATGTATTTACTCCCAGTCATTAGTACTGTCTGTCAAATGTTTGTAACATTTCCTGAAATGCTGATTGTTCAACCGTACTGAAGGACTGCATTTCTTTTCTTTTTCTGTGAGGGGCACCACTTTGCTCTGTTTTATTTATATTTACTTTGACGACCAAACGCCTCAGTAAGCATTGATTGTCACGACGAAGGCTCCGCTGCACCTCCCCTTCTTCATCGCCGCTACTCTCAAACAAATGCAACATATCGGCTCGTCAGTGTTCATGAGCTCACACCTTGTTTATTTTGTGTATAACCAAAATATTCCCACACTTATGCTGCGTTCACACCGCAAGCAACCCAGCTACCAAAATCACGTCGCCCACTGACGTATCGTCGTGCATGCATAAATACCTCATTTTGGTCACCGTTGCCGTGGGCCGTCGCTCGGTGACATCACGTCAGCTCCAGTTTCTCTGCGATCATATCATACATCATAAAATAGGATGTATAAGATGACATTATTCCAGCTGTATCCTTTTCACTCACTTATCAAACACAAAACACTGCAGCTGATGCCCTGCAGCAGCATCATCTGTGAGTCCGTCTAGGCGGAACTAATGTCCTCACTGACTAATGTTTCCCACACGGATGTAGATTGTTACTCTGTAGTCCAGTTGAAAAACTGTCTGTCACGGGCACGTCACACACACACACCCCGCTGATTGGCTGTTGCCGCACAGCCACATACGACATCGCCTGAAAAGATCAACTTTTTTTAACTTTGACTTCGCGCGACGAGTGAAGTGATCGTCTTGTACGCAACAAACGCATCGTGGGAGGGTTAGCCCCGCCCCCTCGCGGCTGTACATTGACTTTGCATGGAGAGCGATTGCTGAGGTAGTACAAGGAGCGTGCGGCGTGAACACAGTATTAGGCTGTGGCATTCGACTTACGAACTGTCACTTTTGTGCCATCATTCATAATTGTGTTTGTTAACTCGTTACTCCTCACAACGCTTGCTTCAGCTCTCTCCGTGTGAAAGATTAAATGAATGACAGATGCATCACTAACCCTAACACCGCTTATTCCGCGATAGAACCAGCGCACTCAGGCATTGAGAAAGATGGATGTAGTGAACCATCTTCTCATCCAGCCTGCTTGGTAGAAAGATAAGAGGAAAACAAACATGTATGCACGTCAATTTATAGAGGTCAGCAAATTTACCAAGGACGTTTTTAATTACCCTTTGGTTAATTGATTTTTTGATTATTGCAACAGGCCTAATAGTACATTATTCTTATGTTTAAGGCTGAAATTTATTGAACCCATTGGTTAATACCAAATGGATCCGTTTTTCTCATACCTACTATTGCAGACAACTGTTCTCTGTCTCCGTATGAAAACGTTGTATTGGGACACCCCTACGGTTTAAGTTGACTTCAGGAGAGTGCAAAACAATGCATTTTTTAAATGAGAATTTACGCTATTATCTTTGTTTTGAATGGACATGCATAACTTATAGATCATATAGAGGAGTACTTGAATTTTTATAACATGACCAATGGCTACTATGATCTACAAGGAGGTGAAATCTGCTGTATTACAAGAGAGGCTGTTAGCTTTAATAACTAATCAGCTTCCAGCTGTGTGAGTGTCTTTCAAGGACATATTTGAGATTCATATCTATCTTATTTAACTCGTTCCAAGATTATACAAATGATGTTTTTTTTCCCTCTGTGTTGAAGTACTTTGTGCTTCTGTCGCCTGGATGATTTCTTCACAGTCGTGTGCAGCCTTGGACGTTTGCTCTAGTCTGAATTCTTTGTTATTCCAGAAACAAAAGAAGGGGATAGTTATCTCAGCCACAGTGTCAGAGCCGCTGATGGCTTAAGACGCAGATATTTAAGCTTAGAAGTTGCTCAAGCTCTTGTTTCTTAATCCCCTGTCACACAGGCTGATTTACTTTAAACTAACAGTACTTTTGGATACATCTTTTTGCTCCAGTTTGGGTGCCTATTCTTGGCTGAAATGTCATATCTGTAAGTTCCAGAGGAGTTGTTGCTCAGCATTCCTGCAGCTGGAAGATTTTCATGCTCCCTGACATACAAGAAAACACTGAAACGGTGGGTGAGTCTCTGCTGACATTTGCAGGGACTGGAGAGTGAACACAGGGGATTTGTTGTTATTACATAACAGAGTCTTTACAATAAAAAACACCTGCTTCCTTTTTTTTGTTTACAATATCTCCACAGAAGATGCCAGCCGGGTTGTGCAACGTTTGTTTTTGTGGAAAAGGGATGAAAGTGATGGAGCGTGGCTGGATGGATGGGACTATAAAAGCAGGATGAACGGACGGACAGGCGTGTGAATCAGCAGCTAAAGTGAACACAGACTTTGACAGATGATGCTCCGACTTATTTCTCAGATTTAAATTCAGTTTTGTCAGTTTTATCTGTGTGCTCGGAGGCAGGAGTCTTATCTCCGTGTCTGTGTCCCCTCTGCTGCTGCCAGACGTGTGAGAGCAGGTGTGTGTGTGCAGGAGTGTGTCTGCGTGTGCAGGTATCGTACCTCCCCAGGCACTGTTGGCGTTGGAGATTGAAGGAGTGCTCTGCACAGCGGGGATGAAGGCCGGCTGAAGATCAAACAGGTCACTGTTCAGATTGGGCACACTGAGGGGCAGAGAAATAAGACGGAGAAATGAGGGATTAAAAGTAAGAGAGAGCAGAGGGATGGGAAAAGTGAAGAAGTCAGGGAGCGATGAAGAGAAACAAAATAGAGGGGGAGAATTGACAGACAGAGAAAAGTCTTTAATATTTAATCAATCTGGTCTAAATAGCTAAAGTCACCACTAAAACCGTTCGATTGTGGCAGATAAAGATGAATCCTCACTCTCTTAAGAGCTGTAAAACTTCCACAGAGCAATAAAACAGTTAGGAGCCGTAAATTCAGAGCGTGTTACACCTCGTGAATGTTGAGGAGAAATTTGGAGCTGATTATTGAGAATGAATCGTCTTATACGGAGACTTTATTGCAGCGGGAGTCGTCGCGGATGTGATGCGAGGAAATCTTTTATTAGCAGGTTTCAGAGCAAAAGAACTCGATATGCAACACATTACAACAGCTACGGATTATTAAAGAGCTGCGGGCAAATCTAAGCACGTTTTTGTGTAGTAGGGGTGCAAGGACCCGAGACGACAGATGGCTATAAAGTATATCCGTTGGTTATACAATCAATCAATCAATCGCCAGTTCATAACCAGTGTTATCTCAAGGCACTTTACTACAGAGCAGGCTGAAGCCATGCTCTTCATTTTAAAGATGCACATATATGTGTATTTACTAGGGGTGTAACAGGAAATAAAAACATGACGAAATAAAATTCAAAGACGCACGAAAGAAAAGCACGAGAAAAAAAACGCGAAGGAGCGCGCGTACGACTGGTGATTTTTTTACCGAGGAAGTGCACAAACTGCCTACTGCAGTCATGTTTTGCTTTATTGTTAGGAGCTGGAAGATTATCAGGGAGATTCACACAGACAGAAGAGCCTCAAGAAGCAACTTCATGATAAAATGCAACCCGTGGTCGTGACTCACGAGATTTGCGTCTCTTTGCGCTTATAACAAGGCAGCTTCGGTGTCAGATCTGTCTGACAGAAAAGTAACGTTGCCTTGTATTACAAAAGAAACTATGTTTCGTTACCAAATTTTTAATTGTAGTGTCTTACTTTACTTTTTACCCGAAAAAGTAGTTATGTAACGCATTACTCTGCAACGACAGCTGCCACCCAGGCTACTGTAGGTGCCAGTTCTCGTGAGGTTTTTTCTTCTTCTTCGGTTTTACGGCGGTTGGTATCCATCATTTTGGAGCATTACCGCCCCATTCAGGCCAGAGACGGAGTTCAGTTTGGAGAGGCAGAGGAATGTTTTTATTATTATATCATCACACGGGAGATTTACAGGAGAAAACTGATACAGGAGGACGTCAGGAAAGAGGATAAAATACAGAAAATACGGTAGTTTTTCTTGACCAAAACGGGAGATTTGACAGCTATGTGGAGAATGTCAGAGGAACTACCTATACCCCGATCAACATCGGGCTGTAAGTACTAACTAACTTTACATGTTTGTTTTTTTTAACTTTACTATGATAATGTTCTTGTGTTTTCTTACCGCTGACTGAGACATGACTTGGTGTAGTGTAAAATAAAAACACGTTGGTTGTTTTGAAGTTGAATCAGTCTTCTGGTTGTGAATCAGCAGCGTCATTTTGGAGGAGCTCCAAATTCATGCTAGTTTTCCAAAATTATGGACCCTAGCTTTAAGTATACTTGTGTGTTTGGCTTTATTCTTTTATTTATAATTGTTGTCCCCTGTCCTGTAACACTGCACATTTCTCAATGTGGGACGAATAAAGGTTTATTCTATTCTAACCATCACAGAAACATAAAGAGCACGATTTTGGTAATTTAAAAACAATAAAAACATTGTTTTTGTAAGACATTATAAAGAGGGGCTCTCTAAGAAGTCTTACTAAAATGGGCCATTATCTTGATTCATAAAGCTCCAACACAGTTTTGAGTCTTTTCACCTTTTTAACTTTATTTCAACACATCAAATGTGTCTTCATGTTAAAGTCTTTCTCCTTCTTCTGTTCTAGTTTGCTGAGGCCAAATACTCCCTCCACACAAACACCCTGTGCAGGACTTTCAAGAGTTCTTGGCACAGCTCACCAGACTGTCCTGGCACACACGAGGGATTCACTGGAAAAAAAAAATGTTTGCAGTCGAGCATAACTGCAGACAAACTGGGGATTTCAGGGGCAGCCATCCTGAATCTTCCATAATTTTCAGGAGCGTGCGAGAGGAATCGGCTCAGCTTTTAGAGCGAGTGTGTCTGTACAAACCTGTTTGTGGACAGCGTGGTGGTGAAGAGCTCCGGTGTGGGTGCGATGTGGTTGTTGTTGTTGACGCTGCCTATCGACTGGCTGCTGGGGGAGGCCGAGGGCGGAGTCTGCATGCTGATCTCCTTCAAGCGCTGATCCTACGACACACACGAGAAACAGAAAGCAAACACGGCGTGATCAGGAAGGCCTTGTTTAACAGTCACTTCCCACTGGAAATGAATAAGGGTTAAGCTTCCAGTAAAGTCAAGCCCTGGAAAAAACAAACACATTCTCCCGGAGAGTAAATTTAACTTAAGGTGACAGACACGCTCAGAGGAAACACCCAACTTTTGGACATGCAGAGTCGATCCTTTAAACTGGAGCAAACGCCAACAGACTCACAGCGAACATGCCCAGTGTTGAGTCATGGCAGGGAAAGCATGAAGAGGAATTTGTGTTTGTTGGGGATATTTAAAGAGTTACTGGCTTCAGAATAAAGACAAACACTCAGGCATTTATCCAACTAAACTTCTAAAAACAGTTTTTCTCTGCCAGATCAACCTGCTGGTGAGGGATTGAGGATTCTCCACTTAATGACATATGATGAAGTGAGAGAGTTGAAGACGAATAATGAGATTTTAAAGTCGCAGCAGTGCTTTAAAAACCCTTTAATAGTTTTGAAACGTTATCTCAGAGATAAGAGGCTGCTTTTGTAACAGTGGTTGAAAAAGAACAAACAAGTTTGACATGTTTTAGGTTCTCCAGGCTGCAAATCAGGCCCCATTTACACGACAATATTGTCAACAGAAACATTATTCTGCATTTTCAAAAGTGCTCCACGTTCACACAGGAACAATGTGAAAACGATATGCATTCACACAGATCTGTTAGAACAACTGAAAACACTGTAGCATGCATGCCAGGCCAGCAGTTGGCGCTGTAGGTTTGTAGTGAAACAGCTCAGTTAATAATAATAATAATAATGATGATAATAAAAATGATAACAATAATGCCAATAATAATAATATGTTTGTAGTGAAACAGCTGCGTTAATAATAATAATGATAATAATAACAATTATAAGTTTGTAGTGAAACAGCAGTTAAAAATATAATCATAATAGCAATAATAATAATAATAGCAATAACAACAACAAAAATATAAATAATAAAATAATAATAATATCAATGAAAACTTTTAAACAGCTGTGTTAATAATAATGACAATAATAATACATTTTTAGTGAAAAAGCTGTTTTAGTAATAATAACAACAACAAAAATAACAATAGCAATATTGATAAGAACAACAACAACAACAACAATAAAAATAATAATAATAATAATGAAAATAATAAAAATAAGTTTGCAGTGAAACAGCGGTTAATAATAATAAAAATAATTATAACAAGTTTGTAGTTAATAATAATATTAATAATAATCATATGTTTGCAGCAAAAAAGCTGTTTTATAATAATAATAATAATGATAATAATGATATTAATAATACATTTTATTTTAGGGCGTCTTTCACGACACTCAAGGTCACCTTACAAAAGTACAAATAAAGAAGTGCATTAAAACAGGCATTAAAACAGGCATTAAAACAGGCATTAAAACAGGTATAAAACAAGCCGTACAATACAACAGACAGTGGAAAAGATACGAGGGAGAAGGAGAGCTTGAACAGGTGGGTCTTGAATCTTGTTTTAAAGAGGGGTAAGGACTCAGTGTTGCGGAGTTCTGGGGGGAGAGAGTTCCAGAACAACACACTTACGCTTTCCAGGGAGACAGTTTTCACAAAAGTTTGTAGCTGCACCAAAGAATGCTTCTTATAAAGGGTATCCAGCTAATATGATGTTTTTTTTGTTCTCTTTTGGCTGATTCTTTTTTATTGGAAGGACTCAATACCGCCAGTGGATGAGGGAGGTCAAGTGCTTTGTCCACCGAGAAAAATGTAGGTATACCATTAGACTATCATTTTACTTCTCCATTCTGATGCTTGATTTAAACTTCAGCATCTCCTACTGTTCATGTCCAAGCCTAAATAGACTGAGTTGCTACCATGTGATTGACTGATAAGCAATTTGTGTCAACAGGCAGTTGACTGAGTGTTAAGCTATGTTTGTTTTTACACAAGCCCTTCACCAGCTAACTAGTAATCTTAAGTTCAGCTAGTGTGATAAGAGACTCTGTTTTCAACTATAAAAAGAGGAAAAATGTATTTTTTTAGTATTAAAATGTCTGAATTTCTTCTTTTGACCAAAGTAAATAAAAAGTTTTTGGCTTCTGAAGTGACGGCCCTGCTCCTGGGAGTGCCCACATGCACCCCGGAGTAAAGCCTCTGTGTTATTTCACCTGCAGATTTAAGATCAACTCATCTTCACTTTGAAGCTTCCTACTCCGAAAATCTCCATCCAGCTCCAGACCTTCATTTCTTGCCTGAGTTTGAACATTTTGCTGCAGGGTCTAAGTGATGCATGCTGGGAAGTCTATCTGTCAACAGCTTCCATCACTCTGTAGTTTAAAGTGATGCTTTATGACAACATATTTAACATTCAGGCAGTGTTAGTCTTATTACATACATGCTTTAACACAGTATGAATAATAAATATGGTGCTCAATCTCATTTCTGTCGAATCCCATGTGATAGCTTAGATTTCACTGATGAGCTGATTGATTTTTCTCATTTTTTTCTGTTATTATTGCTTATTTCTAATGCCCCCATCTATGATTTCCCCCTGGTTCTTGTTATTGTCGTGGCTGCTATTGCTGCGATATCTCCTCTGGGATCCATTTACGTATGTCTTATCATGTTGGAGCCTGTTCAGGGAAATTACAGTTTGAAAGCTGCTGTTTGTCAGACAAGAGAAGCAATTTACAGGACAACAGGAGCTGTGGATGTGCGGTATGGACTGTCGCAGTGGGAATAGACCCACTGCTGCTAATGTGGCCTTGAGAGGATTTATTTACACATACTGTAGAATTGAAGCAGTTTCCAGTCAGGTCAGGTTCCTACAACATATTGTTTAACAATATTAACATCACCTTTATCCAGCTGTAGATTGCTTAAACTCCTTAGGCTACACTTTGAAAATGGAAAAAGAATAAAGAGGTATAAATTATTTAAATGGTCTTTCATTATGGTGGGAGACTACAACATTTTTGTCGTGTTTGTGTCTTGCCACACTCCTGAGTCCATGACAAGGAGACAGACACTATTGTATCAACTGTGCGTGCAGTAACAAGGAAAAGACGGGCAAAGCTCACCCACCGCTACTTAGCTTAGCTCAAACACTGGTAGTCAATGGGTAGTGTTAGCCTGCCTTTGCCTACGTTAAACAGATAATTGGAATAATAATTCTAATCTAACTGTTTTTTTTTTTTTTAATGTATATTTTTGGGCATTTTGTGCCTTTATTGATAGGAGAGAGACAGTGGATAGGCTTGTGAAAGGGGGAGAGAGAGCAGGAGAAGACACTCTGCAAACAGGTCACAGGCGGGATTCGAACCTGGACCGGCAGAAGCATGTACATGGGGTGCTAACCACTACGCCAAACCAGCACCCCTAACTTTTAATCTGACTTAAAAATTGCTGAAAAAAGACTCAACTTGATGTATTTTCATTGAAATTCATAAGATTATTGTGGCAGATCAAAAGATTGCTCCCCACCCCCCCAAAACCAAAGAGGCGGAGCTGCAGATGTGACGACAACAGGAAGTGACATGTTTGAAAACAACAGCGACGTGTAAAGCCGTCTTCGTGGATGCAGAAAGATCTGCAGTTTTATCAGAAATGCACTCGATTTCTCCCTTAAAAGAGGAGCGAAGAACGTCACTTCAAGCTTTTTTTATAGGCAATGATGGTTTTGCTCTTCTCCCGACCGGAGATCACCGCTGGGAAACTGAGAGAGACACGGAAATGCTGCGCTAACAGTGTCGAGCTGTAGTCATGGTTACCTTATGATATCAAATATGCTCTCCTCAAAAGTTTACCAGGAGAATATAAGATAAGACGATAGTCTAAGGACTGACGTACTCGTAGTTTAAGCTAACGGCTAACAATAGGGTCTAGCTGCCACATAATTCTGTGGCTTGATATGATTGGTCTGTGAAGAGTGTGATGAGTGGACTGTTCCTCCAATCACCAGCTGCCCTGGTACTTTAAGGTGTTACCCTATAAAAAACCAAAACAGTGAAATCAGATTAAAAATTAGATTAACGAGATTAACGACTATTAATAAATAATTATTGTATGCTATGCTGGAACAAATTAGTGGTGATACTGATGGTCATCGACACGGTTTTCTTGCAGTATTTACACTTAACTTCTTTCTGCCTGATGTCCTCTGCACAAAATTCAAAATGTGCCTAAACAATGGAGACAGTATTTTTCTTGGCTACTAGGTCCTCTGATAAATTGGCATTTGTTTCCTCCATGTTGGTGGCACATCCTTCGCGGTTGGCGAAAGTGAACGTAGGCTGTATGCAGGGGGCGGGGTCACGTGACTTACTCAGGGAAAATAATCAAAATAATTGACATGAGTAAAATTACTTTGATTATAGGGTCTTAATGTCGATTTCGATCATTTTTCGATTAATTGCCCAGTTCTAATTTGATGTCAATGAAAGTGAAACAAACATTGGTCCATGTAGATCCCAAACCTGACAAGCCAGATGGACAGCTCCATATATCTGCCACAAAAATATTTCACTAGTCCATCTGGGTAGGAGCCCTTTTAATTTGTTTTCAGGGGCAGAACGTTAAAAAAAAAACACACAAGCTTGTGATTGGACAATCGTTTGGCTTGTCACATTCATCACATGCCAATCTACATCAAGCAGGGTTGCCTCCTATAATGTAGCATACATAGCGGCTAATGTAGCGGCTAACAGCTAACAACAGTTAATGACTGTTAGCCGTTAGCCGCTAACTTAGCTGCTAACAGCTAATGGCCTTATACTATCGTCTTACACTATATTGTACCACACAGATGATTCATTTGACACTTATATGTGACATGAACCTCGTCAAAGACAATCCCTACAAGTAAACTTCTGAGAAGGGCAGATTTCGCCAAGTTTCACTAAGTAGCAATGAGGACAATAGGCTAATCAACATGTCCGTTCTCAACTTCTGGTTGACGTCACGTCCACATTCTACAGCTCTCGCCTCTCTTCCCTGATTGGGCCGTTAAGAATTCAGCCGAGTGAATTTGTTGGACAACGGAGGCTGGTAAGACGGACCTGCAGGATTTCAGAATCAGGCAGGTCTGTCTGCTCTGCAAGGCTAGTAGTTCCCTTCCTTTAGTGGAAAAAAAACATAAGCTCCTTTTTTCCGTTTAGCCGTACGTGCATCCATGTTGCGAAAATTCTGTACAACTCAGCAACAACTTTGCATCAATAATCCAGTTAAACCTTTAGAGTAATTTTCCTCGAGCAGATAAATAATCAGACTCTCCTGCTGTAGTGGATCCTCATTCATATTCTGACGGTGTGGAGGGGAACAAACGGGAGCTGCTGTTATTGTTTGGGCTGCGGCTCCAGCTGGACAGTAGCAGAGTGTGGAAGTGTATTTCTTTCTCGTGTGTGTGTGTAGAGTCCATATGGGCAGCAGAGCTCTCAGACAGCTGTAGCCGGGTATCACTGTGACCCTTGCTCGCCCCGTCTCCCTCTCTCTCGCCATTATGATCTCACTCGCTCTATCTCGAAAATAAAAGCCCGAGGTAATCAGAGGACCCCGGCAGGACCAGGGCAGCCAAGGGCACGGAGTAAACAGGGTGCTACAATCCAATCAACTGAGCACACAAACACGAACCCGGGCTGTCGGCACGTAATCTGACAGGAAATACACACACAGTACAACTTGAATATACGGTAAAAATACTCGCAGCTCAGGATCACTCGTACTGTATCTGTTCTGCTGAGTAGAAATCGTACTCCAAACACACACAGCTTCCATACAGACTCAATTACAGCTCTCCATAAGCCAGGACTCCCCGGGGCGCGAGCAAGAAATGTCAACACATTTTACACTTGACTTTTCTATCGCTGTGAGACTCCCGGCCTTTATCGCCGACCGCAGCTCAGGACACACAAAACAGGAAGAGTTACTGAGAAATCTATCAGTGGGGAAAGAGGAATTTTTTATGGCGCAAAAGAAGAGCAGGATCTGAGTTTTTGCTGCTTTTTCATCGATTGATTCTGCTTTTTATTTGGGCGAAAATCAGGGGCGAAAATCTCTCTTCAATGTTGGGGGAGGGCAATAAACAGTAAATCAGAGTAATTCTTGGAGGGGACTTGGGATGTAATGGTTACCGCTAAAATGGTAAACCGCGGTAAAATTTCCCATGGTAGTCATTATCGTGTCCTATTAAAACTAGCGTTTTCACTACCACACTGCGTCAATAATGCACGGTGATGCTGCTCTTTGCCTGGAAAAGCCTGAACTATGTATCTGTCCTCGATTAAGCAGCCTGACGTGAGACACGCATGCGCAGTTAGCATTGTTTGGCCTCTGAGTCTGAGAGTGAAAGTTAGAGACACTACAGTGGAGACTTTTCCTCTCAAAACGGACTCTGAAGTCTGGTTGAATTTTAGATTTTACAAGGTTGCCGAGGGGAAACTGATAGAAGACAGTCACCCTGTTTAAACATGAAGCTGCGGCGAAAGAAAAAGACGTGCGTGGTTAAAACTGCCGTAACTCCTCGAGTGGATGCGCTGACCGAGCCGTAGAGGTAGAGAGAGAGAGAGAGAAGATTCAGTGAGTCATACTTTAGTGAATTATAGGTGGTTCATCAGTATCCTCTGTTAAATAATGTATTAACTTGTAAATAACAGCATTAGTCCTATTCTGGAGTGTGTTCTTGCCGTTTTTTTGCCGTGTATTTGTGGTATTTTGTCGTAATAGATCGTCTTTTTCCGTCAAAGTTCAGGTTTTATGGATTTCATCGATCGTAATTTGGAAATACTAGAGGAGAAAATATCGAGAAGATCTGCCAGGGAGAGGGGAGACCAGAGGAGAGTCATGAAGGGGGCTAACTGATTCAGGGACTTTGGTCAGTAAATTAAAAAAACAAAAAACCCTGCATGGACATGGTCTAATATAACGAGCTGTAACATGGACACTAATGCTGCAGGCAAAGTAAAATGTGTGAGTGTATATTAAATAGGTTAAATTTTTTTTTGTTACCTTCAAACTTTGAACATGTTCATTTACAATTGTTTATGAGGAGAAACCTGGTTAAAATTCAAATCAATTGTTTTCTTTTCTTGTAATCACACACTGTTTAAGCATTTATAACATAATAGTGACAAACACTTACTAGAATTGTGTACTTTAATTTTTCATGAAAGAAGGGTAAAAAATGTGCTCAAAGGGCATTTATTGACACATTTATTGACAAAAAAGACAGAAAAAGTGTTATGATTATTATATTAAAGAGGTTATATTATTTCAATTTTGTGTTAAAATACTTTTTGGACATTTTGAGCACACCGCAACAATACCACAAAATAATTATAACTGTGAAAATTTTGGTCACAATACCTGTGATACAAAATTTTCATATTGTTACATCCCTAGGGGGGTCATTGTTTTGATACGTTTTCAAATGTTGTGCATAGTTATATTAAACAATAACTGTTAGTCATTGTTCCTTGTTAGTCCATATCCTACCAGTCTACAGGTTTGTTTAAACTCAACCAGCAGTTCCAAGAGTTGTATTGGTCAGAAGGTTTGAACTACACTATATGTGACCTAACAGACTTCTTATCCCACCATTAACCCTAGTCTTATCACCACCACAGCAGCTTTATAAGAACTGAGAGCTCAATAAAAGTTGAAAAAAAACTTTATTCAACTTTAATGAATAACCAAACTTTTTCTTCAAGCGTCTGCTTTTATTAATTTGTCAAAAAGAAAACATATTATGACAGTTAAGTTTTGAAATAAATTACAAAACTTAAATTCACAAACCTTTTAAACCAAATATCCAGTGTAAAATCACCTGACTAAGAACTTAAGGTAAAACATTTTTTAATTGGGGAAAAATAAAGTGTAGAAATTGACAGTACATAATCAAAAACTGGATGTGTTAAATTGAACATCTAAGTCCAAGTTATAATTTTTCTTTTTAAATAAATAAATATGGAAAATCAGTAAATAAATGTTAAAAGAGAATTCTAATATAGTGTGATATTTGTGTCATGTGATATTGTGATGAGGATGTCTGTTCTATCTGTCAGAGAAAAACTCTGGACAATTCACAGATTCATTACAAACTAAGATGAAAAGATGAGCTACATACAGGCAGATTTTGTTTTAGCTGAAAAATAAACACGCCATTAGCTGTGTGCTGTGTTAATTTAAACATGCCAGCAGACTTCGAACACAGGGGTTAAATTTTGCTTTTCATGTTGTGCTTGTTGAACAAGAAGAGTGACAAACAACTGATCAACCATTCTGTGTTTTAATACACTTATTTCGTCTGATCCCCACCGCTGTGTCCGTCTGCCTCTGTGTGTACATCAGAAGAAACAGTTTTGACCAAACCATTGTGAGGGGAGGGGGGTTGTCGTCTTTAACAGTTACTAATTTTCTGACAATGTCTTTTTAAGTAGCCTTACTTGTATTGTACCTTCAATTCACGTTACTGTACTACTAGAAAAATCTTATTTGAACAGGATTTTTTTGGGGGGGACAACTTTGTGGAAGGAGGGGGCATGTCCCCTGCATCTGTCCCCCCCCCCCCCCCCCCCAAATTGTTGTTTGTGTGCTTTTAAACATTTTGGATTCCTCCTCTAAAAGTCTCTTTTTATTATTATTTTTTAAAGTTTTCTATATATATTATATATGATATATATATATATATATATATATATATATATATATATATATATATATATATATATATATATATATATATATATATATATATATATATATATATATATATATATATATATATATATATATATATATATATATATATATATATATATATATATATACTGATTCATATCTATCTATATTATATATATATATATATATATATATATATATATATATATATATATATTTGTTTAAAAGTTGCTACAAAGCATAGACATTTTAAACAATTTTAAGGTTCTTTTACTGGTTTATAAATGTCTTTACGGCCTCAGGCCTTCTTAATTATCTGACCTGTTTATACCGTATCAGCCCTCACGGACCCTGAAGTCCCCGTTTGTGGAACAGCCTGCCGGAGAATCTCAGGGCTGCAGAGTCTGTTGATACTTTTAAAAAGAGGCTTAAAACCCACCTTTTAAATCAAGCTTTTAATTGATTTAATCAACTTATTTATTCCTTTATTATTTATTCTTCTATTACTTTACAACATATTTACTCTTGTAGTCAAACTTTGTATCATATTTAATCATAATATTTATTTTATATCTCTTCTTTACGTCCCCCTTTTCTTATATTTATTTTTTTTTTAGTATGATGGTTTTTAGCTCCAGTGCTTCCTCATAAGGGCTCTCCATGCTGGGAGCTGTTCCTGGTCCACTTCTGGGGCCGGTGCAGGGGGATTGCTCCGCCTGCATGGCCGGAGGCCCCTGCACTGTGGTGTGGGGCCTCGTGTCAGTCCTCGGTGCCCTCTCTCTCTTTCTCTCTTTTCTGACAGCTGGTATGAATGTGGGTCTGAGTGTGTGTGCGCAGGTGTGTGTGTGTGTGTGTGTGCATATGTTGATGTCTGCAAGTGTGTGTCTGGATATGTCTCTATATTTGTGGGAGGGGTATAGCCGTTTTTTCTGTTTTTGTGTTGTTTTTAAGTCTGAAAAGTGCCTTATAAATAAAGTTTGATGTGATATACTTGTGAAAATACAAATATCTTGATAATAATAATAATGGAAGAGCAAAAAAGTTCAGTATGTTAGAGATTATTCCCTTCATCTCAATAATTCAGTTTTCATAATTGTTAAAGACAGAGATTGTAATCTCGATTCAAATGTGATAATTTTACCCAGTTCTAATGTAGGGTTAAGATAATATACACACGTCTTTTCATCATCTGATTAATATCATTATGGCGTTAGTGAACAACGTTATCGCCTGTTTCTCTCTCATCGTTCTGGCTAAAGCATCATCTCTTCATTAAAATGCTGCGTCTGGTCTCCACCAGCTCAAGGGTCAGAGGGAGAGCTTGAGTCAGAAAACATGCAGCTGAAATAAGAGAATAATCGCCGTCCATCTAAAGAAGGCAGCATTACACAGGAATGAGACACAAAAACAAAATGGCAGCTTTTTGCAGCAGGTGAAGGCTCATGACTCTGAGAACTCGTGAAAATAAGCGGTTTTAACAAAATCTAAATATGCATCATACATTTACTCACATGGATGTAGACAAATAATCTACCCTCCAGCACCAGTTGTCAACATTAATGGTTTTGTTATTTATCATAAACGATGTCTGAATATTCATAGGTGGCTTGGAGGAGGGAGGAATGCTTATGTTGTTCAGTTAAGACAAACATTGTTACAAATCTCTACTGAGGAAAGATTAAATGTATTAAAAACATAAAAATCTTTTGATTATCTTGTAACTGATAATTCTCAAAGGATTATGTCAGGTCTGATTGACATGGCCTTGTCTGAGAAAATGGATAGGTAGCTTAGTTTGTACCTTAACCCAAGATTATGTTTTCCATGTCTCTCCAAAAATAAGTCTCTATTCCAGTAGCTCCCTCTACTTTGATATCTATTTTATTTTGATAATATAATTATTATTATTATTATTATTATTATTATTATTGTTGTTGTTATTATTATTAGAATCATTACTATTATTACTATAATTGTTATAATAATAATAATTATTATTGTAATTATCATTATTATTATTATTATTATTATTATTATTATTAAAAGTAGTATAAGTAGTAGTTTCATTGTTAGTATCATTATTATTATTACACTAATTGTTATTATTATAAGTAACTATCATTATTATTATTAGCAGTAGTAGTAGTATCTTTTTATTATTTTTACGACTACTATTTTTATTATTAGTATCATTATTATTATTAATATTATTGTTATTATCATTAGTATCATTATTGTTGTTATTATTATTATTTTAGTTTTATTTTTTAATTTACTTATTTCTCTTTTACTTGTGTATCACGCTTCGCAAACAATGTTTAATGAAGATATGTTTTTAAAAATAAGATGAAAATCAGTTAAAAATATGTGAACTAGTAGTAGTAGTTATAGTGGTATTATTATTTTTACTATTATTGTTATTATTAGTTAACATATGTTTTTAAAAATAAGAGAATAATCAATTACAAAGTATGTGTAGTAGTCGTAATATTATTGGTATTATTATTATTATTACTATTATTGTTATTATTAGTTAACATATGTTTTAAAAAATAAGATAAAAATCAATTAAAAAATATGTGTAGTGATAGTAGTAGTAGTAGAAGTAGTATTAGTATCATTATTGGTGTTATTATTATAATTACTATTATTGTTATTATTAGTAGTATCATTATAATTTTTATTATTAGTAGTATTATTATTGTTAGTATTATTATTTTATTTTTATTTTTAAATGTACGTATTTCTCTTTACTTGTGTTTCACCTTTTTCTCAATTTGTTCAATCACGATATGTTTTTAAAAATTAGATAAAAATCATTTTTTTAAAAATGTGTTAATAAAGCATACATGCCGTGTCTGTCATGACAGATATTTTTACATCTTTGAAAACCGTTGGAAATATTTAGTTCCTGTCAGTAGTCCATCATCTTTGTCATTTTAGTTTTCATTTGTCAAAAAGTTTGATATGCATCTTGAAGTTTTGGGTCTTTCTTAGAAAACTACAAGACAGCCCAAAGCCCCCACCATCTCTGAAAAGCCTGACGTTATGATTGGATTCTGGTTTATTTGTCTGGTTTTTGATACAAACAGAAGTTTAGACTCTCTTCTCTGAAGTTCTCTGTTCTCTGACAGAGCAAACAAAAACACACAGAGACAATATTTACACTGTCATGAAGTTACACAAAGATAAAAGTCAGAGGGGGACAAACTGATAACAAGAGAAAAAGATCTGGTGGGTTATTTTCTATCTGGTATTCCAGAATGATCCATGTGAGAAGATTCATTTAGGATAAAAAACACATCTAAAGAGGGGGAAAATGATTTGTTGCTTTTTAGTTAGTCAAAGTTTTTGGGAGCGCAGATACATGATCCAGGTTGTAGGATGTCACCTCCTTTTTCGTTATGGTTTGATTCACATTAGCTGTACCCTCATGCCGTCTTGCTGGTTTGAGTCTCGGTCTCCAGTTCTCATGGTCTGCAGCTTCAGCTTTTATATTCAGGTCCTCAATTTTGTTGATCTTGGGTCTTTGTCTGAGGGATTTTTGTGGTTTGGGTTCTTTCATTGTATTGATGCTTTTGTTGGTTTGACTTGCTTAACCGGACCTCATGTTGTTGTAGTGGGTTGGTTGACGGATTGGTTTGGATGTTTCTTTTAGATGTTTGAGTCTTCTGATTGGTTGTGTATTTGTCATGTCAAATTAGTTTGTTTGTGTTTCATCATTGGTTAGTATAGTTTAATGGTTGGGATTCAATGACTTTGCTTTTTTTAATTGGTAGGATCCTTTTTGCATGTGGGCTCCACTTTTTTAACCTGACATGCCAGATGGACAGTTCCATATTGAAATATTTCACTAATCCATCTGGGGAGGAGCCCAATCGCAGACCAATCCATATCAAGCAGCGCTGCTATAACGTAGCATATGTAGTGGCTAAACATAGCAGCTAACGGTTAGCCGGCAAACAACAGTAAATGGCTGTTGTGGCTAACTGTTGTTACGACTAACGACCAATTGTTGTTAGCCGTAGCGGCTAACGGCTGCTAGCCGATAGCTAAACTACCTTAAGACTATCGTTTCACATTAAATTATAAAAGACAGGTGTAACATTTAACACTTATATGTGACATGAACCTTGTCAAAGACAATCCCTACGAAGTAAACATATGAGGAGAGCAGATTTCACCAAGTATAACTAAGTTATGATAGCTAACGTTGTGTATTTTTCATGTCAAATAATTTTGTTAGTGTTTCACAAGGGGTAAGTTTAGTTCATTGGTTGGGTTTTAATGACTTTTGGACAGTGGAGGCTGGCAAGACAGATATGCATGATTTCAGAATCAGGCAGGTCCGCTCTGCAAGGCTACCACTTTTTAAGGTTGTTTTGGATTTTATTGCGGGGATTGTTACTGACTTTTGTCTTTTTTTGTTGTTGTTTGGGATTTTTGGTTATTTTTCAGTCTTTAACCAGGTTTTATGACCGACTGAGTTCTTGTAGTGTCTAAGTTCAAAAACTTGGACCAGGTTCCTTCTTAGTTGGGTTATTCTGATAGTCAGGATCTTTGGTTGTTTGGTTTCTCTCTATAATTGGGTTCACTTTCTGGTTGGTCTCTTACTCAGGTCAGTTTCTTCCACAGGTTGAAATCGTCCTTTATTTTGGTACATTGCTTTTTATTCATTGTTTGGGTCGATTGGTTCTTTTGTTGAATAAATTCTTTATTTGCCTTGATAGGTTGTTTTGGTTCTTCCATGTCTTTTTTGTTGGCTTGGTACTTTTGTTGTTTGGTTTTATTCCAGAGTTTGGTTCCTTTCTTGGTTAGCTTCTCTTGCATGTTGGGTCTCTTTGATGCCGGGCTTTTATTGAGTTGTTTCGTCTCTTTGTGACTGGGTTTTTAAGCTAGCTGTATTCATCGTTTGGTTCCTTTGTATGAAAGGTTCCTTGGTTGTTTGGGTTCATCCCTGGATTTGGTTCTGTTGATGGTTAAGTCTTTGCGTTGGTATTGGTTCATGTTTTGTGGTTTTGTTTCCCTGTTTTTTGTCTTCTTAGCAAGGCATCCTTTTTTTGTTGTTTGGGTTTAAGTGTTGGTTAGGGTCTTTCTAAGAGTTCTTTATATTGCTTAACTATATTATTTTAATTATTTCAATGTCTGGATTTACTTGTTGTTGGATTTGTTTTGGTTCAGTAGTTGCTATAACTGCTTCTGCATTTTCCATGTTACCAAAGCACTTTGTAAAACACTGTTATCTAAGGTGCTATATGACTAAAGTCATCATTTTTAAAGCCTCCTGATTGCAGAGGGAGCATTTAAGTCAACATCAGTTTGGGTCAGAGACTTGAACAGGAAATATTTGCATTTGTGGTGGCATTAAGTGAGTTGACTTGGCTCATATTCAACCTTAAATCAGCATGTAGACTGAATGTTTCCTGGAAAGATTGTAAAACGCTGTTCAACTGAGGTAAGGGGTGTTTTCTTTGCAGTAGAGTAAAACATTTATAAAGGTATTTTAAGGGAGTAGCATTCCTTTTAAAAGCTTGTTTTTCTGTTTTATCAGGCCTGAATGCACACCGGACCTCTGCAGCTTTGCTTTTACTTCTGTTTGAGGTTCGGGATAACATTAGCTGCTATGAGCATTACAGAGCCCAAGAATCTCAAACCAAAACATTGACTCTCGTGGGTAATGTAGTTGCCAAGTTGGACATGGAAGTGGATACTTTCCCTTTAACAGTCAAACTTTAGTCTGAAATGATACGCAGCTGCAGTATGCAGAAGGGTTTCCTCTCCAATAAAAGTCACAGGGTCCTTAGTTGCTTTGTGTATTGGTATATCATCTGAGGCAGGGCTATTCAATAAGAAATTCAATCAGGCCAAATTTTCAGACTAAGAACATGAGCTGGGCCGGACATTTTTGGCAGGCAGTGAGCAAAGTTAACAAGTTAAAAGAAACACAAATAGATAATAAACAAACAGGATGTTTATTAATTTATCGCCACACCCAAAAGGGCATAAACTCCAAAACAGCAGTGCTTAAACTAAACTTCTGCTGAAATACTGTTTCTTTACAGGTTCTTTGACAGGTAAACACAAACATATATTATCGTGTGTATGAACATAAAAAAAATAGCAGATTAAAAATTCCATCTTTTGGTCACACCTGAAAGTGCATTAAAAGTAACTTGCTTAACAGCAACCTTTCAGAACGTGTTTTTTTCTGCTTTTTTCACCGGACCTAAGTCGCAGTCATGTTGATTTTGGGCCACTCGAGGGTTGTTTTCGGGCCGCATGTGGCCCACGGGCCAATTATTGAATAGGGCTGATCTAAGGTTTACTATGGTCTGAGCCTAAAAAAAAGAAAAAGCTCCAACCAGAAAAAGGCTATTTTGTACCATAACAGAATAAATATTAAGTTAAAAAGTATCTATACAAAGCTTCTCTGATATTACAACCCAATTTCCAATCAAGTTGGAACACTGTGTAAAATGTACATGTATATATGTATATATAGATATATATTTTATTACCTATATAATATTTAAAGTCCAAACTAATACACGATATTCACTCTTTTTATGAGATGCTTGCAATGTGTTCCAAAAAACCTGGGACAGTGGCGACAAAAATCTGTGGAGTCATGATTGAGTATAGATGGAGCATCCACAAAAGGCTCGGATCTTCACGAGAAAGGATGGACTGAGGTTTACGGCATTGTGGACAACTGCATTAAGAACAACATTTCTCAACGTACAATTGTAGGAAATTAAGGGCTTTCATCATGTACAGTCAATGAATTGAAGGATTCAAAGAATCCAAAATCTATCCACATAAAGCTACATACCAACATTGAATGCCCATGACTTTTGATACCTTGGGTGGAACTGCACTAGAAACCAACATCACTCTTTTCTTTTCCTTTTTCTGAGATTTATTTTGAGGTGTTTTTGCCTCTAATGGACGGAGGGACAGAGAGGTGATAAGGTTTAGAGCATGGGGACAGGGGAGGACAGGCAGTGAAGGGAACATAGAACATTTCAACCCAAACTGACCGCAGGCTGAACAACAGCTCGTGCATGGGGCATGCAGACATAACAGCCAGGTAATCTATGCCCCAACTGCATAACATCACAGAGATGAGAAATTAGTTTACATAAGCATTTATACAGACAGTTGAAGGTAGCTATATAAACAGCAGACATAATTAATAACGTAAAAAAATGTTACAAATAAGTAAGTGATTTAATCAAATCAAATAAATAGAAATAAAATAAATAAATAAAAAGGGAGTGTCTCATATAGCGGGACTACCGTCTTCAGGAAATAGGCCGAGATTATCCACATACTCCACAAAGGGTTTCCAGGTTTCATTTAAAGTCGTAATGAATTTAGCATCTTAAGACAACTTAATATCTTCTGTATCCATTTATTATGTGTTAGATGAGAGGCATGTTTCCACTTAAGAAGAAACCAATATCATTCTGTAAAGGACATTAACATGTGGGCTCAGAGACACTGGAGAAAACTACTGCCAGTTCTATGTTACAAATACAAGTGGACCATTCAGACTGTTATTGGCACAAAGCTAGAAGACCAGCATGTATGATAGTATTAGGGTATATTAGTGCCCATGGCATGGGTAACTTGAACATCTGTGAAGGCACCATTAATGCTGAAAGCTACATACAGGTTTAGGAGGAACATGTGCTGTTATTTAAGTGATGTCACCTCAAAGAAGACGGTGCAGAGACACTTTCTGCAGGTTACAACAGCCTGACTTCACAGTACAAGAGTGCACGTACCAGACACTCCACCTCAATCTAGACCTGTCCCCCACAAAAACATATGGAGCAATTTGAGGCAAAAATAAAACATGACAATGACAACAGAGACCCCAGACTGTTGAGCGACTGAACGGAAGATAATTTCGCCAACATAGCTTCAACATTGCTTAGGTCTCAAATGCTTTTTGAGCTTTGTTAAAAGGAAAAGTGATGCACCACAGTGGTAAAAATGCTCCTGTGCCAGCTTTTTTGGAATATATTTCAGAAATCAAATTTATAATAAGAGGAAATTTGCAAAAAACAATAAAGTTTATCAGTTTGAACTTTAATAATCTTGTCTGTATAGTGTATTCAATTAAATATAGGTCTAAAAAGATATCCAAATCATTGTGTCGTGCTCTTAATCTTGTTTTACACAACATCCTTTTTTCTTTTTTTTTTTCTTTAAATGTATTTTTTGGGCATTTTGTGCCTTTATTGATAGGAGAGAGACAGTGGATAGGCTTGTGAAAGGGGGAGAGAGAGTAGGGGAAGACACTCTGCAAACTGGTCACAGGCAGGATTCAAACCTGGACCGGCAGAAGCAAGTACATGGGGTGCTAACCACTCCGCCAAACCAGCACCCTGTTTTACACAACATTCTGACTTCATAAGAATTGAGTTTTATAAATGTGGAACAAACCAAAGACAGAGCTGAGAAGTCTCTTGGTGCAGCTGTAAGTGCTCGACCTGCTGCTGCAGCAGCTGGCGTTTCTGCTGCCACAGCACTGAGGCTGACCCCGGATTCAGAGGTGGTTTGGTGAAAAAAAAAAAAAAAAGCACAAAAATCTGTTACCTTAAGAGCCTGCAGTCTGGCCTGCTCCTCCTCCAGGGCCTGCTGCTTCTCCTTCTCATCCACACGGCTGAAGGACATGCCGGTGGAGGAGAGGGACGAGACGGCACTGGACAGGGTGGACGCTCTGAAAGACATGAAGAAAAACTCAAATCACTCTGATTATTGTTTGAAGATAACAAAATGGCACTAAAAGGAAACATCAGAGATAGGCCGAGTCACAAAATGCAAGTCCAAGTCCGGTCAAAAGTGTGCAAGGGCAGGTCGAGGTCAAGTCCCAGGTTTGCAGGGATGGAATTCAGGTCAAATCTTATGCTACGGCCACACTGGACGCGAATTGGCGAATTTAAACGAGCGTAGTGCCTGTGACGCGCCGTGCGTAACGCCTGTGGCTGGATGCTGGACCATTTTGACAAGCTGGGGGGCGACGCCCGTCACTGCGCAGGTGGAGTAGGGAGCCGGAGGCAGTCGGACTCAGTGATGACCCGTGCAGGCAAATCCAGCTGGAAACGAATATTTACAGAACTTACCTTCAAAATCTGTCCCCTCAGAGACTTTCACCCAAGCCTGCTTCTTTTTGTTCCGGTCTCTGTAGAGTACACACGTCGAATCGTATAGCTCCGGATGATAGCAAACAGCGCAGATCAACCTCTCCTTCATCTTTCAGAGGGGTTTGAGCCGAAGCAGGAGGCCGGAGCGTCACACGTCATCAAATCAATGACGTCGGGAGGGAATGTCATCGTTGATTGGCTGCCGCTGTACAGCGTCACGAAAATTTGCGTTGAAAGTTCAATATTTTCAACTCGAGCGTAGAGAAGTTTGACGCCCGAAACGCGCCGGACGCTCCATACGTGCTGCGCCAAAGGCATCCAACACTCCGCTTGGGGCAAATCTGCGCCCAAATGCGTCTTTGCATTGACTTTGTATGTAATCTCAATGCGCGTTTTGCAAATTTGTGTCCGGTGTGGCCGTAGCATTAGGCCTTTCAATGAGAGTCAAAGTGGAGTCAGAATATTTGAGAGTAAGTCAAAGTCTTCTATCAGGATTTTAAAGACCAGTTTAAGTAGTCTAAAGTCTTTTTTCGTTCCATGACGTCTTCCACCGCAAGCCAAAGTCTGGTCATAGGTCTTCCAAAGAGAGTCACAGTCAATTTTAAATGTTTCTATCCCAAGTCAAGGTCCTGCCTAAGACCTTGAAAGCATGAAATCTCAAGTCTCAGGTCTTTCAAAAGGAGTCAAAGTTGTCAAGTCTTTTTTTAATACTTAGATTTTGTTGCTCTTTTTTTTAATTGACATACAGATAATTAAACATGAAAAACAACAAAATAATCAAAACTATACATCAAATCAAACTACACATCTAGGTCAGTAAAGAAATAAAAAATAAAACGCTATGGACAGCACACAAGGAGGTCCAAAAAAACGCCTCACCCCAGTTGCCCAAAGTTGCCAAGTCTTTAAGGGCCACTTTAAATGAGTCTTAGACTGTGTGTAAGGGTGAGTCCAAGTCAGGTCTGATGTCTTTGAAGGGCAAGTCAAAGCTGAGTCTGAAGTCCTTGTAGGCTGGTCAAAGTCAAATATCAAGTCTTTTAAAGTGCCTTCACACCAAATGCAACTTTGGCGACCACCTTCCATGCAAAGTCAATGTACAGCTGCGATCTGGTGCGACCAGATCTTATGCAGTGCAACCTGGGTAGCTTAGTTATGCTCCTGGGTTACTTTGGATGCCAGGTTGCACAACAGCTGTTTTTGTTCCAGATCACAAGTTGATAATCCATGTCCGTGTGGGAACACGAGTTAGTGAGAACATTGTGAGAGAACATTAGTTCCACCTTATATAACAGAAGTGACAGTTTTCTTCAGTCCTGTCCTTCCTCATCTGCATCAGCTGCAGTGTTTTACAGTTGGTAGATGAGTGAAGAGTACAGTTGGACTAATGCTGCGTTCACACCGCAAGCAACCTAGCTACCAAAATCGCGTCACCCACTGACGTAGCGTCGCACGTCCATAAATACCTCATTTTGGTCACCTTTGCGATCGTTCGGTGACGTCACATCTGCTCGAGTTTCACCGCGATCATATCATATATCATATAATAGGATGTATAAGCGGACATTATTCCAGCTTTTTCCTTTTCATTCACTTATCAAACACAAAACACTGCAGCTGATGCCCTGCAGCGGCATTATCTGTGAGTTTCCCGCGGTCCGTCTAGGCGGAACTAATGTCCTCACTGACTAATGTTTCCCGCATGGACATGGATTGGTTTTCTGTAGTCCGGATGAATAACTGTTTGTCTAGGGTACTGTCACACGTGCACACACCTGCTGATTGATCAACTTTTTTTTACTTTCACATCGCGTGACAAGCTATGTGGTAGTGTGAAAAGCGGCTGTCGCATCCCGGTAGGGTTAGCCCCGCCCCATCGCGGCTGTACATTGACTTTGCATGAAGAGTGATCGCCAAGGTAGTACAATTAGCGTGCGGTGTGTACGCAGCATAATATCAGCTAATACATACAATTATATGATAGCAGTGAAATGCTAGTGGGCGTCACGTCACTGAGCTATTAATGGACTAGCGACGCAACTTGGGTTGCTAATAGCTCAAGTCGCATTCAGTGTGAACGCAACTTAAGGTTGGGTCGAGTCTTTGAGTTCCACACCCCAAGTCTGACTTTAGCCTTATGTCTTTGAGAGTCGAGTCCTTGTCCTCACTTCAAGTCCGAGTCTGGAACCTGAGTCTCCATCCATAAAAGAAAAGGTGTCTACCTGGTGTCTGCGTTTAACTCCTTGGTCTTTTTGCCCTCCAGGGAGGCCAAATGCTGCTCCAAAGCCTCCAGAAGACTGCTGGGGGCCTGCGAACCAAAGAAAAATCAAGTCATTAACTCAACTTTTCTCGAGTCTCTTCTAACTTTCTCTCTTATTTGCTCGAAAAGACCCGCCCACGCATACAGTTCCACTCTCACAGCACCCAGAGTTAGTCGGTCTCACAGGAAGGTAACAGAGTGCATCAGGCTCCAAGAATAGCCATGGCAACATGCAGCAAACACTCGCACGGTTAGCAGGAGACTCAGAGGAGAGAAAGAGAACAAAGGGGGAGGCTGAGAGGGGAAAAGGTGGAGGCTCTAACTTTGCATGAGCAGAGGGCAATAATTTCTCCATTTTTCGTCTTAAATCTTTCAGAGCTTTTCGTCTTCCTTATCTGTTGGTGTCACTCATGCTGTCACACCTGGCACAAAAAGATGTCCTCGCCCCAGTTTTTAATCAGGAGGGGATTGAAATTATTCTTTAATCTCTTAACATTTTCTTAATGACTTGTCCAGATAAGCGTCTAAGGCTCTAAAATGTTCTTTGTTGCAGGACGACAGCTGCATTAAAACCAGAGCTGAATCATTTCTGGAGAACACGTTAGCGAGCAGGTTACTCAGGGATTGTTGCTACGAAACTGCAGAAAAAAAACAGCTGCAGATTGAAGCTCAGCTCTTGTTGCACAACACAATGACTTCAAGTGCTTTTTGAGTGGCTCATTACTGCTCAAAAACACAAAGACCAATCCAAACAAACATGGCTGCATTGTAAAGCAGACAATCAGATTCTCTTGAATTTGTAAAGCAGAAAAGTTCTTCAGTTCGTCTCTGGCTAAGGTGGTGAAATTCTTCCACTATGAAAATATGACAACGTCACGTCTGCAGCTCTGTCCACAAGAATGCAAAGCGTGCCACCAGACATGCACGCAAACACACACACACTCTCTTTCAGGAATGTTTTGGCGGCCGAGTTGTTAGCGCCTGGCTAGACGGAGGCTTCTCGCCAAACTGTTGCCTGGTTGTTAAAGAAACAGAGAGAGGGTCCAGCTTTGAGCGTTGGCGGGTCTCACAGGGTGAAAAGAAGACTGTGTGTATGCAAAGTCAATATTTCCTTTGACTCGCAAACCCAGCTGCATTTTTGTATCATTTCTTGGATGACTCTTCACAAACTAAGTGTACACGAAAAGGACTTTGGAGGGGCAAAGATAAATTTAAGACAAACACGAGGAAAGACAGGAGGTTTAGGGCATGAAAAATGCCAAAAATGGCTTTACTAGTGGCTGACAACTACAAACCATCAAGCCTGTAATCTTTTTTAGACATATCTGAACTTACTGGCTTTTGTTTGACAAAGTTATTGCTACTTGAAGACAACAAATTTTAAAAGCATTGGCCACAAAAACTGGATTGAAGCTGTGTTCACAACAAATATGAACAGTTTGTCAACAGATCTTCCATGAATTGCCGCAGGATTCAAATTTAGGCCCCATGTACTTAACAATGAAAACTTTCGAAGACGGCAAATTTTGTTGCGTTTGCCCCTCCTTTTGACATGAGAACGGTGCCCATAGTGCCTGAATCCAGAAACTTCAAACACAGTTTGTTTATTTTGACGGCTTGACCTTTGAATATTTAAACATAAAAAAATGGTGTACCACAGGGCTCAGTCTTGGGACCACCTTCATTTACATTTCATGAACAGCATTGGCCAAATGTTCCTAAAGATAATTTCCATTCATATGCAGATCACAGTGTTATTTTATATCTTATTTTTCCATGACATTCTTAATGTAATACATATGTCTATATGGGATCTATGTCTATATTTATATTTGGGATAAATTTTACATCCATTAGGTTGCAGCACCATGTCCACCACCAGGTGGTAAATTGCCAAACCCTTGTCTTAAGTTTCATATCAATATTATCTTTAGCATATCAAAATATCGCATCATTAATTCAAAGTAGCCAACGAACAGCAAATTGGGTATTATGCCTGTATTCAGATTGCACATAATTTTGTATCTTCTATTTAAAATTTTGGTTTAATTTACAAGAGAATAGTTTTATTAAACAGTAACAAAACTTACACCTCATTTTTTTACTCTTGATAAATGTTTGCCAAAGACATGAGTTTGCGGATCTTTTTATTTTATTGGTGCCCACTATAGTGGACTAATGCATAACTCCTCAAAATATAACACTTAAAAAAAGAGTATGGTTTTTAAATTGCTTGAAAGTAAAAACATACATTTTAAAGTAAAATTGATTGTGTAAAAACTCATTGAAAGCATGTGGTGCGTGTGTTAATGTCAGTCAGTAATTCTGTTACAATATCATGATCTTAGTCTCTATTGGAATAATCTCAATTTAGATTTTTGCCGTAATCAAGCTACTCTACTTTCAGGGATGGAGCAAAAACTAGAATGGGATCGACCTTGGATGGACAAAGTCTTTAAAAGGCTCAAAGTTTGTGCAGCAGCAGACAATTTCTGTCAAGAACTCGTGAGATCCTGAATTTAAAGAACTATGTTGATATTACGACACATTATCAAACAGAAATCCTCCTTAAATTATGCCATCGACAAAGCAGACAAGGGCGGGAAACAAAAAATATTCAGATTCCCACCCTTTACCAAGCCAAACAGTTAAATCTAACAATGAAAATTTTCCTTTACAGCCACTTTTAAAGAGATAACTCTACCTCAAATATTCCTTGTTCTCCGCTCTCATTTTCTTTTCTCACTAACAATACCCGAGTTGTTCATATCAAAGCACCTCCATGCATGTTGCAGTGATGATGTTGTGCATGACAAACATGAAATAAACAACCTCTAAGGAGGAGGGGTGCATCTAAACGAGCCATTGGAAAAACCGGTGCAGGGATTCTTTCATGCAAATGGAAACAGAGGGGTGAAGCCTCATTTTGTATTCATGAGGTTTCATGGCCTTTTGCTTGTCGTGCCAGAGTTCTCTCCGTGTGTGTGCGTGTGCAGATTCGTGTGTGGGAGCGCTACAAGCAAGCCACCTGAGGCCAACACACTCATATTGTACTCAGTCAACAGCCCGACGCTCCACAAGGGGAGGGAAACAAGAGCATGCCTCTGAGCATATGAGGTGTGTGAGGTCGAACACACACATCATACATTCAGCGTTTCTTATGTTCATGCAGGGGGAGGGGGGGGGGTGTAGGCAGTACAGTATGCAACCCACCACCTACAATGTAAGATCCTTTTGTTTTCTGCGACAGACAGACGAGGGAGAAGAGAAAAGGTCTATTTAACGACCACATTCACTTTTTTTACTACGACTTCAACACCCACGCCGCCGATCCACGCGCCGTTAACTTCCTCACACTCTGTAATGATTTCTAGAAATGCATGAGCACAGGCCGTCCGGGGCCGGGAAGCGCTGAAACTGTGTCCATGTGTGGGAGATCTTTGTGCAGATTTCTTCAGGCAGAAAATTACCAAAGAGGCAACTTTTAATGCGCGGATGTGCTCAAGTACATAAAGTTTAGACTTTGAAACAAGAGCTGTGTTCGATATTGTTCACTCAGTCAGTATTCCCCATGTATTGTTAATGAAATAGTGAACTACACAGGAAATGACCGGACGACATTTTCAACACTACACTGAAGTTTTCTAAACATCATTGCGTCAATATATGCGCTGGATAGTCCTGTGACGCAAGTGGATGCGCCAAGCATCATGTAAACAAACCAGGCACTCAGGGGGATAAAAATTGCTGTGTTGAGGTCAATAAAATGTTGAGATGTCAGTGATGTCGAAGACTGATTTTGTCATCAGCAAGCTAGCAAAGTAACGGTTGGTTGTAGTTAGCCTACAAGCTACAAGTTAGCACTCCTTTATCTTCTTCTTCTACTGCTTTCATAGTAAAATTAGCAGGTCATTTCGTGACAGCTGCTTTGACAAGCTAGCAAAGTAACGGTTGGTTGTAGTTAGCCTACAAGCTACAAGTTAGCACTCCTTTATCTTCTTCTTCTACTGCTTTCATAGTAAAATTAGCGGGTCATTTCATGACAGTGGCTTAGACAAGCTAGCGAAGTAATGGTTGGTTGGAGTTAGTCTAAAAGCTACAAGTTAGCACTACACACTACTAACAGTGTGAGCTTCAGATACTCAAACTTCACTCCTTAGCAGCTGCTGCTCTGTCCATCTTAATATGCAGATGATACTGAAAAGTCAAATACGATATCCTTGCATTTGTTTCTAAGGTTGAGCTCATATAATGCAGCATAACCACAGATATCTACAGCCTCTTTTAGTCTTTCATATAAACCACTTAGAGGACGGTGGAACCTTGCTGGGAGCGCTTCTTTTGAATTTAAAATGAAGACAAAGGCGGCTTTATCCTTGACGATTAAAAACAGACATCTTTGAATTTTTTCACTGGTACCCATGCAGTTCTATTTTTCAGCCCTTTGTTGGGGCAGGAATCATTATTTTATTGTTTTTGAAGGTTTTGAATCCGTTAAATGTATAAACAAGCCCGAATAAAAACACCCGAGCCTGTGGTCGAATCTATGAGAAGCATTTAGGAGTGAAAGAGAAAGCAGGAAAACCAATCAAACAGAGGAGAGCTGCTTCGAATCAGAACTTATGAGACAAGGCGAATGAAGGAAGAGTAAGAAAAGTGAGTTAAAAAGAAGAAGAACAGGTATATGAAGAGGTAAAACAAGGTGTAAGTGAATGAAGGAAGCAAGAGAGAGGTGAGAAAGTAGGAAAGGAAGCGAGAAAAGGAAGAAAGCAGAAGTGGAAGGTGAGATGTACACTGACCTGTGAGAGATCTGGGATGTCACCCTGATCTATTCCAACTTGCTGTCGTCAAAAACAAAAAAAAAATCAAGAAAAAAAGGCGGGATAAAATGGAGAAGAGGGAGGATATAAAGAAAAAAAGAAGAGGAGGTGGAGGAAGAGGGAGGGTCAAAGATGAGAAAAAGAAACAAAACAGGGGGTCATTACTTCATGCAGTGGCAGTGTCAACGTAAAACGACAACAGAAATAAACAAGGAAAAGTTTTCTGACATGCCGATTGGCTCATGAGGCCGCCAATCCTGACAGTGATTGGACGGTGATAAATGTGTCCAATGAGGGAGCAGGCATGGACGGCTGATGGATGAATGAACACATGAACACATTTAAAGAAGACAGCTGTACGCTCAGATTGATCTGGAAGAGTCAGGACACTTTAAGACTTTAGGACACAGATGTAAACATTTGATTGGCAATTTTGTCTTTGCACAGCTGTTAAAAAAATCTTTTCATTGAAACACTATCACAGAAAAAACCAAGCTCAGTTTTTAAGGCTTCCTTTATGCAATTTTAAATCAAATTATTTGCAAAATGATCAACGTTGGCATCTTTTTAGTCTTAAAAGGCAGTCTAGACTCACTTTTTCTCGCACAGTAAACCTCGTTTTGAGGTCTTTGGACTTTTCAGTTGTGTAAGCAAAGTAACAACAATCAAACAAAGCAGTTCACTTACCTGGAAAACAACAAAAATGCACTTTACATTCAAGTCAACTGAAAAACCCATCATGATAAATTCAAAGAAAAGTCTGACCTACTGAGGATCACATGAGACTTTACTTTAGGAAAGAATAAATACAAAAAACGGGACCTTCGACTGCACCCTTAATAAGCTAAGAGTGCCCTTTGTGCCATACATTAAGGTTTAAAGCTATGGTCTACGATTTGGAAGCTTGGTACATCTTAGTAACACTGTTTATAAGGCCATTATGGTCCTATGGTCCAATCTATGCAATATAAAGACCAAAAAGAATGAAAAAAATCCATTCAGTATATGTGCTGCAAAGCGGCATAATAGTTGACCGTGAGTCCATCTCCCCTGTCTCCCCTGCTCCGCACTGTCCCGCCTCCTCCCCACTACCCCCCTCATGTACCGGTGAGCAGCTGGCTGCACAGCTGAAGCGTCAAGGAGCCGGAGAAGACCAGCACCGAAACCGGGAGGTCGCTTCTGGAACGGGTAGGCTCTGTCAGTAGCTTTAGCATAAGTTAGCCACGCACTGTTAGCATTGTAAACTGAGCTGGTGAGGACACGCTGAGAGAGGTAGATCCTCGTCCACAATCGGCTCTGCTCTGATCAGCTAACAGTGGCAACACCTGACCTGCTTTGCCGCCAGTCCAATTGAAATGGCTACCGCTGTGTGTTACAAGGGGGATGACTGTCGTGTTTGTTACTTCCAGCTATGAGAAATCTCATTTATCTTCAACGTCAATGAATATTTTATGCCAGCCGGCTTCCTGCTCTATCAGAGGGGGCGTGTTGCTTGGAGGCAACATGAGCTGGGGGGCGGGATCTTGGAACACGGAGGGGAGGGGTGAGTGAAGGGGGGGCAGGATGCGTTTTTCAAATCTGTCTCAACAGCCAAACTGGTTTTCAGATCGTAGACCCTAGCTTTAACAGGGAGTTTATCTCAGGTCTTACTTTTTCATTCATCACAGTGGTGACTGCTTCACACTAGGTTAGCACTTTCAAATTTAGTTTTAGTCTTTTGCCTAAAATATCTTTTAGTTTTACTCAGAATTTAGTCATCTAAATTGTCTTAATTTTAGTCTAGCTTTAGGTCATGAAATTTCACAACATTTTAGTCGACTAAAATATGAAGTGTAAAGTGTACGGCATTTTTTATGTTGCCTTGAATTTCTGAAGCCATGTTTACATTTGTATATAATGAAACAGCAAATAACTCTTTACTGAAAGCTAGTAAAGTTTGAATGTATAAATTAGAAACAAATTTAACTTTTGCGTAAAATGCAATCACCTTTATTGAGGCTATTTGGCAGAGCATCTCAGTTACAATACCAGAACTGACAACAAACAGTGAACCTGCTGTACATGGGTATATCAATTCATAAAGAGAGCAGCTCTGATTGGATCGCTCCACAACTTATCCCACCACCACCAAGCTAAGGCAGCTGTGATTGGATATATTTCTAACTTGTCCTTACTTTCTAACTGACCAAATAAGGTCTGATTGTATTAAGTCTTTGTCAAACATTTCCGTCTAGTTCCAATTTGTTGACGAAAATGTATGTTAATTTAATTTTTGTCCATGTTACTTGTTTTATTAGTTACTGTCTAGTTTAAAAACTATGCCGAAAAAAAAAAAATTCAAGTACTGGGTGACAGCAGCCTGTTTTCATTCAGCATATCATAAACTCAGAAGTTTAAAGGGATATTTTGTTATTTTTGAAGTTGGGTTGTATCAGGCACTTGACAATAATTTATATCCTATTCATATATTTTGTATGTTATTAATATAATCATGGTCCCTAAAATTGTTAAGCTTTATGGGAAGAACATAAACTGGATAAATTCGACATTTTTTTTGTTGCTTTTTCTTCCACTTTTTTACAGTTTGAACTTTCACTTTAATTTTCCAACCTTGTGGTGCAGATAGATCTGCTTTATTTATTGTCTCCAGTCAAACAGATCCATCTTGCCAAGCCCCAGTATACTACGGGTGTCCCAATACAACTTTTTTTTTTTACCTCAGATACGATGCCAATGTTGCAGCTTTGAGTACTGGCCAATTCTGATATCGATCTGATCGGATATCAGCAGGAATCATACAGACTTTTATTACTTATTTTGTTGTATGAACTGTAAGAAAAGGCTTGATCAGGTGAGATTACTCAAACAGAGAACAGAAGTCAGTAATAGCAGGTATGAGAAAAACTGACCCATTTTTTATTAACCAATGAGTTTATTATATTTTAACCTTAAACATAAGAATATAGAACAATTAAATAAAATAAATACAAAAAACAAATCAGAAGAACGTTAAAAGTAACTTCAATAAATCCAATAAAAACAAAAACATATTTTTTTAAATTGAAAAATAACCACTGCGTTTAACTTAAACATCAGCATATTCCACAACTGAATTAAATAAATAAAAAATAAAATAGAATAGACTGAAATAATAATAAAAAAACATAAATTAGAAGAGCCTGAAAAGTAACCTTAATAAATCCAACAAAAACAGAACAATATTTTTCTAAGTTGCAACTAACCACTGTGTTTAACTTAAACATAAGCATAGCCTACAACTGAATTAAATAAATAAAAATAAATTAGAATGGACTGAAATGAATACAAATAAATTAGAAGACCCTGAAAAGTAACCTTAATAAAAACAAAAAATATATATATATTTTTAAATGGCAACATAACCACTGTGTTCAACTTAAACATAAGCGTATTCGACAACTAAATTAAATAAATAAAAATAAATTCGAACGGACAACTTGTATCGGAGTACTTATATTGGAGATTTCAGATGCAGGCCGATATGATCTGATATAAATATTAGATTGGGACACCCCTACAATATATACTGATTGTAAGCAGCCCAAAATATGATGGCCTAATAAGAGATGGGAACCAAAGGAGATACGACAACAGGAAGTGACTACTCAGACAACGATTAGCATAGATGCTAACAGCTTCAGTCGCAGTTTTATCTTGACACATTTCGTCATTAAATGAAAACTAAATTATCTTACATTACAATACATTTTGGCGAAAGTTGGTTTTACGAAGTGGCGTACGTACTGTCCTTCACACGTCACAGTAGCGTTCAGCTTCTTTACTATACCATGCTCATTTCCAAACACTTTCTATGGGCTTTTTTTCCCAAAAGTCAATCTAGTGTGTCAGATAATTAATTTTCTTTACCTTGAAAATGTAAAATAAGGTCATTGCACAGGTCAAACAGGAACAGTCTCTTAGATCTCAGCCTAAAGTAAAGTCCCATGGTGGTTTGATGGTAAAGGGAGAGCCATTTGTCTCTTAGTCTTTATATATCTCTATATGTCTTTAACAGTGAGCACATGTTTTCAGAGCTTTTAGGCTGGACTTTTAAAAATTCATGTCCCCTAAAACCGTATCAGACGGCAGCCCCTGGTGTCTCCACTTCCCAGAGCGAAGATAAAAACTGTTTGAGAAACAGATTCCAGATCAGCTTCAAGAAAACCTTGACATATTTGAGATGTGCAGTGTAAAAACAGAACAAATCATTAGCAGCTCCTTCTCTGAATGTGAGTGTATTTTTAATTAAGCATCTTCAATTTTAATGATGTCTTGAAAAGGAAAAAGCCTTCATGGTCATGGGAGCTTCTTAAACCTCATTACAGAAGACAAAGAGAGTGCATGTGAAGAGAAACAAAGAAAATAAAGAATTAAAGACGCTGATTCGGACTGTTTGGAACCAGCTGGTGCTGGAAACAGGGAGCGCATCAGGAGGAGGGCACGAGGAGAGAGGAAAGAGGGATGATATGTGGGCACTGGGCGAGCGAGAGCCTCGAGAGGATCCATCTTTGTCAGCGGGAGAGCGAGGAGGACGGAGGATTAGGCGGAGGAGAGCGGGGAGCAGAGGGAGAGGGACTTAACGGAGAGCCCGACCACATCCTCCATCTTAAGGGTTATTTTTGGTGTGTGAACGCTTCATGAGTGTGTGCAGAGATGTGGGGCAGTGAGGTGAAGCCAGGTTTTCTCATGTGCATGTAGTGCAGCTTCTATGTGAAATTATAGAGGGATATGGATATTCTTTGAGGGAGGAACTTTAAATATGAGGCCTTACATGAGTTAATTATAGAGTCAAATGTGTCGGTCAAACTGGTTTAAAATGTGGCTTAAAATGTGCAAAAAAGTCTCATGTTTTACATCTAGGATGCACAATAATCAGAGTTTTTAAAGGTCATTGATTGGTCCATGACATTTATTATTATGGTGAAAAACGATCTGAATTTTTCAAGTTTATTTACTTCCTGTTTTGATTCTTAATCCTAAAATTATATGAATGATTTGGGTAAAGCTGCTGGGTAATTTTAAAACATATTAAAAAAAAGAAAATTTATAACTTACATAATCATTTCCATCATGAGATGTTAATTAAGGAGAAAATATTTTTTTTATTCCTTAAAAATATTCTCATTGACCTTAGATGTCCACTATAAACATTTTTGATGCATTTTATGTTATAACAATTTACAAAGAAATTTGAAACAGAAATTTCAATGTTTGTCTTTGGGTTTAAAAAAATAAGAAAAATAATTGAATATAGGATATGCTAGAGATTTTTTCAGTTTTAATTTACTTTTGATTCAGCTCTATAATATTTTGATATTTTTTATTTTCTAATTATTTTCCCGTGAAATATACTTTGACATGTTTTGTGTCATTTTTTTCGTTGCAGGATTATTATTTTCAGATTCATTTTGGTTTCAGATTTCTCTTTTTCACTTTTTACACTTAAGAGTACAAAATGAAATTAAAAAAAAATATTTAAAAAATGTCACAGCTGAATCAGTTTCAGTTTCTAACTTTTTATTTAATTACAACTCTTTTGGCCTGGATTCAACTCCATCTGTAAAAATATGATTTCCAGTAAGAAAGCTTGTAGTGACATTCTTCGCTCCTCTTTTAAAGGAGAAATCGAGTCAATTTCTGATAAAAATGCAGATCTTGCTGCAACCACGAGGACAGCTTTACACACCGCTGTCTTTTTAAAACATGCAGTCACTTCCTGTTGTCTTCACATCCACAGCTCCGCCTCTTTCCCCTGATTGGGCCGTTAAAGCTGGAGGGTTTTTATGTATTTGGCTTCTTTTGCTTTTTTTAGCAATTTTTAAGTCAGATTAAAAAATAGATTATTAGATTGATTAATTACAGGACATGATTAATTAATCGCTACAATTTTTAATCTACTGACAGCACTAGTCAAAATATTGTGATAAATCGATATTTTTTCACACCTCTAATCTTAAAGGGGCAGTCATTTTGAATTGAGCTTAAACGTGTATTTAAAGATGCTATGAGGCGTTTCTGAGTCATTACAAAAGGTGTCTCACTTTTAGATATATGCCTGATTGAAATACACACTTTAAGATGAGTTTTATAGCATCAAAATAGTTTATCTATAAATGCTATTCCTTAGCTTCGTGATCGGGTCGGACAGGGCTGGACTGGCCTGGATACTCAACCTCGGGAACAAGACAATTAAAACTAGAGCAAATTTGTATTATTCGGAAACATCTTAGAGCACCGGGCTGTAAGTAGCGATATTTAGCCGGCTACAAAACTACGATACTAAGTTTCCCAAAAATTGCTTGTTGTCACTTATCAAAAACTACCGCTATGTAACTAGAAAGAGATACATTACCTCGTCGCTTTGCATCCTGTTATTTGTTGAAAAAAGTTGTAAAGCAATGCAGAGTTCTGATGCTACGGCCACACCGCACGCGAATTCGCAAAGATGCGCATTGAGATTACATACAAAGTCAATGCAAAGATGTGTTTGGAAACAGATTCGCCCCGGGTGGCGCATTGGACGCGTTTGGAGCGTCCGGCGCGATTGGGGTGTCAAAAGCCTCCACGCTTGAGTTGATAATATTGTGCTTTCGACGCAAATTCGCGTGACGCTGTGCTGCGGCAGCCAATCAGCGATGACATTCCCCCCCGACGTCATTGATTTGATGACGTGTGACGCTCTGGCCACCTGCTCCGGCTCAAACCCCGCTGAAAGATTGAGGAGAGTTGACCTGCACTGTTTGCCATCATCCGGAGCAAAACGGTTAGACGTGTGTACTCTACAGAGATCGGAACAAAAAACAGCAGGCTTGGGTGAAAGTCTCTGAGGAGACAGGTTTTGAAGGTAAGTTCTGTAAATATTCGTTTCCAGCTGGATTTGCCTGCACGGGTCATCACTAAGTCGGACTGGTTATGGCTCTCTACTGCGCCTGCGCAGTGACGCGCGTCGCCCCTCGGCTTGTCAAAATGGTCCAGCGTCCAGCCTCGGGCGTTATGCGCAGCATGTCATGGGCACTACGCTCGTTTAAATTCGCCAATTCGCGTCTGGTGTGGCCGTAGCATGAGGAAGGTCCTGGCTGCATTCATTAGCATCACAACAAACACAGGTTTTGGGTTGGGTCACGTCTTTACGACAGTCGCCGCACGTGCTCATGGGTAGCAGAGTCTTTATGTCGCCGAAAATAGATTCTCCTCATAGCATCTTTAATGTTTAGGAGGGATGTGGTCAGAATGTAGAAAAGCCCAAAGAGATAAAGGGAAACGGCAAAAAATGGATATAGTCTTTACAAAAACTAAAAACAATCCTGAGTACGTTTCTAATTGGAGACCACTGGACGACCTATCTCCTGTTACGTGAGTGTCATTTTGTGTTTCGTGCACGTACCTCGGCCACTTTGAGGAACTCGGACAGCTTGGTCATCCTGTAAAGAAATTTCTTGTAGATGTCCAGAGCGTCTTTGCACTGGTTCTTCTTCATGTCGAAGTACTTCTCTGCAGGGAGACAGAGCGAGGCGGACAGAACATGAAAAAGGAAATAATGATTTTAAAGGAAGACGTGAAAGGGGAGAAGGGAAAGAGGACGGGAACGATCAGGGTGTGATTGAGTGGAGACAAACACAAGCACTTAGCAGCTACATGACAGCCTGTCAAAACCCTCTCTGCTGCCGTGACAGCCAGACTGCGAGCACATATGCTGCTGTTGTGTGTGTGCTCCTGTTTACATCTCTCTCAGGCCTCACCTCCTGTGTGCATAGAACAAGCTGTAGCTGTTCTTACACCTCATCATTTCTGACACATGCAGGTGGGAGCAGGAGGAGGAGACGTGTGCGTGTTTGTGTTGACGCTCTGTGTGTGCACGTGTGTGTTACCCAGAAGGTTGATGACCCCCTCGTTGTACGCGGCGAACAGCCTGATGGAGTCTTTGAAGAGCAGCATGAAGGCGGAGTTGATCACGCCGTTGGTCAGCTCGTTGGGGTTGGCCTGGAGAGAGGAGGGAGGAGGGGAAGAGGTAAAAATGAAAGCACCTCTCGGCAAACATCTTTCAACTGGACTGAGCTGTCTCACACTCACAGAGGAATGCACGGCGAGGGAGCAGAAGAGAAATCGAAGGTTGCATCACTTAAATTGTTTGGGAGAATTCTTACAATACGAATTCCCTGTTCAGCTGGAGTTGTTCATATTTGCATGAAAACTATGATCCATCGATCTGGATCGATACATCGATTGGTTAAGCAATGATTCAATCACATCAATGGAAACTCAAAACATCGATCAACAGCGCCATCTTTAATATACGCCTTTATTTTGAAACCCTGACCGGACATGCGTATTATATATGTGTATTATAAGAACGTGGAAGTGTTTGGGAATGACAGCAACTCAGCCACAAAGTGGTAGGCCATGTAAACTGATGAAGCGGGGTCAGCGGATGCTGAGGCGCATAGAGCAAAGAGGTCGCCAATTTTCTGTAGAGTCAATCACTGCAGACCTCCAAACTTCATGTGGCCTTCAGATTAGCCCAAGAACAGTACAGAGAGCTTCATGGATGGGTTTCTATGGCCGAGCAGCTGCATCCAAGCCTCACATCACCAAGTGCAATGCAAAGCGTCGATGCAGTGGCGTAAAGCACGCCACTGAACTCTAAAGCAGTGGAGATGCGTTCTCTGGAGTGACGAATCACGCTTCTCCATCTGGCACTCTGTTGGACGAGTCTGGGTTTGGTTGTTGCCAGGAGAATAATACTTGTTGGACTGCATTGTGCCAAGTGTAAAGTTTGGTGGAGGGGGATTATGGTGTGGGGGTGTTTTTCAGGAGCTGGGCTTGGCCCCTTAGTTCCAGTCAAAGGAACTCTGAATGCTTCAGCACACCAAGACATTTTGGACAATTCCATGCACCAACTTTGCGGGAACAGTTTGGAGCTGGCCCCTTCCTCTTCCAACATGACTGTGCACCAGAGCACAAAGCAGGTCCATAAAGACATGGAGGACAGAGTCTGGTGTGGATGAACTCGACTGGCCTACACAGAGACCTGACCTCAACCCAATAGAACACCTTCGGGATGAATTAGAGTGGAGACTGAGAGCCAGGCCTTCTCTTCCTACATCAGTGTGACCTCACAAATGCTCTTCTGGAAGAATGGTCAAAAATTCCCATAAACACTCCTAAACCTTGTGGACAGCCTTCACAGAAGAGTCGAAGCTGTTAAAGCTGCAAAGGGTGGACTGACGTCATATTGAACCCTATGGATTAGGAATGGGATGTCACTTAAGTTCATATGCCAGTCAAGACAGGCGAGTGAATACTTTTGGCAGTACAGTGTAGTCACCATCGAGGTTTATTCAATACAACCGTGTAATGATGCCTGGTGGATTTTGGTATCCACTCGCCAAATACACAAAACAGTTCATTTCCAACCCCGAGAAACACACAAACATCTGTCCATGCATTCCAATGAGAAACTTCATCATCCATTTTTATCACTCTTTGAAGCTCTCTGGTAAAAACCACAAGTCATCCAGAAACTCCTGAAAATCCACACCCAATTCCTTTCTCCCCTCCGAGTGCACACTCGCTCACAAAAACACACATTCGAATACTGAAACCTGACTCTGCTGCTGCCGTGTGCCTCCTAAACTTCATCAAGAAAGAGTCCTCAGACTGTTTCAAAGTCTTGTTTCAGTGAATGTTTTGCTTGGAAAGTGAATCCACAGTGAAGACAGGCATGTGTTAGCAGCACGCACGCGTTCAGACACACTTTCTTTCTCATACCTGGAAATCCAGCAGGGCGTCCAGCTGGTTCTGAATGATGGGCAGCGTCTTGATCAGCTTCTCCGTGTTCATGGTGCGCATCACCCCATCAATCCTGTAAAAACACAAAAGCACAAACAGGTTAGCAGTGGACGACTTAATTGTCATGCAAATTCAGGGACACATTTACACAGAAAAAGGAAACGATAAAACACAATAACAGTATGTTCAGCACACAAAAGTTTCCTCAGTTATGCAAAATCCCCCTGCTAGTGAAAGTAAACATTTTGTGACATTCAGGGACAGAGAGAGAAACTTTTGGAGAGAATAATGATTCCTCTCAGCAGGAGATGTAATATAGAGGATTTATTGATGTTGTAGACGGTCGGTCTTTTCAAAACTGGAAGGATATATCCAACATAACATTCAGAATAAATTCAACCGCCGTCCTTTTTATAAAAATGTGATTTTCTCTGAGCTTGGGATAAAGTCTCTGCATACATTTTAAGCCGGTCATGTTTGAGTTCATATTAGAGCTTGTTCACAATCTCTACACTAAGGAAAAAACAGATGTATATTAGATTTTCACCTGTTTTCAAATGTATTACTACAGAAACCAGTATTTTTTGTCAAGAGTGGAGTGTTTACGTCACGTAAACTGACTTGCTTCTTTTGATTTGAGAGTCTATTAGTGTGAGGAGCAAATGTGAATCAAGAAAAACGACATTTAACTCTTGGAAAATGAACATCTTTGCTTTTTAAATGAGCTATGCAGTGATAAAGTAAAGTAACTTTGACATTACTGATATTTTATGAGGGCAATGTGAATGACATATATATCAGATGGACGCATCAGCAAAAATTTCAATATCGGCCGATAGCCTATAGATATTCAACCTTTAAGGCCAATATCTGCTGATGTTGAAATCCTAAAGATATTATCACACATCCCCAGTTTCCTGATCCACCTCTATTCCATCTGCTCTTTCAAACTTATTGACACCCAGCTAACACAGCAGTGGGAGCAACTTGGGGATGAGCAATTTGCCCAAGGACAGGAGGTGTTTTTTTTCCAATCCCACACTTTTCTCTCCTGACAAGTGCCTAGTTTGGAATTGTTTTTTTTACCCCTCCCCTTCCTCTTGTTTTCTTTGCTGTAAGCACTTTGAGTTACATATGTTGTAGGAAAAGTGCGATATAAATAAAGTTTGATTGATTGTTGATTGAAGAACACATCATCATGTGACAGCAGGAGCTCAACTGAAGTCTGCAACCTCTGATTCAATTTAATTCAATTCAATTCAAATAACTCTATCTGTCCCCAGGGGGAAATTAAAGGCACACAGAGCAGAATGAAATTACACATAAATGTTAAAAATGCTAAAAATCAGTAAAGGAAAAATGAAAATAAACAAAATAAACAGTCCTACTAACAAAATATACGCACAAATAATATACAAAAATAAATGAGGAAAGGATGGAAGACATAAAAAACATTAAAAAATTGAGAACCCTGAGTGGTGCCGATCAGCATGAGAGTGCAAACTTGGCATGAGGTTAAAGGTGCTATGAGGAGAATCTATTTCTGGCGACATAAAGACTCTGCTACCCATGAGCACACGTGGCGACTGTGGTAAAGACATGACCCAAGCCAAAGCGCGCGTTTGTTGTGATGCTAATGAATGCAGCTTGGACCTTCCTCAGAACTCTGCATTGCTTTACAACTTCTTTTTTCAACAACTTACAGGATGCAAAGCGACGCCAGTCCAGCCCTGTCCGGCCTGACCGTGAAGCTAAGGAATAGCATTTATAGATAACCTATATTGATGCTATAAAACTCATCTTAAAGTGTGTATTTCAATCAGGCAAAAGGGAGACTTTTTTGTAACTACTTAGAAACTTCTCATAGCATCTTTAAGATGCACTACAGATTAGCAGATGTGGATAAATCTGAGGAAGCTGTGTACCAGTGAGAATGGCATTCAGATACAGAGTGAGGAGTGCATTCTAAGACCCTGTCTACACAACAATGCTTTCACCAGAAACTGAAAGGGTTTCCTTTGCATTTTCAAAACCGATCCATGTGTACATGGAGACGCGAGGAAAACTGAAAACAGTGTAGTGTGCATGCCAGTCCAGTAGAAGACAATGTAGTTTTGCCAAGAAACAGCAGTGTTACAATGCACATACAAAGACGAAAAATATTTCACATACAACAATGGGAAATGGATGCCAGAAGACGTAGGAGTTTACTGTCTGAAAAACAAATCTGTCTGGAAAAACAAACAAACCGAGCATAGCAAACAGCATATATGTTGCTCGGTAGCCGTTGTTGTTCCTGGTATGCGAGCACAGCTTTCATGTGAAAGAGTACTGCATCAGCGTTTCACCCCTACTCTCCTCTACACGGCGACAGACACCGATATGTTTACAAAACTCTCCACTCTGGACCCTGGTCTCAAAAGTCTGTGGATTCAGGCACTCCAGGTACTGTTCTTGTGTAAAAATGAGGCGAAAACACCATAAAAACTCTCCGTAATGGGCAGGATCCATTTCCGTGTAAACAGGGTCTTATAATACAAATGCAAATGACAACTTGTCAGTAGAGACTGCTTTATGGATGTTTGGAGAGGCCCTCCTATTTTGGGTTCTGCATGCAAGACAACCAGTTGCCTACCAAGTGTACTATTAAACTGCACCACCAATGCGCCAATGTTGTTCGCCCAGTCTTTTCTGATTGGTTGATTAATTTACTCTGCAGTTATTGGCTGGTTCACACGGTCCTGTGTGCTTGTTGTGACTAACTGTTATTCTTGTGTTATGCTAGGTTATTTATTTCTAGACTGAAATTAGCAGATTATGTACTTTCGAAACAAATACATATGACACTAAACTGCAGGTGGCATGTACAAACCACTGTGGAAGTGTTTATATGTTAGTAAACAAAACAAAGCCCTGCAGTTTAGGTTTACATTAATTTCTTTCCAAAATTACATAAAGTCAAATCTTAGTCCAAGAATATAACATAACATAATGCAGTAAAACAACAAGTCACAAACATACAGGACTGTTTAGAGTTGGTGAAGAGTTTATCTGATGACTGTAGGCGGAGGCAGGCTAACACTACCCACTGACTCCCAGTGTTTGAGCTAAGCTAATTAGCGATGGGCGAGCTCTGCCCGTCTCTTCCTTGTTACTGCAAGCAGAGTCAAAAGAATGATGTCTATCTGCTTGTCATGGACTCTGAAGTGAGGCAAGACACAAAAACAAACAAAAGTTGCCATCTCCCTTTAAATGATGAAATATTACAGCCAATAGATTCTTAATAGGATCATTTGTTGTTTCTGGTCCCTTTGGACTTCATAGTGATCAACTTTAAACAGCTCTCCTGCCAACTATAGTTTGGTGTCATCGGCATAAGACACGATGTCCGTTTCGATCAGTCTCTTTCTTTGGTGTAAAAACTCCAACACCCGCCTCCTCTTGTGTTTGGAGGGGAGTGTGAAACGATGATTGGAGTTGTCATTTTGTGTGCGTGTGCTCTCTCTTACCCCCTCTTCATCTTGGTGAAATCCACAGCCACCAGTCTGTAGGACATGGCCTTCTCGTTCAGGTAACGGCTGTACCGCCTAATGAAGGTTGACATGTCATAACCTGCAGGAGAAAAAAGGACAGGACTGAGTCACACTGAGGGAAACATACCGGGTTATTTAGCATCTGAGACAGCTACGAGTGTACTCTGCACTTTTCTACTATAATATGAGAAAATAAAATTGGTTGGTGTTGTTTGGTTTGTGTTGTTCGTTTGTGTTCCTTACCTTGCAGAGCTCCTTTATCCAGGAAGTTGTTCAGGTTGAACAGAGTGTTTCTGGAGGCCAGGTACTGGATAAAACGCTGGAATAAAAGAGACCAGTACAATAAATAAGTATTTCAAATAAAGATTTCATAGGCACAGATGCAAAAACAAATATAAAAGGATTAAAAAACAGATGAACCTTCAAACAGAATGGAATATTATTCTGTTTTATTGATTGAATATCACATTTTTCAGCCCTGAAACTTTATTGGGTAGTTTCATTGGGAAGTTTGAAAAGTGAAGTTGCAGAAACACATTTCTCTGTGGATTTAAATACTGTAGATATCATGGGATGAGCCTGCGGGAAAGCTTTTTTTTCTCAAGGTTTTTTTTCCTCAAGGTTTGTTAGTTTTATTTTCATACCATCTGAAAAAATCTGGCAGCTAACTAGTGACTGAAATGTAATCAAAGCATCTCACCACAAACATCTTCCAAACAGATATCAAGCATTTAAAAAGAGGCAAGTCGATGAGTATAAGTCATTCAACAACGGCTGAGAGGTTCAGGAGTTGCTAATGCACCACCTTGTAAGATGTAAAAGTTCAACCACTAGTTAATTAGTGGTTGAATTAACTCCATGCATGTAGACACATTTATGCCAAAGTTTAAACCATATATCAGAATGGGAAAGAGGTGATTTAAGTGACTTTAAACATGGCGTGGTCAGTTGTACCAGATGGGCTTGACTTATTGTTTCAGGAACAGCTGACCTGTTGGGATTTTCAAGCACAACTAACCCTAGGGTTTACAGAAAATGGTCTTAGAAGTGGAAAAATCCAGTGAATGTTCAATGTGGTTCAATAATACCGCTTTCACACTAAAATTAACAGGTCAACGTGGGTTTTCTCAAAGCCGGTTAACCTGCTAACAATCGGAAAGTGAGTCTTTTCCCACTGCCAGCAGACCCGAGTAACCAACAGCAGACGAGCTGTGTGGCTGTTTTTTTTCCTCTGGTGCGTCAGGCTGATGACATCACATTGATGACATCATCAGCGCGATAAAGCACGTCCATGTAAACAATGGAAAGGAGCAAAGAGGTTGTGGACACAGTTTTCTGTACTTTGTACTTTTGTCCCTCTTTAAAAATGTACTAACTCTGCGCTGGTGATACAAAGGCAGGTGGAATTTTTTGCTGAGTTAGCAAATAGTCACGTAAGTTACAGACAGAGTGGACGGACATAATGTTATGTCGTGGGGACTTAATGCCGACATCATCTGTAAATTAGCGGGTCGACCCGGGTATGATGTTCCCAGTAAAGGCAATCAGAGGCAAGTCGATTAAAATCTGTGTCACTTGGGGTGCTGGTTTGGTGGAGTGGTTAGCAACCAGGCACCCCATGTACATCTACACCTCTCACCCCCTTTCACAAGCCTATCCACTTTCTCTCTCCCATCAATAAAGGCACAAAATGTCCAAAAAATGCATTAAAAAAAAAAAAAAAACTCTGTCACTTGCAGGGTTAGTCGACCCGGGTTGAAATGCCGACTTGACCCTTTCAGGCTGCCGTTAGAAACTGATTGTTACCGCGTTTTTTGGTTGGTATGAAAGACAGGCAAGAAAAACAAAATTCACGACTTGTTTAAATCAAAATGAGCAGAAGATTGAAGGGTTCAGGTCTTGGCCATCCAACACTGATCCAAATGGCAACTGGACTACTTCAGAATTCACAAAGGTCTAGAAAATCAAGTTCACAAATGTGCCCAAGCCCAGAATATGCAGAAGACCATTTCTGAATGCACAACAAGCCAAGTATTGAAGCAGATGGGCGAAAGAAGCAGAGAACTACTTCTGGAGTGTGAAGCTACATCTGGGACATTGCTGGTTTAGCACACATAGATAATTAATATAGAAACTTCAGCCTTTAAAGAGTGACTGGACGTAAATAGACAGGTGTGACCTGCGATGTAGAAGGTCTGAAAGACCAAAAAAGGACAGGGCTAATAAATTGGTCAGGAAAACTACAAAGATATGGAGAAAATGATCAACCAGAGCTATATCTTTTGGCATTGGTAAAAGGTTTGTCGCCATGAGGAGCCTTCAGAACACAAAGGTCTTATGCTGTTATATTTGTAAGGTGACCTTGGGTGAAAATAAAATGTATTATTATTATTGTTAGAGGTTCATCCTCTGGGCAAAAGAACAATCTGACAGCATTTTAAATAAATTTACCTGGTAAATGTTGTGATTTTTCAAAGGTAAAGCAAAGAAAATGAATGCTTGGTGGACACTTGGAGGGTATTTCAGTAAACCATCTGAAATCTTCTATCCTCTGAGAAACATTAGTTTTCTGAGCAGCATATTGTGGAAATTCATTCTCCGGAAACTGTATTAATAAAAAGCATTGTGTTCCTCGGGTAAATAAGGAGACCACAACTCCAGGGTCTAACCTATCATTATCGGACTGATTTATCCATTTATGTCAAGTTATCTTATAGGTTATGGTAAATTAAAGGATAGATTTATCCTCTGCATATTAAAAATTACAAACATTTGCCATTAATTAAGCAATTTATGCTGCATCAGAACACTAAAGAAATGCATTGAGATGTTTGGGACCTTGAAAAGGAAGTTAACAAGACAGCTAGTAGGATATTTTTCTTGGGATAATAAGTGTCAGCATGAATTTAAAAGTAAAGCAACTATTTAAGGGTTTAAAGCCAAGATTAAGGTAATGCGTGGAAGTGCTTCTTGACAAACTGAGGCCTTTTCCTGTTGACAATTATAAGAAAATTACACAAGAGATTGCCCCTGAAAACTGCCTGAGCTGCTCTTTCACACGTCACAAACAGACAGATTTCCCCTCTCGAACAGGATAATCTTGGACATAGCAAGGCTGAATTATTGTAGGAAAAGAGCTAATTGTAATTTTTCTAAAAGATATGGCAATTTCAAGTGGATTGACCATTTTCTTCAAATAAAGCTTCAGTGCAATATTCACTATGTTTACAGGACAGACAACAGTAAAGAAATCAATCAGAAACACAAAACACATCATTCATCATCTTATACTGTTGATAAATAATCTGTTTTCATTATTTAAAAACACTCCAACTTTTCCTAAACAGAGGCTTTCTGTTGTTGACCTGCTGACCAGCACTTACGAGGCGGATATGAGACATTCGCAAACGAGTCAACTCTTTTGAACTGCTCTATTAAGTGAACAATGATAACCGATTTGCATTTGTGAGTATACTGTTCATTTACAAGCCATTCTTAAATGAAAATTTCCTGCAAATGTGTAAAATAGTTGACACAACAGTTCCTGGGTCAGTCAGGAGCGCTGCAAGAAATTGCAGCTTTGGCGATCACATGGTTAGCCTTGTAGAGCTTTTGAAGCAGTCTCAAAATTTGTGGGATCTTATCAGAAATTGACTCATCCTATTCTTTGAAAGAGGAGCAAAGAACGTCACTTGAAGCTTTTCTTGCGAGAAACATGTTTTTGCTCTTTACCCGACTGGGATCACAGCTGGGAAACTGGGAAAGGTTACTCAGTGATCGGGGAATGTGCTCTCCTCAGAAGTTTACCGGGAAAACTTGTTGGGGATTGTCTTTGATGAGGTTTATGGCATAGACAATTGTTAAAGGTACTATGATGAGAATCTATTACCAGCGAAATTAAGACTCTGCTACCTATGAGCATGCGCGGCGACTGTCGTAATTGGGAGTGACATCATCTCCGACTTATCGGCATTCCAGTTTAAGTCGGAAAAAAACATGCCGATCTACCAGACTATTGTTAGCTGTTGTTAGCACGCCCTGCGTTGTTGTTCACAAATACCACATGAAGAATGTGATTATCACTATGGCAGCATTTTTGTAAATATAAGTCTAACAATACTATGTATACAGCTGATCTAGAGCGACACACCCCAGTCAGAAGTGCAAATAAATGGATCATTACAGGAGCTAAATAACTGTTCACACTGGGGGCATCCATCTTCGATTGTCAACTGGGGGGTGACGAGGTTTCACCGAGTTCCCAGTAGGAAATTCCGACTTCGGGGGACGTTCCAGTTGCAGTTTCCTACTCGGAACTCGAAAATTCCGACTTCTGACTACAACTGGAACGCACCAAAAGACGTGACACAAGCCAAAGCGTGTGTTTGTTGTGAAGCAGCTCGGACCTTCCTCAGAACTCTGCATTGCTTCACAACTTATTTTTTCAACAACTTACAGGATGCAAAGTGACAAGGTAATGTATCTCTTTCTAGTTACGTAGCGGTAGTTTTGATGTGTGACAACAAGCAATTTTTGGAAAACTTAGTATCATAGTTTTGTAGCCGGCTATATATCGCTACTTACAGCCCGGTGCTCCAAGACGTTTCCGAATAATATAAATTTGCTCTAGTTTTAATTGTCTTGTTCCTGAAGTTGAGTATCCAGGCCAGTCCAGCCCTGTACGACCCAACCGCGAAGCTAAGGAATAGCATTTATAGATAACCTACAATATAATATAATATATAAAACTCATCTTAAAATATGTATTTCAATCAGGCATCTAAAAGTGAGACTTTTTTGTAATTACTTAGAAACTCCTCACAGTCCCTTTAAATGATACATCTGTGTGGTATAATTTAATGTAAGGTGACAGTATAAGGTAGTTTAAGCTAACAGCTAACAACTGCGCGAGCTGCTACGTCATACGTAGCGGTGTTGCCTGACGTGGATTGGTCTGTGATGAATGTGATGAGCTGAACAATCATCCAGTCACCAGCTGCAGTTGCTTTGAAAGTTCTGCCTCTGAAAACATTTTCAAACGGCTCTTTCCCAGATGGATAAGTGAAATATTTCCATGGCGGATATAAGGAATTGTCTGGCTTGTCAGGTTACCACATGATGGCCTTGTCTAAAATTGTGATTTCAGTCCAAAAACAATAAATCTTCCAGCACAAAAGCAAACCTTCTAAATTTGTTAGCAGAGTTACTACAGGAAATATAACAGCCGCCATAAAGCACAATGTTAACAAATCCTTGCAACAAATGTCAGAATCCACATCCCAGTTCAGATCAATCGACTCACTTCTCTTATCCCTCTTATTTCATCCAAATCGTTCAGAACTTTTCAAGTTATTTTGCTCACATTGAACAGACAGGCAAACAAATGGACAGACAAATGGCAGCAAATCATAACCTTCTTGGTAGAGGTAATCAGGGAGAAAAATGGCTCTTTTGTTGCTCATAAATGCTGCTCACCCCCAAAATTTCAGGCTATTTTCGTGACTTTTATGCATGAACAAAAGGCAATAACTGACAGACATCAGCATCTCTCCATCCGCTCCAATAACTTCAGCCTAAATGCCTTGAACTCTCCACAAAGGCCATCTCTCCTTATTTAAAATGGAGTCATAATCTGATCTAATAAAACACATGTGCGCCGTCTGACTGATGGTAATAGCTCGCGCTCATTAGCAAACAGCTAATAACATGAAATTATCTGATTCATCACTCGCATTAATTTAAAATCTCCATTAAAATACAGCCCAAGGTTTTCTCTGCTGTGACTCAAAGACTTCAACACATCTGTCAAGACGTTTCGACACACTTTGGTGAGTAAACGCTGATCGTGTGCTCTCAGAAAGTATCTGTCGTTGTTTGGTTGTTCTCGAATTGAGCTAACAAGTTCGCCTGCTGCACCTGCTGCTTTAGATGCTTTAACTCGGTCAACTTTCCTCACCTCAGGCTTTGGTCGTCCATGTTTAAAAATTAACTTTCCCTCCTGCCGCTCTGTTTTCAGTCATTTATTAAGACTCCTTATTTGCAGCTCACACAGAGCCGGTGAGGGAAACAATTGGCAGGAGTAAGCATTAAGAAAAGAATTAATTAACCTTTAGGGATGAGGCAGAGGATTGGCAGAACAATAGAAGAAATTATGAGTCTGGAAAATGTTAATGAGATTAAAAATAAAGTGGACAGAAAGAGATGACTCAGGCTTTCTTCAACATTTCTTTAACTGATATGTGACAAAGCAAACCGTTACTCCATCAATTAATGCCACTTTAAGATCAACACGTCAATATAGACCATTTTACAAAGACTGAGAGCTTCATAATTTTTTAAATGTGACTTTTACCAACATAAAATCATCTACAAGATATATAGATGTAATTTTTGACCACTACACCTAATTTTCTTACACCAAATCAAGACAGTAGTCCAGTCATGTTTACTTCAAATAAGATTCTTTTCATACTTGTTTTAACAAGACAAGATGGCAAAAGTTGGTCATATTCCCCTTCTTCTTCTTCGTCGCAACTACTTTCGAACGAATACGATATATTGGCTCATCAGTGTTCATGGGCCAATATCTTGTTCATTCTATTTAAAACCAAAATATTCCCACCCTGGGGCTGTGGCTTTCAGCTCAGAAAACATTGCATATGTGCCTTCATTCATACTTGCATTTGCTTCATTGTTACTTCTCATGACGCACACTTGCAGCACTCAAAGATTGAATGGCTGACAGATGGCTCACTCAGAGCATTCTACAATAGAACCAACACGCCCAGGTGTTGAGACAGATCCACAGAGTGAACCCTCTAGTCGAAAACACATCACTCATGTTCTCGCTTCACTTTCTGCCTATGTAGAATAGATTTTAGGATTTTACTGATCACTTTTAAAGCCCTTACAGGTCTGGAAACAATTAATAAATCAGACCTATTGACCTGAATCAGTGACATCCTTTCAGTCGCTACTTAAAACGGATTTTTTTGTATTTAATAATTTGTTTGTTATTCACTTTATTTGATTGTTTCTATTTCTTCATTTTACATTTATTGCTCTATTTCAATCCCTGCTGCTCTAACTCCATCTTTAATCAACCAAAATCAGGCATATTCAAAAAGTGTCCTAATTTGGAGCCAAGAAATGACGACATAACACCTCACACCAAATTTGAGCAAAAATTGGCCGTCCGCAAAATGATTAAAGTTTGGCCAAAAAATGACCAAACCTTTTGCCAAATCTGAGCCAGAATCAACAACAACAGTTTAAATGTAGTCCAGAAAGACAATGGCGTACTTAAGTATATCTGAGATCCCCTTGCTAGTTTTATTTTAACAGTACTTTTAATTTAAATTATATTTTACATGTCTGTGTGTATGTATATCTATGTATGCTGTTCTTGATAATCATCCTAATGCCTGTTTTTTGTATCTTATTGTGTATGTAAAAAATTGAGAAAACTTTAACAAATGTACCATGAAAAAAAAGACAATGGCACCAGACCTGTTGCCAAAGTTGCACCACAACTGACCATTCCCAAATACAGTCCAAATTTGGCCCAAAAAAAAAAAGATGACACAAGGCCTGACACCAAATTTGAGCAAAAATTGCCCATCCTCAAAAACAGTCGAATTATGGGCTAAATAATGATGAACTTGGACCTTTCCCAAACTTTGAACCAAAATCAACGGTCTAAAGAAGTCCAAATGTAGTCCAAGAAGACGATGACACCATACCTGTTGCCAAATTTGAATTAGAATTGTCATTTTCAGAAAGATTCTTAATTTGTTTAAAAGAAAATAAGGCACATCATGTTGATGTTTTTTTTTTTTACCATATTTTTGTGTTTCAATTTACTTCTGATTTTGTCTAACCCTGATTAACTGAAATATTCTTGTCTTCCTGATGTGATGTCGTCACGTACGTATTTTACTGTCTTACCAACCTGTCTTTTTAAAATCTTCTTACTTCTTTTACTCATACATTCATTTTTACATTTTAACCTATACTGATATTACATATCGTTCTTGTGGGGCACAAAGCTCTTTTTTTCCAAACTCCTTTTCAGGACATGGGAAAAAACTGCTCACCACAGAATAAATAAACTTTGTATTGACCAGATTTTTTTTTTTTTTTACTGTTCTTTCAGTTGCATAAAGAACTTCTGAAATCTACTAACCAACATGGAAGTTGACAAACAGCACGTTTTTTTAAAAAGGAGATAGTGATGACATGATATTACTTGTTTCTATTTCCCCACTTCCACTCCTTTTGTTGTTTTATTTTACTCGACTTTCCATGTTTGTATTTTGTTCCTTTCCTCTTGTTTGACTCTGTTTGCCTCGCTGATGAAGTTGATTTTATTGCTCCCTTGGTTTTTGCCTTTGTTTTCTCTGCAAAGTTATTTAATGATCTGCTTTTAAAGGTGCACCTAAAACATTATCATCATTATTACTATAATGAGGCAAAAACGCTGGGACTTTTAATTTAGCTTTTCTTTAGCATGAGAATGTCGATCCTTAAGTTTTTAAATCAAGCCATGAAAAATCAGAATGTCTCTAGAGTTTTAGTACCATCATGATTGATAATCAAAATTTAAATATTGTTGAGGTAATCTTATTAACATTTTAGCCCTGCTTGTCTTAACCCATGCCACAGATGAATTTACCTACTGTAGCCTAGCGTGTCAGCATGAACACGTCAGCGCGCAGGAGTGTGGACGGGCAAACCCGCTGTGAAGGTCTCGTCTGTGTTTGTGTGATCTCTCATAACATTTATCTCTGATGTGGGGAGCTTCAAAGAGCTTCAGTAAAGCAGAGGAGCCGCATTGTTTACAGATCAGTGATGAAAATTTCATCTTTATTCAACTGTAAACAACCAGAAAACACATTCATTAGGTTCAAATTCGAGCTCTTAACTGTGAACCTAATGACTCTGAGCTGGAAAATAAAATCTAATGGTCCACTAGTCACTCTTATTTGAAGAGAGTTTCAACATGTTTATGTTTCAAGTTTTTCTCCTGTATTTGAAGTGGTCCTTATTTTCTCAAAGGTTGATTTTCAAAGCCTGTTACACAACAGTTTGGTTTGGACTATTAGTCATGAACACACCTACATAAACTATAGGTATGATTCTTTTTCACATGGAGAAAGTAAAGGGGCCCCAACTTTAATTATTCCAAGGCCCATTTGAGCAAAATGGGGAAACAAACAATGACGAGGCAGGATCAGTGAGAGCCTTACACTCGTTTCTAAACCAAAGCAAAAAAATAAAAAAGGAAAAATTAGGGCTCACTATGTTTTCATCAGCTACCTTACAATGACATTTAGGAACAAAAGGAAAACTTTTTTAATAAGTGACAGAAAAACAAACTTTCTTTTTAGCAAATGTTCAGTTCTCGCACACTAGCCACTTTAAGAATTATTTAAACACCATAAGAGACTTTAATACCGAAAATAATGTTATTTATAAAGAGATGCAAACAAGCAATTAAAACACTTTGGCAAATATAAAACAATAAATGACACAAAAGTAAACAGAGATTTTTAGCTTTGTTTTTATGTTGACGCACTCGCCAACTGTGTTTTTATAACTTCATAAACACACACACACACAAAATAAGATATCAATTCATCTGTAAGTTACAGTCTGAGGGGAAAAGCTCACAACATTTAAAAGAAAATGAAAACTTGGAAAACAAAAACTGTCATCCCATTTGATGAATGGCTGATAGGAATAACCAAAATAGCTAGTTACGAGCAATTAGTTTTTAAATTGAACAACAGAAAAGAGGTATTTTGGAATTGAATCCACAAATCTGACACTTCTGAATCCTGTCAGTGTAAGGAATTGATAAGGGAAATGATTAGTAGGGCTGGGACGATACGCTTTTCTCCTGATCAGATTTTTAAAAAATTTTTTAGGTGCTGATTTGATTTAAATTGCAATTCTATGATATTGACGGTTTTTGCAATCTTCAGTTTCGGCCTTTGTTAAAAAAATCAATTTAATCGATTTTCCTTACACTGGTTCATAATCGATCCATAAAATCCAAAGATCGATCTTTTAACTTGGGTAGTTTGTTCTTAATTGGATGTGCAGAGAAGCAGCCTGTGGTATCAACCCTGCTACTCTCGTGTGATCAGTGTTTAGTGTTGCTTTCTACTGAACAAGATCTCATGAGATGTTACTGCAAACAAACATGGTGGAAGCACTATATGGGCACCACTGGCAAGTTTAAAAGCTGATGTTTGGATGTACAGTATTTTAAGTTTTAACAAGTACAAAGGAAAATACGAGTTGGACAAAAAACAAGTAATATGCAGAATATGCATTAATGCGATATTCCGGGATGGAACAAGTTGGGTCCTATCACAAGGTTTAGGGCAGAAATTACCCCTACAGCAGTGTTTCTGTGCAGCAGAAGCCCAGGGCGCCAAGTAAAATATGGCCCCATCTGAGTGCAGAGGAATTGGCAAACGAGCAGGCACGGAGCAGGGAGGGGGGGTTTGGTGTGGACGCCCTGGGCTTCTGCTGCACAGAAACACTGCTGTAGGGGTAATTTCTGCCCTAAACCTTGTGATAGGACCCAACTTGTTCTATCCCGGAATATCGCCTTAATGCATATCATTAAAATATGATTAATGTAACTGCTTTGGGTTTAGTTCTTCATGTTAAAACAATTTTTAATGATGTACCAGGTCAAAAGGCCACTTTTTAAATTTACAGCACTATTTTATCCAAGATATCCCAGACTGAATAAATATCTAATTGAATCGTGAATCAAATCGATTTGAGATGTTGTAATATCGAATCGAATCGATCCAGAAAATCTGAATCAATACCCAGCCCTACTTTAGTTAGCTTTTTTAACACCAGTGAGAAAGATGAACAATGATGATGCCTACAGACTATATTAGGAAAAATACACATCACATGTGAGTCTGTTTTTAGGATTTATCAAGCAATATATTTTAACCAGCTATTTATACTCTCTGTCCAAAAGCCTGGATTGCATTTAAAAGTGGCATATTAACACAGACTAAAACAAAGTTTTTAAACTTTGAGAAAAAATTGATTTTAAAATTATCAAACAAAAAATCCTGATATTCATGTGAATCGATTTTTTCTCCCACCCCTATTGATTAGCAAAAGACTTATAATATCGATTCTTTGATGGAGATGTTAACAATTCTCAACCAGAATTGTTTTTTGATTCCCATCCCTAAACAAGTGACTCATTAAAACCGACCTCACGCCTTAAACCTTATCATACATGAAGGAGATATAGTGTGGATTGTCTTCTGCATGTTTCTTGTAACTGAACTGGATAGAATTATTATGCTCTGAAAATATCAACAAGTTTTGTTGCCAGGAAAACCATTTGGGGGACCGGAGCCCTGAGTTGAACTTTGGACCATAAAACCTTGAGAGTTAACTGAGTTTGGATCTCCAGGGTGCTGCTCCTGAACTTGGATTTGGTCCCTCCTGAACATCTCCGCTATCTCGTCCTCCCCACATCGCTGAGTAACCGTCTGCAGAGCCATAAGTCTTGGCCACCGTCCATCGTTTTGGAAACTCGGGCCTGGGGCTTCCCAAAAGCATCTTAAAGTTAAGGCGGTCTCTGTCCAACTGACTTAAAATGATCTGAGATTTGCAAGCTTGCCAATTTCTCAATCTGGCAGAGAACCAGCTTGTCCTGACTGTTTGGAGCATTTAGAGGAGTGTGTGTGTCTGAGTGTGTGTGTGTGTGGGATCACAAATATGCTCGCGGGCATGTGTGTTGGATTCAGCTGCACGGACTCGTTTCCAAAGGCTCTGGGACTGTTTAAAAAGGCATAAAGAATTTGAGTTTGTTCTCTTTCTTTTTTAGTGTGCATGCTCACGCTGTGGGGACAAAACTTTGTTCATGCTGTCTCATGAGGGGATTCGGTTCCCATCTGTGGACACAAAATGAGTCCGAAATAGATTATCCATGGATTTGAGAGTCGAGACTTTTGAGAGTAAGGGTTAGGGTAAGGGCTATGAAAAAGTCATGTAAGGTCAGGGTTATGTTAGGAACCTTCACTTTGTAAAGATAAAAAAACACGTTTAACCCTTTCATACATGGTGTTCGCTACAGTAGACAGATATTTGGAAAGTCTGTACCCTTTAGATAGCGGAACCATGTCCAACATTTATACCACATTGAAATATTCCACATAAACGGTGTTGGGAGGAATGCGCTAAAAAAGTAACGTGATTACTGCAATGCATTCCCTTTTACTGTAACATAATAATGTAAGGCATTACAAAAAGAAAGCAATATTTTACTCGGTACAAATGTCAGTAGTGCAAGTTACAATGTCTTTTTTAATTTAACCCAAAATGAAGAGGTGTTGTTTTTTTTTGTTAAATACAAATTCACCAAATACTCGGTGAGATCAGCGGAGGAGAAAAGTCCTCTGCTAGGCCTAAAGTTACAGCATCTCTAACACAATTTGCCAGAATTTGACCCTTTGTCTGTTTTTGCTGTGATCGTTTCTTGTATTGTGCCATGAGCATCAATGTGTCTATTATATTCTACTGTTTTTAGCCTTAAGCTGAACTCAGTCAGACAGCCACCACATCACTTTCACTGGATGTGTAAGGAGCTTTTTGAACGTAATGAGCTACATTTAGAATGACAAATTGACAAATGACAAATGAAAATAGTGAAATGCCTTACATTTCAAATATAGTAATATTATGACGTAGTTAATTACTTTGAAATGACATTTTATCCAAGTGCAAAACATGACGTCAGAAATTCAAGGAGACATAGAAAATACCTTACACTGTAAACTTCATATTTTAGTCGACTAAATTTATAGCAGATTTTGTGGACTAAAATGTTTTGAAAATTTCATCAACTGGAAAACATTAAGATACGTGTGAGGACCCCATGAAGGGTGAGTGACTATATTTATTTATTTTATACAGTATCTTGGGGCTAGATTTGCCTAAAATCCAAAAATCCAAAAATTAAAACGGAAAAAACAGAAATACAAGAAAAAAAACAACAACTGAATTTGGGGGGAAAAAAATCAAAGATTTTATAGGGCCCTACACACATGAAGAGAAAAAAATCAAGCATTCAGCAGTATAAACATTCTGTTGTGTGGTGTAGGGGTGTCCCAATACAATCTTTTCACCTCCGATACGATACCAATATTGAAGCCTTGAGTATTGGCTGATACTGATATCGGTCTGATACGATATTAGCAGGAATCAAACAGACTTTTATTACTTATTTTGCATAATGGACTGGAAGAAAAGTCTTGATCAAGTGAGATTATTCAAACCGAGAATGGTAGTCAGCAATAGTAGGTATGAGAAAAACTGATCAATTTGTTATTAACCAATGAGTTCAATAAATTTTAACCTTAAACATAAGAATATAGTACAATTACCGTATTTTCCACACTATAAGGCGCACCTAAAAGCCTTTAATTTTCTCAACAACCGACAGTGCGCCTTATAATCCAATGCCCCTTATGTATGGATCAATGTTGGTAAATTATGGCTACCGTACTACGTCACTGATGTTACCCCGGCGGAAAAAAATAAAACAACTGTTCATGTGTGCCAGAGGCTTGTTTATGGATCCTGCCGCGAAAGAACAAGGTGGCACGGCTCGAGCGCTGTTCATGTAGCTTTGAACTGTGACAAATGGAGTTGGAAATACATTGTTTTCAACAATGGCGGCGCAAATAAGAGCTACTGGTACATACGGTATCGTATTGTGAATCCACTAACTTGTTTTGGGAGTGAACGGAGTTGTCAGAACGCTGGTTTGTATTTTATTATTCTATGTATTCTATTAATAAGTTTGACTGACTGACTTATCTGTTTTGTTGATATTCCTTTTAGCGTAGCTCCATCTAGTGGATGCATAACGCAACCCCAGCCACTACAGTAGCTTCTATTCTATGCACTTTATCGTGCGGTGTGTCCTACATATGAAAACTGTTTTAAAGTAGGCCATTCATTGAAGGTGCGCCTTATAATTCGATGCGCCTTATAGTGCAGAAAATACTGTAAATAAAATAAACGAAAAATAAATTAGAAGACCCTGAAAAGTAACCTCGAGAAATCCAGTACCAACATTTTTTTAAATTACAAAATAACCACTGTGTTTAATGTAAACATAAGCATATTGTACAACTGAATTAAAGCAATAACAATAAATTAGAATAGACTATTTGTATCAAGTGCCTATATCAGATATTTTAGATGCAGGCCGATATAATCCGATATTTGTTTTTTTTGCTGATATCGGACCAGTATCCAAAATCAATATCGGATCGGGCCCTCTCTAGTGTGGTGTGCTCCGATAATCTCAACAAAGCTCATCACACACATAACCATTCTGCCCCAACACCAATCCAGAATCAAGTCCTCCAAGACAGAAACCAAACACAATCTAACAAACATGAAGACGAAACATTGCAACAACTGGAAAGACAACATGGAAGAGGACAAATGGGAAAAAAAATAACAAAAAAACAGAAAATAATTTTGAAAAATCCAGGAGACAGTGTAAACACATGCACTGGCCCTCCATTTCTGGGGTCCGGACTTCATGTTTCAAGTCGGCCATGCTTGTTTTTACTAACACCTGCTTCCTTGATCCTCAGTCAGTTCGCTTCTTGATTGGTTTGGAGTCAATTATTAGGCTAATTCACTCTTAACACACCTCAGACTACAGGATAATCTTCTAGGATAATCTTATAAAACTTAAAATAATTGGGCGTTTGCTCTCCCTGGTTAGAAAAGGGGAAAGTCGGGACAAAAGCAGCCCAATAATCTTTATGTGTTACCTCGCTTTCGGTGTCACTGACAGATTTAATTATTAGATTGTAGTTAAATTCCCTTATTTGACTCCTTCTAGTGCCATGACCAAACTTCCCTCAAAATTCCGTCAAATTCAAGTCATAGCTTTTTGAGTACAGACAAACAAACAAGCAAATGCCAGCCAAAACAAGACCTCCTTGGCGAAGGTAAAAAGCTTTAAAACCCTGGTGGATATGAAGGGAGGACTGGATGTTTCTGACTCACATCTCCATTGTGAGTTTAGGTTAAAAGATAAAAACATTCAGTCTTACAGGCTGAGAGAAATGTGAAGACTTCATCATTCCCACAGTGTTAAAATGAACCCAGGTTAAGACTTCGTCATGGTTACAGATAACGAGAGGCGAAGAGGGAGACATGGCAACAGAAAGAGCTCACAGCTTTTTCATTCTCCTCCTCATCAAAAGTCCTTCTGACGAGAGCTCGCTTCTCCCGCTCTGCCTCCAAAAACAAAAGGCAGCAGCAGAGGGAACCCACACAAAATGCATGGATGTGGTTAAAACAGAAAAAATCTCAACGCAGAGAGGGAGCCTCAGAAACCCGCTGAGCGCCGGATTATTCAGCGAAGACGCCTCAGAGACAGAAGAGATCCTGCTCTGAGAGGAGACTCAGATTTTAGAACAAATGCGGAGAAGACGTGGAGAGAGAAGCAGGTCGGCTCTGCTCGTCAAATAATTCATGTTAGCATATCGGAGGACAAGCTCATGTATTATTGATACGTTTAGATCCTGGCTACTCCCTGACTCACAGAAAAAAGCAGCTATACGTAGGAGCTGCCAGCTTTCTTCTGGGCTCTTCCTCCTCATCCTTCCTTGCACGTCTATCGCTCAGAGTGCACAAGAGGGTGGTTTCTGTAGAAACCGAACATCATGGCACCATCTCTGACCTGAAGAGGTTTTTTCTTCTCTTCAGTTTTGAATCATGAAGTCAGGATATGTAGAGGAGAAGCCAAGGCCAGAGCTTTGTCGACGGAAGACTAAACTGAATCCTGCTGCACAAATGACTTCCATAAACTGTCATGGATTCGCCACTTTATTCACAATTTACCATGCAAATAAATCGGCCTATCACATGGCAGCAACTCAGAGCATTTAGGGATGTAGACATGGTCCAGATGAAGTTCAAACAGACAGGCTGGACTTAAGCTACGTTCACACCAAACGCGACTCCCCGACCATAATCATGTCCACTGCAGTTGCGTCGCGTGACCATAAATACCTCATTTTGGTCACTGTCGCCTGTTGGCCGTCGCTTGGTGACGTCCCTTTTGCTCGAGTTTCACCACAATCATACCATATATCATATAATAGGATAAGCGTACAATATTCCAACTGTATCCTTTTCACTCTCCTACCAACCACAAAACACTGCAGCTGATACTCTGCAGCAGCACCGTCTGTTAGTTCTCTGCGGTCTGTCAAGGAGCTCTGTAGTACGGAATAAAAACTGTCTTGGTGGTATGAAAACAACGTGAAAGGGCGTGAATGCATTGGTTGGTGCTGATGGACAACTGAAATAGAAACTCCAACCATCAGTGAGTGAATGTGAGCGTGAATGGGTAGATTTAAAGCTGCTGATGCTGCGTTCACACCGCAAGCGACCCAGCTACCAAAATCACGTCGCCCACTGACGTATCGTCGCGCCTCCATAAATACCTCATTTTGGCCACCGTTGCTGTCGGCCGTCGCTCGGTGACGTCACGTCCGCTTGAGTTTGACCACGATCATATCATATGTCAAATAATAGGATGTATAAGCGGACATTATTCCAGCTGTATCCTTTTCATGCACTTATCAACCACAAAACACTGCAGCTGATGCCCCGCAGCAGCATTATCTGTCAGTTTCCCGCGGTCCGTCTAGGCGGAACTAATGTCCTCACTAACTAATGTTTCCCACATGGACATAAATTGTTCCTCTGTAGTTCTGATGAAAAACTGTCTGTCATGGGCACCGTCACACACGCACACACCACTGATTGGCTGTTGCCGTGCAGCCACAGACGACATTGCCTGAAAAGATCAACTTTTTTTACTTTGACATCGAGCGACAAGCTATGTGGTAGTGTGAAAAGCGGCTGTCGCATCGCGGTAGGGTTAGCCCCGCCCCATTATGGCTGTACATTGACTTTGCATGGAGAGTGATCGCAAAGGTAGTACAAGTAGCGTGCGGTGTAAATGCAGCGTTAGAGTAGTCAAAGCTCAAATCCATTTACCATTTACAACAATAACTGAGGCTCTAACAAAAACAAAATCTGAATATATGAATAAGAGTTTCATTAAAGTCTCATATCAAACAGAGACCTTCTGCTTCCTGCACATCATCCAAAGCTCCATCTCGTATCCCGTCATCAGTAAACGTGTAAATTTAGCTCCCTGTTTGAAAGCATTACAGGCCCAGGTGAGCTTCAAATTCACAATCCAGAAAATCCACTCTCAGTAACAGATCCCTGTGTTTAAAAGCTTATCTGACTCTGCAGCTCTGCTCAGCGGCGTATGATTTCATAAAGACGGATATATCTGCTCCGGCTGACTGTCACTCTCATGACAAATTCAACTTTTACACCCACAAACTCTCCACAACCTGCATTTCCCTTCCGAAGCAGCACCATAGATCCAACTTTGCAGCACTTTGGGGACGTGTTTTTCCACTTTAATGTAACAGAACTTGGCACGTCTGCACAGAGCTCTGACCTTAACACCAAACAACACCTCTGGGAGCAAATGTAACACTTCTTTTAAAGCTGAAAGGGACCTGATCCACATCGTTCACACTTCACTTAGGATCAGACTTTATTGACTTTGTAGCAGGAAGCTGGCAGGTTAAAGTTTTTTTAATGTCCGGTGTGACTGATAGGGATATTTGCATTCCTTTGGGTGGAGCAGAGATAGGCTCAGGGTTACTGCTCATGTGTGAAAGGGACTACAGTCAAGGATGACGCATGATATTTGCTTAAATGTGGAGATAACTGCTACCTTTAATGTCAGTCTGTCTCCAGTGGAATTCATGCCATTGTTTGTGTTTCAATGAGGAGACGAGAGAAGGGAAAGAGGCATATCTGTCCAACCAACATGATGAAAATGTTCAAAAAAATGGTCAAAAAGCTGAAAAACGGTAAATTGTAATTGTAAGTGTCTGCACAGTACACAGAGTAGATATCAATTATTTAACAAACTTAATTTAGAACAATGCAGAAATTGGCATCAGTCAGATTTTCCAACATTATTTAACCATCTGCGTTTGTTATACAACGGGCATACCAAGGAGTAATTAATTGAAAATAAGATTGAACTGTTTGGCAAAGCAGAGGAAGCACAATGTTCCCTTTAGCTATTTAATAAAAGTTGGACTTTTTCTAAGATTAAAGGGATATGCCACCAGTTTTTCTTTTGTTTTTCATATCCTGCCTCACTCCCAAGTCCATGACAAAAAGATAAATAACTTTCCTTCGACTATGGGCAGAGCTCACCCACCGCTTATTAGCCTAGCACAAACACTGGGAGTCAATGGGAAGTGTTAGCCTGCTTGTGCCTACAGTCATCAGATGAACTCTTCAGCAACTCTTAACGATCCTGTGTGCTTGTTGTGCCTCTTTTTTATTGCAATACGTCACATTATCTAATTTTAGACTAAGATTAGCACACAATGTTATTTTCACAAGTAACACATAAAAAATTAAACAACATTCGCAAACCACTGCAGGTGTACTTGTAAGTAATGGTCCGTTCCAGTTGTAGCCAGAAGTCGGAATTTCCCACTTCCGAGTAGGACATTTTATCTGGCACGCCCCCCAAGGTCGGCATTTCCTACTAGGAACTCGGTGAAACCTCGCCACCCCCGAGTTAACAATCAAAGACGGATGCCCCCAGTGTGAACAGTTATTTAGCTCCTGTAATAATCAATTTATTTGCACTTCTGACTGGGGTGTGTCACTCTAGATCAGCTGTATATATTGTATTGTTAGACTTGTATTTACAAAAATGCTGCCATAGTGATAATCACATTTTTCATGTGATATTTGTGAACAACAACGCAGGGCATGCTAACAACGGCTAATGATAGAATGGTCAATTGGCATGTTTTATTCCATCTTCAACTGGAACGCCGTCGGAGATGACGTCACTCCCATTTCCCAGTTCCGAGGTAAATGGAACGCAACATAAGTCAACAAAATAAAGCATGTCTGCGGTGGTTTGCACATGTGCCCTGCAGTTTAGTTTTGAGTCACAAGGATACAGTACCACTAAGAGTTGCCGAAGAGCTTATCTGATGACTGAGGCAGGCTAACACTTCCCATTGAGTCCAAGTGTTTGAACTAAGCTAATTAGCAGTGGGTTGGCATTTGTTTTGTTTTCAAAATACATGTGAAACTAAACCACTGGGTTCAAGAGCAAACCACTGCTTATGTGCTGGCAAGTAGGTCAACGATACAAAGCCTCTGTTTACAAGTGGAAGAAGACTGTTTCTAAGGTTTATGGCTAACTTTTTAAGAGAGGACAAGAATGATTTTTTTTCCATAAAATTACATAAAGTGCTTATTTCTGTCTAAAAATAGATAATGTAACAAAGCGCAGTAAAAAAACAACACAACATGCACACAGGACCATTAAGAGTTGTTGAAGAGTTTATCTAATGACTGGGGGCAGAGGCAGGCTAATGCTACCCATTTACTCCCAGTGTTTGTGCTAAGCTAATTAGCAGTGGGCAAGCTCTCCTCTACTCTTCTCTGTAACTTGTTACAGCTGAAAAAATTGTGTCTATCTGCTTGTCATGGAATCTGGAGTGAAGCAAGACGCAAAAACAAACCAAAAAAATGTTGGTGTATCCGCTTAAGACAAAGCAATTCTTTAACTTTTCCCTGGCAGGGCTGTTACTTAATATTCAGTAATCCAAGGATTATTCTAGACCAGGGGTGGGCAACTTTTACCAAGAGGGCCACAAAAAAACATTTTTCCCAGCCTGAGGGCCACATTGTTAAAAATTTTCAGAAACTCTCGATAGTGAAAAAGAATGTTGGATAAACGACAAATGAGAATATAAATTTGTCATAAAACTAGAATACCAATATTCATATATTACAACATAAATACAAGTTATTATGCATAATAAAATGAACTTGATACAGAATTCAAGCAAATTTAGCTAATAAACATGGGATTAAAGCCAATGAAGCTATTTTCAAATCAATAAAATGATTTTCAAATTTGTTTTTTTTTAAAGTTATTTTTTGGGGCTTTTATGGCCTTTATTGTATAGGATAGCTGAAGATTGACAGGAAAGCCGGTGAAGAGAGGGGGGATGACGTGCAGCAAAGGGCTGAGGCTGGGATTCGGACAAGCAGCCACTGCTGGGGGTTGGCAGCCCCCGTACATGGGGCGGACGCTCTACCAACTGAGCTAATGTCCGCCCAATGTTTTTCAAATTTTTGAAGCTCAAATATTTTGCTGCTGCCATTTTTTAAATATAGTATTGAGTAATACTTGATATAATTAAAGGCTTCACTTAAGAGATTTAGACACTATGAGAGCAAAGTAAGGTTGTAAATAACTTACATAAGATTATATAGAAATATTTATATTGGATATCTGAGTTTTCTTCATATTTACAGCTGCTGGTTTTTGCGAATGAATGGCAGGCCACATTTAGTGACGTGGAGGGCCACATTTGGCAGAAAGAATCAGACAGACGGATGGACAACCCTCAAAGATACATCCTCTGAAGATATGCATACTCCTCAAGGCCCCGTTATTAATGATACTGAGGGCTCAGTGTTTAATTGTTCCTTAGTACAGAGCATTATGCAAACATTGTACTTATGAATGTTTTATAACGACTTAAACAGCCAATAAGCTTCTGTATGCACATTAATAATCAATATTTTATGTTGAATATATGTACATTCATTGAAAGTGTGAAGTAATGGAGCCTGAAAACCTACTAACTCTTTAAAGAGAACTGCGTAATCTGCTCCAGGGAAGCTGAACTCTCTGACTTTAGATCTTTTTCATCTCTCCTCCCTTTGGTATTAAAAAAAATCACTACCCAGCCTGGTTGGTAAACACCAGTGTTCTGTGTGCGGCTCACTGACGTCACGATACATGGAATCAGTTCCCGCTCGGCCCCTCGTTCGCTGCCAACGTTTAAACCGAGCCAATGAACAACCAGGACTTTACCAGCTCAGGAATTATTGACAGATTCGCTTTATTTCTCAAGGACACTTTTTCTGCAGCCGCTGGTGAAGAAAATCTGAAAATAACCTTCAGTGTTTTCATGAAGTCTGAACATACTGTAGGTAATGTTTACAGGGAATCAAAGAGATTCACTTAGGCTGTTTTATCTGCAAACAGGGGCCAGGAAATCCACATGGGAATTTATTTTTGGCATCAGCGCTCGGCTTTACTTCCCTCCCTCCTTCAAAAAAAAAACACACATGCAGAAAATCGTCAGAAGTGACTGCAAAACCGAGTTCCACTGAAAGGTGATGACTCACAGGAGAAGAATGAGTCGTGATCAGGCGGCGTTGAATGAAAGCAGCTCTTATGCAAGCTAAAAAAAACACACATAAGGAAGCAGGAGACATTCGGATACACACTGCTCTCCTAAAACAGTCTGGGACTCTCCTTCGTCTTCTCCTCGTCTCTAGTGTTTCTCCTCCTCTTACATAATCGGACGTTTAGCTCCTGAATCAGATCCGAGTGTGAAAGAGTCGGCACCAGACGCAGGGTGTGTGCTGGGAGTGATCGGATTAAAGAAATATGTCGGGGTTTTGTAAGTGCAGATCCTGCTTCAGCAATGCTCCAGAGACAAGGTGACGGGGCTAATAGAGTATAGACCCTCGGATCCCAGGGGGGCAGTTGTGTCGTGCTGGTGGATGAGAGTAAGAGGTCAGTGATGCAGCTGAGCAACATGAGTCATCGAGAATACACACACACATAGACACACAGTTTAGTCCCCGCAACGCAGTGATCCCTCCTGCATATTTGACAGATATTAAGAGAGTAAGGAGCCACTTGGTGCAGAACATCATCCAGCATTAGCATCAGTTACTAAAGCACTCGCAACAAGTACAAACAAGGCCTGAACAATACACCCATTCAACAGCGAGGCAGCAAATCCTCACACATAAAGACTATTGGGCTGTTTTTGCCCAGACTTTTCTGTTGTCGACCAAGGACCGCAAACCCCAGATTATCTTAAAGGTGCAATGAGGAGAATCTACTACCGGTGACATAAAGACTCTGCTACCCATGAGCACGCACAGTGACTGTCGTAATGCACAGAAGAACTGGGAGTGACATCATCTCCGACTTATCGGCGTTCCAGTTGAAGTCGGAAAAAAACATGCCAATCTACCAGGCTATTGCTAGCTGTTGTTAGCACGCCCTGTGTTTTTGTTCACAAATATCACATGAAGAATGTGATCATCACTATGGCAGCATTTTTGTAAATATAAGTCTAACAATACTATGTATGCAGCTGATCTAGAGCGACACACCCCAGTCAGAAGTGCAAATAAATTGATTATTACAGGAGCTAAATAACTGTTCACACTGGGGGCATCCACCTTTGATTATCAACTCTGGGGTGGTGAGGTTTCACCGAGTTCCCAGTAGGAAATTCCGACTTCAGGGGACATTCCAGTTGCAGTTTCCTACTCGGAACTCGGAAATTCCTGCTTCCGACTACTTCTGACTACAACTGGAATGCACCAAAAGACGTGACCCAGGCCAAAGCGTGTGTTTGTTGTGATGTTAATGAATGCAGCTCGGACCTTCCTCAGAACTCTACATTGCTTTACAACTTCTTTATTCAACAACTTACAGGATGCAAAGTGACGAGGTAATGTATCTCTTTCTAGTTACATAGCGGTATTTTTTGATGTGTGACAACAAGCAATTTTTGGAAACTTAGTATCGTAGTTTTGTAGCTGGCTATATATCGCTACTTACAGCCCGGTGCTCTAAGACGTGTCCGAATAATATAAATTTGCTCTAGTTTTAATTGTCTTGTTCCCGAAGTTGAGCATCCAGTCCAGCCCTGTCCTGTCCGACACTACCGCGAAGCTAAGGTATAGCATTTATAGATAACCTATTTTGATGCGATAAAACTCATCTTAAAGTGTGTATTTTGATCAGGCATATATCTAAAAGTGAGGCTTTTTTACTTAGAAACTCCTCACAGTCCCTTTAAATAAAGTAAAATGAAATTAACATACATTGTTGTATACATAAAACTTTAGCAAAGAGGTTCTTATCTCCTCATTAAGAGCAGATAAGGTAAAGCATCTCTTCACTGGGAGTTCAATCTGTTGCTGTGTGCAGCTAAAGCTGAAGCTTGTTCTTCGTGGAAACATGATAAAACATTCAGCACTTGAAATCAGTTCACTTTCAGATGCTGCTCCACTGTGTTGCAGTGATCCGTCCTAGTTCAGGAGAGGAAGAGTGCTGAATTTAAAGAATGGTTTGTGTTTCTGCCTCCGTCTGCTTTGCAGGGTGATACACTCCCAAGTCTTCCCCTCAAATCATTGCATTGATTTCAAGAAACAAAAATGAAGATGTTTGTCATAGGCCTTTTCACCTTAGTTGTAAAAATGGGAGCCAGATGACACCATTATTTTATTTCAGGATGGTTAAACCAAAGAGGGGTTGAATCTGCTGCTACAGCTGTGCCACTTTTGCATCCCGAGATATCTTTTTAAGCTCGAGACCAGATGCACTGAAACAGCTAATCGTAGCAGTTTAAAAGCCATTGTATTGAGGGGTTGAGGCTGCCAAGCTAATTACAGTACTACTAATTAAACCTGGCACTTGAGGAGAAAGTCGTGGAAGGAGTAAAACGATTTCTCTCTGACTTTTAGGAGAAAGTGAGTAACAAGGGAGCGAACATTAGAGGAGGTGCAGTAAAAAAAAACAGATTACCTCATAACAGCCAAATAGCTTAAAAAACCAAATAAGACGAGTATTATTCAGTTTGTTACCCGGCATGGCGGGATGCAGACGGGGGAGGGGAGATGTGGGCTTTGTCAATTTCATGGTACATTTGAAGCTTCAGTTTGCCCTTTAAACACTGTCACATACCATCCTCCCACAGATGGTACGAGGACCCATAATGGACGTCATAAAACAGGAAGAGAATCTGCTTTGCAACTCACCTTAAAAGGTTTATTGTAGGCAAATATAGACATGTTCCAAAAATAAACAGGAAGTGCTGCTGGAAATGAATGGCACAAAATTGTAGAGGAGGGAGAAACAGACATCTACAAAAGTGTCAAAATGTGCCTTTAAACCAGAGTCGGTCCTTCGAGGTGCATTAATCCCTCAAAGTCTGGGATTTTGTTGGATTACAGCCCGGTGAGTCATAATATACGTTTGCTAATGATCAACTTTAACATCTGATTGAAACACAAGCTGTTTTAGAAACAGCCTACTTCAAACTACTCAGGACTCCGTACATTCTACATAGTACTATTACTGTGTTGTACACCACTACACTGTATGAAATACTGTATATTCCACGTACTACTACTACAACACAGCACTGAGTATACACTACATACTTCTACAACTAAACAGTGTGCTGTATATACACGACAAACAACTACTAAGGATGTAGAATGTACTACATACTACTATCCAGAATACAATATATACTGTTTACTCTTTGTACCTCGCATTGGTTTATACTGCATTTAACTTATTATGCAGTTTGTAGTACATACTACTACCACACAGTATGCAGTATCCAACATACTACCACTACCCAGTATACAGTATATACTACACGCTACTTCTAAGTAGTACGCAGTTTATACTACATAGGACAACTACTATGCAGTATGCAGTATATTCTACATACTACTACTACTCCAAAGAATAGAGTATATACTACATACTACAACTGCTATGCCGTGTGCAGTATATTCTGTATACTACATACTATTCCAAAGTATGGAGTATATACTACCCGCTACAACTGCTATACATTATGCAGAATATTCTACATACTACTACTACCCAGTATGGAGTACACTACACACTTCTGCTAATACTCAGTATGCAGTATACTGTATACAACATACTACCACTACCCAGTATGCAGTATCTACGACATACTAGTTCTACCCAGTATGCAGTATATTCTACCTACTAAAACTACTATGCACTATGCTGGATATTCTACATACTACTCCTACTCCTACTACAAAGTATGGAGTATATATAACATACTACTACTACCCAGTACAGAGTACACTACCTATTTCTACAAATACTCAGGATGCAGTATATAATATGTACTACCACTACCTAGTATGCAGTTTATACTACATACTACTTCTACCCAGTATGCAGTATATAATATATACTACAACTAGTATGCAGTATATTATACATACTACTCCTACTCCTGCTACAAAGTATGGAGTATTCCCTACATACTACTGCCCAGTATGGAATAAACGACATACTTCTGCTAATACTCACTATGCAGTATATACTACATGGTACCACTACTAAAGATGCAGTATATACTACAAAGTACCACTACTTAGTATGCAGTGCACACTACATACTACCACTGCCTTGTATGTAGTACATTCTTGTACATTCTTACTACCACTACTACGCAGTATGCAGAATATTTACCATGTTACGATGCACTTGCTTCCTTGTTGAATAAATGTAATGGAATCAATGCTAATGCTAATGCTGGTAAGGCTGGCTATCCGCCATTTTGACCCCTTATTGCTTCGATGCATACAGCCAATATTTCTTGAATATGATATCCAGGACTTTCTGTCGAACCGCAGATTTCACAAATGTTAACATACTACGTAACAACATATTTAGTAAGCAAGACAACAAAAAGAAATGTTGTGAAGTGCATTTACCAGAAACTTCTGCACGGTTCTATTTATTCTAATTAGTTAGAAATGCATGCTAATAAGCATGTCCACTGCTTCTACTATTGGTGTGAAAAAGAAAAAAATCCTGTTAAAAATCAATAATGTAATTGTGCTTTTTACTAAAAAATTCTGCCAACAACTCAAAAGTCAGAGTTGAGGAAAAAATGCCACATCACATTTGCTAAGCATGATAACAGTCCAGAAACCACAGTTTGTGGGGTGTGGTGTTTGTTTAAAAACGCAATCCGACTCTATTTAAGAAGATATTTGAAATTTAACAAATCACTTTTAAAGACAAAACAAAGTAATTGAAACAGATGCCACAATCTCTTACTGTGAGCATATTGAGCTACTTGTACCCTGCAAGTTTCTGGATGGTTGAGTCTGCTGAGCCCGGTAGGTAAGACTGCCAAACACACACAAACGCACACACACTCGCTCCTTTCATTTATTGATCTCTCAGATGCAGCCAATTTACTTGAGCTGGAAAAACTTGTTTATCTGCCCAAGGTAGCAGAAGGGGAGTATGGAGAGTGTGTCTTCTCATCCTTGGTTACATTGAAGATTTAACATTTCTTATATGATGCTTGGAAATCAGAGAAACACAGTTGTGCCTCCACAGAGATTACACACTTATACATGTCTATAATACAAAGAGGGGACCCTTAAATGAGACGAGCCAAACGGGGACATCAGTTTTCCTTTTAATTTCAAATGAAAAACACATACCAAAACATACCATTATGATCTTTTATGATCAAATTTTGAACAAATGTGATAAATTCACACTGCCTGGCCCAAAAAAAAAGGTCACAGTCACTAAAATTTTGTTGGACCACCTTTAGCTTGGATTACAGCACGTATTCGCTGTGGCATTATTTCACTAAGCTGCAATGAGTAAGAACTAAAACATACAGTGAAGTCTCTTTCTGTTATTACAGCCCCCGTCTGTGGAACAGTCTACCTGAAGACCTGACAGCTACGCCAACTTTTCATATTTTCAAAAGAAAACTCAAGACCTACCTTTTAAGCCTGGCTTTCAGCTGATTGTATTTATTATTATTTTACATATTTATTATCCTATTTTAGCTGATTTTATTATGCACCTGATGTTACGCTTTCTCATTTAACCATATTATTGATCTCACTTTTAATTTATAATAATACATTATTTTATTCATTTACGTATTTACTTATCTTACCCTCTGGTATTTTTCTAGTATTTTAAACTATTATTTAGTTTTAGCTCCTGCATTTCCTCATTTTGAATTCAAGAAAGCGTTTCCTCAGTCCTCTAATTTAGCTTTTTGCCTGAATTTTCTTTTTATGTCTTTGTGTGTTTGGTTAAGTGAGTGTGTATATTGAATGTGGATTGGGGGGGTTATGTGTTCATTTTAAAGGTACTAGGAAGAGAATCTATTACCGGCGACATTAAGACTCTGCCATGAGCACGTGGGGCGACTGTCATAATGCTGCGTTCCAGTAACCTCGGAACTGGGAGTGACATCATCTCCGACTTATCGGCGTTCCAGTTGAAGTTCGAAAAAAACATGCCGATCTACCAGGCTATTGTTAGCTGTTGTTAGCACGCCCTGTGTTGTTGTTCACAAATATCACATGAAGAATGTGATTATCACTATGGCAGCATTTTTGTAAATATAAGTCTAACAATACTATGTATACAGCTGATCTAGAGCGACACACCCCAGTCAGAAGTGCAAATAAATTGATTATTACAGGAGCTAAATAACTGTTCACACTGGGGGCATCCATCTTCGATCATCAACTCGGGGGTTGCGAGGTTTCACCTAGTTCCCAGTAGGAAATTCCAACTTCAGGGGACGTTCCAGTTTCCCACTCGGAACCCGGAAATTCCTACTTCTGACTACAACTGGAATGCACCAAAAGACGTGACCCAGGCCAAAGCGTGCGTTTGTTGCGATGCTAATGAATGCAGCTCGGACCTTCGCCAGAACTCTGCATTGCTTTACAACTTATTTTTTCAACAACTTACAGGATGCAAAGTGACAAGTTAATGTATCTCTTTCTAGTTACGTAGCGGTAGTTTTTGACGTGTGACAACAAGCAATTTTGGAAAACTTAGTATCATAGTTTTGTAGCTGGCTGTATATCGCTACTTACAGCCTGGTGCTCTAAGACGTGTCCGAATAATATAAATTTCCTCTAGTTTTAATTGTCTTGTTCCCGAAGTTGAGTATCCAGGCCAGTCCAGCCCTGTCTGACCCAACCGCGAAGCTAAGTAATAGCATTTATAGATAAGCTATTTTGATGCTATAAAACTCATTTTAAAGTGTGTATTTCGATCAGGCATATATCTAAAAGTGAGACTTTTTTGTAATTACTTAGAAACTCCTCACAGTCCCTTTAAGCAGTTATGCAATTTTTTGCTTTTTATTTCACTTATTGTTTTTTCATTTTATCTTTTTTCCTATGTAAAGCACTTTTTATTGCAAAGTCCTGCATGAAAAGTGCTATACAAATAAAGTTTGATTGATTGATTGACACTGGTGTTAAATCTTCCATTGTTAAGATAAAAAAGTTGATTGTCTTCCTAACTCTTTGAAACACATTCATAAGTTTGTATTGCATGAGCGCACACACACACTAATGATCACACAATCTGCTTCTGCACTGATCACGCTCGCCTCAGTAACAGCTGATAGGAAGCACATGTGACGACTCTGAGCGTGTGTGAGTGTGTGTGCGCTACTCTGTGTGCATCCAGGCGCTTCAGATTATCACAACTGACCCCTATTAGAGTCAGGGCGACCTCACACACACACAAATAACATCCTCCCTGTCCCTGCAGCCTCTGACACAGCCCTGCTTGAGTCAGCACATTTACACCCCTCTACTCCCTCTAAATCCTCCTGGTCCCTTTCTCCTCCTCCTCCTCCTTTTCCTCTTGTTTGTAGGTTTCGCTCGGTCAGATGTCTGCATCCTATAATATATTTCACACACAGACGTGTTCTCCTTGGTCCGGCTCTGTCTGTGTCCTTGCTGTCCAGAGGGAGGGCGAGGGGAGCGTAGTGATGAGAGTGCTCTGGTGACGTCACCCAAGAACAAATGGGCTGTTCGTTGGCTATCTGGGACGACGTTGGGGGACTCGCACTGCTGTGAAACTCCCGTATCTCACACACACACATGCACACAGAAAAAGGAAAGCGTCCTGCTATCATCAGCACTTTCTCCCATGTCCTCGCAACAACGTCCCTGTCTCCTCTCGTGTCCTTAATGACTCCTGCTCCCTCTCTCTCCCATACCTTATTCCTCTCGCTCCTCCAATAAACTCCATTTCTACGTTTCATGCAGTCGCCCCTCTCTTTTCCCGATGTACTTCAGCGCAATCAATCAGACTGTAATTTTCCCCGCCGACACTTATAACGATCCTGTTTTGAAGAAGAAGAAGAAAGCCTGATGTGTGGTATTTCGCCAGGGCTTGACGTCCTTGAAAACAAACCCCCAAAAAGCCAGTTTCACAGCGACCGGTTTTATTTTCCCTCCTGGTCTGGCAAATCTAGATGTTTTTAGAAGTCAAAGAGTAAAAACAGAAATCTGAGGGCTCTAAAAAAGGCTTTTCAGAGTAAAATAAACATCGATATAGAAGAGCTCGCCAGGGTTTGATTTTCTGCTGTGGCCCATTTTTATGTGCATATTTTCTTTAAAGAAAGAAACTGAGAAGGAAGGGCTCCACGGTATTGATATTGAAAAACTGAAATACTCAACTGGATTAACTAAAACCATGTCGTATTTTATTCAATAATGGAGGAAAAACTTACAGTATCAAACCCACAGAACACAGAAAGGGGGAAACACTTAAACATTTGGCAACTCAATGAAAGCTTTACCAAATGGGCTTGGATTGGCAGGAAATATGGAACATTGAGTTATGATACCCTGATAATAAAGAATACTTAATTTGATGGCCCAAGTACAGGGGAAACTTCATAACCCTCCTAGTATCCTTGAGGTCAATTTGACCCCAATCCAATGTTTATCATAAAAAATAATACATCATCTTATTCTTTTTGCTTCATATTTTGTGACTTTCCCTAATTTTCTGGGGACAGCTCATTAAAATTATCGTATTTTTCCAATGTGCTGGATACATTTCGCATGCATTTGTGTTCCTCTGGGGTCAATTTGACCCAAGCTGTTTCAACTGTGTAAAACTTTTCTGTGTGAGTGACCTAACATCCCAACACCTGCAGGTACAGAGTTAATACTTTTGAGTTGATGGTACAACAGGAAAGGTCATATCATCACCAAAATCAAAAGGGCTCACACTCTTGTGGTCACTAATGTTGTCAGTAAATTCTAGAAGATTTCTATGAAAAATGTTCAAGATACATTCATTTGAATTTAAATTTTAGTTTGACCAGGTGGTGGTGCTAAAGGTCATGTCATCTCACTGGTGTCATTATCAAGGGGTTACTTATGTGTTCAACAAAAACACAAAAAACTTGGTCAACAGTTTTATGTAAAAACCATTAAAAGGTAAATATCCCTTGGGTCAAATTGACCCCAAGGGTAAAATGTGTAAGTAGAATTTACGGATAATAGTAGGGTTAATATATGATGTATGGACATTAACAAAACTTGATTACTTAAATTCTTTCCACTTTGCAGGTGGTCAAAAAAAAATGTTCAACAAACTGAAACCATAAATCTACAAAACTGATCTGTCCTATTAATTCACCTTTTCTCCATGTTCACTGTTGATTTCCAATTGCTAGCATACCACCGTATCCCCCTGAATCCATGTGATACTTCATGACTATGAGAATTAACATGAGCAACTTCACAAGTCCTTATCTCTAAAGAAAGTATGCCTGATTGGGCTGTCACATTTTACCCGATACTCAAATTTCTGTTCAGGCTTGGGGGTTAAATCTATTCTCTAAATGTAAATAACCATTCACATATAAGATAAACAGCTTAACAGCTCATTAGGGCACCCGTAGTACTGAACCGCCTGCAAAGGGTGCTTCCACTGCTCCCTTGACCCCAACATCAGCAGCATCTAGTCTGCCAGACACAACAGAAAGAAGGAGACACAACAGGCAATGCCACTCTGAGCAGACAATAACAACACCTGTGTGGAAGCACTTTGGGCTTCACTGTGAGTTAATTATGTGCAAAGCACCTGGCCCACTCTGACAAAACCAGGGGCCCACTTGTCTAGCAGCACCTTGTTAAGTGCTCAGCACAGTGCTTCCAAGTCCTGCCAGAGGCATTGAATGAGGTCATTGCAGACTGGATCGAAAGCTTCATATGCAAGGATGTGGCCAATGGGGCCTCAGGGGAGGTAAATGTAAAAATGATGTAACAGAAATGCCAAGTGTACATTGTGGCCTGGAGGGGGCATAGACGTCAACAGCTGAAAATCGTTGGTTTTATATGATCAAGTTGGAGTTTTGTAAAAAGTGACAGCCTGATGGGGGTAGATTTACTTTTTCTTTGCACTTTTTCAAAACAGATTAAACAGCACATGTTAAATCTTTCACAGGGAGGGACTTTGCTGATGTAGTTGAACTACTTTTGTCTTATGTTTTGCTGTGCTTACACTGGGGAAAGACCTATGACATAAAACTTCCTTTCTATAGCCCACCTTGGTAGCAGAGTTTGGCTGTTCTTCACCTGTTTTAGACTTCCTACGCAGCTGTGTCAGCTAATGTTTGTGTTACAACCTACTCATAAAAATGGTGATCATTAGCATCTGTGAGGTATTATTGGTTAATCATGCACTTGACTATAGCCTCGCAAAATCCCTGATTTAAGCCAGTGCACAAGAATTGGTGAACGGTTTATACAAACATAGTGACAAATATTGACTTGATTTAAAATATTCTGCTGTTCACTGGTTTTGCTTTTTCTAAAATTACCATAAAAACATTTTGGGTTATATTATAAACAATTACTTGATAACATGGTTCAGTATAATAATTCCCTTGTGAAAGTTGGAAATGCATCTTGCTTTATCTATGGGATTTGTTTTACGGTACTTTACTGTGACAAATTTAATACCAAAGCCAAACAAATCCTCACCATCAAATATCTTGTAACAGAAATCAGTCTCAGGGTCAGGGTAGGGGTGTGCGATGACAATATTAAATTGTTAAGGATTATAACGTGGGGATGATCTCATAAAGCAGAAAGATCGTCAGATCGTCTGTGTGGGCACAGAGACTTTGACGCGCACCCGACTAGCCAATCGTAGCACATTACGCGCAGTGCATGGTGGGATCTCCTGTTTGGTTATGTAGCATGAAGCCATGGCGGAAAGAGAAAAGAGATAAAAGCTTGAAGATGTCTGAACAAAAATCTGTTCTAAACTAAACTAAAGATGGAAATTAGCCACCTGGCTATAATCTTACATGTTTACATGTATGTGTTTATTAACATGTGCTGCCCCATTATTATAAAAATAAAAATAAGCAATCTACAATCTACATTGCAGTTAGATAACATTTGTTTTAAATTGTTGCACTTTAAGAGATAATGTTTATGTTGTTGTTCATTACCTTTTATGTTTACATTTATTGCACATTTTTATGAAAACTGCACTATTTCAATTAAAACCTGTTCAGAAAGTTTCTTTGGCTTTAATTGTCTTTTTTTTTTCTTTTAGGGTTTTACATGTTTTATATGTTAAACAAAGGGAAAAAATGGTCAAACATGCAAATTAGTCTAGAAAAATCAACGTAAAAAAGAACCGTGATAAAATTGTGATCGTGATTTTATTTTTTAAAAATCGTGATATAATATTTTTGCCATATTGCCCAGCCCTAGGTCAGAGGTTCAAAAAGAAAGAGACTGAAGCAGATGATATGTTGAATACCCATTTAAGAGTTTGCTCCCATCCTTTCAATAACTGATTTTAAAATAACTTTGACTTTCATGTGCCCCCATTTACAGGAAAATGCTTTTCTTTTACGTTCATTAGCAACATTGCTTGTATATTTTTTCAATTTAATAAACCAATTAGCCTTTGTTCCTCTCTATTCATCGAGTTTTCTTTATCTTCCTGTAACCTTGCTCAGGTTGAGGGTGGATGAAGCATCTAGACTCCCAGGAGACAGACCTGGAGCGCTCCTTTAGGGACTCTGAGGCTGGGAGTGGAAAAAATTGCTCTCCTTCGCCATTGTTTGGGGTTTCCTGATGGATTGTTTCTGCTCTGTATCAGCCTATCGTACAAAGACTTGGAAGGAGAAGCACATGCTGACAAATGATAACAACCAGACAATGGCTACACAAAGAGGTCTAATCATATCCCGCCTTCTTGATAGTCAAATTTTACGCGTTTCTAATCTGTAAAGTTACATCAGCTCTTTGTGCTCTGCTCTTTCCCTCCAGTGAGCGCCCACGAGTAGAAACAAACCAGGAAGCCGCAGTGGCTGTATCTTCGACTTGTGGCTTTGCAGCGGCACGAAAGTGAAATCCTGATCAAAGTTATTGACAGACTCTTGATCGCCCTGAAGATTCAGAGTGTCATCCGGGAGGGAGCCAGCATTGCTTCTTGGCAGGGAGGAGGAAAGTGGAGGTGAGGAATTGAATGAGTATCAATACTGTCCTGTCAACTGTTCAAGAACACACACATTAAAGCGGGCTATTACTCCAATCACGAGCACAATCTGTTTGACAAATATGGCGTCTGAGGCAAGACGAGACAGAAAAAACGTAATCTATCTGCTATTTGCTCTGAATGGTTGAGTCGTCTATTTGATTTGAAAGCATGGGATGAATACATTATCAGGGGAACAAAATAGATGATGGTGATTCCAGTAAAAGGACAAAACAAAACATAATCTTAAAGACCTAAGTTATGCGTGTGAATGATGAGTAATAGAAATACTAATGGCCACTTTTTCAGGTTCAACAGTACAAATAGCTTATTGGTCATCACAAAGTAGCTATTCAATGCAATAAAGGTATGCAATAACAGTGAAGACGACCTGCTAAAGTTCAAATGACTATCAGAACAACAAAGAAATGTGTTTTTCTTACCACTTTATGTTAAATTATCTTCTACTATCTTCATGCTATCTTCTACTCGTAAACAGAGTCTTTGTCTTGTTGACCTACTGCTGACGTTCACAAACGAGTCAGGTCTTTTGAAAAGCTCTTTTAAGTTAACAATGAGAACCAATTCTTAAATATGCAGGCAATTTGAATTAAAAAATGGCTCGCAAATGAATGGCTCACTCGCAACTGCAAATTAGTTCTCATTGTTAAAGCTATGGTCTACGATTTGGAAGCTTGGTACATCTTAATAACACCATTTATAAGGCCGTTATGGTCCTATGGTCCGATCTACGCAATATAGAGACCAAAAAGAAAGTAAAAAACCCATTCAGTACATCCGCTGCAAAGCAGCATAATAGTCGACCAATCCGAACCGCCGTTTTGGTCCATGAGTCCATCCAATCCCCTGTCTCCCCTGCTCTGCACCGTCCCGCCTCCTCCCCACTTCCTTCCTCATATAACGGTGAGCAGCTAGCTGCACAGCTACTGAAGCGTCATGGAGCTGGGAGGCAGCTTCTGTTAACCTCCACATCGAACAGAAGGAAACGTAAAAGTTTCGAGGAAAAGGCTGAAGTAAGGAAGAAATATGAGCAATACGTGTCCCAACAGAGATTCAACATTGGAGAATCGTACGGTGGAAAAAGCAGTAGAATGATTTGGGATTGTTGAACACTGCGCCGGCCGCCGGCTACCGAACGGCCGGCCGCAGCACGGGCCACCAGTTGGCGAACGACCGCAGCTCCAGCCGCAGCACTGGGCGCCGGCTGGCAAACGACCGCAGCTCCGGCCACAGCACTGGGCGCCGGCCGCTGACCGACCTTCAGCACCGACCGTTCCGCCCCTGGTTGAACAGGTAATAGCTTTGCTTACTACAGTGGGAGATGTCTGCTGGATAACTCTGGTTAGTCTGTGCCTATACTGGCTAATGACTGAACGTTGTTGGTCGGAGCGGGTAGGCTCTGTCAATAGATTTTAGCTTAAGTTAGCCACTTATCATTAGCATTGTAAACTGAGCTGGTGAGGACACGCCGAGAAAGATAAATCCTCCCCCACAATCGGCTCTGCTCTGGTGACGCCAGACCCGCTTCGCCACCGGTCCAATTGAAATGGCTACCGCTGTGTGTTACAAGGGGGATGACTGTTGTGTTTGTTACTTTCAGTTGAGCCGGGTCGTTTTTGGTTGTTGTTGCTGCTGATATTTCATGCCAGCTGGCTTGTTGGTCTTTCAGAGGGGGCGTGTTGTTAGAAGGCGACACGAGCTGGGGGGCGGGATCTTGGAATACTGAGGGGAGGGGTGAGTGAAGGGGGGGCAGGCTGCGTTTTTCAAATCTGTCTCAACAGCCAAAGTGGTTTTTAGATCGTAGACCCTAGCTTTAACTTAAAAGAGCTGTTCGAAAGACTTGACTCGTTCATGAATGTCACATCTCTAAAAAGCATCTGTTCAGTAGTAGGCGGAGATAATATGAAGATATAACATTAAGGGCCAAAATGAGTCACAACAAGCACACAGGACCGTTTAGAGTTGCTAAAGAGTTTATTTGATGACAGTAGGCAGAGGCATGGTAACGTGCCACTCATATACTCACAGCATTTGAGTTAAGCTAACTAACTAGCGGCTGGTGAGCTTTGGCCGTCTCATTCTAGTTACCTGAGGTACAGTCGAAAGAGTAAGGCACAAAAACAGCAAAAAGGTTGGAGTGCTCCTTTAAGAGACTTTGAACGCTGCATGGTTGTTGATGTCGAACAGGCCGAGTGTGAGTATTTCAGAAACTGCACAATCAACTCCAGGGCTAAAGATTATGGTACAATGAGGAGTAAATATCCACAAGCTGCATTTCTCAGGGTGAGAGTTTCTTGTTGATGCCAGAGGTCAGAGGAAAAAGGCCACAGTGGTTTGGGACAGAAAGACAACAGTGACTAAAATAACCACGTGTTAAAACCTAGATGTGCCAAAGATCATTTCTGAACCCACAACACGTCCAATGGTGAAGCAGATGGAGTTCAGCAGCAGAGGGTTGCTCCGTATGCCAGGAAAATAAAGGCTATAATTCACAAAGGCTCACCAAAATTGGACAATAGAAGATTGGAAAATGCTGCGTCTTGATTTCTGCTGAAATATTCTGATGTTCATGGTCAGATTTTTACGTAAACAGCATGAAAGCATGGATCCATCCTGCCTTGTTTTAACAGTTCACAGGCTAGTTCTGGTGGTGTTTAGGTGTGTGTGATATTTTTGCGACACTTTGGACCCAGCAGACAGTTTAGGAACACACATTAAGTGGCTTAGTTCAAAAAGTTGCTTTTCAGTCAGTCTAGATTTTGAAGGTCCAAGGCTTGCTCAGACTATCACATTGACAAGTCCTTGATGATTATATGTTCTACTTATTGTTTAAAGGTGCAGTGTGTAAAAATTGGCATTTTAGCACCATCTAGTGTTCAGATTTTAGAATAAGCCCAACCATTACACCACTAAGCAACAGGAGCTGGTGAAGACCAAATGGAATTGTGAACAGGGCATCATTAGCTGGGTTTCCATTACAGTTTTTCACAAAATAAAACCAATATTCCTAAATTTTGACAAAGTACATTTGCGCTTTGAATGTGCTTCCGTTGAAGGTTGTTCTTGGCGGGAGCGTCTAAACTCTCATGAAATATCATCCCGCGAGATTTCACAGCAGGAAGATGGATGCCAAGGCTTGTAGAAGCCCTTCTCCCTCATTTCATTTCTATCTCCTTATAACACTCTGCATTCCTCTGTTGATTGCTGTCTAGTATGGCAGTTGTGTGCGCCATGTTTACTCTGAGAGAAGTGGTCATGTGACATATAATTGTGGAAAAGTGTTTCCATTGACTTTTTGCTATATATTTGAATATCGAAATGTCTGAAAAACTACATGAAAGCTAGAAAACTGTTTTTCAATATTTTTTGTGCTTTTCCGAAATTCAGGTGTTTCCATCACCAGTTTTTTATTGCACTATTTACATTTTGCGCATATCCAAGGGTAATAGAAACGCACTTATTTACAACAGTTACCAGGTGAGGGTTTTTTCATTCATATTTGTAACTATTATTTTAATAGATTATAGGTCAGTTAAGATGCCACATGCCATCCAGGTAGATTTCAGGATCAGCAGCCAGATTTGTATTCAAACATTGCGCTTCGCCCCTTGTTGCCCCCAAAACTCACCTGTAGACAACATGGCTGATTGTTATGTCAGCCTCCACAGAGGTGAGACCCGCCATACATAAATATAAAAAGCTTTTTCTTACTTAATCAAAAAACAAAAGTTTCATGGGGATGATTGTACACCTATCTCAACAGACTTTTAACCTGACACGCCATATGGACAGTTTCATATTGGAAATATTTCACTAATCCATCTGGGGAGGAGCCCTGTAAAAATGTTTTCAGGGGCAGAACCTTCAAATACAACAGCAGCTTGTGATTGGACAGTCATTTGGCTCATCACACTCATCACAGACCAACCCATATCAAGCAGCCCTGCTTTGATGTAGCATATGTAGTGGCTAAACACTAACCGTTAGCCACTATGGCTAACGGCTTACAAGGGCAAACACCAGTTATGGCTGTTAGCTGTAACAGCTAACTGTTGTTGGCAGCTAACTGTTGTTAGCCGCTACGGCTAACGGCCATTAACTGTTGTTTGCCCTTGTTAGCCATTAGCCGTAGCAGCTAACAGCCGTTAGTCGATAGCTTAACTACATTAAGACTATAATTTCAAAATAAATTGTACCACACAGATGAATCATTTAACACTTATATGTGACATGAACCTTGTCAAAGACAATGCCTACGAAGTAAACTTATGAGGAGAGCATATTTCGCCAAGTATAACTGAGTAACCATGATGAGCACAGGCTAACTGACATTAGCCACCATTATTTGTACAACAGGAAGTGACTTCACTTCCTGTCAAGTCACTTCCTGTTGTCATCACGCCCACAGCTCCCACTGCCGCCTCTCTTCCCTGATTGGGCGGTTAAGCATTCAGCCGAGTGAAACCATTGGACTGTGGAGGCTGACAAGACGGAGATGCATGATTTCAGAATCAGGCAGGTCAGTCTGCTCTGCCAGGATAACAGACTTTGCATACAATTGGAAACACTATACTCTATATTTACTGTTTCTGTTTGGTAAATTATTCTACACACTACACCTTCAATATCTTGATTCAATCTTTTAAAAAGCAGTTTCAGTGACGGCAGAGTTTAAGACCTGAATATGTCTCTTAATTTGAAGACAAGCCGTATATTCATCCATCACTGAATACACTCCTCAGTCCTTGGCAGGCCATAACACTATCACTGAAACCTAAACAAATGAAATTACAGGGCTGAAATGCTCTTGAAGGCAGGGTGACCTGAGAAAATAACATTTCAGGGAGCAACCTTCAGTATATCAGTCGTTTGCTGATATCTACAGCATAACGTGACAGAAATAATGTGTCCCTGTCGGCTCTGTTAAATCCATCATTACATTATCTGGACTTCTGTGGTAGCCTTTAAAATTAAACTATACTGAGCTTCCTTTTCACAATAAAAGCACCAATTCATCAGCGACCCACCTCCATGTTTTATCAGTCTTACTGCACAGACGATCTGGCAGCACCCAGCGTGTTGATCTGAACAGGAACGTACAGTCTATTGACCCCAATTCTGCGGGTCTGTGCTTCCTAATTTTACGGCCAGCTTTCTCTCAGCCCTGACCGTAATGGATGGGATGGCTGTGTGGGAGCAAGGGGGGGAGGGGGGGGACACCTGGCTGGCCCAGCCTCAGTCAGCATGGCTGCCGTCCTGACAGGCCTGATGAATGCGGGCTGATGAGTGCACACTACAGTAGCAGCGCCTGTTGGTCTGAAGCAGAACGTGGCGCGGTAATGTACTGTAGGTGCAGGCTTTTAAATTACTGTAAATCATAAGGGTTGTTCCCGCAAATTAACAACCTGCAAAGGGAAGCATATTGACGATAAATCACTGCATTAATGTCTGTTGTACTTGTGTTATCAGCAGCTTTAATAAAAACCAGCTTAGCCGGCTGAGTGTTATTCATTTAAGGGAACAAGATTACAATGTGTAGCACCATTCACATTTTATATCTTTGACTTATTTACCCGCTACAGGCTTTGTGGGGGAAAAAAAACACAATGCAATAACAGGCTTTAATTGCTTCTGTTCTCAATTGCAAAACACAAAAGACGCTGCTTGGAGCATTAATAATGGTATTTTATATAGGATTATTGTCTATGATGTAATGGAAAAACGCTGACATGTGATTTAATATATACAAAAGAAGCTTATTTGTCTTGAAAAGGGAAGTCATTTTCCCCAAATTCGAGGAACTTCATTACATAAGAGACCTCACATCACACTAAAGCTGGCACCACAAAGCAGTCGAGCTCAGTTGGGCTCAGTGTGCAATTTAAGGTGTTTCTGCTGTCAGGTAAAGAGAAAGACACCCAAACCAGGGCGTCAGTGGTGCAGTCTGATTGTGCGCTTGGTCAGAAATGAGGAGGTTGGGGTGCTGGATTGGTGGTGTGGTTAGCAACCAGGCACGACTGTTATACATACTTCTGCCAGCCCAGGTTCAAATCCAGCCTGTGGGCAGTTTGCAGAGTGTCCTCGTCAACTCTCTCTCACCCCTTTCACAAGCCTATTCACTGACTCTCTTCTCACTGTACACTTGGCACAATGCAGTCCGACACGTTTCGTTTGGCGTATCAACCGCCAGACTCGTCCATCAGATTGCCAGATGGAGAAGCGCGATTTGTATCTCCAGAGAACACATCTCCACTGCTCTAGAGTCTTATGCTGCGTTCACACCGCAAGCGACCCAACTACCAAAATCGCCCACTGACGTAGCGTCTCGCGTCCATAAAAACCTCATTTTGGTCACGTTGCCATCAGCCGTTGTTCGGTGACATCACGTCCACTCGAGTTTCACCACAATCATATCATATATCACATAATAGGATGTATGAGCGGACATTATTCCAGGTGTATCCTTTTCATTCACTTATCAAACACAAAACACTGCAGCTGATGCCCTGCAGCAGCATTATCTGTCAGTTTACCGCGGTCCGTCTAGGCAAAATGAATGTCCTCACTGACATTAGTTCCGCCTAGACGGAACTCATCCGCCCTGTAGTCCGGATGAATAACTGTCTGTCTAGGGTACCGTCACACGTACACACACCGCTGATTGGCTGATGCTGCACAGCCACACACAACATCGCCTGAATAGATCAACTTTTTTTTAACTTTGACATCGCGCGACGAGAGAAGTGGTCGTCTTGTACGCGTCTGTCGCATCGCGGGAGGGTTAGCCCCGCCCCATCGCGGCTGTACATTGACTTTGAATGGAGAGTGATCGCCGAGGTAGTACAAGTAGCGTCCGGTGTGAACGCACCTTTAGTGGTGAGCTTGACACCACTGCATCGACGCTTAGCATTGCACTTGGTGATGTGAGGCTTGGATGCAGCTGCTCGGCCATGGAAACCCATCCATGAAGCTCTTTGCACTGTTCTTGAGCTAATCTGAAGGCCACATGAAGTTTGGAGGTCTGTAGTGATTGACTGCAGAAAGCTGGCAACCTCTTCACACTATGCACCTCAGCATCCTCTGACCCCGCTCCGTCAGTTTACGTGGCCTATCACTTGGTGGCTGAGTTGCTGTCATTCCCAAACACTTCCACGTTCTTATAATCCAGCTGACAGTTGACTGTGGACTTTTTAGGAGGAAGGAAATTTCACGACTGGATTTGTTGCTTTGTTGCATCTTATTACAGTTCCACGCTGGAATTCACTGAGCTCCTGAGAGCGACCCATTCTTTCGCAAATGTTTGTAAAAGCAGTCTGCATGCCTAGGTGCTTGATTTTATACACCTATGGTAATGGTAATGGACTTGAGCTGATATAGCGCTTTTCTAGTTTTTGACTACTCAAAGCTGCTTTACACCACAGGTCACACTTACCCATCCACACCCATTCGCACTCACATTCACTCACTGATGGTTATCCATCAGTATTTCTAACACATTCATGCCCTTTCATGCCCATTTACACACCACTGACGCAGCAGCGGGAGCAACTTGGGGTTAAGTGTCTTGCCCAAGGACACATCGCCATGTGTCGCCTGGAGCTGGGCTTGAACCTGCAACCTCCTGATCACTGACCAAGTGCACTATTCAACTGCGCCACCGACGCCCCGTGCCACACCTGTGACTTTGGAAGTGATTGGAACACCTGATTCTGATTATTTGGATGGGAGAGCGAATACCTATGGCTGTATAATGTAGCTGTGATTGGATATATTCCTAACTTGTTCCTACTTTCTACATGACCAAATTAAGTCTGACTGGATTAAGTCTCTGTTGAACATTTATGTCTAGTTTTCATTTTTTGATGAAATGGCCAGTTCATTTTTAAGCTGTCACTTTTCCTAACACTCAAAGTATAACGGTTTTCGGGCATGCATCCAAATAATCGAAGATATTCGATTATTTCCCCTGGAGTAACGGACAGAGGCTCTATTATCCGCCCTTTCGGTAAAGACCCTGCTGAAAAGAACACAGCCACAAGGGTTAAACTCTTGACGAAGCGCCGCTGCACTCGGCCGTATAGCTTGGATGAAAAGCCCATGGTTGACCAAATAAGTGGAGGATGAGTGACTAAACTGCATTTCACATAACACACAGCCTGGTCTTTGATTTTAAGTTTGCCATCAACGGTGTAGAACCAAAAATACTTCCACACAGCTCTCATCAGATGATTCAGATCTGTTAATGTCCATTCGGAGTGTAAACTCTTTGTTTCCTGAGGTCCAGAGAGCAGCGGATGTGTCTGACGGTCTGGCTGCACTCAGAGCGCCCTCTGTTGGATGGAATGGTCCACTGCTCCAGGCCTGATGTGCCGCTACGCTCAATATTTTACATTTGAATATTTATTTACTATTCTGTTACGGATATTTATCCCCATATTCAATCGGTTATTCGAATATCGAATATAAGTTACTGCCTAGTTTTCATCAAGGCGAAAAAGACTGTTGACGAAAACTACGCCGAAAATGATTAGTCAACAAAATGAACGCTTCTCGATTGAAAATTTCTAATTTATTTCCTCTCTGTGCTGCTTTTTCTTGTTCTCTGAGAAAATCCAGACCAAAAAAAAAAGCAAACACATCAAATCTAGCACATTTTCTGTTATCTAACAACGTAAATAGAGTTGGCACAGCCCTCAAGAAGAAATCATGTATAAATGTAACACTGCAGTCTTTATTAAGTCACTCCAAACATCAAAAACTCAAACATAAATCAGCCCACATCTTGGGAATACCTCTGAACCACTTCATGCTCTCTGTGCTGACCTACTTAGCATGTTTGGCTCCGTCAAAAAAAAATGTTGTGGGATTTTTCCGCAGCTTGAGAAAACATTTAGCGCCCTGTCATCTGATGACCTGATGTCCCTTTGAACTGCATGTGCGGCCTCTGCTTATGTAAGAGCCTTATTACCCAAAGAGCCAGCTCATCTCCGAGCAGGCACCTACACCGCCAACATAACCCCTCATTTTGACTAATTGTCCTCACCTAAAAATACATTCCTGCTGCAGCGGCATCAACCACGCTGCTGTTTCTGGAGTCAGTGAGTTTGGGGGATTCTTCCGTACGCCGAGGCACAGTGATCTCACGCTCAAGTCTTCCTCTTCTCTGAGGAAGTTTAGATTAATGTCGTCAAAGAGGAACCAGCAGGAGGAAGTGTTACATAACGTCTGCAGAAGTGAACTCGACTAAACAAGGAAGTAACGTTTCTCTTTTTAAATCAGTCACAGAGGAATGTGGCGAAGGGTGTGGCTGGATTCGGATGTTGTCTGATTGCTGTGGGTGTGTTTGTGTGGGAGAAGGTTCAGTTTATCGGGCTTTCAATCCAAGGACAAAATGTTTATCGCCATTTATATTAGGACACGAGCAATTCAGCTGACTATGGTATGCTTTTTTTTGTCTTGTTTTAAAGTTAAAGCCCTGTGGCTAAAACTGTGTGAAGTGATCTTTTACTGATATTTGCTTGTCAGATATACAGTATCAGTCATTCATGAACTACAAACAATTCAAACAACTACAAACACGAACTAAAAATATAAAACCAGTTTGTACTGTATACTTTAGAGCAGTAAGGAGTTGCATAGATGTAAGAAATAAAGGTACAGTAAACATACACTGGTGCTGTTTGGAAGTCACTGACCATGGTTACATTGTGTTTTTTAATTCGGAATGAACTATTCGGAATTAAATAATTGGAATTCAAGCTATTCACCATGTTTACATGGAAATAATAATTGGAAAACACCTTTATTCACCTTTATTCAAGGTCTGGGGCTTGGGAATGGTTCTGATTGAATAGGGACCTATGTGACGTAGTGACGTATTTACGTCTAACGGAAGAAAAACTCCAGTTCAGCATCTCCAGCACCTCTGTCGGGGATACCTCATCTAACTTGGACGCTTAAGCTTTAAAACGGTCCTCATTTTGATGCTTACGTCCTTCTAATCTTTCATTATTTCCAAATCTTGTAAGGCTCTAGTTAAATAAATTGTCTTAGCTTGAGTCAAACGTTTGCTTCAGGCAGCATTCCTGTTCCCGTCCCGTGTGTCATCCCCACAGCACAAGGGAACGAGCATGCACAGAAAACCAGAATTAGTTTAAAGTGTAATGGACGTATACATGGTGAAAGAATTATTTAATTGTGATTTAAAATCAGAATAAAGCACCCACTTACTTCGAAATTACGTTTTTTTTTATGGAAACATCATTTTCATTCCCATTTAGGTGTTTACATGGTCATTTTGAATCTTTTTAAAGAGGACTGAAGTCTTATCTGGAATTAAGAGGGAATTAAAGTTCACATGAAGACATGATAATTGGTGTGTTAACAGAGACTGCAGTCTGCTGTGTCTTTACTGAGTTAGAAAGAAACAGGTGATCTTCCAAATGGCAACATGCTGGGCTGAGGAAGCCAATGCAGAAATGCCAAAAGCTGCAGTTCCACAGGTGAGGCTTGATGCAGGAAACCAAGATGTTATGTGATTGTTTGCGGTGATTGAAGTTCACAGCTGAAACTAGAAAAGCACTCAGAGAGCTCAGACCTCCACTAACAGCTCACCACAATGTGGCCATAAAACTCCCCCAAAACAATATAAAAAGTCGAAGTTTCTTAAGGATACTTTTTTTCCTGGTTTTTATCTCCAATGATGAACTTTTAGCGAGTGATTAGTTTAGATAGTAACTAGTAACTAATGAAAAGGTAATAGATTAACATTTCTGTGAACTGTATTAATATAAATAATAAATGAAGCTGGACCTACTATGGACCCTTGTGGAACACCATATTGAAAAAGCAGAAAGGGACAATAGAATACTAAATTAACAATTGGCTTTTTACTACTTAAAATATATTCAGGGTCATTTTAGTGTTTTATGAAAATATATGTACAGATATAAACTACAGTAAGCAAAAATTAACAACAGTCTTCTTTATGTAAATATCCAATACTTTACAAATCAGCTTTCAGGGGCTTATGGAGCATAGGGACATGACAAATGTTACTAAACTCTAACTTAATGAGGAAATTCACTGTACCTCTTTAAAGAAAATGCAGTGTAAAATGCTCTGTTTTTAATTCCTGGGGTTTATGATGTCATAGCTATACAGCCTCCACCCACGTAGTGACAGGCAGAAGCCATAGCTGTTTTGAAAGTCTGTTTCTCAGCCCGTAAGCCCTCCTCCTCCCTCCCATTAGACATCCTTTGGGCAGCCAATCAGTGCAGAGCTCAATATCATAGCCTGCCCAACCCCTCTGATTAGGGTGTTTCCAAAGTGGAGAGAAATAGAGTGAAATCCGATTCTCTAAAGAGACTAACTTTTCCATTTTTCAACTTACATCAAATCCTTGCTTGGTGAACATTAAAGACATGTAGATGGTCATGAGCAGCAAATTTTAAAGAATATATTATTTCTCTTTGTGTCTCAGTGCTCTACTACTGATCAGAAGCAATGCTGCTCTTCATTACTGCTGCACAGGCTATTCACACACAAAGTTTCTTTGTCTTATTTAATGTAATAAGAGCCACCATGCTCTCTCTGTTCTGTTCTTTACGTCACACAGTTTTAATCAAAAAATAAAGTGTTTCATAATAGTTTTACACTCTGAGAGAAGAAATCATGCTTGGACATTCATCACATCCCAGTTTTACAGAAGCATATTAGATGAACTGTATGTAGAACAATGAAGTGGTATAAAAAAGGTCAAAATGACAAAATCTAATAATGTTCCTTGTAAAAATTCACTCTGTTTTATCAGCCACACTTTAAACAGATGGAGTTCTTCAACACTTTACTCGAAGAGCAGGGCACACTCTATTTCAATCTAATTAGAAATTAATAAAACTTGAATAAATGAAACTCTAACTCCATCTGACTTAATCTCTCCTCTCCATTTCAAAGCTGCAGCACACAGCTGAATATAAATGCAGACATTTTGCTGATGCGTGAGGGTTTGAGGGTCTTCGTGTGAAAACCAGAACAACGTCTGGTTAAAATCACAATTAATAAAATCCAGAAAGTTCTCACAAACAGGGCACGGACTGGTTGAATTTAAATTCTCAATTATTGTGTTTGTAAGCCTTTGGATCCACAGACGAGGTTGATACTCTTTCAAAGCTTGTTTTTTTTCCTGGAGAAGTTAATTTATTTGATTATTCATTTGCTGCTATCCTTGTCCCCCATCTTGCTTCCAGCCTGAGCTAATTAATTTCTCTGCAGTCTGAAGCTATTTCGATTATTCACTCTGTGAGTCCGAAGTGTACGTTCTCGCCCCCCCGTTGTTGATCCCAGTGCTGATATGAACACGAGTGAATGATCCAAACTGTGATTCACGAAGACACCGAGGCCTTCTGTGAGTTTATGAATGCCTTTGACTCGATGGCATATCCTGCTGTCCTTCCCTTTCCTTTCATGAAGGCCACAGACACCTTTGAACACCCAACTTTTTTAAAGCTAGAAATATTTCCAGTCAGGCTCTAAAAGAGTGAGGGCTATGCAAAATATGTTAAAACTCCAGATACAGCGATTTGAAATTTAATTTTAAACCAAATATGCAGTTGAAAATGACGGGCATTGATGACATTTCATTTTCAAACTGATGTTTTTAATTTGTAAAACTGAAAAAATGTCTACAACATGCTTCAAATAAGTTGGAACATGGGCAAGAAAAGACTGACAGTTAATTTACAGAGTAACCTGTAAATTATTTATAACTAGAAAAGCACTCGGAGAGCGCAGACCTCTGCCAACGCCACAGTCCTCCCCCATATTGTGATTTTCACCATAAATATTAGTCCTACCCTTATTTCATATAAATATTTAGATTCCTTGACCATGAAAACATACCATTAGCAATTGGATTCATAATGATATCTATTTTAGTTCAGTAGTTATTCATGAAAATCACATTTTTCATCATGACCGCCAGATGGTGATCTGGATCAACACCAAAATCGAATCACTTCTTCCTTTTCCCATGCTGAACATTTCCTGAAAATTTCATCAAAATCCATCCATAAATTTTTGAGTTATTTTGTTCACAGACAGACAGACAGACAAACAGACTCTCCCAAAAACATAACCTTGGCGGAGGTAACAAACTGGCAAGAAGAGGAATGGGAGGAAAAACAGTCGAGGATGTTTAATGAAGCTGACTGCTAGCTGCATTTAGAAACCTAAGATTCCAGCTTTCAGCTCTCCAGTGGCCTCTGTGGTCATTGAGTGTAACTGTTGTACACCAACCTGCATTTGTTGACATACAGAGGGAGGAGAAGCGAGCTGACAGGATGTCCCAACTCCCAAGAGACAAATAAACCATGTGGACTGATAAAGTACAGTCTGATCCTGTTTCTATTTGAATAAATCATCATGTACTTACAAGTTCAACAATAACAGGACTATAACGCATTGGTCAGACATCCCTCCTCGTCTTTCAGCTAACGCCAGCGCAGGGCCAAAGTTTATCCTTGTCTGAACATTTAGCTTGTTACTCTCCCACTCTCCTTTTCTCGTCTCTCAGATAAAACTTTTCTTTCCCTCTGTTTTTTTTTTCGCTACTCCCATGATAACAACGCTACATTTTCCTTTCTTCTTCTTCTTGTTTAATGGCGGGTGGAATCCACACAGAGGAGCATTACTGCCACCTACTGTGCGGGAGTGTGAGCCAGAGGTCCCTATTTCCATTAGGAAAATAAGAGCATATTTACTTTAAACTAAATTCTGTTCATTAAATCTGTTTTGAAAATTTAAAAAACTGCCTTATTATACGGCATACGACGTACGCCGTAAAGCAGTCAAAGCAGTAAAAATTTGTGGTTTTTTTAGGTGGGCTTTACACGAATACGAATTTGTAAGACTCCGGTAAAATAAACTATCGATCTGGTGATACTGACACACAGAGACGCGTATTTGTCCATGACTCCGCATCTTTTTTTAAGAAGGGGTCTGCAGGTGGATATCTGCATATTCGTCTTCATGCCATAGTTGGTATAAACAGGTAAGTCCGAGAAAGACGATGACCTCATAGCAGCCCTCTTCCTCCCCGCCCCCCAACCCACGCTGTCACACATAACAACAACAACAACAACAATGATGGCAGCCGGGCTGATTCTGAGCTTGTTCCAGCAGCTGCAAATATTGCTACAACTTTTATAGCAACATTTGCTCACAGAACACGAACAACACCAACTACGGCAACAACAGCAACAAGTGCTCATGCAGAGACGCAGCATGTTACACGCGCATGAGCACTTGTTGACGTGGAATCCACCTCGGAGCAGAACCAGACGGGCAACCCGACAGGATTTTGTGTTGTCGTGTAAATGCACAAGCCTATGTACAATACGATGTGTAAACAGCGGTACATGTTTTGATGCCGACGCCAATACGGGGCCGTCCTCATGTGAGGAGGGCCTCAGTGTGCAAGTGTTCCTACCAACCACACTGAAGTTACATAGTGCCAGTGAAGGTGATATTAGGGTGGAAAAACTACTTATTCCTTGTTTAAGTGATGGATTAAACAAGAACATAAGGCATAGGTGTTCTTTGATTTCTGCAGAAGAGAACATAGGTGGGATGCAACCAGTCCATGGAGACTAATAAAATGAGTTAATACTGTTCTTGTGTGTACCAGGCCTAAGGCTAAACCTAAAAGAAAAACCTCAGAAAGGGCTGTGAACAAAAAAACTTAGACTTTATGCCAACAAGATGTAAATAATGTGCTTTCTTAAGGTCTAAATTGCAAGTTTATGAGTGGATTTCAGGCTTTGATCATGAAACATGAGGTGGTATATTTGTTCAAACATATAAAGACGTTTTCTTGCCAGAAGAAAATGTCTTTTGATCAACATATTGATTTGCTAACAACAGAGCTGAGGGGAGAACTGCAGACTCCATTTTTATTTTGATGCGAGGAAGAAACTTATTCAGCTTCCATTTTTGTTTTTTTTTGATATTCCGTACATCATGATATTCTTTCCGTGCCACCTTCTGTATATCCGTGTTAATGAACGTGTGGGCGACAGACCTGAGTAATAATCTGACTTATTGACGCAGCCTTCACTGACAGCCCTCGGGCTCGTTCTCAGAGTGTAAATATGTGTTTTTCGTCTGTGTGTTTAGCCTCCTACCTCGTTGCCGTACATCATGAGGTGGTGGGTGGTGATCAGAGCTTTGAAGACCACCACCCAGCTGGAGTTGGCCGTGCGCTCGAACAGCGTGTCGGCCAGCTGGGGAATGTTCACGTTCATCTCGTTGGTGCAGTGAATCAGATCTGAAAGGGAGGTGGGAAAAAAAGACACAAAGGGTTACACAAGAGCAAGAAAGGGAGAAAAGCTTTTAAAAGGTTGATAACCCTGATCGACAACAACAGCAAATTGCTTTCCCCATGCCGAGGCGGAGAAATGCAGAAGCACCAAGGACGGACAAATACACACTTCAGCTGGATTGAAAGAAAGTGTGAAGGACAGATTCCTAGCAAGAAACTTTTTTTTTTTAAATATATAACCTCCTCTTGCTGCAGCTCCCTCTCTTCGGTTTTCTCCGGCTGAAGTTCAGGTGTCATTCACTCCCTGAACCGGCAGGAAAAATTGGACCTTCAGGCCTTTAAAAGAAGCCTGAGAAACTCCAGATAAGGGCGGCTTACTGAGATATTGTTATGTTGTGATGTTGGAGTAAACAAGCGTAAATCTCTTACTTTGTGTTCTGTAACAGGATGGATTGTCTGTCCTCAAATGACCAATGGTGCAGGGCTCTATCTGAGTAATTGGGGTTTATTTAAGGAGAAAATGATTCAGTCTACCTGAAGATCTGAGGGCAGTACATCATATTTTTAAAAGCAAACTCAAGACCAACCGTTTTAGTCGGGCTTTTAGCTGATTATATTTATTATTATTATGTCACCGTATTAATTTATCTATTTTAATCTTCTTAATCTTGGTTTATTTCTCCATTTCAGTTCAGATTTATTGTTTCAGAATGTAATTCTTGGTTAATCAATTCTCTTTTCATTTTCCTTCTTAAGCAGATTTTTTGGGGGTGTTTTTCTCATTTTACCATATTAATACTTTTAATTTTAAATGTATTCTTCCCTATAATTATTTTATCTCACTTCTTCCCAGGACTTAAAATTAATTATCTGTTTCATTTGTCATTTTAGTCTTAGCACCTGTATTTCCTCATTTTTAATTCAGAATAGCGTTTCCTCATCCTCCAATTCTGTAGTGAGTTTGTGTGTGTTAGATATGGATCTCGAAGGTGGGTAGGTTTTGTATTTCGTTGTAACAATTTTCTAAAAAGTGTTTTACAAAGTTTGATTGCTTGATACTGTTGCAGAAGTTAACTTGCTGTGATAGCTTAGCCACAAGAGTTAAGGTTTCAGACTTAAAGCTTTAAACGCGCATTGTTTGAGAACACAATATCAAGTAAATTATATTGAATATTTTGAGGGATTTCCTTTAAACTTGACTAAAATGTCAACTCTGACTCAAGGCTGAATTGATTAGAGTCTGGACGTCATTGGTCAAAAGTCAAGGTCGGGGTTCCTCCTGCTCATCCTTCACTTTTAACCGTATATTTTACTAAACAACTTCAAGGATTTTCAACAAACTTTGCAAAAATGTCAACTCTGATTCATGGGCTCATTGATAAAAGTTAAAAGTCATTTGTCTCATGATCATTCTGATTGTAAAAAGGCCACATGCAGCCCTTCACCTCATTCAACGCGACCCAGAAATCTTTTTTTTTTCAAATATGAAAAAAAAATGTAAAAAAAATTGAAATATGAAAAAAAATGACTTAATATGATTCATAATGAGTAACCAGTACTACATAATGCACATTTTAGGATAGGTAATCAAATATTTCTACTCACCTTCGACTGTTGGTTAATGCTTTGCTTGTTTCACTCATTAACAAACTCAATTTGTTATATTGTATTATAGTAAATATCTTTTATGAGACTTAAAAATATATTTAAAACATTTGTTTGTGAAACTTTATATTTGTTGGGGTGGAAAAAAGGGATTTAAGTATCGGGATTTTTTGTTTGACTATTTTTAAATAGATTTTTTTTGATCAAAAATCTTTTTTTCCCCAAATTTCAAAGCATCATTTTAGACTGTGTTAATAAGGCACTTTTAAACGCAATTCAGGCTTTTGAGTTTGAAGAGTTTGAAGAGCTGGTTAAAATATATTGCTGAATAAATCTTAAAAACTGACCCATATGTGATGTATTCTTTTCCTGATGTAGTCTGTAGGCATTATAATTGTTCATCTTTTTCCACTGGTGTTAAAAAAGCTAACCGAAGATTGCAAAAATTGGCAATATCGTAGAATCTCAATTTAAATTGAATCGGCACAGAAAAGAATCGTAAAAAATCAAATCGGGAGAAAAGCGTATCGTCCCAGCCCTACCGTCTTGGTAGTCAAAGTTTCCCACCCCTGGTTTAAAAGGTTTGTGCTGAAAAAATCCTGCCATTCAATCCTATTCTTTAACGATTCTCTTAATGATTCCTGCAGATGGCAACAATGTCAAACACATGTCACAGCATAGGTACTGCTTCTGCAAGTTGCTGGTGTTTAAACTCACTTAAGGTTGTGCAGTAGGCGCATTTTGTAAAAAATTAAGCCACAATTCTGACGCATCTGAACCCTAGAATAGGTTTTCGACTCCCACCCCTAGAAAAGGCTGAATTTATTCATGCATTTGCTGCTTGAAAAAAAATCACATTCAATCAAGGCTGGAGCTCCAAAAAAACTAAAACAATGAAAACATAAAAACTTCTTTCTTCTGTTTCAAGTCAAATTCATTATAAAGTTCTCGATGTGATCTGAGCAGATCGTAACAGCCCAGCCTCTCTGCCCTCCCCGCTTTAGCAGAGATTGATCTGAACTGATTCAGCTCCCAAAGCTTATTATAAAGATTCAGTGTCTTCATTCACAACAGGTCACCCGCACACACACACACACACACACGACTCCTCACAGTGAAGCACAAACATCGATACCAGCACACTCACATCGATCATTCAAACCACATTTTATCTTTCTGTTTGTTTCATTTCTCCTGCCTCCTCCTTCGCCTCCTTTCCTCGTCCTTTGTTCCTCACCACAGGACATTATGGGCTGTCGGCTCGCACACCTGGTAACTACGGAAACAGCTTCTCATTAGACTTAGAGGAGAGGGGTAGCGGGGAGGGTCCCGCGGGGAGACTTCATCATCATAATCAGGCGCGTGTGCACGTATGAGCCGTCTTTCCTTCACACTTAATGTATTATCACACACCTTTACACGGCACCTCTCCCCTCAACAACGCACACGCAAACATACAAGGCTGCCCAGTCGATACAAATGAGTGGAGAGTAATGTAATACGCGGGGCGCATTACAGCACAACACATCCATTTAACGGTGCGAGCGACAGCAGAGCAGAGCCGCGTTTAGCCGCTAACTGAGTGCTCCTAAATCGCAGTTTTCAGCACTTTGAGTGGCAGGAAGATAAATCACAGTGTTTCATGCCTGTTGGGAAATGTTCCAGCTTTTATGAATGCATCAGCATGTTGACTGAGGCTTTTTAATAGCACGGCGTTAGACTCATGTAGCTACTTCAGTCCCCTTGTGAGTCATTTTTTTCCCACCTGTGCTGAATCTCTGCATGGCAGGAACGATAAGAAACAATAAATATATGTGATTATGGAGATTGAATTTAGACAGCACTTTAAAAAGGCCTCAGATAAAGCCTGAAATTATAATGATGGTTGCATGTAGGCGGGAAAATGTGTGCAACACTCAAGTCCAAGTCAGATATGCCCAATGGGAAGGTAAAGTATTGGTTTTGTTATGTTAAATATAAAGATGTTTTTTTTTTCCCATTTAAAACTGTAGTCTTGCTTTAGAGTGTACTTGTATTCTTATTTGATAGTGCCAAAAACACTCAAACATCTCCTCTGACTAGCTTATTCATTCAAATTAGTTGCAAAACCAAAATTTTGCCTTCTCAGAGGTACATTTGAACAAGGCTTACTGGATTTCTGCCGATATTAGATTAGATAGAACTTTATTAATACCTTTGGAAAAGTCTCTTTGGGAAACTCGAATTACAAAATAAAAGAAATTCGAAAGAAGTAGATAAAGTG